>NC_061170.1:31457581-31505081 GCF_022113875.1 Hydra vulgaris | reverse complement strand
TTCAACAGCACATTGACTTTTAAGTAATAAGTTGTACAATGAAGATTAGTGAATATTTTTCAAAAAAAGAAAATCAAATTGAAACAGTTGCATTACTTTCTGAATCTCAAAATGCTAATAACTTCCAAGATAATGCTCATGAAAGTTTATCATTTGTTCAGTCAGATGATGCAACTGATTCAACCGCTGTTGCTGAGTTGCCGTCTTTTATAGAGGAGTCTGGAACTTGTTGTTCAAGGCAGTCATCTTTTCCATCCAAAAAAAGAAGAAAATTTAAACAAAGGTGGAATGAAAAATATAAATGGGTTTTACATGACCGCGAGAAAGAAAAAGTTGTTTTTCTACCTGCATCAAAGCTACCCAAATGAAAATGCCTTTACCTCGTAGTTCAAGAAAAAAAGATTCGTTTAAACGGATTTTCTAATTGGTTCTCACAAGTGATCTGAACTTTATGGGGCGTTCGTTAGTTTGATCGCCTCAGCAACACTGGAGTCGACCGTTATGCAGCAGCTTCATCATCACCAAAAGAAAGAAATGATGGATAATCGTACGGCTTTATCAAAAGTATTTAAAGCAAAAGTGACTCTCGCCTGAAACTGAAAACGAAATCCTACAAGACATTGCTCATGTAACGCTTCGTAAGCTATGCAAAAGTATAAGGGAATCACAATTCTATAGTTTGATGGCTGATGAAACAACGGATATGTCAGCGAAAGAACAAATTTCAATCTGCATTTGGCGTGTTAATGAAAAATTTAAAATTGAGGAGTTTTTTTATGGGATTTTATAAAACGAGAACATGAAGAGCGAAACTTTGTTAAACTGTTTGAAGGACGTTTTGTGTTGATTTAGCCTGTTGATTCAAAATTATCGAGAACAATGTTTTCAGACAATGTTAGACGGATCGTTTAACATGTCTGGAGGTATCTATGGATTGCAGACTTTAATGAGAGAGAAAGAAGAGCGGGCAATTTACGTGCACTGCAACGCTCATAATTTCAACTTGGTAGCACAAGATTCTGTTGAAAATCAAAAAGAGATCAGGAATATTATGAATTTGGTGCAACCATTTATCGCATTTTCCCGTGGATCTCTAAAACGACCGGCATGTTTCAATAAACTTCAAAAGTAGAGGATGTAGAAAGCAGAACATCACTGCGGTCATTTTGTCCCACTCAATGAATCCTAAGAAAACTGTCTATTATATATATTACAAGTAACTATTTCGCTATAATCAACTGGTTAGAGGATTTTGAAAATCATTTTGATAATTCAGCCAAAAATAAGTCAGAAGCAGCGGGTTATTTGGAATCTTTTTGTAAGTTTGACACATTTTTTAAATTGGAAATTTTGCGCATAATCTTCACAATAATCGAGGATTCTAATACAGCACTCCAAGGCAAATATTCTTTTATTTCATAGTGTTTTTATTTTTTTTAATATATTATTTTAAGCAAATTATAATGCTAAACATTTATTGAAAATCATTTTAGCCATGCAGCTTAATTTTTGCAAAGCAAGAAATACCATAAACACACTAAAGGAGGTGTTAAAAGAAGCCCAGGATGATACTCGCTTTAAAGTCTTAATGGATGCAGCCGTTGTAGCAGCAGAATGTAGTTCACTTGACAAATCTGAGATGCCACGGAAACGTAAAACTACATCAATATTTACTGGTGGAGTTCCATACTTTGCTACGACTCCAGAGAACCACTACCACCAGCTTTTCTATGCACCTCTAGATTTTGTTATAACGGGATTTGCAACCCATTTCAAACCGACTGAGACCACTGAGCATTTAGCAAAAGTAGAAAATTTTATCATTAGTCACTGCTTGGAAGTTGCATGATCCACAAATAAAGTTTTGCATGATCCACAAATATATCGCAACTCAATTGCAATATATTTGTGGATCATGCAAAGTCCAAGAATATTCTTCTAAATGATTCTGAATCAGTCTTGAATGAGCTTGTAGATCATGACGGTGTCCTTTCTCACTTAATTTCACTGATTTCTGAGTTTGTGAAGCTGGTGAAAATTTTACTATGTATGTCTGTCACCTCATGTATTTGTGAGCACTCTTTTTCTTGTCTTCGTAGGCTAAAGACTTAATTGCGTTCTACAATGTCTCAGGAGCGATTGAATCATCTTGCTATTTTAAAATTGCTATCGCAATATTGCCTACACTCTTGAACTTGATCATTTGAACAATGAGTTTATAATGCGTGCCTCCATACCCATAAACACATTTTATGCCCATTGAAAAAACTTTTTATTTCTTATTATAGATTTTTAACTCCTACAAAATAGTTTATGCCCCATCCGGGAAAACTAAAACTCAACGCCTATGCATATATATATAAATTTAATTATGTATATTCTTTGATAATTTAAATAAAATGGGTTTTCATTTAAATTATCAAAGAATATAATTTGTTGTAACTATTAGTTGTAAATAATATAATTAATTTGTTACTTTATTTAATAAAGCAATAAGTGAACTTAATAATTTATGTATTTAATATATTTACATAGTAATTTATGTACTTAATAATTTACAAAGCATTTCGCATAGTAGAGTAATTTTTAAAATAGTTTTGTATTTTTATTATATATTTATATATGTATTTAATAATTAAATAATTTATGTATTTAATATATCTTCATAATAATTTATGTACTTAATAATTTACAAAGCATTTAGCATAGTAGAGTAACTTTTAAAAAAAACGTAATATATTTTCCTTTTTAAATTTTAGTTTTTTGAGCTTAGATTTTTTTTTTCTTGAAGATTTTCTTTTGTTAGATAATTTATCTTACAAATTGCGTGGTCAAGTAGTAAAAACAAAATATTTTATGCGTGGTCAGGAATGACGTTTGATCGCACTTCTTTAATTTTTATCGGAAATGTCTGGCAAACTTGAGTCTAAGACAAATTGTCCAGTACAAAAAAGTGCATTATTTTGAGCCCTTAATTATTTTATCAATAAATACGATTTTCTCTCGATACTAAATTTATTTTTTTTAAAGAAATTTAGTATCGAGAAAACTAAAAACATCAATGAGGATCCAACACAAAGTTATGCAATGAAAATCAAAGTCCAACTATCGAAATTAAATAAAAAAGGTCGGTTCACAAAAGATGAATATCAACAAATTTATCCCAGTGACCTGATACCACCTTGTATGTATGGTGTAGTGAAGGCACATAAACCTGAACAATCTTACCCAATGCGAATTGTAGTATCTACAATAGGCACACCAAACTACGGAATCTCAAATTACTTAGTAAAACTAATACAACCGATATTAAATGAAAACCCAACTCGATTAAAAAATTTGCAACAATTCGTAGAAAAAGCAAAACCGTGGAACATATCCAGTGACGAAATTCAGATATCATTGGACGTTATAAACTTATACCTATCAATTCCTCTTGAAGAAGCAACGGAAGTACTCATAAGTTTATTGGAGGTGAGTGATAATTTTAAAAAAGCGACAAAATTAGATATGAAAGAAATAAAAATTCTGATAGAATTATGTTTATACCGACCATACTTTTTATGAAACAATGAAATACATGAACTTGAAAATTCTGGTCCGATAGGTCTTTCGTCTATAGTAGTTTTAGCTGAATCTTTTATTTAACATCTTGAAAATAAAGCACTTAATACAACGCTGAAAACTAACCCGCTTATTGATATAAAGTCATTTTATAGATAGTAGATGACAGTCATGCTAAAGTTCCTAACATTGTCCAGGCTGATCAATTTAAGACAATACTTAATAAACAGCATCCAAAAATACAATATACCATCGAATTTGAAAATGACAAAAAAACACTAAATTTTCTAGACATATGCATAATAAATAATAAAAATGGTAAATATGAATTTAAAATTCTAAGAAAAAATGCAATTACTAACATTCAAGTTAAGGCAACATCAAACCATGATTCACAAATTTAATCCTAGAAGATGAAGGGTAGGAGACTCATCGAGTACATTACCGTTCATAAATATAGGAAGGTCTAAATTATTGCGATAACGATTGGCCGAAAAAAATTGAGTTTTATCTGAATTAAAGTTCACCAGCCACTGCGAGCCCCATGCTGTAGCAAAAGTGAGATCCTTTTCGAGCTCAGATGCCCCCTGCAAGCAATCAGAGGGAGTTGGCTTCTTATCGTGACAAGAATAAATGGTAGTATCATCAGCGAACAATGCCACCTTAGATGTGAGAATATCTGGAAGATCGTTAATGTAAATTAAAAAGAGTATAGGGCCAAGGATTGAACCTTGGGGAACCCCTGAGGTTACAGAATAATAAGAAGAGTGCTGTCCATCAAGGACAACTTTTATACTACGATTGGAAAGGAAGGATTCAATAATCCTAAAGTCGTTTCCAGATACACTATAAGAAGAAAGCTTATGGAGGAGACCAGTATGCCAAACTTTATCAAACGCTTTAGAAATATCAAGAGCAATGGCCTTAACCTCTCCACCTTTATCTAATGCGCAATAAAACCTATCGGTTATTACTGATAGCAAATCAGCCGTAGAACGAGAAGATCGAAATCCATACTGATGATCAGAAAGTAGGTTATGAGATTCGAGATGAGAGACTAAGTGTTTGTTAATTAAAGATTCAAAAACCTTGCTTATGATAGGAAGAAGACTAATGGGACGGTAGTTAGATGAGTCAGATCGCTCTCCAGAATTTTTAAAAATAGGGATAACAGATGCTGCTTTCCAGCAGGCTGGAAAACAAGACTCTGATAACCACTTGTTGAATAGTTTTGAAAAGATAGACGACAGCTCAGGAGAACACTTCTGCAAGACTATAACAGGTATGTTGTCAGGTATGCATCAAGAGATGATATTGATGAAAAGTTCTTGGCAAACAATTCAGCTTTGTCTTTAGGTGAGGTGACAAAGTCTGAACCGTACAAAAGAGGTGGAATTACAGACTTGCCCTTATTATTGATACTATTAAAGATTCTCCAGAAGTCACGAGAGCCTAATTTTTGTGATGAAATACGAGATTTCATGATCTGAGAATAGCGGGTTTTGGCGTTAGACAAAACCTTTTTACAATGGTTCCTAGCAGTAAAAAAAGAGACGTCTGTTTTCTGGAGAATTGTTTTGCTGATAGATATGGAAGTAATGGTTTCGATTGGCAATTGCAGCAGCACAATGTGAAGAAAACCATGGAGAAGAGTGAGGCTTGACCTGGAATCGTCGAGAGGGAATAAAGGATTCCATGCCAGCCTGAATCCACGAAGTTATGTAAGAAGCACATTTGTCAACAAGGAGACAAAAGATTTCTACCCAGGGGCCATCACGAAGAAAGTCACGAAAAGAGTCCCAGTCAGCTTTAAGGTAGTTGTAAGATGTACGATGATAGGGGGATTCTAATGGTAAAGAAGAATGAGATAATAGTTTTAAAGAGACCAAACCATGGTCAGACGCACCTAAGGGTGAGTGTGAAGAAACTGAACACTGACTAGGATCAGAAACAAGACATAAGTCGAGTAGAGAAGGTAAATGATTCGGGTTGTCTGGAAAGCAAGTTGGAAAGTTGACTATTTGAGTTAGGGATTGAGAAAGACAAAAGTTGTGGGCCTTAATGCCTGCAGAGTCACCTTATTCAAGTATTTGCCGAAAATGGCTACAAACAGTCCAATCTCATAAAAATCATAAAAGAAATAAAACGAAAGTACAAAAAATCTCTAGTGACTACGAAAAACAATGACAACATCACCAGTATGTATACAAAGATTTCATTACCTTGGGTACCAAAATTGTCTCCCAAATTGCATAAAGTGTTTATGAAGGCAGGATATAAAACGATCTTCAAATCAAACTTAAACCTAGAGGCAATATTAACATCAAGAAATAAATCCAAACTACAAACGAACAGTCAACCAGGAGTCTACCTTATTAAATGTCATTGTAGTAAAAAGTATATAGGTGAAACAAAAATGCAAATAAGAACACGCATGCAACAACACAAAAACAGTAAAATAGGAAATAAAACAGAACGATCTGCATGAGCCACACACATGGGACATTGTACACAACAAATTAACTGGGACAGTTGAAAAACTGTAAAAGTTGATGCTAAAAAGTTTGATAGAAAAGCTCGTTAGGCACTTGAAATACAGTACCACCAATGTGCCCCTCAACAAAATGGTATCAATTTAGATGAAGGACAATATGTGTCAACAAAATTTTGGACACCATTTTTAGCGCACTTACGTCAGAAAATGGAGAAACCATTCAATTGTCATAAAATAGAACTGCCGTTTATTAAAAAATAACATATATACAAAAACAAACAAAAAACCTTTAAGCTGAAGATGCTGGTCACAACAATCCAGCGAAAAATTCTTTAAAAAAAATTAATTAAGTATCAAGAGAAAATCGTATTTATTGATGTTTATAAAATAATATATATATATATATATATATATATATATATATATATATATATATATATATATATATATATATATATATATATAATATATATATATAATATATATAATATATATATATATATATATAATATATATATATATATATATATATATATATATATATATATATATATATATATATATATATATATATATATATATATATTAGGGTGGTTTTTTTTTTCAACTTTTTTTTTTCAAAAAACTAGGCACAACCTCTAAATGTGTGAAAAATAATAAAATAACACTAGGTTTAATATTTTCTTAAATAAAAAATATTTAAAGGGGTCTCCCAAGACCCTTGGATTTTTAACGGGTTTCAAATCTAGTTTACAAAAAAAAAATTAAAGAGTCAATAGAGTATTTAATAACACTATTTTCAAACTAATAACACTTAAATGTCCTAAAAATGAAGAAACTCTGCATTCAAGTCAGAGTAAAACAGGTTTTATTGGGATGATTGTAAGACTAAAATCATATATGGGAATATTGAATTATTATGCTCAAAACGGTGATTATAGTCTTAGGTATATTTCAGCTTATAAACTCAATAATATTTGGAGGTTTTTTTCAGTGCTATAAGGAGCCATGGAGGATATAATAATAATCCCACAGCAAAACAGTTTCAAGCTGCCTACAAAAAACTGTTGTTTACAAGTTTTTTAGGTTCTTCTCAAACCAATTGTATTGAACAGGCACCACCAATAAATTTAGCAATTAGTTTTTCAAAAACTATTAAAATGAAAAAAATTGATCATCAGCTTATTGAAGATTTGATAAAGAAAAAAAAAATTGTGATGACCATAAGTATGCTGTAAATAGTTTAAGTTATTCAAGAAGTCATTCATTGAGTATGTGAGTGATGTTGAAGAACATATTGTATGTGAGTGATGTTGAAGAACATATTGCTGGATTTGTTGTAAAAAAAAATTACAAGAGTTTTAGATTGTGACACTTGCTTAACCTTAATTCAATCACAAATCCCAACTTCAACATTAATTAAAAAAAAAAATTACAGTGATATTAAACTATGCTCGGTTCAACCCTCCAAAGATGTTATTCACATATATATTTTAATGACAAAGTTAATTATTTATATTTTAATCAGTGTTGCTAATTATTTAATCAGTATTCAATTTTTATTGATACCATAGAACATATGTTTGATAATGATTTTCAATCTAATTATTTGGTTAATTTAGTCAAAATGTTTAGATTTTATTATTGTAACCTTAGATTATACCACCAAGGAGAGAATTTGAATAAAGATTAGAAAAAACTTTTAAGTAAATTAAGTAAAATTATTTTTTTTTGTGGTCAATAAATATGAATAAATTAAACTATTTTATATTTTTACTGTCTATTCAAATCAAGTGTTTTAAATTAAAGTATAAAAACTTTAAAAAGAAACGTAGCAATACTAAATGTTTTTAGTCTTTAACTGAAAGTACTCTATGTATTTTCAATATTTTTTATTTAATGGAAAAAATTTCCTAAACATTTTGAAACATAAAATCCTAGTTTAAACTTAAATCCTACACTATATGTGTTTTTGCCACAAAGTGACGTCATGCACAAAAAGATTGGCGTCAACAACTTTTTAAGAAGCTGCATCAATAGTTTTTAATGATCTAAGACTAGAATAAAAAATTACTTGTAGTTAAAATTTAGGAAATCTTGATTTTTATAAAGCAAGAAAAATAAGTGAGACTGTTTTTCAAATTTCAGTTTTTATGGTTAGAATATCAGCCAAATATTATTAAAATTACACCAAATGTTCAATCTCAGATAAAATAAAAAATGCAATTGATCTTTCGTAACAAATAAATTCAACATATAAAAGCTTAAATACATTTTTTTTTTAAAAACATGGAAAGTCGCTAATTTAATATATAAAGCAAAAAACTTTTTTGAAAAATGGTTAGGATTTGGTTGGGCCACAAATAGGTGGTTTTACCCTAACAAAAGGTTTAATATAAGGCTTAAATGCAGCTTCTTAAAATGCAAGTTAATTAAGAACTTAATAACAAGTTAAAAGCTTCTTAAAATGCAATTTAATAAAAAATAACTAAAAAAATAATTATACTGTGCAATAAAGCAAAAAAAAAAAAAAAAAAAAAAAAATTCAAAAAAAAGTTTATAAATTTATAAAAATATAAACTTATAAAACCATTTAATTACCAAATTGAGTTGGTTCAGCATTATCAATCCAACCGAAAAATTTATCTTTCATTCCAATCCAAAACTTTTTTTTCCAAATGTTATTACTGTCATTTATATCTACTGAACTTTTATCACTCATACTGTTTTTGGAATTGTTGTAAATAATATCTAACTGTCTAGTAAAAAAAAAAAAAAAAATTAAGAAAAATACTAGAAAAAAAGAAACAATATTGTTATTGTACTAGAATGAGTATTTCATATAACCTGTTTAGTACTGATACACTAGATTTAAATACTTAAATCTAACTAGATATGCTGGACATATTGTCAGATAAAAAAACAATTTTTTTTGATTTTAGTTTATTATAAAACAAATTATTCTTATAAAGCAGTAAGGTTTAGTGGTGCTAGTTGAGCACGGGGGCAAGATCTCTATTTAAAAATCTTGTATCTATGCATTGCGCCAGAAAACATCTAACAGATGAAAGTTAAGGAATTAGAATGTTAACAAAATGCGCAACAGCAGTTGAGTCAGATGTGCACTTTTTCTATAAAAGAAAATTGATGACCAAAAAAGTAAAAAAAAAAAAAAATATTGCTATTTCCTTTTATATTATGATTATCAATTTTTTTATCTGCAATTTTTTTATTAATTCTGATTCACTCCCAATATGGCTACAAAACCTGTTCCTAAATGATGAGTGAATCCTATAGGGATTAAAAAAAACTTTAAATATACATCTGAAACATGAATAATGTCTCAAATTGATACCTCAAACCATTTTTTAATTCTATTTATAGATGGCTCAAAAAGTGTTAAAATAAATTGTACAGATATAAATGAGATCCTTCATATTTTGTTTGATAATATTTTTTTATTTGATGTAGCTCTAGTGATTCTTAAGGTGTTTTAATGAAAGAATTGTACACAAAGACCTAGTAACCTTGTGTGAAGATTTGCCAGCTTGAAACATTGTCTTTTAATCTTTTTAATCTACTTTATATAAGTCTGTTTGTGTTCTGTCTGAACCTCTGGCATGGTGTTTACTCACCCATGAGTTACTTGATGTATGTTTATGTTCTGTGTAAATCTCTGATGAACTGATGAAGTGTGAGCTAAGTAACTAACTAGTGACTCTAACTATAATAAAACCTTAACTTAATCTCTAGTATATTGTTAGATGTATTGTTTTTCCTTTTGCATTTCTAAAATATCTTGCCTAATGCTTTAAAGTAGTGTGTTCAGGAAGTAAGACCTTTTAACGACTTTATGTCAGGTCAGGTTTAGGATTACCATGACCACCCTACTATTGGTAACATGCAACTTAGTACTACCTGCCTCATGCCATGCTGTCTTGTAAGGTTTGCTTATTTAGACAAAGGTTAGGAGAAACTAACTCCAAATCAATAAATTCACTGCCTTGGGGCTCTTGGTTTAATTAAGGCTAGAGTTAGCCTCTCGATTAAATAACTCATCTTGGGCAGATGTCAACTGCATTCAGCTAAAATTCGCCTGTCTTGGGGCTCTTGGTTGAGTAAATGATAGATGGTGTCTTGATAAAAATATTATTCTTAAGCAGATGTTAACTGCATCCAGCTACTGTCTTGTAGAAGGCTTCCTAGGCAAACACTTAAGGGGTAAACAAAATAATTCAGCTAATCAGCCTCAAACTCCTTCTTCACCTATTTGGCTAACGTTGGTGCAGGCCTATGCAGAAGTAAAAGAGTGCGAGAGCTGAAAAAGTTCACCTAAAACAAACAGGGTGAGCCATGCAAGCTGCTTTTCTAAACAACATTTTATGAGAGCTTTTGGTTTTTGCACAAG
Source organism: Hydra vulgaris (assembly GCF_022113875.1). Classification (NCBI taxonomy): domain Eukaryota; kingdom Metazoa; phylum Cnidaria; class Hydrozoa; order Anthoathecata; family Hydridae; genus Hydra; species Hydra vulgaris. The sequence continues at coordinate 31,494,615 of NC_061170.1, read as the reverse complement.
CTATTTGTTTATTCATTTAAAAAATGCCTATTAAATATAAAGTTTGATTTTATATTCATTTTAAGTTTGCAATGTTAAAGTTATAAGAATATCTGCATAACAAGCGCCATTTATTGCACCAGGGCTTATTGCAACCATAGACTTATTTATTGCAACCATAGACTTATTTCAAGTCAAGAACAAGTTAGAGTGTATTCTTATCAAGTTTGCAATATATGTGGATTAAATCCTAAAAAAATGAATGACTTTGTAATTGCTTTTAATAAACAACCTAATCAGATGTCTTTGGACCTGGGAGTCCACACTCTCCATCTCTGGATTCGTTGTTTTGAATGTCTGTTACATATTGGACAGAGAAGAAGACTTGGAATTGATAAGGGTCTTGTTAAAAAAATTCTCTTTATCCTTTGTGTGTTATCCTGTAAACACGCAATTGATCAGATGAAGATAAATTAGAATTATATTGCAAAGAAACATTTAAGACATATGTAGCACATTTGAAATGGTATCCTTTGCCTGTTGGAGTTCACAAGATGATTGTACATTCACACCAGGTTGTAAGAGACAAGCCAGTTCCAATTGGCCTCTTATCTAAAGAAGCCTAGGAAAGTAGAAATAAAGATGTTAAAAATTTTCGAGAACATTTTGCAAGAATATTTTCTAGAAAACAAATGAAGATGTAATGAGAAGATTGCACTGCTCATCAAATCCCTTTATCACTTCTATGAGGCAAAGTTCTGAATCAAAAAAGGAACTTGAACTTCCAGCAGAATGTTTAGACCTTCTTTTGCAACTTTCTAAATAATATTATATTCTTTATATCAAACTAATTGAATTATTATAGCATGTGTCCTAAATATATTTACTTTATTTTAAGAAATCTATAAAGCTGCATTTTTAAAATAGTACCTTTTTTCTAGTAGTATGTACACATGTTTAAACATGTTTCATTGTTGTTTTTTAAAAACTCAAACCCTTTATAACTATATATTTTTAAATTGCTCAGTTTATTACAAAAACATTTAATATAGAAATATTGAAGAATGATTATTTTTATTTATAATCTTGCAGGCTTGGTCGGAAAGCGGGTGCGATCGCACTCGATAACTGACCACGGAAATAATATTTAGTTGCGAAAAACCGGCCAGATTTTTTAGTCGTTTTGAGAACATTTAAGTTTATGTATGTTTCCTTATTTGTACGCAAAATAATAAGTTCATTTTGTCGTAAATTTTAAAATATTTTGTTTTACGGACTAAATGGAAACATACATAAACTTAAATGTTCTCAAACATTTTAGTGCGGAAAAATAAAAAAAGAATATTCGCGAACACAAAAAACCCGCCAAATCTATGAACAACTAATTTTATTGGTTCAAAAAATACTAACCGAAATTTCTAGAGTATTAAAAAAAACTAACCAAATGTCCTGAGTATTCTGTTGAAATATTTTAACAAATTGTATTATTTGAATTTTGTTACGTTTTTCTTGAGATTTCTAGCATAAATTATTTTAAGAGTATACTATCAAAGGAACTATTATTTTAATTCTTGGAGCCACATCTACAAAGCTATAAATGTTTTAAACTAATATTATTTCTTTACAATAATAAATGTTTTATATTTATATTTTTTAACTTGTTAACGTTTTGTGAATATATTTTAGATTTTATTAGTATATTCTTATTTTTTATTTTTAAGAGATATATTTTTTATGTATGTAATGTATTTTTATGTATGTAATGTATTTTTATCTATGTAATTTCATCTATGTGTATTTTATTCAAATGTAATTTTTTAAAGCAATTTGTGCTATTGATTTTGTAAACAAAAGTACTTTCAATAACAACTGCGTTTTCAATGAAATTATTAATAATCGTCAAAGTTAATACAAATAATTTTAACCACTAATCCATTTTCCTCAGTGTACCCGATAACTGATTCTTTCTCCCAAGAAAGAAAAGTTTTTAAGTTCTTAGAAATTGGTTTACTAACTTCAATTATTTTTACTTCAGCTATTCTACAAACTCATTATACTTAAAGTTACTTTTTTCTGTTTTAAATACTAATTAAAATTATGAAGCCCACTCACTAAACATCATCAGCGGTATTGTGAAGCAGTTCCGCTTCCTCCTCACAAAGTAATTTAACATTTTTTGTTAATTTCTATCTAGCTAATTGAATTTCTACAGTAACTCAATGATTTTAACTATTTCATTTGTTTATCTTATTAAGAAGAATTGTTTCAAATGAGTTAAACTTTTTAAACTACGCGAAGCATAAAACAGTTATTGAAAAAACTTTTTTATTTATAAATAAATCATCTGGTTGAATCTTGTTGGACTTTTCAGGGCCGTTGAATCTTGACCGACTTTTCAGCGTAAAAATGACTTAAAAAATACCGAATGATCTTCTTGACTATTTCCCCTAACATTGTGAGTCCCGGGGCTATAGCCCTACTACCCCCACCCCACCTACTCAATCCAGCACTGAAAATAAAACATAAGTATATAAATAAAAATTAAATATACTCTTTGATAAATCGAAGAACATTTGTTTCTTTATAGTTGTTACTTTATATAAAAAATATTGCTTTATTTTATAAAAAAAGTTATAAAAGATTGATGTTTCAAAAATAATTGCTCTTCGCATTTTTTCGCGTTAAAAGCTATTATTCTTTTTTAACTGTCTCTCGTCGGTCCAGATAATCTTATTGTGCTTTTTTGTTTGTTTTTGATATGTTCTCAAAACGACTAAAAAATCTGGCCGGTTTTTCGCAACTAAATAATATTTCCGTGGTCAATTATCGAGTGCGATCACACCTGCTTCCTGACCAAGCCTGATCTTGGTGTAAAACCAATATTACACGTTCTTTTTAAGTTGTGGTATGTTCTTGCTGTGCTACCATATGCACAGATTATTCATGTCTAGGTATTTACAAAATATGTGTACTTGATTTTGTTTATTAATCGACCAGGAAGTCAAACTATTATAATACTATATTTTGTTAGTATTATGCCAATAAATTTTAACATCTAGATATGGGTACAAATGCAAAAGGCATGTTGCATGTTATGTCATGTGTCCTTGGTGTGTTATTTTAGAGCATTTATTCTATACACAAATTTTCATAAATGAACCATAAATCTTTGAAATTATTTTAATTCTTTATATATTGTTGTTGTGCTTACTTTTTGTCCTTTGTCCATGGTGTTGTCCTTGGTGTGATACTCTGCATGTTTTTGTAATCCACCAAGATGTTATAAATGTGAAGTTTGTCCTCTAGAAAGTATTTAGTTAAAAGGTATTCATAATTCTGTTAAAATAAGTTAAATGGAAGTTTTATTATGCTATGTGTTCTTGGTGTTCTGCACAGGTATGATACTTATTCAATCAAACAATGTATCAAACATTCTGGTGACTGTTTATAGTCAATAGAAAGTTGAAAATTAATATGAAATACATGTCACATATTTATTATTAGTTTTGCAATTTGTCCTTGGTTTTGTGTTACTGGCGTGTCCTTCCGAGGTATATAAAGTAACATTACAATAACAGTTATTGTTGGCTAGAGTATAATAAACATTCACTAAAAATTTTAGCTTATTATCTTCAAAATTGGTGAAGATATGATTTTTGCTTCAAAAGTGACATTTATGGACCAATGGACAATGGGTTAGCTTATTTAATTAGAATGGAAGGAAGAGAATGGCCGTAAGATTCGAGAGTCGGATTAGAAGAAAATTTCTTCGCAAATAGTTCAGCCTATACTTAAATACATGAAGTATTTAAGTATAGCCAAGTACCAAATATATTTCTATATTTTTAATTTTTTTACTTCAAGCCACCTCCCAAAGGCTACGAAGGCCACTTCAATTGAGGAGGCTATTTTAGTTATGGTTACAACCCACTCTCAACTTTATAACTCAGAAACACAAACCTTGATAAAAAATACCGCTGCGTGTAGAAAAAAATTAAGCACTTTACTAACAGAGACATGGCGGGGATCAAAATCACAAAACAAAATAATTCTAAAAACAATTTATTTATCTAAAAATAATTTATATGTCTAAACAACATATGATTGTTGTTTAAATATCCAAATTACTAATAAATTAATAAAAAATTCTAAGTAAACTGCATATCAGGGCTGTGGAGTCGGAGTCGGAGTTACAATGTTGTGACATTTTTAGCGGAGTCGGAGTCACTAAACAAAATCGCGACTCCGTCTCCAATTGTAAAATTTCTCAGTATTACACGTGCATGTACGAAACATTAAATTAACCTTATTTTCATACTAAATCTCAAAGAACGTTTCACAAATTTGCCAAAAAAGAAATTTTCAACTTACCGCGTAGTTTTTTTTAAAGAATTTAAAGAAGTTTTCAAAAAATTTGCTTAGAAGTCGGTGTTGGAGTCGGAGTTATGCTCAAAAAATTTCACAAACTGGAGTCAGAGTCGGAGTTGTACACAAAAAATTTTAACAACTGGAGTCTGAGTCGTTATTTTTTTTTACGACACCCCTGCTGCATAGGATTACTTTCTTTCTTTTTTTTATTAAAAAAAAAAAAAAAAAAAAAAAAGAAAATAATAAAATCCTCTAAAATTGTATTTATTTTTTTGAAAGTTTTCTTTTCATATTAGAAAAAAAATAAAAATGTATATTTTTTTAACTGAGTTTTTCTAATATCCTTTAAAATAATTGTTTGGCTTTGATTTGGGTCCAAGTATTTGTTTACCAGTACCGATTTAAAGTTGTATGGTTTTATATTTTCAAATTTTTAATAATTAGTAAATTCATCGTTATCGGCATTAGTATTGGCCTTTTCCCATTCATTGGCATCGGTATCAACATCAGCCAAAAAAGTGATATCGATACATCACTAATTATAATCATAGCCTAAGTTTCCAAAAACACCTGAAGAAATGTCACGCAACTGTCTTATATATATATGCTAAAGACTTTTTAGCAAACTAAGACATCAATAACCACAACCAACATGATATTTAAAACATTTGCTCATCAAAGTTTTAAATTAAATGGTATTTTATATATTTTAGATAAATTAGACTGTTTTCTTTTAAATTAATTATAATTTAATAACTAGCAATAGGTTTGCAAAAAGGTTTGCATTTTACCAACTACAAACACTTTAAATTGATTTATTTTTTGCTGTTAACTAAAATAAATTAAAGAATAAAGACTAAATTAGGAATAAGTTTTGAAATAGTCAGACTAACTACGACCCGTATCATACAGATCATGACTGCTAGTATAATAATAATTTTATTAAATAATAAAAAAAATTAATTCATTGTTAAGTTTTATTTATTGTCGTTTTTACCATAATTAAATTAAAAGTAAAATATATTTATGAATAATTAGGTTTATTGTATTTGAAAAAAAAAAAATCAATATTTAATGTTATTTTTAACTTTAGTTTTATTTTTGTAAAGATTTCTTTTAAATTTTTAGTTGTTTCTTTTTTTAAAAATATTCTCTTTTGTGTAATTTAGCTTATTTACTATGTAAATAACAAGTACTTTAAATGTATATTATTACTCAAACTATTGTAGCAAATTGTGTCAAACTATTGTAGCAAATACTCAAACTAATGTAGATACTCAAACTAATGTACTGTAATGCAAATATTCAAACTTATGTACTGTCAAACTAATGTAGATACTCAAACTAATGTAATGTAATGCAAATACTCAAACTAATGTACTGTCAAACTATTGTAGCAAATACTCAAACTAATGTAGCAAATTAACAAACTTTTAATGTAGGAGTTATTCAAACATTTGTGGGGTTTTCAAAAATTTAATTAGATCATTTAAAAAAAATTATTTGACTTATTTAAATAATAAAAAAAACAACAACGCAAAGTAGTAAACTTATCTAAAACTGCTTGCTTACGTAAATTGTGGGCAGCATAACAATTTAAAACAAGGCTTAAAGCATAAACTAATTATTAGTACATACTGATGGGAAAAAAAAAATAAAAGAAAAGAACTTAGGTCATGACAAAAGTTAAACCAAAAGAATAATAAAATGTGAACAAAATGCAAAAAAAAAAAAAAAACTATTTAATACCTCTATAGCTTGCATTTTTTATTTTATTTTCATTAATTTTTTGTTTGAGGTGCACCAAGAAGACCTAACAGTCTTATCACAGAGCACAGCAGAAGAGCACTTAATTAAGAAGTCCACGCCACCTTTCATTATTAATGGCCCAGTGCCTGCTTTGAACCCTGGAATTCTTGCTTCTAAAGTAAGTGCTTGAATCACTGTGTCACTGCTACTTAGTTTTTAGATTATGTGAACTTAGAACAGTTCCCCAATCATGATTGTTTTAAAACCATTTTTTTATACTGACATTTATTTAACATAACTATCATGTCATTTTTTAATGACATGATAGTTATGTTAAATTTTTTATAGAAAGACAAAATATATATATGAAAAAAAAAAAAATCTTACTTAATACCATTCATAACAGATGTTTCATATTCACTCATTGTCCAGAAATCATTCATTTCTGGATCTTTCTGCATTTTGTTCAGCAGTTTTGCTCGTTCTTTAAAATGTTCAAGCTGCTTTATCCTATAAATAAGAAAAACAGAAATTAAAATGAAGCACTTGAAGAACAAAAATAAACTTCTACTACTTTTGCAATCAAATGAATAATATGCTCTTGATTGAATAAAGACATCAACAGCTGTAAAGTATCAAATTATTAACAGTGTCATGTTGCGCATGAATGGTGTTCCTGTTCATAATTTTGGTGTGCACTGTTAAGACTATGTTTGGAGCCCTTTGTTTAGACTTAAAGGTTTTTAATAGTAATAAGGCAATTACTTGGACTATTAGATAATGTATTGAGTACTATATGTCCTTTGAGTCAAGACTGTTAACAAATCTAAAAATTACTAAAATACCAAAAACTATAAAACAGAAAAAATAATTATCTCCAAGTTCTCTAAACCTATCATTCACTAATATTTGTGGTCTTTGAAGTAACTTTTACTACGCAATTACTAATCAATTTTCTCTAAACTATTTAATAAATGCTTGACTGAATATTGTTTTCCTGCCTGCCTGCTGGAAAATAGCATCTGTTGTTCCAATTTTTAAAAAATCCAGTGAACATTCTGACCCCTCATATTATCGTCCGATCAGTCTTCTTTCTGTTATTAGCAAGGTCTTTGAGTCTTTGATAAATAAACTTCTTGTATCTTGAGTCAGATAACTTACTGTCAGATAATATGGTTTTAGATCCTCTTGCTCTACCGCTGACTTGCTAATTGCTGTGACTGAATGATTATTGTGCATTAGATGGAGGCAGAAAGGCTAGGGCTATTGCTTGCAATATAAGCTTTCAACATAGTTTAGCATGCTGGTCTTCTTTATAAGATTGTTTTATATGGTGTATCTGAGAAAGTATTTAAAATTATCAAATTGTTTCTTTCAAACTTTATTAAAGGCATCCTTAAAGGCTTGAACACTTTTCTTTATTTCCAATAACTTCTGGAGTACCTCAAGGTCCTGTTTTGTTTCTTATCTACATTAATGATCTTTCAAAAAGTCTTTTCTTTTCAATCGCTTATAACAGGCAGCCAATCTGATCTCACTTCTGTAACAGATTGGGGCTCACAGAATTCTGTAAACTTTAAATTCAACAAAACTCAGTTATTTACTGCAAACAACTATCACAGTACTGTTGACATTCATGTATTAATGAATGGCAACCCTTTTACTGAGTCCTCTTCTTTACATCTTGGGTTATTATTTACTACTGACTTTTCATGGAAACCATATATACAATCGAATGCTAAATTAGCATCTGTTATGGTTGCTTTTCTATATTGTGCTCTCAAATTTCTCTGTCCTGATTCAATTCTCTACATCTACAAATCTCTTATTTGCCCCTGTGTGGAATACTGTTGTCATATTTGGGCTGGCTTACTAATGATGGTTTTTCTTCTAGACAAGGCCCAAATACGCATTGTAAACGTAGTTGGACCCGCTTAATCTTAAGCTTGAGCCTCTTTTCCATCATTGGAAAGTTGCATCTCTTTTTTTTTCTACAAATACTATCATGGTTGCTGCTTAAAAGAACTATTATCACTAGTTCCATTAGCTAAAACTCATTTTTGCTTGACTCGTCATTCAGCGAAGTTTCATTCTTTTACTGAACCCCTAGATGCTCTAAAAACTTTTACTCGTCTAGTTTTTTTTTCTACACCTCAAACCATTAAAACTCTCTCCCATCTTCATGTTTTCCTGACTCATACAACCTTCAACTTTTTAAGTCTTCTGTCAACCATTTCCTTGCTTTATAACTCTATTATTTTTTTCTAGCAACTCAGAACTTAATAGTGGTTGCTTGCAGCCTTTTTATGAGTGAATCAAGATTTAAAAAAAAAATTTCTTCTGTTGAGTCTTAACTCTTGCAAAGTTCACCAGACATACTTGTTCTTTGCAAGACTAATTTGAGTTCAGCAGTCTCATCTTGTGTTCTCAGTATTGATGTTTGTCAAATGATTGACCTGACCAATTAAATTCATAAGAAGTCACCCATTTGTTAGGAAACTAGATTTGACGTGGTAGTGGTGCAGTGGTAGAGCGCTTGCTTCTAAGCAAGAGGTTTCGAGTTCAATTCTCACCACTTCCCTGGTAGTACCACACTCAATTTATTTTTCCACACAGCAGCGTTGTTTTTCAAGGTTCGTGTTTCAGAGTTATAGAGTTGAGAGAGGGTTATAACCATAATTAAGTAGCCTCCTTGTCTGTAGTGTTCTCAGCCTTGAGAAGAAGAATCGACAAAAAAAAAAAATTTTGAACCTACACACTATACTTTTATGTGCTTTTGTTTAGCATTACTTTACTCTATCACCTTTCCCTTTGTTCTATATCACTCTCCTTCACTCTTACAACTACCTTAGCTGACTGGAAGCAGAACTTTTGTGACTCTCTCTGACTTTTCGTGATTTTCTTTGTGATGCCCTAGTGTAGAAATCTTTTGCCTTCCTGCTGACAAATGTTTCTTATGCAGCTTCTTAGATTTAGGTTAGTATGGAATCTTTTATTTAATTATCACTATTACTTTCATATCTATCTGCAAAACGATTCTCCAGAAAATCGATGTCTGTTCACTATTGCTAGAAAACATTGTAAAAATGTTTTATCTAACGCTGAAGCCTGCTATTCTCAGATCACAAAATTTTGTCAATCTCAAAAATCTCCCAAGTATCAGTGACAGATCCAGGATATTTAAGTGTTTGAGATAGATAACTTCCAGCCATGGAGCACTATGGAAATCACTTAGCAAAATTTTTTCTCATTTAACACTGTGTTTCATCAAGACATTTTTATCATTCCAGCGTCTGTATCTTAAGTGATTTCCTGCTTAGGACAAAATAACTGTTATAGCCTTGCAGAAGTGTTATCATAAGCTTTTAAAATTATTTAAAAAGTATTTATCAGAGTTTTGTTTTATACCCTGCTGGATAGCAGCATCTGTTATCCCTATTTTCAAAAACTTTGAAGAGCAATACACACACACACATATATATATGTGTGTGTGTGTGTGTGTGTGTGTGTGCGTGTGTGAGTGTGTGTGTGTGTGTGTGTGAGTGTGTGTGTGTGTGTGTGTGTGTGTCTATATATATATATATATATATATATATATATATATATATATATATATATATATATATATATATATATATATATATATATATATATATATATATATATATTTAAACAATTTAAAATAAATTCTACAAAAAGAGTGCTCAATGTTCTTAAAAGAACAGAACTATTACAAATTAGTAGAAAATCACTTAGCAAAATTTTTTCTCATTTAACACTGTGTTTCATCAATAAAGACTCATCAGAAATTTATATATATATATATATATATATATATATATGCGGTAGTGGTGTAGTGGTAGAGCGCTCGCTTACATATATATATATGCGGTAGTGGTGTAGTGGTAGAGCGCTCGCTTCATAAACGAGTGGTTCCGAGTTCGATCCCCACCACGTCCCTGGTAGTACCGCGCTCAACTCGTTTCTCTGCGCAGCGGCCTTGTTCGTCAAGGTTCGTGTTTCGGAGTTATAGAGTTGAGAGAGGGTTATAGCCACAAAATAAGTAGCCTCCTCGTCTGTAGTGGCCTTCTCGGCCTTGAGGAGGTGAAGTAAAATAAAAAATATATATATATATATATATATATATATATATATATATATATATATATATATATATATATATATATATATATATATATATATATATATATATATATATATATGTGGTTTCTAGTATTAAAATATATACTTGATTTTAAATTTTATTTTAATTTTGTTCTATTAGTGCTTATAAAATTATAAGTGTTAGTGCTTGTGTGGTATAATTTGTATATTAAGTTATGTTAATTAGTTATGTTAAGTTATGTTAATTATTATGTTAATTAGTTATGTTAAGTTATGTTAATTATTAATTATGTTAATTAGTATATTATGGTATATTAAGTTGGTTAATTATAGCGGTATATGAAAGTTGGTTTACTGGTTAATTAGTGGTAATAAAATTGTATTGGTGATTTGTTAGTGTTAATATGGTTATTTATGTTTGTTTTATTTTGCATAAAATTTGCTTAGCATATAGTGGAAAAGCATAATTTTGAAAACTCTGTATTTACTGTTGCTTAGGTTGCTATGGGTCTCAGACAATAAACAAGTTATTATTCAACTACAAAAGAACAGATTACCTATATAAAAATAAATTATATTTTATAAATAGCTTTTATTGCAGCCTTATGTTTTTTTGTTATCAAATTAAGTTAAATAACCAAATCCATAAAGATTAAAATGTAAATGTTACAATGTTTTTATCTTTAGTTTTTTTTTTATAAAGTTAAAATCTAATTCTGAACTTATTCTTTTCAAATGCTAAAAATACCTGTCAAGTTTGTTAGGTCTGTTACTTTTCCATTCTGACTCAATTAACCTTTCAATATAAGTAACACTATTAAGATAGCTCCTTTTAATAGATATCTCTTCTAACTTTTTTGTAGCTAAACCAGCTTTATAGATTTTTTTATACAATCTTTTTTTAAGTTTAATGTAATCATCAAGCTGCTTCTGAAGAATTTTTTTCTTAGCTTGCTCATCATTTAAAGCAATCTTGTAGCGATTCATCATATCTTCAATAGTTTCTACAACTTCAACTTTGGTATAAACATAGATTCTAGTAGTATCAAGAAGAGTAATATCATTAGTAATAATAATAAAAACTAAATTATACTAAAATAATAATTAAATTATTAATAACAATAACAATGCTGCCATACCAAGGAAAAAAGAAAGCAAATATAATATTAGCCTAAAAATAGAGATATTTTAATTATCATTATTATTATGTACGCAAATATCTAACTTATTTAAAATTTAAATTATGTTAAAAATAAAAGTTTGACAGTTATACTTTTAGTTGAAAACTAAGGATAAATGCTACAAATCACAACTAAGGATAAATGAAAATCATAATTAAGGAAATATTGTTGCATTGCAACAATAACATATATAAAGATATGTACTATAACATAACAAAAAGGAAAGAAATTTTAAAAAAGCTTAAAATTTCTAAAAACATCAAAAATCAGGGCTAATAATGTGCTTAGGTAATTAGTTAAGTCTATGCATTAAACAAAAAAGAAAAAAGATTAAAGAAAAAAGATATGACATTCAAAATTATCTTTAAAATTAATTAGCAAGGCAAACTGTAGATGGCATGAAAAAAAGATTAATAAAAACTCAATAGAAAAAAAAATAAGCTTGTCTCAGTTTTAGTATACAGAAGTTCATAATTTTACCTTAAGCTAATAATAAATTTTTTTTTTTTATCTTTTAAAAGAAAATGTATAGATTATATATATATACATATATATATATATATATATATATATATATATATATATATATATATATATATATATATATATATATATATATATATATATATATATATATATATATATATATATATATATATATATGTATATATATTTCAACTTTTTGTAAAATAATTTACTTCCTGTGTCAAAACTCAATGAACTTGTGCTCAAAAGTAATGAAAATGGGTTTTATTTTGATTAACTTTCAAAATGTCACTGACAATACGAAATTTTTAAAATGGTATTTGCAAACAGTAGCATATACCTTATGGAATTTTCTAGAAATTTCTGGACTGTTCTGGATGTTTTTAAAAACCTCTGAAACTTAACAAGATTTTGACTATATAAGCTTCATGATTGAGCAACAATAATAGTAATATATAAAAGATCTGTACTCAATAATATAGAAGTACAATAGCACTTATATTTATTATTTTTTAAGAAATATGGCCTTTAAGAAATATGTTTATTTAGTATTTTTAATCATTATATCCTTCAACAAAAATGCTTACACTACTGAAAGAAACAAGACTATCTGGATAAAGAATCTTGTAAAAATAAAAAACAATAAAGAATCTCATATGAAAGATAAATAAAGAAACAATAAAGAATCTCATATGAATTTATGAGTCACATAAGAAAAAAAAAACTGTTCCACTAGAAGAATAATCACTGGAAGATAACAGCAAAATACCTCTCAAAATCCAAATTTTTGGTCACAAATTGTTCCAGGGAGAATCTATTAAAGGGAGACAAAATCACATAAAGAAAATTGAGAAAGAAGTAAAGAGTTTATAACGAAAGAAATTCAATTTTCCACATTTATTAATTCAAGTTGTACAGCCAAAACTGGATCAAGTGCTAAAAACATACAATAAATGTGTAAAACAAAGAAAATATGATCCATTGAATTAAGTTTTTGACATCACAAAAAAAGATGATGAATGGCTCTGTAATGAAGACAAAGAGATTGTATCATCTTCAGATTGTAAGCAATGGCTGCTAGTTTTAAAACTATCTATTCATCCAAAAGAAGAAAAATGAAATAAAAGAAATTACCAAAACACTAAACTTAGAAAGTCACTTCCTTTTATGGTAAACTTATTAGTCACCAAAAATAGCATTAGATTTATCAGACAGAAAATCAGATACTATTGTAAAAGGTTTTTTAATGAATACACTTTATGGAAGATAATAAAGATGGTTGTAGCTGACACTATGAATGTAAACACTGGAAAAAACAGCAATGTCAGTCAGTTAAAAAGACGTTTTACTAAAAATAAACTAGAAGAACCACAATTCATTGTGGATCTTTCATCATTGATTGTCAACATTATGTTCTTGACTGAAGTCCTTTGCATAGTAATGAATGAAGTAACCCTGAAGAATGGTAAAGAGGTGATTACTGGAACAGAAGGATCATGTTATGATATGAAATTTCTACTTCTTTTAACTCAGGTATTGGAAGAAGTATCTGGAGTATTTCCTAAAGTGAAGTTTCAAAAAATACCTAAATTAAATAATGTTAGATGGAATTCCCAAGCAATACTAGCTCTTTTGGCAATTATTCTTCTACCAGAGAGACTTACTATTTGACATTTATAGATTCATCAATTATAGATGAGTGGAACATTATTTTATTGACCAAATGTTCAATGCAGATGATTATTGAAAGCTATCTAGCAGCATGCACGATCACAAAAAAGCATTAAAATTTTGAAATTAGGAACCATCATGATTGGAATTTCCCAGAACAAAACAGTGTACAGAATGAGCAAACAAGTGTTTCTAAAATAATAATTTTTTTTTCAAGATAATTATTTTTTCTACAGCTTACTAAAATATTGAGGTAATGAATAAGTATAGAAATGGTTAGTGTTGAACTGGCTTACAAAGAACCATGGTTTTATGACAGCTAGTTATATATTATTTGAAATATATTATTTACATAAAGTTCAAATCTAAAATGCAAGTCTTATACAATAATATAGACAAATTAGCACGATATATACAAACATATGAAGTTGTTATGAAAAATTTTTTTTTTTGTTTTTTATAAAATCACATTTCAGGGACTTGCTTCCTTCTGTCTTAACTCGGCAAAATTATAATAATAAAAAAAATATTAATAATAATGACAACAATGATAGTAAAAAAAATAACAACAACAATAGTAATAATAGCAATTATGGTGAGAAGAGTTGCAGCATTTTTTTAATAAGACCAAAGTGAACCAAAGTGTATGCAAATATCTTCATAACCTTGACCATGCGGTAGTGGTGTAGTGGTAGAGCGCTCGCTTCATAAACGAGTGGTTCCGAGTTCGATCCCCACCACGTCCCTGGTAGTACCGCGCTCAACTCGTTTCTCCGCGCAGCGGCCTTGTTCGTCAAGGTTCGTGTTTCGGAGTTATAGAGTTGAGAGAGGGTTATAGCCACGAATAAGTAGCCTCCTCGTCTGTAGTGGCCTTCTCGGCCTTGAGGAGGTGAATTAAAATAAAAAAAAAAAAAAACCTATACTATGCAAATATCTTCATAACATAAACTTCAAATTATGTAATGTTAATATCAAGTTTTACAGTTTTACACCTTAGTGGCTGAAATGGTACTTTTTGCTATATTTATTTTTTTGCTGTAAATATATATGGTCAGATTAAAAAAATTGAAAACGTATTGTGTTAAGGGACCCTTACTAAACAACACAGATGACAACAATATAAACCAATAAGCTATCGAAGTTTATATATTTTAGAAAAACAAACAATTTTTTAAATCTTTTATACTGATTACAATTAATCAACAGTTTTCAAATGGATTCTATAAATAGACACAACTTTATTGCATAGCAATAAAGTTCCACTTATATGTAAACAATATATAAAAATAAATATGCTATATGCAAATTCACTTTCATAACATTTTGTACAGGATCTCGTGTAATATAAAAGAACTTTTCTAACCTTTTTTAAACTGTTTTATTGTGAACATTTGTATTGAAGTTTATGTATTAAAAAAAAATTGACAAGATTGAAAAAACACAAAACATATTGTCTCATATCAGTGGAAAATTTGTAACTTATATTTTAGATTTGCCATGACTCTTCCCACTTTTGATAATTTCTGAATGGTAAAATTGCATCATCATAATTCCCCATTTGTTTAGGGTTATGTACAAATGCCTGTAAGTGTAAATGTCTTTAGCATTAAGTTAAGTTTGTGGACGGTATGATCGTGTATAATATATGTATAATAAGAAAAAACTTTAAAATTTTATTTTAACAATAAAAAGCCTTTTTTGAAATATATATATTTTTTGCTATATACTTTTTTTGCTATAAATTTATACAGTAAGATTGAAAAGATTAAATAAAAAAATTTAAAATTTTATCCATAGTTCCAGAAATATTGTACAACAGTTGGGCGCTTTTGTTGTACAACAATTCTTGTTGAATTGTTGATTCTATTTCCACAACCGTTTTACAACTTAACCGTTTTACAACTTAACTTTTGTTGTACAAAACAATATTAAATTGTGCAACATACACAAGAAAATGTTTCTATTATAAAAAAATTGATGTACAAATATGTTACAACATTTTTACAACTGTAAAAATCCAAGTAGGCTTGTTACTTCTCTAAAATAAGGTATTAAACAATCTTGTTCTTTAACATGTAACATAGAGTTGACCGTGTGAGATAAAAGGGTTTTGGAGATAATCACTAACTTTATCCATGGAGATGCACTACTCTGATGTATGTACTATATATATATATATATATATATATATATATATATATATATATATATATATATATATATATATATATATATATATATATATATATATATATATATATATATATATATATATATATTATTTTGCATGTATGATATCGGAAAAACTAGATTTTTAAAATTGGTATCATGTTTAGGAGAGCAATGTTAATTTATACAATTTTACACGAAACTCTTCAAAAATTTTCAAATGCATGTGCATTTTTATCTTGTTTAAAATTATTATTTTAAAAGAAATACAGATTTGTTAATTTTAAAGCATTAAGTTATTTTGGTATTTATAAATGTCATTCCTGAAAAACTAATACTAAGATTAAAATATAGAAAAAAGATTTAAAAAAAAATTAAGGAGTATTATTATGATTTTTTTTAACTATCTTTGACACTGTAAAAAAGCGGTTATTAAAAAAGTAGTTATTTTAACAAACTTTTAAATAATAAATTACATGATTTTTATATATTATTTATAGATGCAGCTAGATTATAGGCAACCAGTGAAGTTAACTAGCTTTAATCTTTGTAAAAATAATGAAGCATCAACAAAATGGAGTTCTAATTTTGATACAGGAGCAATTAATACTCTTATATATGCAAAAAATGGTGATCGTTTATCACTTTACTCTCCATGAATGCACTATCCACTATTTGAGATGCAGGTAGTAATTTATTTTTTTTCTGGAGAGTAAAGTTCTGTTTTAATGGCATTAAGCTTTATGCTGTTTAAATTTTTTTACATACTGCACGTTGTAAAAAGTCTTTCTAGCCCTGGTCTTTCTAGCCCTGATAAAATAAAGCTGAGAAGAATGATGTTGTCAGCATAGGCTAAGACACCAGTAAAGTTTCTATATGTAGTAGCACCAAAATTATCATTTCTTAAGGTTTCGAGAAGCTTTTTAGTGTATATGTTATACAGAAATTGTGACAGAATTGATCCTTGTCTCACTGCTGCTTAAGAGGAAATGAAACTGATTTGGAACCTATGTATGATACAGTTGCACTGCTGTTATGGTATAAAGAAGATATTATGTTGACTATTTGGAAAGGTAGGTTTTTATCGAAGTAAAGTTTATCAAAGAGAAAATCCAAGTAGGCTTGTAAATTTACTAAATTATTTTGTTTTGTTTGGATATTTTGTTTGAAGAAAAGGCAATAAAATAAACAAAATTAAGTTTATGTGATACAGTCAAACCAAGTTTTAGGGGAGAATATGAATACTTACTTTGTAACAACACTGATAACAGTGCACTAAACCACTGAAGATAAAAAATGCATTTAGGAGAAAAACAAACTATTTTATAAACCTCTTATAAGCTCCACATATGCAGTAAAGGTATTAACTTTTTTGTTCTTTTTTTGCAGAGCACTGCGATGAGCATTTAATCGGAAGTTCACACATCCTTCCTAACTGATGTCGCAAAACTTGCCCAGAGGTGGGGTCTGAACCACAGATATTTTGAGGCAAATGCGCTACCACTACGCCACAGCTGCTTAAAATTTTTTAGCATACTTGGCCTTTCAGTTTTATTATAAATAGGATTAAACATGCTCTTTCTATTTATACTTTTGAACTCACGCAATTAGGTACTCTCATATCTTAATAATCTGTTAATACCTTCTTAATCACTAATTGATGACTCTAGAAGACGTTGCTCTTTTCAAAGGTTAAGAGGTCAAACTCTTGATAAAGTTAGTGATAATCTCCAAAACCCTTTTATCTCACACGGTCAACTCTATGTTACATGTTAAAGAACAAGATTGTTTAATACCTTATTTTAGAGAAGTTAAAAAAAATCTGTTGGCTTCTATATAAAAAACCAGATTGTTTGATCGTTAATTTTTCCAAGTTTTTAAACATTTATTACGAGGTATGTCATTAAACAAATATGAAAAAAATAAAGTTGTATTTGTAAAGTTTCTAATTTATATATTTTTCTTAATTTACATATTTATTTTTATTTGTGTGTTATTTATTATGTGTTAAGGTTATATCGTTTTATATTTTGTAAGTGTAAATATTTTTTATATCTGAGTGTTTCTATGTTTGTGATATAATGTTATTTGTTTATAGTTTGCAAGTGGTTATTATGTTGTTTGCATGGTTTCAAATGTTTTGACTTGGCTTTGTTTACAGCAAGAGTGTTGACCTTGCTAGCCAAGTGGTGTACTTTGCTATAGCGTGACTTGGGAGCAAGATTGTTGTCCATACCAGTTAAGTAGTGTACTGTCATGATGAAACACATAAATTAAATCTGTTTGTAGTTAATGTAAAAATAACGTTGAAAGAATGTGTTAATAAATAATATTGAAAAGATATATAGTTTTTTTAATATCTATAATGTTTTTAATACTTATATTTTAAGTAAATTTTATTGAATAGATTTATACTTCATTAGATATTCTTTATACTGATACTTTTTGAGTAAATTTGTTTATATACTCAGTTCTTTTTGTTAACAAATAATTCTTCTTATGATAAATATTGTTAAAAAAATGGCTTCCTTTTTACAAATAGCTCCTTCCCATTTAAAGATTGAAAAGTCTTTATTTTCTTCATTAAATATGTTTAACTTGAATTTATTGTTGTTTTTTTTTATAAAGGTATGTGTACAAAGTGTTACATAAGTTTTAGCAACTTTCATTAAATTTTTAGGATTTTTCGTATAGAGAAATTTTATCTCCATATTAATATTTTAATGTTTTATAAATTGACTGTTTTTCTTTAGAATATTTAACATATATAAAAAATTTAAAACAGTTTAAAAAGTTTTAGTATTTTCAATTTTCTTTACTTAGAGCAAATATATGATTGTTTATAAAGGTTTTCTGTTAATATTTTTGTATTTACTTATTAATTGCAAATCTTGCATTAAATTCCTTTGAAAGTAACGAAAGGGATTTTTTGATAAAGGATTATATTTCACCATTCAATGATGAGCAGTATTTGCTAGCAGACAGCCCTTATATTTTTTTCAATTTGCTTTATTTATGAGTTCTTGTCTATGAAAATATTGTAACTTTTATTAATTACTTTGAAATAATAATATTTTGTCAATAATTACTAATAACTGCATTAAATACATAACATTACTCATTACTTATATTTATAACTTAAGTTT
Organism: Hydra vulgaris; assembly: GCF_022113875.1. NCBI lineage: Eukaryota > Metazoa > Cnidaria > Hydrozoa > Anthoathecata > Hydridae > Hydra > Hydra vulgaris. The sequence continues at coordinate 31,475,741 of NC_061170.1, read as the reverse complement.
AAATTCTTGATAGAAATATGTTATATTTAACTATTGCTATTGTATTTTATAACATCTTATTTAAATATGACTAATAGTAGAGGTAGAACATAATTCGATTATTATATTATACTCTGTTTTATTTACTTACACTTTATTAAGATAAGTTAAGAAAAAAAACTAAAAGTGTAATCTTGAAATAAAAGTGCAAATGCTTAGTTATGTCTCATAATTAAAGAAGTAAAATTATAAGGCTTTGTTGAAATTAAAGAAACTAGGCTATGCAAAATAAATTTAATCATTGCCAAAATGAAAGAGATAAGCTTAGGCTAGCTGAGGTAAATTATCGTTGAAATGAAAGAGATTTTGAAAAAAAAGTTGTATAAAAGGTTTTCATACATGTGTTATGTTATTTGTTAGTTTTTTTGTAGTAGTTGTGTTGTTTTGTGTTGGTAGATAAGATGATTTACATTCACGTCAAGGTCTTTAATTTAAAATGATTATTTGGTAATTTCATTACTGAAACTGACTTTACATATAATCATTCACTTGAAGCTAAAGATACAGTTTTTAAATAAAAACAAAGGTATATCTTATTGTGATCATTTGTTTTTAGCCTTGGTTTTTTTTAAAAAAAAATTTTAATCCAAACTTGCAACAAACAATCTTGAAACTTTCACTAAAGATAAACAACCTCACAAAGTAAGTTTCTTATTTGGTATCTGTTTAGTCACATGTTTGAGCTTTTCAAATAAATAAATAGAGTACATAACAAATCAATGTGTATTAAGTGTATTCAATAATAATTTTGTTACATTTTAAAGTTGAATTACATCTCCTATGACTGATTTTGAAAGTTCCTACATAGCAGTATTTAAAAAATGTTCTGAATGTTGATTGTATTCAAAAAGCTTGATAATCTTCATACCATTTACTAAAATATATATAACAATGAAAGAATGTTTTTAACTAAACTGTTTTTATAAGTATTTTTGATACTTTTTTATGTTGAATACAAATTTTGTTTTGTAGTTTTTTTTTTAAGTTTATTTATCTCAAGAAATTTTTTTTGTTTGTTTATCAAATAAATTTCTATATTTTTTATCTTTGGAATGATTGTTTCGAATGGATACATTGGCTTTTTTTGCATTGTTTTTTATCTTTTTATATGTGAATTGGAACCATTTATACTTTATTCACCTTTTGTACGCTCAAGACGGTTTCCATTTGCATTAAGTATTCATTGCACAAACTAGGGGTTTAAAAATTTATTTGCCTAATTCCGCTTTAAAAACAGCTTAATTGTATTAATTTGTTAAGAGTTTTTTAACAGAAAAGCTTTTATAAAAAATATCAAATAAATAAAGCTAACTTAATTGAAATAACTAGGTCTCTTGGGCCTATTTTTCAATGTCCAAATTTGCTTTTTAAATAAACCCTCATAAAAGAGTTAAAGTACTATTATCAAAGCCTAAGTTTCCAAAAAACACCTGAAGAAATGTTACACAGCTGTCTTATATGCTAAAGATAAATTTATTATGTAGAAAATTTTTAAGTAAATAAGTAATAATATAAAAAGTAAAAATACTAATTAGTTCTATATATAGTATAGTAAATTAAAAATTAACCAAAAGGCAAGAACTTAAGGTAGTCAGTAAAATGCATACTGCATGCTTTTTAGCGAACCGAGACATTTTAATGACCACAACAGTAATGATATTTAAAATATTTACTTATCAATTTTTTAAATTAAACATAATGGTATTCGATATTTTTCATTTAAATTGGACTGTTTTCTTCAAAATTAATTATAACTTAACAAGCAATAGATATATGGATCGCAAAAAAGTTAGCATTTTTTAAACTACCAGAAATGTATTTTTTAAACTACCAAAAACTACCATTGATTTTGTCCTGACCCGTATCATACGGGTCATGACAGCTAGTAATAATAATAATAATAATAATAATAATAATAATAATAATAATAATAATAGCAATAATAATAATAATAATAATAACAATAATAATAATAAAGATAATAGTGTCCTTAGTTTAATACTATTTAATTAAATTAAGGACACTATTCAATTAAAATAATAAATTAAAATATTCTTTACTCAAGTGTATTGATTCAAATAAACAAGAACATAAAATTACCATGATAAATATACATAAAATGCATGTATTAAACTCAATCTAAATGACATTAAAATGAAATAAAGCTCAAATTTTACCATCCTAATAAAAAATTTTTTTGCATAATAAAAAAATATGGGTTCAGAAAATAAAATTTTGTAGCGTTTTTAAAGACTTGAATTATTTTTAGCGTTTTAGAAACTTTATTTAGACTAAATTAAAATATCTTTTAAGACCTTTGTTTTTTTATTAATCCTCCGTCGGCCGCAATCATTTTGTAACTCAGGAAGGCGAATTGTATCAAAATGATACGCATAACAATTCACCAGTTTAATTTTTTAGTTTTAATCTTTTTTTTTTTAATTTTTTTTATAAAACGCCTAAATAATCTTTGAAAAAAATTTTTTTATTTGTAATTCACCAGAATTCAACTCAGAAACACGATCCTTGACAAACAAGGCCACTGTCCGGAGAAACAAGTTACTACCAGGGACGTGGTGGGAATCGAACTTGGAACTTCTCACTTATGAATCAAGCGTTCTACCACTACACCACTACCACATATTTATAATATTTAAAAATTCCATCACAAATGCTATTTTCAATAAAAGAAGCGCATTGATCAAATTAATACAAATTTCAAGTGACTATTTTAAAAAGCTAACTATATAATTTAAAAAAAAAAAAAGTTTTTGAGTTCTTTGTTAAAAAGTGTAATATTTATATGTTAATTTTATAAGTTATTCATCATGTTCTAACATATTATTTTGAACATCAAAACCTGGAATAGTTTTTATGCAATTGCCACAATAGCTTATTAGGTGTGTCAAACAAATAGGTTGATGGCATTGTTGGGAATTATACCTTGTTAATCGTTTATTTTGTGTGCATGTCTGGCATCTTTTTCTTTTATTTTTATTTCTAATGTTATCTTAGAGTTGTTCTAAAATTGGGATTGTTCTAAAACAATATAAACTATCACTGAGTTTTTTTGGTAACCCTCTTTTTTTTGCACATCTTAAAATAAGTTGAGGCATTACTAATTCATGAGATAATTTCTTTAAGAAAACTTTTCTTCTAACAAGAGGTTAAGCATTCCCAGTATACAATATCTGAGCGTTGATGCCACTTATGTTTAACATTGCAAAAAATATTACCATTGGCCACCGGTGTACATTTCTCAAAACACCATACGACGCACATAACTGATCAGTTGTGTCAACTCCTCCTTTGGTTTTGTTATAAAAGAAAGGCTTAAGTTTGTGTTTAGTATAAAAATCTATTGAATCATCTTCGTGTAAACTAGATGCTAAAACGACACATTTTCCTTTTTTGAGAACATAAGATACTAACATAATATCTGAACTCTGAAAAAGCTGCTTCTAATAGCTCTTTCTTTCTTTGCAATAAATTCTTGCGGAATTTGATGTTTTTTCCAACATAGGTCAATCCTTTAATCAGTTCAACACTTGCAAACCAATTATCTGCAGTGACATTTGGACCAGATTTGTAAATGGGTTCGCATAACCTTAGCACAACATCTGCAGGTTTGTTGCTTTTCCAATAAATTCCTTCTGGCTGCAATCCAGGGTAAATTTTTAAGTTGTATAGATAGAAAACCTTACAGTCAACGAGTGCGTAAATTTTAATTTTATACTTCGCAGACTCTAATTTTTCATCAATGCAAACGTTTTCTCCTAAAGTATAGCATTTATTACAAACATTTTGAAGATTTCCCGGATTGGTACGAGCTTATCAGTTTCTTGTCTTTCATTACAAGTCAAATTGAAGACAGCGCAAAACTTGAAAAGTTTGATACTCATAACTAAACTAAATTTTTTCACTCCATCCCCATCTGATCCTCATAGATCTTCCAGACTTTGCCTATTACTCCGATACAAACCAGCTAGATTTAAGAGACCTATAAATGCTTTTAATTCAACAAAAGCAAGTTTTTTTGCATCCCTTTCTCTTTGAAATTGGTTACTATTGGTTTAAATATAGAAATTTGTACAGTACAAGATATTATTTAGAGTATTGTCACTAAACAGACAACTTCAACATTCAATAGGGGATTTAGCTAACTTTGCAGCACTATTAACTCCGAGGAGATTTCTGATTAGGTTATGGCTCCTAATGCGCATTCAGCTAGAAAATGGACTCTTATTCCATTTACAGTTTGTGTCTTTTCCAACATAAAAATTGTTATTAATTGTTTCATTAAAATCAATATTTTCAAGTTCTTCTTATGTATTTGAAAAGTCTTGATGAAACTCTGTGGTGTCTTCTGTATCTGTAACAACTTCATCTTCGAAATCCTCCACCTCTTCTTCATCTAATAGATTTTCGTGAAATTTCTCTACATCTTTTGAACTTTCATGAGTAATCTTACACTATTATCCATTTTAGAGGCAAATAGAAGGGGTTACTAATATATTAAAAAAAGATAAACAAATCAAAATATTATTTAAAAATTTAAATAAAAAATGTTTTAATTATAAGCGTAAAAAAAGGGTAATTTTATATGTAAAAAAATTAAATGGTGAAAGTTACAAGCATGAGTAGTTGATATAAAAAGTCAGCAAAAAGAAAAATTTGTATTTATATTTGTAGAGCTCTGAAGGTATTTTATATTTGTAGGGCTCTGAAGATTTCTAATTTTTGTCTTGCTACCACTGGATTACAATACTAAAAAAATACAGCTCCTTTTACTGAAAAGATATGAAAATTTACCTGAACACATTGAACCCAAATCTTGAAGAAGAAACTAAGAAAGAATAACTGGAGAATAGTTTTGAACTGTGTGAGTTGTACTTAGATTTTAAAAAATTATGAAAACAATTTTAGGTTGTATCAATTTACCTTGAAAACAATGGAAACGTTTATGAACTTCTTGAATTGATTACAATGTTTAATTTATTCCTTTCAGAACACATATAAATCCCATTGGTTCCGGAAAAGCATTACATAATCAACTTAGAACTTAGTCCTTAAAAATGAAAAATCACACACTAATTAAGCAACAGCAATTTATCAACATTGAAATTCACACAAGTAAAAACTTAGTAACTAAATTTTTGAATAAAAACAGAGTAAATTTTTATGCCTGCATATAATAACACATCCAATACGTCCAGAAAATGTAATAGAACGCATACAAAAAAATTTAGAAAATTCTTTAAAGTTGAATTTAGACATTCATTAAACTTGATTTAATAACACATCCAATACGTCCAGAAAATGTAATAGAACGCATACAAAAAAATTTAGAAAATTCTTTAAAGTTGAATTTAGACATTCATTAAACTTGATTTAATCTTTAGGAACTGATGTTTGTCTAGAAGCCACAAATTATTTTAATATTATTCAGCAAATTTATAATTGTTTTACAACAAAATTTTATGGTCAAAATTTTATGGCCTTATATGGTCAAATCATTTTCAAAAACTAGATGGAGTGCAAGATTAGATTCAGTATAAAGTTGTGTTACAAAAATACTTTGAGATCACCAACAGATATTATTGAAGACCTTAAGTTTGAAGTAAATGCTAGAGCAGAGGCACAAAATATTTTATCAAAAATAAAATTTCTGCTTAAACCAATGCTTGAATTCGCTATTTAAAGAGTTTTTTGGGAAATCTAGAAATAATTTTTTAAAGTTTTTTAAAGTTTCAAGATTAAAAAACAACATTTGTTATTTGCACTTTACATATTCTGAAAAAATACATAAGTACTAAATTACCTCACAGATTATATTCGGAAAAAGTTCAAGTTAAAGCTAAAATGTTTAACACAGATATATAAGTACTAAGGACAATTTCTTGACAACCCCGATATTGAAAAATGTGTTATAAATTAAAAAAAAAAATTAAAAAAATATGTTTTTAATAATGTTATAAACACAATTTATTCATATTTGAAAAAAAGAATGTTTATGAAGAATCTAACATAACTTTTGGATTTTTAATTGATTTAAACATTCAAACCATTCAAAGAATCAAGAAAATATCAATATGTCTTTGCTTGATAAAGTTGTGCAAATCCATCAATTCATATAAGGTAAATTTCAAGATTCAGCAGTAACATTTATTAATACAGCTAATCAAATGAAAAAAACATGGAAATCTCAAAATGTTTTTTTATTACAAATTATTCCAGTGAAAGAAGTTTTTTAAAACTTTGAAAAAAAATTACCAAAAGAAAAAAGCAAAAACCATAAACAAAAAATTAGCAATCTATTTTTTAAGGCTTAAAAAATTGATTTAGTCATGAAGGTATAAATTTGGCCCTGCTTGTGGTAATATCTTTTTTATTTATTATTTCAGTAGTTTTATCTAACCTAATCATGTTTATAGCTACAAAGTTATGATGTGGAGCTATCGAATACATTGTTGCTATATCAAATTGCTATGTCAAATTGCTATTGTTAAATTGCTATTGTTATAATAATAATAAGTATTGTTATAATAATAATAAGTATGTCAAATTGCTATGTTAAATATTGCTAAATTGTTGCTATGACTTGTTGCTATGTCAAAGTTAAATAGAACAATAAACTAATATCATATATATATATATATATATATATATATATATATATATATATATATATATATATATATATATATATATATATATATATATATATATATATATATATATATATATATATATATATTTATATAAATGATATATATGTATAAAATATATGCTATAGATTTGTAGTTATGCTTTAGCAAGCTACAAAGCTAAAATATGCAGCCATCATCATACGATTTTAAAATGGCTAACTAAAAACCTGCAGTATGTATATATATATATATATATATATATATATATATATATATATATATATATATATATATATATATATATATAATGCTATAAATATAGGAGGCAATAACCACCTAGTGTCTATAGCATTATTGTTATGTAGTAGCTAGCAACAAAGCTAGGATATGCAGCTATTAATATATCCTAACAACATTGCTAGCTAAAAAGCTACAGTATAAAGCTTGACCAGCTTTAGTTTTGTCTTTATGTTGTAGTTAGCTGCATACCTACAATCTGCAGCATATCAATGCATCATAACAATATCATTAGCTACAAAGCTACAATAAATAGTCATCAACTGATTATAAATTTTAATCATTTTATAAATGATTATAAGTTTGCTGTCATTTTATAAATTATTATAAATTTGAAGTTATTTTTGCTAGTTACAATACTGCAATAAGTAACCATAGACTGTAGTAATACCAATAGCTACAAGCTGTTATATCTAGATAGTGACATGTTGCAAAAAAATCGCAATTTTATTAGTTCAATTATTATTAGAAATATGTGAAATACATATAATACTAAAAATTAAATTGATTTTAAAACATAGACAAAATAAAAACAACAAGGTGTGAAAAAAACATTTAAAAAAATTATTTAAAAATTGCTATAAAGCTAGTTAGTTAATATTTCATTTTTCATACGACCATTTTGCTTTTGCTTTTTACTTTTGTAAATACTAATAATCACAATCACAAAGTTTATTATATTGATGCTTTGATAATTGACAACTTTATCTTTAGAAAATGACAACATACTTTTAAATGTTTTGTAATTATTGTTTTTCTTATTGAATTTAATCGCTGAAAAGATCATTAAGTTGACATTCTTTTTTTTTTTTTTTTTTTTAATTTTTAAGGTGCCCCAAGAAGTCCTTGCGGTCTTATCACAGAGCACCACGGAAAAGCATTTAATAGGAAGTTCACGCCTCCTTCCCAACCGATGTCGCAATTCTAATATCGAGTTTTTCAACTTGTTGTGAATCATTTAAAAGTGAATCTCATAATCTAAATTTTGTTTCAAAAATAAAAATTTTAACTTGTTTTTGATTGTTAAAGTGAGAGTATCCACACCTTAAATAATGTCTGGCCTACCTCTAACCTGAGTATTATAGCTATTAGAAAACTCATTTGTCAGATGTTTTTGAATTTTGTCTCATTTTGCATTATTATATCTATCATTTTAAATCTAATACTAGCTTGATTTCAGTGATGTCAATTAAATGTATCTGATTTTGATTTTAAAGTGACAGCATTTCAAAAAAAAAAAATAAATAAATAAATAACAAATTAACAACAACAACAACAACAACAACAACAACAACAACAACAACAACAACAACAAACTATTTATTTTCCGTAAATCATTTTACAATAGTTTTGATAATAATGATAATAATAATAATAATAGTAATAATAGCAAAAATATATAATAATAACATAAGATAAAAAAAATAATTATACAAACTATAGTAATAGTAATAATAAGTATGTCTACAATAATTACAATGAAAAAATAATAATGATAACTAATATTTATATAATAATAAGTTAATGATTAATTAGGATGGTGTCACTCATACAAAAATCTGATCAAAGGAGTGACACCAATTTTTAATATAATATAAGTAATAATAAGCAAAGACACACACTGAAACACATGGACCATAAACACACAAACCAAAGCACATAAAATATACATCAAAACAAACATGCAGAAATCAATTTGCAGGTTTTACTAATAAAAATAAAATAAAAAAGTGCTGATGATAATTGTAATAATTAAGAAAAGAAAACTAAAACAATATTTAAATCATAAGGATAATAATGCCAAAAAATTAGAATAAAATGTTTTTTAGAATTTTTTTAAATTGATATTGTTTAAGATGGAGTAAAGGTATTTTAGGATATATTTTTATAGATTCATTCAAAATGAATGCAAGGCTCCTGTTCCATTCACAGACACACTGATAAACGATAGAACGTTTACCATACTTTTGGGTTTTCAAAGATGGTACATTTAGTTTTCCATTGTGTATATTTCGAGTCGAGTAGGAATGTAATAGTCTACTTTCTGTGAACAAGTTTATGATAGGAGATGGTATATTTTTATTTAAAGAGTCAAAAACAAAAAGAAGATTAGCATACTTTACTAGCGCTGGAAATGTTGGAATGAAAAGTTTTTTGAAGGACTTTGATGTATCTGATTTAATTGGTTGAAAGTTTATTAATCTGATGGATTGACGCTGAGACAATAGCAACTTGTTAATGCGATGGCTTACAACTTGACCCCAAACTTGACAACAATAGCTAAGATGAGATGAGAATAATACATACTAAATACTCCTAAGTGTAACTTTATTGACATAATGACGAATTATTGAAAGCATACAGTTAGCTCGTTTCTTGCTTAGTTCATCAATATGAAAGTTCCATGAAAGATTACAATCAATTAATACACCAAGATATTTAATAACTCTTGAAGGATATAGCCGTTTATTATTTTGTTGATAAGGTCGTTAACATAGATTAAAAACAAAAGAGGACCTAGAACAGAACCTTGAGGAACACCACACAAAACTGATTTATAACTAGAACTGAAACCATTAATACATTAATATAATTTGTTTTCAATCTGCAAGATAAGATCGAAACCAGTCATTTACAATACCACGAATTCCATAATGTTTTAATTTAGAAATAAAAATAATATGGACAACAGTATCGAAAGCTTTTTGTAAATTGATAAAAACACTACAAACAAAATGACCAGTATCAAGACCTTTCCTGATTTTTTCCGTTATACTTATTAATGCATGGCGAGTTGAATGTTTTGATCAAAAACAAAATTAAAAATCATTTAAACAATTAAACGAGTTTAGAAAAGAGTACACTCTAGAATACATAAGTTTTTCAAGAAGCTTACTAATATTAGATAAAAGAGAAATAGGTCTGTAGTTAGTGCATGAAAGTTTAGAGCCATTTTTAAATATTGGATTAACGCAAAATAATTTCAAAATATCAGGAAATTTTCCATTTATAAATGAGATATTAAATAGTTTAGAAAGAATATTTGAAAAATTGTAGTTAAAATCTATTAGAATATTTGTGGGAATACTGTTTGGACCTAATGATGTTTTTGGATTCAATTTAGATATAAGAGATGAAATTTCAGAAATATTTGTTGGAGATAATAATAAACTATGTAAATTTGGATGTCTAAGATATTTTTGATAGTTAATGTAAGATGAATGAATATTGGATTTGAGTTTATGAGCAACATTTGTAAAAAATTGTTAAATGATTCAGAGATTAATGTTGGGTCAGTTATATATGTATCATTTTCTTGCAAACAGTTGGGAAATGATTTATTCAAATTTTTTACATTAATTAGAGTGTTACTACCTTTCCAAAGTTCGCGAAGATTTTTTACATTTTCTGAGAAAAAAATTTTAAAATAGTTTTTTATACTAAGTTTAATTAATGTAACTTTCATACATTTATATCTTTTATAAATACTTTCAAATTTTTTTTGATTTATAAGATCTTTAGATCTTAACAATTTTTTTTTGGAAAAGATTGCGCACTTGAATAGATTTTATAATTCCTTTTGTAATCCATGGTTTGAATAGACATTTGAAGTTTTTTATACTGGTTTTTTTAAGTGGGGCGTAACGATCTAAAATCGATGTTGTTTCAGTAATAAACATTTGGAAACATGTGTTAGTATCATTGGACTTTGTTATACCGTCCCAGTCAATTTTTGATAAATCATATTTAAAGTTTTCTTTATTAAAGTTTTTAAAACTCCTGCTATATAAATTGTGTCTGTGTGGTATAAATAATTTATTGAAATTGGGACAAATACAAATTTGAGGTAAGTGATCAGAAACAGAAGTTGTCAAATTTCCTGAAACAATTTCATTAGCTATTAAACTAGAGAAAATATTATCAACAATTGTAGCAGAGTGATCAGTAATTCTAGTCGGCAAAGTGATAAAAGGGCGAATATTATAAAAAGAAAATAAGTTAAAAAAATCAGATGTCGCAATGTCATTATTTGATTGCATCAGATCAATATTATAATCACCAAGTAAAAAAACAGATTTATTTTCAGCAGATATTGTTTGAAGTAAGACAGACATGATATTATTAAAAATATTAAAATCTATGCAAGGGTGTCTATAAATGCAACCAAAAATAATATTAGACTTTTTAGAAAAAATAACTTCAACAAATGTGGATTCTAAACAATTAGGTGTATAAATCATTAAATCATCTCTTCGTTTGTATATTAGTTTTTTTTGACTAATATAGTAATGTAAAGCCACAAGAGGATTCCGTTGGTGTCTGCTCAATGTTGTAATTATCAATGAGAATCGGATGAATTGAGGATGCTTTTTTTTTTAACCTTGTTTTAGTTATACCAATAATGGAAAAATCAAAATTAATTAATGATAATATTATGTTTAAATCCTCAAAGTGTTTTTGTAACGATAATATGCTTAGATGAAAAAAGGAGAGAGCGCTTATTTTATTAAAATTAAGTGTACATAATTCGCTTATGCCATAATATTTACAAAATATGTCTAATGAAGAATAAATTTCTTCCTCAGAATTCTAAACACGAGATGAAACATAATTATTAATTTGATTTGAGACTTTATTTAAATGAAAAGACAGGAAAAGGTTTGTAGATAGAGGTAAATCATCAGTTTTAAGAATTATATCAGAAGAAAATAGCAATTTAAATTCATTATCTTGTACATCTGTGAATGGGAAGACACTTTTAATACAGTTTAAACAACTCTGCAACAAGCGACTTAATTGTAGTAAACTGTACTTAGTATCATTAAGCCTGTCACATTTTGTATGAGACCAAAATAAACAAATATTACATTGAGATCAGGGCTGTGAAGTCGGAGTCGGAGTTGGGGAGTTACGACAATTTTAGCAGAATCGGAGTCGCTAAAAAATATAGCGACTCCGACTCCGATAGTAATATTTCTTGGTATTGCACGTGCATGTACAAAACATTTAATTAACCTTATGTTTGTACTAAACCTCAAAGAACGTTGCATAAATTTGTCACAAAAAAAAAATTTCAACTTATCACGCAATATTTTTTAAAGAATTCAAAGAATTTTTCAAAAATTTTGCTTTGGAGTTGGAGTCAGAGCTGGAGTCGGAGTTGTACTCAAAAAATTTCAACAACTGGAGTTGGAATCGTTACTTTTTTTTTACTCCACACCCCTGATTGAGATGAGCGGCAACTTTGACTAATTAATTTTTTACACAAATGACAGTTTAAAGCCATAGTAGAACCGCAATATAAGAATGTAAGAAACAATAAGTAGGAAGTAAATAGCTATGTTATTAATATTTGTTAAAATAAAATAATGCGTATGAATAGATAATTAAGAACAACCATTTAAAGTATCGAAAAACTATCAATTATAATAAATAATATTAATGGTAGTTAAACAATAATGCAACAGCCAAACAAACAGTAAACTATAACAAAAAAAAAATTTTGAAGAAAATTATAAAATCAGACTAAAAGAGTAAAAAAACTAATTAAAGTTAAGAGAAATGTAAATTAAAAAATATTAAATATTATATATAAAAAAATTTTTATTTTAAGTGAGGTCACATAAGTGTTAGCTCACTTAGAATATACATTTCAAACATACTAGACTAAAGTTTTTATTTTAAGTGAGGTCACATAAGTGTTAGCTCACTTAGAATATACATTTCAAACATACTAGACTAAAGATTTCAATCTTATAGAAAGACTCCAACAACAACCAACAAAAAAGAGTGTACCAAAAGAAATTAACTATGAAAAATGATTCAAAAAGATAAAACTTCCAAAATTAGTTGAAAGAAGATTATGAAGTGATGTAATTCAAATATTTAGATCACAAAACAGTATAAAATTGTAATAAATCTGAATAAGTAATTAGTACTACAAGAGGGCAAACTAGGAAGAAAAATATGAAAAAACTGACTTTATAAATATAATTTCATTACAAACAATGTTGAAGTAGCTTGGAATATACTCAATGAAGATATTGTATATATGAGATCAATAAATGATTTTAAAACTAAACATTTTAATGAACAACAGGTGTTAAAGTCTTATATTTCCTTAGTAAGAGACTTTACTGAGTAAAACAAGAATACAGCAACTTATTTTATATTTATAACCCACGCAGCAAAAAGCAAAAAAATTTGTTACAATGTTGTAGTTTAAAAAACAAAATACAAATTTTGTCAGCAAACAGACATTCATTTCAGCTTTGCATAAGTTATATTTTGGAATTAAAAATTATTTTTAAAAACTAATGGTTTTAATTTACAAACCTATTTAAGTTTATTTAATATTATTTAAAATTATGTAAATTGTATAACAAATATTATACTTTAACTTGAAAAGAATGCACTAATTTATTAAACCATGTGAGTGCATAAAGATAATAACTAACATTATTTTTATAATAACTTAGTTTTTGGCCTAGCATATTCACCAACTAAATATTAAAGTTATTAAGGAATAAAATGGATACAAAATAATAAATAGATTTAAAAATCAAATAAAATATTCTAAAAAATTACCTATCACCATTTCTGTGAGATGACGAACTACATTTTCCAGGGCATACAACACAGTTTCCATTCTTCATTGATGCACAATCTTGTTTACCATCTCCTTTAATACTGCAAGGATCATGGCAAGTATAATGACAAGCTACACAGTTAGTAATGTAATGATCTACTATTTTTGTTGACTGAGGATAAATAGTTTTCTTGACTTTGAAATCTTTGTTAGATTTCATTGTGCCTTTCAATTCTAAAACTACTTTAGAGACATTTTCCATTGAAGCTAATGTTTCAAATTGATCATGGATGATTTTTTGTACATTATCTAAATAAATGTGTAAATTTTCTCTTTCCTTTAACACTATCTTGGTTAATACTAAACTTGCTGGTTGTACTGTTTTAACATGGAGAAAAAACTTTTCAAGATTTGTTATTCCAGCCTCCCAAAAATACAAGTTAGATTTATCATCCCTTGAAGAATAGAGGGCTGAGTTGTTAAATTTGAAAACTGCTTCTTTGGCATAAGGAACATTTTCATTTTTGATTGCATTTAAGGCAGGAGGAGGTTGAGCATCAGCATATGTAAAAAGCAAACTGATATTATTCTGTACATTATTTCCAAAGATGTTAAGAACTGCATTAAATATATATTTTTGTTCATCATTAACTTTCGAATCACTTGCTTTAACAACAAATCCAATACTAGAGAGCTCACTAATTGGATAGATCTTATCAGAGAAAAACTCCTTATAAATTTTGTGAATAAAATCATCATAGTTTATACCACGTGTGTCACCTAGACCAGGGGTATCTATAATTACCAAGTTAAATGGAATCCTAAAACCCTCCTCATAATAAAGAGTATAACTGGTTATCCATCTTGTCATACTTGCAGTTGTTGAATTGTTGTTTTCATTTGGATGTCGATCAGATATTTCCTCCTCTTCAAAAACTATTTGGAAACGAAAACCATCATTGAAGTTGATTCCATACACATAATTTACAATATTGTTGACCATTAATGTCTTTCCAGAACCAGTCTGACCTGTCATCATAACAAACTTATTTGGTTTATCATAATAATTCTCTGATCCAAATGAAAAGTGTCTGTACTGATGTTGCTTGCTCTAAAATCAGATGAAACAGCATAATTTCAATTTATAGCAATTATTACTTATAAATAAAGAATACTATATATTCTATATACTAAATATATAATACTATACATTCATAAATTTATTTTACCAAAATCAAAATCTTGTTATTAATCATCAAAGAAAAAAATTAACAAAACCAGTACAGCTATGTTTACCAATTAGAGAAGATTCAGCAACACTTAAAATAAAATTTTTGACTTTATCTAAAAATAATATTATAAGAACCAACCCAAATATGAAAAAAGTATTCTATACAAAAAAACAAATAAAAAATTAATAAAGTTGGAAAATTGATTCAGGAGTATGAAAATGGCAAGTAAAATAAGGAGAAGAAGCCATAACAAATACTAACTTTGTGATTAAATGTATAAATGGTTTCCATCAATAACAAATGATAAACTGAGAAAACATAAAGTAGGGGACTCAGAAAAGGTGTCAATTTAGAGCTACCTACAATATTGAAATAATGAATGGTAAAAAAACCTGTTAAATGACCATCACAAAGAAAATCAGGAAAAGAATCCTACTAAGTTTTCAAGATGGTATTTAAAAAGAGCATTTCTGGGAGTTTATCTATATAAGTAGAAAAACTTTAGTGAGATTATTCCAGTATCAAATCTAAATGAGAACAAGGAGATGCTGAGTCACCAATAACTTAATAATTTGTTAAAGGATAGTTAAAAATGACACAGCCATTTCAAAAACAACATCAAGTATAATCAGAAACAACATTAAAAAGAGTAAAATCTTAGAGAAGTAAAATGATAAAGAAGAAAAAGATTGTGCGAAGAGGTTCTAGAGAAAGCACTTAAGAAAATAGCTAGAGGCTTCCTTAAATTGAGTTTTATAGCTGTACCCTTATTTTAAGATAACTAAAAGAGTTGCATAGCAACTAACCAATTAGACAGAGTTAAAAACTTATAAGTTTAGTCAAAAAAAAATCCAGTGATCTTCATTCTATGCAGAAAACATATTTAAAAGTATATTTATATATTTTTAAATATGGATATATCATATATCAGAGGTGTACACTCATGGTCACTTGACGGTACGAGATGACCAAATTTTGTGAAGGGTGACTAGAAATAATCTTTTGATGCAATAAAGTCGCCTGAAAGCGTGACTATTGATTTTTGTCTGCAGTTTTAATTTATTTTTTTTTGATTCAAGAATTTTATAAAAAGAAAAGTATCTATCTAAAATAATAATAAAACTATATTTTAAAAGTTACACACACAAATTTCGTTGAAAAAAAAAAGTTTTAGAGAGCCGTTACAATTAAATAAGTTTGATATTAAATGCTTTTATATTATTGAAACACTTTTCTATGAAGTAACAAAACATTTCTAATTAATTTTTAAAATAAGTATTAATAAACTGTTGTTGTTTTTATTTAAATAACTATGTATTTTTTATGAGAAATGTTTATCTTTTGAAACATATTAAATTAAAAAAAAAAAAGTACAAATGTTAAAATAAAGATTGAAATGGTTTTTTAATGCGTAAATTAAATAGACTAAGCATTTTAGTTTGATGAGTTTTGTTTTAGTTAGGTTATATATATATTTATTTTAGATAAGTTTAGGTAAGTTTTTGTAGCGCATTTTTAAATTTTGAAAATATGTTAAAATATGTTAATATTTTAAAATATGTAATTATTTTAAAATCTGTGGTCAAATCATTAAAAATATTATTTCTTGCGTGGTCATATAAAAATGTGCGATAGATAGATGTACCTTCTAGTGAAAGCCTGCTTTGTATATATTATTATATATCACTTCAGGGCTCGTTTTGAATAAAAAATGCTTAATGCAATAGCCTTCATAGAATAGCCTTATGTGAATTTGACATCATAAAATTCTTTTTATTTTTTTATTTTTTAAACACTTTAATTTTTTTAAATTACTGCAATAATATTAATTACCGCAAAACAAGTTGAATTTTATTTAACTTCTTTTTTATTATTACTATAAGAGAATGTTCAATTTTTTTTTTTTTTTTTCTTTTTATATTTAATAATTAAATTTAATATTACATTAAAAAAAATGCTTGATATTAACATTTCTTTCTTTTCTCAACATTTGCATAAATAAATTAAAATATGTTAAATTTTTGAATTTTTAAATGATAATTTTTTAAATTTCTAATTGCAGCTATGCAACTACAAATGATTTTTGATTTTAAAAAAAGGAGCGAGGAACAAATAACAAAGTTGCATTAATTTATTTACTATATTTATTAAAAGTTAATTATTTTATTAAGGATTTTGTTGTGAAAGCAACGATTATTTTTCCAAATATCATTTATTAAAATTACATCACTGTATATATTTTTTATTAAGAAATAATAACTGCAATTTAACTTGCATTATAAAAAAAAAACAATTGCAATTAAAATAAGCTTATTTTTTTTTAAAACAAATAAACTTCAATATTCAATATAATTTAGTATTATTTTTAAATAAATTTGACAGTTAAACTCAAACATTAACTTTAATTTTAACAAACTTAAATATATTTTTTAATCAAAATTAAATTACTTTTTTTATCATAATAAAATTATATATTTTTGTTAAATTAGTTTTAAATTAAATTGTATATATTTTTAATTATGAACTAAATTATGTTATTGTGATCTTCAAGCTTTAAGTATTAGGGTTAATCAAGCAAAAAAAAATCAATCGTTACAATAAAATAAAAACAAAGTAAAAATGAATTTTTAATTTTTAGTTTTTTCATTACTAAATAGTGCTTATATCTAACATAGTCAATCAGCCTTTTGTAACAAATATTTTTACATAAACGTCATTCAAAAGTTAATGTGACTTTTTTAAAATTAATTACTTCTTTGAACTTACCACTTAAAGAATAATTTAAAAGTTTAAAAATGATAAAAATAGCTAACCAAAATCACTTAAAGGCGTACATAAATTGCTTTACACGCAACACTTTAAAACAAGGCCTGCATTTTAATTTGTGTTTAAAGTTTTAAAATCTAATGTCCTGTTGTTTTCAATTCAACATAATGAAAATAAAAGTTGCAGTGTAAGTAAGATGGTATATATTATATAGCATAGAAGTTATGATTTAATATAAATACTACATAATACCTGTTTAGAAAAGCCAAAAATTAAATCAGGATCAATTTTAACTTAACGGCTAAAAAAACTGAAAAACTTTAATATAGTTTTATATTATTTACAAACCTCATAAATTTTATTAACTGGAAGCTTGAAGATCTCAAGACCATTTTCATCTTTAATCTTTACTGCTCTCTTTTTTACATCATTGGCAAGTTTACTTTCTTTAGTTGCAGAAAATTGTTCTAACAACTGTGTCAACTCTATCTTCCGATTTTTTAATTCATTTGAGTAACATTCAGAAAAATTTCTGAACTCTGAGTAATATTGCTCATATTTTAAACTATCTTTTGAAAACTCAATTT
>NC_061170.1:31447225-31449725 GCF_022113875.1 Hydra vulgaris | reverse complement strand
ATATATTCAGGTCAAGTGTATGGTATATTATATATATATATATATATATATATATATATATATATATATATATATATATATATATATATTATATATATATATATATATATATATAAATATATATATATAATACATATACCATACCACTTGACCTGAATATATATATATATATTATATATTATAAATAAAATATATATATACATATATATATATATATATATATAATATATATATTTATATATATATATATATATATATATATATATATATATATATATATTCAGGTCAAGTATATGGTATATTATATATTATATATATATATATATATATATATATTATATAATATATATATATATATATATATATATTATATTATATAGTATATATATATATATAAAAAAATATATATTACCATACACTTGACCTGAATATATATATATATATATATATATATATATTATATATATATATATATATATATATTCAGGTCAAGTGTATGGTCTTCATGATTACCCTGCTACTAGAAACATGTAACCCAGTGCAACCTGTTTCATGTATATATATATATATATATATATATATATATATATATATATATATATATATATATATATAATATATATATATACATACATCTATATATATATATACTATATATATATATACATATATATATATATATATATACCATACACTTGACCTGAATATATAGTATATATAATATATATATATATATATATATATATATATATATATATATCAGGTCAAGTGTATGGTCTTCATGATTACCCTGCTACTAGAAACATGTAACCCAGTGCAACCTGTTTCATGTCCTAATGCTTTGTGGGATACGTATTCTAAGCAAAGGCTGGAAGGTGTGCGCTTCCTATCATCAGTACTATTTAATATCAGTCATGCCTATAATACTTGCTCCACTGTTGCTGCCCATTCGTGTACATTTACAAGGACTTTTTTAGAATTATATATATTTTTTTACTTTATTTATTTTTGGTGTGTCTTTTATAGCTCGAGGTGCCTTAATAAATGTGTTAGCTCACCTGTAATTTACTTTGTATGCTTGTGTTCTCTTTGAACCTCTAGCACGGTGTTCACTCGCCAGTAAGTTACTTTATTTTTGTTTGAGTTCTGCCTGAACATCTGGCACGGTGTTCATTTACCCATAAGTTACTTTATGTAAGTTTGTGTCAGATTCAGGATCATCACAACTAACCTGCAACTGGTATCATGTAACCTAGTACTACCAATCTAGCCCTGCTGCCTTAACTTTGACTTAAAAATCCTCTGCCTTGGGGCTCTTGGTTGAGGTTACAGATTAAGTTTTAATAAAAATACTCATCATAGGCAGATGTTAACAGCATCCACCTAAATTTTCCCTGACTTAGGACTCTTGTTTGAGTAAAGGCTAGAAATTGTGTCTCAATAAAAATATTTATCTTAGGCAGATTTTAACTGCATCCTGCTACTGTCTTGTTGAAAGGCTCTCAGGCAAAGATTTTTTAATCTTTTTTTAACTGCTGGATGATGCTAGTTTCTTACCATTTTTAATTTTGAAAGTAACCACAATTCATTGTAGCTGTAGTTGGTGATGATATTGCCAGCTAATGTTAAGGGCATATTATTGCAATTTTTTTTTTTATAACTTAAAATTTTTTTAAACTAAATATTAACAAATAATGTTATAGATAATATGATTTACTGTACAAAAAGTCACATAATGTCACATACTGTACAAAAAGTTCAAGCCACATTCTGTACAAAAAGTCCCATAAGTCAAGTAACTGTAACTTTTTTATATGGTTTATTTTTTCATTAGTTGTAAATTATCTCAATAAACACATAAATGTCAAAATAACATTTAGATAAAAAGTTTATTTTTTGACAATTATCTGTTAGGAATGAAATCCAGAATAATTTTTAGTACAAACCTCTATTAGATGTCAATATTCATACATATTTTCACCGTATATTATATAATGTATAAAAGTGTTTGAAGCCAGACATAATACAAAGCCTGTAAATTTAGACCAATATTAAACAATATTAAATTTAGACCAATATTAAACATTTTGAGTTTATTTAACTAATGTTTTGAGTTTATTTATTAATTTATATATATAAGAATTCTTTTATTTATCTATCAGTCTACTTTACATTTATAAAAAACATAATAAACAAATATTATATACAAACACACTATTACATGATACTGTTATGACAATATATTATCATATTATAGTAAACAATATTAAATGACTTTTTTTAATACTTCACCTGTTTATTGTTTTCAGTGATGTACAGTAAAAAATGACACAAGATTTCTTATGGTTTGATAATTTTTTTACAGATTTTTACAGATATTAAAAACTTTTTAATTTTTTAAAAACATGTTTCAAAAAAAAAATTTATTAAAAATGGTAATAAAATTTTTCTTGTCCTTACGTAAACCATTCAAATAAAATCATCAAAAATATTCAAACTA
>NC_061170.1:31434725-31444725 GCF_022113875.1 Hydra vulgaris | reverse complement strand
GTGTACATATATATAAAACATAGTGTATGCAAAAAAAAAGTAAAAGTAAAACTTAGTTGGCCAGTGTTCATTGTAACAACTTTAATTAAATTGTTCAGGAAGGAATCTAAAAAAATGAAATCGACCAACATCAACAATTTATAATTAAACTTGCCTTACTAAAATTATAATAAAGATCAAAATTACAGGTGTTAAGTTTAACTTTGAATAGCTTAAGTTATTTTATTAGATTCCTTGCTTCAAAATATGTAACTGCGCATATTATCAGCTTTCTATTGCACAAAGAACAGAAACAAAGAATAAAATCATTTTTTAAAATGGGGTATTTTTGATGGTTCATGGCAAAGATTAATTAGTCATTTCTTTGCGCTTGGAATAAGATGATGAAATATTGGGGATGTTTATAACTTATTAAAATCTTTGAATGGTGTAAAAATTAGCAAAATTTGAAACTAAAGGTTGCATCCCCTGGATGTTTTCAAATAGAGTCCTCCTAAAACAAATACCAACTTACTTTCAAAACCAAGGTTCTTTTTTAAAACTTCAACTTCTTCATTCAAATTTTTTATATATGAATAGTCATGTTGAGCATCTAAAGCCATGTTTAAAATCATTCTATAACTATTATCAACATCATTACATAATGTTTTTATTTCAGTTAAGATTTTTTGCTTAGGTTGATTGCTTTCATTCTGTTTTTCTATTGTAGATTGTAATTCACTCATATAACTTTCAAATTCATTAATGAGATTTAGTTGTTGTATTTCAATTTGTTGTTTAGCATATTTGTAGTTCTTTCTTAGCAGTTGAATTTCTTTTTGATTTTGGGAAACATTGTTGGTTATTTTTAAGAAAGATGTGTTCAAGTCTAATTCAATTTTTGAAAGCAATTCAGAGAAACAGTTAATACAACAATTTTTTTGGTGTTCCCTGATATACTCTTTAAATGAGTTATATTTTTCATTGATTTTTTTTATTGAATTATTTGATTCATTCCTTCTCTTAATTTTACGATAAGCAAGAACAAAAAGTACAAATGTTATAGCAGTAAATATGATGTAAAACAAAATGTGTTCATCTGAATAATTGCCATATATGACAGATATTGCTGCTAAAAATACTATATTCCAGATAAAATTGAGATTATTTTCCAAAAGACAAATAATCCAGTTGTTCTGCTTTTGATCTTTTTCAGTTAAATTTTCAATGCAGGAGTTGTATTTGATTTCAGCATCTTCTGAATCACCTTAAAACAAAATGTAAAAGTTACATGCTATAAAAGTATTATTAACCTTGTTTTTTAAAATAAATGAAAACAATGGTATAATAAAATTAGATTCAATAAACTCTTTAACAAAATGTAGAAAGTTCCTAGAAAAAATAACTTGAAAAAAAAACTTTTTTTTTAATTTTTCTTTAATTAATACTTATTTATATTAATATTTAGGTTTGTATAAAAAACTTTAATCTGCATTACGTTTACATCTAGACATTTTCATATAGTATGTCAGAACACTTGTGAAATTTTTCAACATGCTTTGTTGTTCATGATCAATTTTCAGACATAATCTTATGGCAAAAGAAACATTTAACTTTTTCCATTTTGTAAATTAGGTTCAGAGGTCTAAATAAATGGGCAATTAAGTTTTTATTTCTACCCCCTGTATGGAGAGCTTAAAAATAATTGATTACTAACAAGAAGAACATTAAGAAATTACTCAATAAATTAAAGATATTCTTTCTTTCTCTCTCTCTATATATATGTATGTATATATAGATATTATGGTGCCTTCAAACCCCTTCAGATAAAAAAATCACAACTCAGTGTTTTTAATGTATTGTGGTTATCTTTTGTTTATCCTTTTATAGACTTTATTGCAGAAAAACTGCAGCTTTTATATCAAAAAAAAAAAAAAGATTCTATAAGTTTTTGATATCTTTTTTTCACAATTTTTTTTTTGGATTTATACAAAAATTTCCCTTTGTTTAAGTACAAAGTTTATCTATTTTCAAAGAACAAAAATTTGTTAAAAACAGTATTAGAAACCTGTTGAATAGAAAATGAATTTGAGCATGGACTAAATATTTGGACAATTAAACTTGAATTAGACTTTAATTAATCATAAAGAGATAACCACAACATTAAAAAAACTGAGCTCTGAGCAGTACTCCCTCGTTCCAATGATCTTTAGCGGAAAATTGGCAATTTTTTTGCCAAAAAAAAAAAAATTAAAAAAAAAAAACAACGCAATCGAAAACAATCTAGAATAGTCCCTGATATATATATATATATATATATATATTATATATATATATAATATATATATATATATATATAATATATATATATATATATATATATATATGGGTAATTCCGCAAGAAAAAGAAAAAAAAAAGTTAGGAAAACATATGCTAACCTCAATAAATTCTTTTTTTAACTATTTAAAAATACTTTTAAGCCAAAAAATGATTTAAAAAATCATTTTATCATACCATAGCATTGTTTTAAAGTTGTAAGGGTTATATAAACAATTTTTTACATTTTTATATAGTCCTGTTGTGAAGCTTTGAACAAAGTTAATGTGATATTATTTATAAAAACGCACTCCAACTATGTATAAAAAAATATATATTCATTAAATTAATGTGTTATGACTGTCAGGAAAATAAGTCAAGAAGTGTTTTCTAGACTTTGTATCAGAATTTATAAGGTTAAAAATATAGTATAAGTAAAGATACTGATATAAATCTTATCATTGTTTTGATTTTTTTTTAAAAAAAGAGCTTCAGGCGATAGTATCAAGATGTAACAAAGTACGTTACGACCATCATGCTATATTTGTTTTTCTATAATGGCTTCTTGACATCTATATAAAAAAAGTTTCAGCGCGAACGATTTTATTAATAAAACAAAATTAAAAATCATTTGCATTTTGTTTACTCATAATAATGCTAAGCTTGTTAAAGGGACTACCAAGTCCCAAGACATGTTGTGTTCATATTAAGAGAATGTTAAAAAAAAAACGTCTGAGCAAATTTTTTTTGATTAAAACTAATTAATAAATGTATACCAAGAAAAACAAACCTTGTTGTTTTAGACGAAAATCGTCTTCTCCGTTTTCTTTGGTATTTTGAGTATGTAAAATAAACGCAATTTTCCAGGCGATTATACAGACTTGATAATTTATTTAAGCGCGTTTAATTCATAGGAGTTTTAGAGCAGAAAGTTGGCAGCAGAAAGTTTAATTCATAGGAGTTTTAGAGCAGAAAGTTTGCAACCAAAGCTTGAAAACAATTTTGAAATTAATATTTTTACTTTAAAAAAATTATTTTATAAACTTATGTTGGAAACAGGGAGCATTAACCATTTAAACTTTAGTAAAGTATTAAAGTATAAATAAATAAAACAGCCTACCTTTAGTTACCAATTTTAAATTTAACAAACTCAGTATCAAAAAACCATAATTGAGAACATTAATAATGTTATAAGTTTATACTTTTACATAGTTGACATGGTTTTTATGATTATTTATCTTTTTTTTTTTGATTGCCTTGTTTTATTTATTATTTTTCAAAATTAGATTTTTCGCTACAACCGTCACAGTTACGACTATCACAACAAAGAAACATAGAAATGCTTATAATGCATCAAGTAAAATCTATGAAACTCAGCATATAATAACATCAATATGTGCTTAATACGCACACCAAATGATTTTTTTTTTTACCATGCTGTTTGCTGCAATTAGTTTGACAAAGCTGTTTTGTTCAGAAGTGGTAAAAAGTAAACATTATGACTGTCACGCTACGCAGAGTTAATTTTTGAAAAAAGTATAAGACTTCAATACTAACTTTAGCATACAAAATTATGTAATAGTATTCCACATTTCTGAGAAGCTTCAAGTCATTTCCATTTTTGGTTCATTTTTAATAGCTTAGATAACGCCAAATGTTACGACTGGCACTCGCGCGGAATTGCCCATATACATACATACACACACACATATATATATATATATATATATATATATATATATATATATATATATATATATATATATATATATATATATATAATATATATATATATATATATATATATATATATATATATATATATATAAATGTGTTCTATCTATTACAAAAACACTAGGTTTAAAATTTTTATGAATAAAAAGTATTTTGAGGGGTCCCACAAGACCCTCGAATGTTTAATGAGTCCATAATATTTTCAAAAAAAAGGTTTATCTAAATTATGTCAACCTGGTACTCAAATGAAGCGAAATTATATAAAAATTTCAAAAATAATATTCATTTTGAAAAAAGAAATGTTATTTTTGAATTTATTACATTAAAAATTACATTTTTTAACAAAAAATGTTGTTTTTTTTTAAATAATTTCGATAAATAAGTTAAAATTTTTTCAAAACGAATATTATATTTGAAATTTTTTATAATTTTTCTTCATTTGAGTACCAGGTTGACATATTTTTGAAAAAATTTATTTTTGAAAATATTAGGGGCCCATTAAATATTCGAGGGTTTTGAGAAACCCCTTAAATAATTTTTTAATCAAAAAATTTTAAACCTAGTGTTTTTGTATTAGATAGAACACGTTTAGGGGGTGGGAGCAGATTATTTTCAAAATTTTTTTTTTGGGGGCACCATAATATATATATATATATATATATATATATATATATATATATATATATATATATATATATATATAATATATATATATATATATATATATATATAATATATATATATATATATATATATAATATATATATATATATATATATATATATATATATATATATATATATATATAATATATATATATATATATATATATATATATATATATATATATAATTATTATTATTATTGCTATTATTATTATTGTTGTTGAGTTTTATTATGTGTAATTAGTATATTTTAGATTACTTTTATGTTGGCTTAGAATTATAGACTATTAAATTTACTACACAACCATTTATTCTCCATATTTTAATGGATAAATATCTAAGACTGAAAAGATTTGACAAATCCTAATTCTGCATCAGCTTCTAAACAATGGTTAAACTGATTTAGAACTTTTATAAACTTCATGAAAACTATACAAACAGAAGATAAATTAGATGTCCTCATTAACTATTTATCTCCTTCAATGTTCGACTATATTGCTGACATTGAATAATTTGATGGTGCTATGGAAATTCTGAAAAACTTATTTGTAAAACCTAAAAATGAATTATTTTCTAGACATCAGTTAGATTTACATAAACAATCATCCAGAGAATCTATATGAGTTTTTGCAGGCCTTATGTACTCTCAGTAAAGATTACAACTTAAAACTGATTTCTGCTTCAGAATATTGCGAAGAACACATTTGTGATTCATTTATAAGTGGTCTAAGCTCTTGTCATATTTCCCAATGACTTCTAGAAAACTCTACTCTTAATCTTACTGAGGTCTATAATCAAGCTCTATCATTGGAAAATATTCAAAGAAATAAGGAAATGTATTCAAAGACAGAGTTTAGTAATGTTGCTACCTAACAATCTAAAAAACATTCTCGATAATCATGTCCTGCCAGAGATGCAGAATGTAACAATTTTGGTAAGAAAGTATGCAAATCATCAAAGAACTTCGTCACATCTGCTGCTGCTAATCTCTATGCAAGTTTAGCCTTGATTATTTCCTCTTCTATCAACTTGCTAAAGTCTATTGTTTATATCTTTATTGCTAGGGCCAAGGTAAGAACTCTTCTTGACACTGGAAACTCTGACACATTTATAAGCAAATCATTATGTAACTCTTCAAAACTTAACATTCTCACATCTAATAAAAGAGTCTTTATGCTGATCCTTCCTTTTCTTGTCAAGTTATAGGTAAAATTTTAACTAACTTTTACTTCACTTTCACTTTATTTGGTATGGAGTACTCTAATAAATACTTTTTGGCAAATTCTTGCAAACAAATCTTGGTAATTGGTAGAGAATTCCTACAGTTGCACAAAAGCCTTTATATCAATTATGGTGATAAAAAAGACTCTAAAAGATCTGTTCTCTACCAAGTGACAGATTGCTTCACCTTCTAGACAATATAACTCAGAGGACAAAGCATTTATTGAACAAGAAACAAAAAAACTTTTGGAACTTGATATAATTGAACCCAGTAACTCTCCTTGGCGATCACAAGTAGTTGTTAATAGGAACGATAGACATAAGCAATGCATGGTCATTGATTACTCAAAAAATAAATGCTTTACACTACTTGATGGTTATCCTTTACCTAACATCAATGAATTAGTTAACTATGTTGCAAAATATTTATTATGTAGCATATTTGATTTAAAAAGTGCTTACCACCTACAACTTCTCCTAGAAAGTGATAAAAATTATACTGCCTTTGAGTCTAATTGACATCTTTTCCAATTTAGAAGAACTCCTTTTTGGCCTCACTAATGCTGTTATACCATTTCAAAGAATAATGAATAAGTTTATTCAAGAAAACAAATTAGAAGACACCTTTGTATATCTAGATAACTTACTTGTATGTGGTACTTCTAAAAATAAACATGATTTTAAATTTCTCGAAGCTTCTAAGAAAGCAATGTTTAAATATAATGAAGAGAAGTCTATATTGTCTACTTTGTGTATAAACTTCCTAGGTTTTATTATAAAAAGTGGTTCTTTTATTCCATATCCAGATCACTTAAAGCCATTAATTGAAATGCCTGCTCCCACCCATAGTGCTTCCCTTTGTAGAGTCTTTGGTATGTTCTCATAATATTCCCAATAAATCAAACATTTTTTTGACAAAATTCATTTTTTATCTCTAACTTCTATGTTTCCACTGTCTGCTGAAGCTATTAAATGTTTCAATGAAATGAAAGAATTAATCTCTCAATCAGCTCTAAAAATTATTGATGAAAGTATCCCGTTGGGGAAGGGGGGAACAGATGCGTTTGATTTTGCCATAGCTGCTTCCCTCAATCAGGCTGGAAGACCAGTTGCATTCTTTTCTTTTTCAAACTTCTACCTACTGAAAACAAACATTCTTCTGTTGAGAAGAAAGCTTATGTTGTTGTGGAATCTCTTCAAAAATGGAACCGCTACCTTGTTGGTCAGCATTTTACTCTAACCACCGACCAGTGCTCTGTCTTTTATATGTTTGACAACAACATTAGTAGAAAAATTAAGAATGACAAGATTCTGAAGTAGGGGGTAAAACTTTCTTTGTACAGCTATGATATAGTTTTTCGCTCTGAACGTAACAATTTTGTTGCTGATGCCTAAAAAAACCCATTTCTTTGTGTCATTTTGTGCGGAATTAAAATGTAAATACCATGTAAGCAATTTTAACCACACATTAATAAAATCTACTCAGTTCCTGTTTGAACAACTAAGCATGGATTTTAAAGGACCTATTCTGGCTTCATCTAGCAATAAACATTTCTTAGCAGTTGATGAGTTTTCAAGATTTCCTTTTGTATCTCCTTGTTGTGATATCTCTACTTTTACTGTAATTAAACATTTAACTCAACTTTTAACTTTTTTGGTATGCTAGCTTTTATACATTCAGATTGAGGCATTCAGATTGCTTTGCGTCAACAGAGCTCTACAGTATTCTCAATTCTCGAGGCGTCAACCTGAGTAGAACTACTCAATTATAATCCTTAGAGTAATAGTGAAAATAGGGAAATTAAAGATATACAATGATATTATTTGGAAAAGATTTTTGCTTGCTCTCATATCAAAGAATTTATCTACCATGAGCTGGGAATATGTATTACATGATGTCCTTTTAGAGGTAATTAAAATAAATACCTGATGATATGAGACCAATGTTGCTTCAAGACATCTTGCACTAATGGCTGATATAACTTATACAGATTAAACATGACCACGCCAAGATTTGATTGTACAAAAATATCATCTCGTTTTGCAATGTAGAAAGCCTGCAAAGAAAAGTTAGTATGATCTGACTAGTCCTTATAATTATTAATTTATTTCTGAAATGTATAATTCCTTTTATTTTGTATTTAAATAGTCGTTTTATCAAATAATCAAGTTATAATATATATAGTTATAACCACAACCCTCAGAATTAAGGTGAGTTTCCACTCATCCGTTTTTCTACGGGAAAAGGAAAGGGAACGGAAAAATAATCACGTGAGCATGCGCAGTTTTCTTTCGGACAAATAAAAACTTTTATTACGCATGCTCACGTGATTATTTTTTCCTTTCCTATCCTGTTCCCATTGAAAAACGGATGAGTGGAAACTCTTTAGGGTCTTTAGGGTCGGCATTCGGCAATCCTGACATAACTGCCGACTTGAAATTGTTTGAGATTGACAAAAAATTCCCGACCTTACTTCTTTGTTTTATGATCAGACCTTTGTATCAAATATTTTTTGCTGATCTGATGCCAACCTCAAAAAGATTGACGTCGGCAAATTATTGCCAACCTCATTTTTCCTCATTCCGAGGGTTGTAACCAAGTTAAAACATAAAAATATAGTTTTAACCAATTTTAAATACCACATGTTGTTAAGTGAACGATAATTGATACAGAAATAAATATTGTTTTTATTAAATTATATTATGATGGTAGGCATCATGACAATAAAAAGTGAAGTTTATCCTTATTTCAATATACCCAGGAAGAAAAATTTAAGGAATAGACCAAAAATTGACACCAAGATCTTTTGAAGAATAGATTAATATTGACCACTATGGCTGTGTGGTCCTGATTATTTTTGATGTTCCAAAATTATTAGTAAATTAGATAGTCTATAAATATAATGTTTAATCTTGTTTTTAATACAAAACAGATAGTAAATCAGAACACATAATTATGTTAATAAAGTATATCATTTTTTTGAGCTACATCATTTTTTTAAGACGCTTTAGCATTAAATTTTTTGAATTAAGCAGCCCAGTTATCATTATTTAAATTAAAGCATTACAATTAAATATTATAAATTTAAATTTATATTTTAGTATTTGTTTAATTTTTTGTTTGATAGTTTTTATAAGTTTGATGTTTACAACCTCTTTTAAACAAATGCAAAAATTTTAACTTAATAGTTATTATAATGCTTTTTAAAAAAAAATTATTAGGCTATTTAACTTGAACTATGTTATGTAACTTTATGTTATGCTAACAGGGTAAGCAGATTTAGGGGTAAGCATGAAAAAGTCTTTAAGGCTAAAACTCATTAGGGGTAAGCAGAATAATTTAATGACCTCACATTCCTTCTTTATTTATTAGGCTGATGTAGATGAACACCTGTTTTAAATTGTTTTCTGAATAATGAATGCTAGATCTTCTTGAATCTACTTATTGATTTTTTCTTACATCAAGTCAATGCAAAGCAACAAATAACCTTGACTTTGTGGAGCAGGATATTACCATTTTCTGCAGCATGTTTAATATTTGAAAGTGTTTTTTGTCCTGAAAACATTAGTTATATATATATATATATATTATATATATATATATATATATATACTATAAATATATATATATATATATATATATATATATATTGTTGTGAAACCGTAATAAATAAGTCTATATTAAATATTTTCGGCTTTTATCAAATATTAAATCAAACACACTTCGAGATCTACAAAACAGATTTTATAACACAACAATTAAATATAATTAGAATAACTTCATTCAATATAATTCAATATAATTAGAATAAGTTCATTCAACCGTATTCTATAATGACGTGATTGGCGTCAAATAGTTCTTAAGAATATAACAGTCTTCTCCGTTTTAAGAAAGTTTTAGTACGGCTTACTCTTGAATAATACTCTAAGAAAGAAAGTAGTCGTCGAGGTACTTTGGCCTTTTAATAGTACGTCCTGTTCGTGAGATTATATTAGGTTGTGTGTCAGGAGTAATAACCTTTTGAATAGATGGTTGGTTAGGTACTGTTGTAGTTGATTGATCATAAGAGAAGCTATCTTTATT
>NC_061170.1:31394725-31429725 GCF_022113875.1 Hydra vulgaris | reverse complement strand
ATACCAATCGAAAGAGCTTATATCAGGTATTCAAAATAATATAAAAAACTTATGTTGAAAGTTTTTACTTATAATGGTACAGGGGTAAATATGTTTTTATCAAACCGGGGGTAAACCGCTTCTTTGTGATTTTTAAAAATTTTTTAAATGCTTTCTTGAACACAGATTTTATGTTTTTTGAAATTTGTTTTTTATTATAATTTAAGGAATATTAGTTATTATAAAATTTGAATTATTTAAAACAAATTTTAGACAAAAAATCATTTTTTTTGTCTAAAATGTCTAAAACCTGTTTTGATGAAATAAAAAATTTCATGCTTGACGATTGTACTACTTCAAATGTTTTGATAACGTTATTTTATTTTTACATTATAAGAAAGCAACAATTCGAATGATTTGTTTTTATTTTTAGCTTTTTAAAACGTTTCTATACTCTGTTATTGCTGTTTAACATATTAAATATTATTAACCAATGGAGGACGAAGAACAAAAAAAAGAAAACTTATTTTTGACTGAAATGCATTGTACTATTTGAAATGTTTTGATAATGTTATTTTATTTTTACATATTTCTACCTATAAGAAAGCAACAATTCGAATGATTTGTTTTTATTTTTGGCTTTTTAAAACGTTTCTATACTCTGTTATTGCTGTTTAACATATTCAATATTATTAACAAATGGAGGACGAAGAACAAAAAAAAAAAATTTATTTTTGACTTAAATGCATTGTTTTTCAGGAGGGTGATCATAAAAAAAAGTATTTCTGTTTATTTGATTTAGATATTATTTTATATATCTACGTAAAAATTTAAATCTACACATACACATTCTTACATCTCTTATCCTTTAAAAATATGATTTAGTGCATTTTGGATACGTTCTTTAAGTAGTGTTTAAAAGTGTCTTCTAGCAATTACTAAACTTATTTTCAGATTGTATAAAACAGTTTGTGTGACGCTTTGGAAAAACTAATGATATGTTTAAGGCAAAGGTACTCCTTTTATGACCCAGAGGCAATAGACTGTTACCAAAAGTTAAGAGAAATACCACGCGAGGAACTAGATGAAAAAAGGGTTTATCAGTCAGAATGTAACAAAAAGTCCACCCACCATAAAAGTTTGCAATGTTTGCTTGAACAACATAGTATATATATTGCAAGCAATCTTGAAACTAAACTCAAGAAGACATAGATGAATCAGAAGATTCAAGTCAAATGTCAAAAGGTAAAAGAAAATTGCTCCATTCAAAATCTCATGTCTACAACAAAGAACTTTGTATAATTTGCCAATGTGAAGGCAGTGAAATTTGAAAAGTTGAGTTTATAGAGACTGGGAAATAAATGTTTAAAGTTTCCAAGTCACTTAATGATCTAACATGCCCATACAGCATCTACCAGCGCCTGTGGAGTATGGTTGCATAATAGCAATGGATCTTTTGACCCCATAATGACTGATAACCTGCTAGCACCAATAGCACTTATTGAGTTGACCTTCTGTCGTTGTAAAGGAGACTGTAGTAATAAAAGATGCAAATGTTTGAAAAATAAACTTGTCTGTACTGATATATGTAAGTGTAAAGGATGTAAAAATAATAATGTAGACGACCAAAAGGAAAACTATGACTATGAATGTAGAGATTTATAAGACGCAATTTACTTGTATTATTAAATACCAACTAGTACGTACGTTAACTTTAACATGTACTTCCAAAATTTAAAAGGTTTTTGAGTATAAGAATGAAATTTTAGAATATTTGAAGCTTTTCATTCAATAAATGTCTTTAATTCCATTTATATTACAAGATTAATTGACTTAATACTGTCAAGTAAATATTTTCAGGGGGTCCTTTTTTCTCTTCATTAAACATTGTGAATTGTAAATTGTATTTTGATATACATAGGATAATGTTTATATGTTTATACCATGCTAATATTAACATATATAATATATATATATATATATATATATATATATATATATATATATATATATATATATATATATATATATATATATATATATATATATATATATATATATATATATATATATATATATATATATATATATATATATATATATATATATATATATATATATATATATATGTATATATATATATATATATATATATATTTATATATATAATTTTTTTTGGATAAATTGCAAAAATTTAGCCATGCTCATCATTTGGCGCGTTTTATCTAAAATCGAAGCAAGTTTTTAATCATTCATTTAATGTAATATGGTAAAACATTTTATATAATATAATGTTGTGAAAAAAGAATATAGGAAAAAGAATATAATCTCACCACAAAACTATCTCTAATATTTTAAAAGTTTAAAAAGTTTTAATTACACCTATTAAGGGGTCGTCTATAAATTACGTCACGCAGTTTTTGACATTTTTTGACCTATCCTCCCTCCCTCCTCCCTCGTAACGCTTCCGTAACATTTTATTGACCCCCCCCCCTAGATTACGCAACAATTTTGTACCCCCAACTCCCTAAAAAGTTTTTTAAAAGTTTCTTTAGAGAGGATGGGAGGGGATGCAAAATTTTACAAAATACAAAACGATTTTAAATATAATAATGTCTGAAATTCTCTGAGCTTCTTTGAGTTAATTAATTAGTACTTTTCAGTCTGTTTAATATTTGTTTATAAAAATATTAATTTATAAATAGAATTTTCTTCCAACTAGCAACGTAAGCATAGTTGAGTGGATTCTGCCTATATTAGTGTAGCTTGTGCCTGAACCAAAAATTTTTTAAAAATTTTAAACGATCAAAAATGGCAGACTTAATAGTATAAAAACTATTTTTAGCGATAAAACACTTATTTGATATGGTAAGTGTAGATTAAGTTTTGTTTTTTTTTAATTTTATTTTAGGTTCAGGCACTAAAAACATTAATAATGAGCATATCCTGAAAATTCGAAGCTAAAATAATGTTTTTTTATTGAGATATCATTGTTTTCCTACAGCTACCCATAAAAATTTTTTTTTTTTTTGAAAAATCAGTTTTAAAATTATAAACCATGTAGACTACTCACATAAATAATATGTTTGAAATGAATATTATTGATATTTAAAAATTATTTTGGAAAAAATATTTTTACTATTGAATTCTACAAGGTTCCATTGTCTGAATAACATTTTTTCAAATTTTTCATTTTTTGTTTCATTTTTTATTAAAATAATGGTAGGATACCACCTTAAAGATACAATGCTACAAACTTTTGCAAATTTTTTACCCAATATAAACTTCTTATTGTTTAAAACTAATTTTCTCTGCTATTTTTAAAAATGTTTATTTATTTCTGTATTATTGATCTATTTAAAGTTAAAGCGTTTAAAGCACCAACCGGCAACTGAGCGCTTATACATCATCAGTGTCTCACAAAATATTTTATGTAAGGTTTTTAGCGCACTTCTCTCGCAGTCTAGGCTCGGATGAGAAAAGAAAAGTAGGAGGTTGTAAAACAGATAATAATACGTTATTGATAGGTATTTTAAACACGAGGTTTTCCGTTTCCGCGTCTTGAAAATCTTTTATAAGATAAAAGTATAGAAAGCGTTCTCGTTATTAAGTACAAATTATATTTGTACTTGTGCCGACAGAGCAAGTTTTGTTCTTCTCATAATAGCTACTAGAGGGTATTGAAATTCTTCTGATATGTTTTGCCCATATTATGGGTAGACATACTATTAGTAAAAAGCAGGTATTACGTAAAATCATGATAGACACAATATGGCGTAGTATACCCAAAATATTTTGTAATGCGCATGGGTGGTCAGGATTAACCATGGGCCCCTAAAATAATAATTAGAACTTCTTACAAACTACTCTAGCAGGATGCTTACAAGATAGAAGCAAGACTATGCCTTTTGCCGTTTCCAACGTATGAAATATCCGAAGAACCATCACAATGACTATAAATTTTGAATAATTGATATTATGAAGTACTTAAAAGCTAAAATCGGGACAAACACGTGACAACATGAAGTTTTAAACAGCACTGTTATTTATGTATATATTGAAATTGCTATGTGTTATTACTTTTTTACAAAGGATTATTCTATGACTATTTTATTTGAAGAGTAACAAAGCAACATTAGCGAAGTCATGAAGCTATTGTAACAATAACGACTTGTCAGCCTCACTTTTCAGATGTGAATGAGCTAGATGAATTAATCAGAGGTTTGGATCTTACTAAGCAAGAAGCTGAACTTTTTTTCATTAAGGCTGATAGAATGGACTCTAATAGGCGAAAACAACAAGACACATGAGTACCGGAAACAAAGTGAAGAATTTTAAAATTACTATGAATTGTATAATAATTTATGTACTGTAAAGATTTGTTTTGCTAGTTTACTAATCTTAAACTCGAGCATGATTCTTAGATAGTTCAACTGTTCATAAATAGCTCAAAATAGAGTTTCAAAGTAGTATACTTTACAATCGAAATAAATATTCATCTTTATTTTAAATTTAAGTGGAATGTTTTTGTTGATTTCAAGATGTTTTCTTGCTTGACTTGTTAGAGGATTACACAAAAATAAGAGCAATGAAAAAAGTTAAAAAAGAAGCTCAGTGTGCTTGATGTGTTTCATAATGAAGTTTGAGGAAAACTAGGATAAATGTTTTATAAAAAATAAATTAAAAGTTTTGAAGTACGCATTTAATATACGTGAAATTTTCATTAAACATAGCTAATAATTTTATTTATCTAAAAATAAAAACATTTTTTCAAAATAAAATTTAATAATGAAATTAAAAAACGATAACAGTTTCTTTGCGGTTCAAAAACTTAAAGGCATTTCTAGTTTTACGAATTAAAATTAACACATATGGTTTTAAAAAATTAGTTTTTGAAACGTCAGTATTTTATTTGATAACCATTTGAGTCAATAACAGCCCGGCAACAACGTGACATTGAGTCTAAAAGCTTGACTATAACATCTAATGAAATCTTCAACCATTCTGATTCAATTAGATCAAACAAATCATTCTTATTTGAACCCCAAACCATATTACTTCCATCATCATGTTTAACAGTTATATATTGGTACTTAGGACTAAATATGACACCTGCATGACGACAAGCATACTTAATTACATCCATTCCAAATAGCATGAACTTTATCACTCTAAAAAA
Organism: Hydra vulgaris; assembly: GCF_022113875.1. Lineage (NCBI taxonomy): Eukaryota > Metazoa > Cnidaria > Hydrozoa > Anthoathecata > Hydridae > Hydra > Hydra vulgaris. The sequence continues at coordinate 31,424,567 of NC_061170.1, read as the reverse complement.
CTTTTGTTCACTGATTTTTCCGAATTTAAGTGTTTTTTTGCAAACTCAACTCGAGCTTAAAAGTTCTTTACAGAAACAATTCGTTTCTTCACTGGACTTCTGCCAAACAAGTAAACCTTATAAAGATAACATTTGGTGGGCAACACAGAGCATTTAATTTTATAAAATTTACTCATTTTAGTATTTAAGGCCACAGCAGATTTCCTCGGATATTTTTGGACATACTTACCAGCAATATTCCCTCTTTTTCATTAATAATTTTTGGTCGACCAATTCGCTTCTTGTACTTAGATGTTCCTTGAGCTTTATATTGTTGAACAAGTTGTCCTACTGCAAGCCTGACTTGCAATTTGACGATAAGACATTTTTAATAAAACTGATTTAATACTTTTTTTACAAGAGAACTTATTTCTTTTCCTTTTGTCAATTTGAATAAAATTTGAATTTAAAAGTGTCTCCAGATATCACAAAAGAGGGGGGGGGGGATTTGCTACAGTGTGACGTGACAAATAACATTTTAAATAAAAATTTTATCACTGCGTAATTTGTTGAAATTGCAACAAAAATTATATGCAACGACACAAGTGGCTAGCGTTTATTGTTTAACGTAGTCATAAAAACTAAAAAAATTTAAATTAGTTTTTTTTACACGTTCACCTTAATAACAGCACAAAATTCTGAGCATAAATATAATGCAGACGCAAAATTTGCTAAACATCCATAAGTGCCCTTGAAGAACTTGCGGCTCTCTTGAGTCCTAAAGAAGTGACGTTTCACTTTCAGGATGATAAAGGCAGGATGTCAATTGGATTGACAGCTGCAAACAAACAAGCACCAACGATGATGTATATGGAGTTCAAGGTGACTTTAGCTGATCATGATTTTGTAATTGCTCCTTAACACAAACTTATTCCTTCAGTAATTGCAGCCTTAGAAATTAAAAAAGATTCCATAGAAAAACAAACAGTCACATACTCTACCCCAACATAGATAGCAATAAGAAGTGCAAAACATTTTGGAGCAGAGTGGGATGTTAAACATGTCTTTCAAACTAATTATTCCACCACAAGTGTTCTTGTGGTGCTTTTTAATTTTTGTCACTGAAAACTTCCCAAAGATTAAGTAAACTTAAAAATGTAAATTTATATAGAATCCATTTCAAATGTTAAATAAGTATAAAATAAAAATAAACGGGGAGGAGAATGTTTATTTATTGAGTTCAAGTATAGAGTTGAATAAAAAATTACTTTTCTGACTAACTACAGATTGATTTTTGTTTTCAGTTCTCTTTTTTAAACGTCTGCCTTTTTTTTTCCTTCTGCCAACCAGCATGCTATAAAATAATCATAGTTAAAGAATTATTAACATGTATGCATATATATATATATGTATATATATATATATATATATATATATATATATATATATATATATATATATATATATATATATATATATATATATATATATATATATATATATATATATATATATATATATATATAATATAAAGTGCTGGCTATTAACCTATGCATTTAAAAAGTATACGCAAGTATACTTTTTAAATGCATAGGTTAATAGCCGTCGCACCACAGGGTTGCTAGGGACTTGCTTGTCGTTGTAGTTGAAAATATTATATTAATATATATTAATAGTACTATGTTGTTGTAAGGAAACTTACATTAGACTAAGAAAAGTCTTTTCATCGACTTTTCTTAGTCGATGGATATATATATATATATATATGTGTGTATATATATATATATATATATATATATATATATATATATATATATATATATATATATATATATATATTTATATATATATATATATATATATATATATATATATATATATATATATATATATATATATATATATATATATATATATATATATATATATATATATATATATATATATATATATATATATATATATATATATATATATCCATACATGTGTGTGTAAATGTTTGTGTTTCGATTTTCTAAAAAATTCAAAATTTTGATAATTAAGTTACCTTTTTCAGATTAGATTTGTCTAAAAACTTTAAAAATATTTAACAAGTAACATTTAATAAGTTTTAGCAAGAACGTACTATACATGTTTGACTCATTGTTTAAAAACCAAGATATGAAAGCTAGCAATTCTGATAAATAACAATTCAATATGATAAAGTAAAAAGCGAAACAATAGGAAAAATTTGCGTTGCATGGAAGTATTTTTATACGATTATACATCGAAACCATAACTATTTATCTAATTTTAAAAAAAAAAAACTTTATTATGCAAAGTATTGTAGTTAATAAGTTTTGCTATTTTGTTAAAAAATATTTTATATATTTAATCTTCTGTTATTATAATTTATTTATACTATTATTTATATATTAACTTCTGTTAAACAAAATTTTTTTAAATCATATGATTATTTTAGAACTCTAACTGTAAAAAAAAAATTAAAATACCAAAAAAAATATCAAAACAAAGTTGTGAGACAAAAACGATTTAATTTCCGTCAAAAAAGAGAAGTTTAAATCTTTAAGGGATTACCGAAATCTAAATTTAGGGTGTCTATCTAAATAATGGTTGCCAGCAATCTCTATTTCAATCTATTAAACAACAATACTTTATTATACACAGTGTGCGAGAATTCACTTTTATTGGACAAAATTCTTAATTTAATATTAAGGCTGTATTAACTAAAATTAGGATGAGTCATAACATGATATCTGGACTTCTTGTTTTGTTATAAATAAATTGATGTGTTGTTAATAGATGTGGTGTATTTTTTTCCTATTTTTAATTCGATTAACTTTTTTAGATTAATCAGATGGCGTGTTTCTTTAATAGATATACAATTGAAAAACTATTGAAAATTTATATGTTTTGTTAATTTGGTAATAAATTTGTTAATAAAAGTATCTTATATTTTACTACTTTTTTTGAAACCACAATCCCTTATGATTTGTATTTTATCTATGTGAAAGAAAGTCCATGCAAATATCTAACATGTATACTTCAATATATGTAAATCATTAAAAATACTATCAAATTTTACAGATTTGCTTTCACTTGAAAATTTCTTTGCGACAATACACAGTGGGCCAGCTATGGACAAAATTCAAAATTTTGACATGATTCAATCTGTCTAAAAATCATATACGATTGCGGGTAAGGGCAACATATGAATTGTTATAAACTATTCTTTGAAATGTAAGGAAGCCAACACACTTGGTTTTATGGACGTAGACAGACGTATTTGAGCTACAAATTGAATACAATTTAGTTGTTATGGTACCAAATTTTACATAGTAACAACTTATTTTTACATTAACGTTATATTAACAGTTTTTTATTCATGCTATGTGCACTATATTAAATATGTGTATTAAATTGAGGTTCACACTTTATATGGGAGTCATACCCGACAAGAAAGGTATATGTAGCCCACATGTGGTCATAGTGCTTTCGTTTGGATTAAAAGTGCAAAAATATATTAGAGTTGATGAAAAATATATTACATTTTGAGTTTTTTTAATTTTAATCAATTGTAATAATTCTGTCGCAATGCATTGTAAACTCTAGAATATTACATGATATCACGTGGCTTACCGTTTTGATAACTTTAAATTTATAATTGTTTTAAGTATGTTTGAGCGATAGAAATAAATATATATAAAAGAAAAAGCGTAAATATATAAAATAAAAAACAAAAACCTAGGTGTATTGAAATAATATTATAAAAATCTGTAAATGTTTATAATTTTGTAAAAAAAAATCAGAGTAAATCAGAGTTAATTACTTAACGAATACAAATTTATTGTTATACTTAAACAACGTTGTATTTTAAAATAGCGCAAGTTTCCGCAACCGCAAACGAATACAAATTTATTGTTATACTTAAACAACGTTGTATTTTAAAATAGCGCAAGTTTCCGCAACCGCAAACGAATACAAATTTATTGTTATACTTAAACAACGTTGTATTTTAAAATAGCGCAAGTTTCCGCAACCGCAAACGAATACAAATTTATTGTTATACTTAAACAACGTTGTATTTTAAAATAGCGCAAGTGTCCGCAACCGCAAACGAATACAAATTTATTGTTATACTTAAACAACGTTGTATTTTAAAATAGCGCAAGTTTCCGCAACCGCAAATAAATTGTATAGTAAAAAAAAGTATAGGTAAGGCAAGGGATCGTCCATAAATTACGCAACGCAAAAAATATTTAAAAAATAAAAGTTGGAGATAATAGGCTCTTTTACGCGGCAATTTTCATTTCCTATTTTGATCATTTATTTAAATTAAGATTCTGCGAGGGAAAACATTTGATCTTTTTTTGTTTTGTTTATTGTGAATTTTAGCGTTACGTAATTTATGGACAATCCCTAAACAAACAAGCAAATTTTGAAGTTTGAATTTCGAATTTTGAATTTTGAATTTTGAATTAAATTTTTGAATTTTGAATTTTGAATTTTGAAAAATAATCAGAATATATTGAAAAATAATTAGAATATATTGAAAAATAAATCAGAATTATCAAATAATCAGAATATATTGAAAAATAAACACTTTTTAATTGAGGCGTATTATATTTTCTGCATTAACTTAAATTTTTTGAACTAAAAAAATAGGTTTTAAGAAAAAACCTACCTGGAAAAAATTCCCCCAAAATAATCCCGTGAGGAAAATCCCCCAGAAAAAAAAATCCCCCAGGAAAAAATACCCCCAAAAAAATGCTTGGTTTCAAATTAAAAAAATATATACATCAGAGTTTTTTTTTTGTTAACTATTTATCTAAAGCCAAATAAGTTGCAACATTAACAAGATAGAATGGGGAATTGCAACTTTCATATTTTGCATATTATAGTTTTATAGTATAATACATAAAGTTAGTTTTTTGATGATTAACTACCGTAGTTCATTTTTACAAGTTTAATTAAGTTACTTTCAAATCCCGTTCTTAAATAAATTGAATGATCTTTAAAAAGTTTAAAATTGTTGGTACGCCTTTAAGATTTTATAAACCCACAAGCGAAAATGTTTTTAAAACATCAAGCTATAATTTTGGATCCATCCATAAATATTATTAATTTGCGTTACTAAAATAGCAATTTGGTATATTTGTTTAATTAGTTTGTTTCTTTTTTTGTTCCTCTTACCATAATTTTGTTTTTATAGTGTTTTCTGGTTACGTATAGGGCAAACTGATAGGATACAATGCTTCGATAGATAAATTAGTGAAGGACTAAATATGACTACTTCATGCAATCTATGTGTGGGGCTTGCTCTTATTTAGTGGGTTTTTAGTGGGATAAACATTAAAGCCTCATATGAAACGCGCCAACGCCATCCCAAAAGAAGAGTGGTAAAAATACGGCTAACATGTGCTTCCCACACATGGGCCACTTGAAACTTTCACGCACAAATAAAGCGTGACGTTCGTTCTTATTTAGTGTGGTTTTAGTGAAATAAACATTATAGCCACATATGGGACGCATCAACACCATCCCTTAAAGGATAGTGGTAAGCATATGGTTAGCATGCAAATGCCATATATGGCCCACAAATGCCATATATGACCCACATGCAAATGCCATATATGGCCAGATGTATTTCAAAAGTACTGCCTTGAGGTAAATTTATTTCTATTCTGAGCTAACTTAACTTTTGTAACTACATGGTCGCTTGCCTCTTTTTGGTGGCTCATTTGTTTGTACAGAGCTACTGATGGCATTTCATGCCACAAAGTTTACACAAGATTATATTACACGGACATAAGGTTGTGAGGAGAATGAAAACAATTGAATCCTAATTAACTTGCTTATTGGTATGCTCTTTAAAGAGGCACAGGAAGCACAAAACAAAGATTTCAAATGTTTTCGTAAAAACTGCACACGCAAATGCAGTCGTTTGACTAACATGACGTTTTATGCCTTCTTTTGTGCTGATCAGACCCAATAATCAGCCGCATGAGGAGGTCAAACTCACCAAATTCAAAATCTCAACTCCGAGAAAGAGTTAATGAATTGCTTCAGACTCCAACTGTCGACTCACCCAAAATATGATTTCGTATTTTATGCATGTATATTTTATAAATTGTTAATTTGTTTCAAATTTTCAATGTTTTATTGCAATTTTTTTTTTTTTTGCCTCCTAATGACTTAAATCTTTACTTAAAATTAATTACCTAAATATTTAATATTTAGGTAATTAATTTTAGAAAATCCGATAAAAAATTTATTCAAAAATCAATTTATCTATGAGTAACTAAGGAAAGTATCTAGTTGTTAAGCAGTTTAGGTTTTCAAAGCAACTAAATTAAAAAAGTACCAAATTAAGTGTAAACAACACTCATATAAAATCTGCAACTTTTAAAATAGGTTGTTGCTATTTAAAATAGGTTGTTGCTATTAATTAGGTATCCATAAAACTAGGTAGTCATAGCAACTAATTGATAAGTGGTATCCTCCTCATAAAAAACTCATATTAATGCAAACCTCATATAACTACAGAAACTAATTTTCAATTTATATAACACACATAAAACATCAGCAACTACCAAAAATAGGTTACTGCTAAGCAAAATTAAGTATCCCTAGCAACCAAATATAAAAATATCACTTTTATAAGAAGCGCAGACCTCATATTAGTACTCATGCCAAATTTATTAAATCAAGACCTTATATTTTATTAGTTATTAATTTTGTCCATTAAAAGTGAATTCTAGCCCACTGTGCAATATCTCCTTAATTTTTATTTATAGCATTTACTAGGCATTTCATCTATTTAAAACAAACATGACATCCATTTAAAACAACCATGACATTCATTGAAAACATCTTGACTATCAATTAAAACAATCGTGATTTTTAATTAAAACATTTAACGCATGCGCAATCTTAACATTCTATATTATTTAAAAAAACATTCTTCATATATTTATTTATATATATAAATTATTATACAAATTTATTCTTATTAATATTATATTAATTTATTTTAATTAATTTTAAATTTAAATGGATGTCATGTTTGCTTTAAATGGAGGCAAAACCATATTTTTTTACATATCTTTAATACACATACTGTATTAGCAAAACAACCATGATGTTCAATTAAAACATCCATGATGATAATTGAAACAACCATGATTTCCTATTAAAACATTTAGCGCATGAGCATATTAGATTTTCATTAAAACATGCAGCGAAATTTTGTTTGCTAAAATACGCGAAAATTTGTTTTGAGATTAATCGTTGATCAAAAACCGCGAAAAACCTTATCTGAATCTTCATGCCGCGAAATTCTTTTTCTAAAAACATGCGAGATCTTGTTATAAATCTAGACGTTGATCAAGGAAAAACTCAATCTGAAGCTTCATTGTTAACAGGAATTAATCGAAACACAATACAATCAATTTTAAGAAGGTATGATTGAACGAATTCAACACATCCTGGTTCTAGAGATGACGCTCGTCACGTTATTTATAATGAAGAGATAAGAAGAAGAATTGAAGAGCTTATAAACGATAACACAGCGACAATTATAATTGAAATTAAATATGCTTTAAATGTAAATGTATCGATTAAAACTGTCTGGAGATGGTTGACCAATCTAGGATACACATATAAAATTACTCGACCAATTTATGAAAGAAGAAAAAACAATGATGTAAAAAATCTTCGTATTGAATATATTAGGTGGAATACTTCAATCTCGCCTATTCATTGTTATCAAAATATTGTTTTTATCTATGGAAATCCATTTAACTTACACATGTTTCACAGTCATTCATGGGCAAGAAGAGGAGTAACACCAAACCTGATCATTCGGCAGGCAGCGTAACGTTTCGATGATATTAGCCGTCAATGGTTTAAATATTATTCACTGCGAAGCTGTCAGTGTGTCAGTCAACACAGTTTTATTTCAAGAATATATTAATGAAGTTGTATGAGTTTTGAGGACAGAGGAAGAATTTACCCTGGTGATGGATAATGTCAGAATCCATCATAATGTCGAGATGAGAGCTCAGAACATTCAAATAAAATATTTGCCACCATATTCACCATTTTTGAATCCGTGTGAAGAGATTTTTTTTTATCTTAAGAATATCGTTCGAAGAAATACGGCTCCAGCTGGAAGAAATGAACTAATTACAAGAATGCGTGAGGCATTCTTATCTATTCCTAATGTTAACTTGTCAAACTATTATACGCACTGCGAAAGCTTTTTCGAAGCGTGTCTCAGGTCAGATGACATAACTCGACAGTAGTTGGAAAATAAATATTATATTTTAAATAAAATCAAATTTTAAATACTTTTAAAAAATTCAATAAAAAAAAGTATATATATATATATATATATATATATATATATATATATATATATATATATATATATATATATATATATATATATATATATATATATATATATATATATATATATATATATATATATATATATATATATATATATATATATATATATATATATATATATATATATATATATATATATATATATATATATATATATACATATATGAAGAAAAACTTTTTTTTTTATAATATAGAATGTTGAGATTGCGGATGGGTTAAATGTTTTAATTGAAAATCACGATTGTTTTAATTGAATGTCATGGTTGTTTTAAATGGTATCATGTTAGTTTTAAATGGATGCAAATACCGGTACGCCTTACTTAGAAAATACACTGAGGAGAGATGTGTATTCTATAAAAAAAGAATATAGGAATGATGTCACAGCAAATATATGAGCAATGAGATATTAAAGAAAAAGAAGCAAAATTGTACTATTGGATATATTCGATCCACGGCCTTTCCGAGTATAAAGAGAACGCCTTATCCAAAACAGCTAATCGCGTAGTTACTGGCTTAGACAAAATAAATATTATTATATGATAAAAAGGTGTTAATTATCATGCATGTTTTAAATGAACGTTATGGTTGTTTTACCAATAAGATAAGGCCATGTAAAAAAATGTGTACCTAAACAGCATGGAATAGTTGAAGTTTAAAGTGAAAGTGGTACCTTGAAATATGAAAATTTTCAAAATTTTAAATTATACTGTTTTCCCTTATTCCATATACGTAGAAAAAAGTGGTGATATTTGTTTTTCAGAAATATTTTTCAAAAATGTTTTTAAATTATATAGTTTCATCATTAGACGCAATTTTTTTTTGAATCATTAGTCACTTTTAAAAGTAAAGTTTGAATCATTAGTAGTTTTATAACTGTATGTGAATACCCAGGGTACTCACATGCAGTTTTAAAGTATAACCAAAAGTAGAAACATAATTATATTCGAAATATTTTTCAAAAGCTTGATTTTGCTGCTGGCAGATTTATTTTTTATTTATATATTAATCTGTGTCTTAATTAAACATAATACATTTAATTTCTGCTACTAGTTATGCTTATGTATTTATTAATTTATTATTATTTAAATTTATTATTTTATTATTTAAATTATTGCTTAAATTTATTGTTTAAATTTAGAAAATAATAACTAGTTTTGAAAATAACAAGTTGATGCTGGAAAAAAATTTTGGTAAATCAGAATTAACTTCAACAAAATCTTGGTAAATCAGAATTAACTTCAACAAAACCTTGGTAAATCAGAATTAACTTCAACAAAATCTTGGTAAATCAGAATTAACTTCAACAAAACCTTGGTAAATCAGAATTAACTTCAACAAAACCTTGGTAAATCAGAATTAACTTCAACAAAACCTTGGTAAATCAGAATTAACTTCAACAAAACCTTGGTAAATCAGAATTAACTTCAACAAAACCTTGGTAAATCAGAATTAACTTCAACAAAACCTTGGTAAATCAGAATTAACTTCAACAAAACCTTGGTAAATCAGAATTAACTTCAACAAAATCTTGGTAAATCAGAATTAACTTCAACAAAACTTTGGTAAATCAGAATTAACTTCAACAAAACCTTGGTAAATCAGAATTAACTTCAACAAAACTTACTTCATTACCTAATCGAGTGGAATTTTCCACAGTGTTACATCATGTTGGGTAGCTTTGTTTTTAAAGATATTTTAAAGGAAATTGTAGGGGTATTAAAATTTATACAGATTTGTCAAGGAAGAAAGGACTGTCTGTTTTATTTGAGTTTATATGTACAGCCTCTATCTGCTCATGGAGTAAATAAGGTTTACTCTAGCAAAGAAATTGATGATGGATCTGGTGGGCAATAGTAATCGGATGCTAATATGAGATCCATTATTGCCATTAGAGAAATAGGGACATGCTGCTCCAACAACCTTTTGTGGATTTATGAATTTACCCCTACCTATGCATAAAAAAAAATATTTCGTGATGTTCAAAGAAACATTAATTGTTTAAAAGCAAGTTACTCTAAACTTTATGAATAAAACAGCTACTGTTATTATGTTAGCAGCGTTATTTGTGCTGAAAAACGATGAATTATCAACCGCAGCTTTGCGCGCTCGCATTACACAAATGGAATATTAGAGTTATCAACTAGCGGTTAGACCAAATGAGTATAACCTCTTTTACGCGCTGGAAAACTCTTTTAGCAGTACATTGTGGACGCATACGTTAGATTAGAACAAAATCGCCTAAATTACGATCGACTACATCATACCGAATTGCGAGCCGAACATTATCACGTGCTAACAGATCATTTAACAGCGGATGACGCTAACGATATCCAAGTCGGAAAGAAAATTATACTACATTCAACGTTTCCAAGGAGTCCAAGAGTGATAATACAATCTTATCAAGATGTAATGGCTATAGTGTGTAATTTTGTTCATTTTAGATTGCATGATTACGTGCAATTCAAAATGGACAGAAATTACAGAAAATCTTTTGCCACAACAAGCGTCGATGTGGCAAAAAACAGACCAGATGTAGTGGTGAGAGTATTCCATATCAAATTAAAAACAAAACTGGAATTAATTTTAAAAAACGAAGTTCTCGGCCTTGTTATCGCATACATGGGTGTTATTGAGTTTTAAAAACGCGGCTTACCTTACTTTCATTAACTATTTATTTTGGAGGCCAACGACAAAATAAGAACGTCCGAAAAAGCCGATCTTATTATCAGTACTGAAATCCCAGATCCGGAGTCAGAAAAATTTCTGCACAAAATCTTAGCGTCTATGATGATGTACAGAATCAAATGCTAACGTATGATCGATGACGTATGCTCGAAACATTCCCCAAGATATACAGATATGACCTCTGGATACTGATGGCTATCCAGAATACCATAGAAGTGATACAGGTCGCTACATTGACACAAGATATGGACGAGCCTATAAAAGTTGGGTTGTGCCATTCAACAAAGCAAAGTTGGGTTGTGCCATTCAACAAAGCAAAGTTGGGTTGTGCCATTCAACAAAGCAACCGTCACAACAACGTTGAAATTTGCGCTACCATCAAATCAATTAAGAACCTTATAAAGTAAGTTCTGCAAGAAACCTGATAAAGCAGAGAATATAAATATTCAACAAAAGCAACAGCGCAAGCTACAACCTGTATATGATAAAATTTAGCCCATTTTGATGCACGATATGTTAGTTCTGCAGAAGCTGCGTGGCGAATATTCGGCTTTGATATAGAAAAGCGATCACTTACTTATTATCGCTAAGCCGTACATCTACCAGAATTTCAAACTACTTCCAACCAGCTAACAAAGCCAGCGCAATTAAAAGAGCTAAAGCAAAAAGCACAACTTTAGGGGAATGGTTCCAATTAAACGAGCGCTCGAAAAACTGTTTTAAAGAAGGCCAACAAAGCACAACCATTGATTCGCGAGAGTTTTTGTACTACGAAGTACCAGAGAATTTTGTTTTCAATAGAACATCTACGGAATGGACACTACAAAAATAAAACAGAAAAGAAATCTGACGTATGTATACGGTCAATCCAAGAGAAGAAGAACGCTACTACCTACCGGTTGTGCTACCATATACATACGGATCGTCTCCAATTGTGAACAATTTATATATATATATATATATATATATATATATATATATATATATATATATATATATATATATATATATATATATATATATATATATATATATATATATATATATATATATATATATATATATATATATATATATATATATATATATATATATATATATATATATATATATATATATATATATATATGGCCGTAGCGCAGTGGTTAGAGCGCTTGCTTTATAAGCAGGAGATCCAGGTTCGAAAATGAGCTTTGGACATGTTTTGCGTCACGGTAAGGAAGTAGGCGTGAACTTTCTGGTTAAATGCACATCCGCGGTGCTCTGTGACAAGACCGTTAAGACTTCTTGGGGCACCTAAAATAACAAATAAAAAAAAAAAAAAAAATATATATATATATATATATATATATATATATATATATATATATATATATATATATATATATATATATATATGTATAATAATAATAATAACTATTATATATATGTGTTTTTTTTTTTCTTTACTTTAATACCTAAAAAAAGGAAATCATAGAAGATTCAGCATATTTGGGTATAAAGCTCTAACAAAAATCTTTTCGCAGATTCCCTTAATAGCGCCGTTTGGCGTATATCTATGTCTATATAAAAAGTTAATTAAGTAAAATTAGAAATAATTTTTTGTAATTAGCTTTGTAATTACTATTTCTACTGTTATATACATGCAAAATTTTTTCTTTTATTGATGAAACACAGTGTTAAATGAGAAAAAATTTTGCTAAGTGATTTTCTACTAATTTGTAATTGCTCTGTTCTTTTAAGAACATTGAGCACTCTTTTTGTAGAATACATTTAAAATTGTTTAAATTTTATGAAACTATGCAAAAAAATATGTTTATTTGTATATATAAAATCATAAGTAAGAATTTTTTTAAAATCAACTTCTGCTTTTAAAGTTAAGTGTTTCCAACTTTATTTTGCTTTTTACACTAATAAACTGCAATAAAAAAAAAAAAAGAAATCCACCAGCACGAAATTACTTGGTTCTATTTAATTCGCATTTGAATTTTCAATTGATAGTTGAAAAAATAATAAATAATTAAAATTAAATGAATATTTTATTTATACTAGTTTTTATATTAGCGGTTTTTAGTCGTAATCTTTAATTTTTTTTAATTTCCTGAATATTTACAAACTACTATTTAATATATTTTACAGTATAAATAATAATTAAAGTACTTGTTAAATATTCTTTTTTTTTAAATACTAGTTAAATGTTAAACATAGTGTAAATATATTTAGAAAATAAAAAATAATTAAAGGTTATGGCTGAAACGAATTATATATATACATAGTTAATCTTTATAGGATCCTATATAACCATAAAATGAAGCTTTTTTAGGAATCGTTATTAGCTCAACAACACACAGAAGGACTGATTAGAACATAAATTAAAGCACAAAAAGTTATTAATACAAATGAACAAGAAATTTTTACAGTAAAAGGTAGCTCAAATAAATTCGGTAAACCCATAAATATGGGTAGATTAAATCCCCTCAGTTCCAGTTTGATTTATTAAATAACTAATATAAAATGATAAGTCAGTTCCTTACTGCATAATGTGGATATTAACCCAACACTACATAATCCGTTCGCAGAAAAACAAAATTTTTATTCAGATTAGGCTTTGGTGAAAAGGAATGAGGCAGTTTGTGGTCTTCAAAGTAATCTAGATCATACCCAGTAACAGATTAAGGTAAATTCGGAAAACGAAGAGTTCTAGAAAAATTTCTTCTTAATATAAATGAATTTTTGCATTGCAAAGTAGTCTTTGACAGAACTTCAATTTACAAACAAAAATACAGTGACAAAAATCTAAAGCAGGAAAAACCAAATGAAGTTGAGTAAAAGGAGATGTCAAGACACGTAATTTTAAATATTCAACAATGCTTGATTAAACCAGGAAGAGCTACCCACAAAATTGACTAGAAGAATGAACTTACTATGTTTGATGGGAAGGTACTGAATGCTCTAACTGATAACACGATGTAACACAATTTTTGTTCCTGGTTTTTAAGTGTTATATTTCAATTACTTTTTGTCTACATTATGTGAAAAAAAGACTTTATTAAGCACAAACATTGCTTACACGACAACAGCACTAAGAAAAATCATTTTTTTTTTGTAAAAATAATATAGTATAATATATAATACAATATAATATAAAAATTGCTGAACAAACTATTTAAGTTTGGTGAGTCAAAACTACGTAGTGCTTTGACTGTAACAGCCGTTAAATGTAAAATTTTGAAAATAGAACAAAAAGTTCCTAAATAAAATTTGGTATCAAAGGTTCAAAAATTTGTCTATTCTATTTTTAAACGTGTTTTTGTTTGCAGAATCGATTGCATCTTGTAACAATAAATTCCAATCGTCGACCACTCTATTTGTTAAATAATAATACCTGGATGATTTTTTGTATATTGTCGATGAAGTCTTTTATTATGACGATATCTGGACATGTTGTTGTAAAATTATAAAGGCTCTTCAAACCTTATATATTCAGTTGAATTTAATATTTAAGACATTTCTATTAAATCGCCCCTTCTTTTCCTTTCTTTTAAGGTTGGTAAACCTAATACTTTTTTCTTTTCTTCATAGCAGATGCCTTTCAGTGAATTAATCCGAGTCGATCTATTCCGTACCTTTTCAAGTCTCTTAATGTCTTTAATACAATATGGGCTCCATGCAGATGCTGCATATTCAAGCTGTGGCCTAATAGTTGACTTGTTAAACAACTTCAGAATGGTAACATCAAGATATTTAAATCCATGCTTTAAAAAACCCAGTGTTCTATTTGCCTTATTTGCTACACTGGTAATATGATTTTCTAATTTGAGGTCATTTGATAATATTACACCTAAATCTCTTTCAACTTCTGTTTTTTACAAAATATGATCTCCTAATTTGTAACTAAACTGAGGATTCAAATTACCAATGTGAATTGTTTTACACTTTTCCCATTGAACTTAATTGACCACTTATTTGACTAGTCTAATAACTCATTTAAATCTTCTTGAAGAGCACTACTGTTATTTTTGTATCGTCTGCAAATAATTATAACTTATTTAGTATGTTAACTTTTAAGTCATTTATAAATATTATAAATACTACTCGTTGTTTTCTATTACTGAGAAATGATTCACACCATTGTAGGATATAAGAGTGGAAACCATAACCATAAAGCTTGGAGCATAATTTCGATAAAGAAATGGAGTCAAAAGCTTTTGCAAAATCCAAAAGTAGAACAATTTTTTTTTCATTTTCGTCATTATGATAAGGCAAAAACAAAAATCGCACAAAGAATAGACAAACACAATTGCAAATTACTCAACAAGATTCGGAAATGTTTAGATTTACTAGATTTACGATTGCACTGTGAATCACTCTCAAAGATCAAAATATCTTGATAAAAGCGCTCCACTTGCTTCTCGGAAAAAGCGCCCATGTTCTCCTTGAATTTGATGAGATACAAATCAAGAATATTTAGCGTAATTCGTTATGAGAGTCTACACCAACTCCACGCAGTTTGTGAACAATTGCAAAATTGAAACTGCTCAAAAGCGCACTCTCCGTCCTTTTCAACAGCGCTGTTAAATTCTCAATTCTATAATCTTCTTGATCACTTTCTATGACCCATGACTATTACGCTATGATCAACCAAGTTCCATAATTTGAGCCTGGATATCAAAAGCTCAGCATTCAATTTTGTAAGGCCAAGGTCCTAATTAAATCGTTCACGTCTTTCTGGTTAGGGAAGTACAGCTTTCTATTCCCAAATTCATCTGCGGAATCGTAGTCCATATCTCCAGTATCAGGAGCGCTATCTCATTTGCTGCTATCTCCTGTGTGGTAGAGGAGCGTACTTCATGGCTTGCTTCTCTCTTCTTTACCAACCTGTAACATACCACATAATAATACAAAAGAATTATAATAATTTGAGGACAGGAAATTCCAAAATATGGAACAATTTAAAGATAGAACTACAGTATGTGTCTACAGTACACGACTTATGACAAAGCTTTGTAAATTACAACTCTTTGAAATAAACTAAATCTAAAGCATAGATATTTTATAAAAATAAATTGAAACACATCTAAGCAAGAAGAAAGTGTTCGTTTGCCTTCAAGTATTTTATTGCAATGTTCGCATGTGAAATGCGGTCCCCAAAATTAGTCTTGGTCCCCGACCGGCACGCCGAAGTATGCCGTGTAGGCCTTGCACATTATACAACTTGCTTCCACGGAATATTTTTCCTCCTTGCCTGTAACATCTTTCAGATGTTACAGGCAAGAACTAATGAGAAATTAAAAATGGCTCAAAAAAATATTTATTCAATACAAATGTCGAAAAGAACTGACCATGTAATAGACCAACCCGGACCAGGATTTGATAGCACAAATAATGGCCATACTGCAAGAAGAGCACTTGACGATTGAGATAATTTTGCTTATATCATTGGCGTGGATAAAAACATCGTAGAAAGAATGAGAGCTGTTTTGATAGCCTTATTTTGTGATACTAAAATATTTCAAAAACTACTGAAGACACTTGATTTTATTTCCATATACTACAAATGCATATAATACAACCTCACAAACCTCTGGAACACGGAGTTCAAATAGCAGAGTTCTTAGAACATCCCATTGGATTTTGCTCAGAAGAGGTTCAAGAAGCTTTAAACGAAGAAACTCAAAATGCTGAATTTTTTTAAAATTTCTAGATGTTATGAAAAACCAAATAAACCATTGAAGTGAACTTTTTCTAAGTGATTTCATCTAATTTTTATTTCAAAACAGCTCAATGGAAGACAATATTCTTTCACTGTTGAAAGTTTAACATTTAGCTAATATATGAAGATTTTTTTCAATGTATTTTGAGAGAATTAAAATCATTTAAATGCAAAACATTATTTTATTTATAATATTTATTCCTTTTTTAATTAGAAGTATAATATCTGCACACAAAGAAACAAAAAAAACTAAACAACAATATATATATATATATATATATATATATACATATATATATATATATATATATATATATATATATATATATATATATATATATATATATATATATATATATATATATATATATATATATATATATGTATACGATTATTATGCTTTTTTAAAATGATTCTAATTATTGAATAAATTTAAACCCAATTAGTAAATCTAGTGTGATGTTATCTAAATATTTGGATGTAAGCCCAGTACGATTTCAAATATATAAAACACTAGTACGTATGCATACATAGGGAAGATACTAAGAAACACCTAAAGCGAAAACATCAAAAATATTTAAACGCTGTCACAAAGAGATTTGCTGAAACAGTAACTCCCACGCAGTCAGACTACTTTATATTCATATTGCACAATGTTGCTGCAGAGAAAAAAAAGTAGTTCCGATTGAATTAGTTCAATATGTTACCTAGTACAAAGAAAGCGGTTCTTTGAGCGAAACTGTAATTTTATCACTTATAGACCATCATATTTATCAAAAGATACTATTATTAATGCTTTTGGTTGCTTTTGTATATCTGAACACGTTCTTAAAGAATTCAAGAAAAGTAATCCCATAGTAACAAAGATTTTTACAAAGTCTGATAATGCTAGTTCATATCATCGAAATTATACATTTGAGGTACTTTATAAAGATTGCAAAGGCGAGAGTCTTCAATTATTAAGAACAGATTACAATAAGCCATCGAAAGGTAAGGGTCAATGCGATCGCGAAAGTGCGGCAGCAAAAAACATCATAAACAGTTTTGTTAATGCAGGCAACGAATTGACTACAGCAGAAGATGTTTATAAAGCATTACATTATGGAAATGGTTTAAGTAATACAAAAGTGTCAGTGTAGCAAATTAATGGTAATAAAAGATTGTTATCGGGTAAAACTATCAAGAATGTCAGTTCGTACCATTCAATACAGTATTTTGCTGAACATATGAAATTGTGAACATACTTTGATATTGGGAAAGGTGTTGATCAACTATATAGTGGCATTACATTTGTACCTGACTATCAAATCATTTTTTCCATACAGTCCAACAAAAAAACGTCTAGTAAACGAGAAAATTTTAATAAAAGCCAAGAGCAAGTGAAAACAAACAACTATGCAATCTAATTTTCTGTCAAGAGCGTGGTTGTAGTGAATCATTTATTGAAAGGATAGAGTTTGGCACGCACATGCTAGCTGGTATTCACCACTCTTTGCAGATAACATTGGCAATAGATAAAATTGTTTGTATCAAATCATCAATAAAATCATCTTCACAACTGTATTTGCCGATACTGAGAGACATACTTACTGTATCTGATGTGACTCTCAAAACTGTATGTGAAAAATTTTCTATTATGTCTTTGTTTCAAGAGGTAGGGTGGGCTCTGCCAATAAGAAGCAATTTTAGATTTTCTTGTGCTCAAAGTCGCGTGCTGTACAAATACTTTATAGAAAGTGAGGTATGTAAAAATGAGTTCAGACCAAGTGGAGAAGTTACTTCATAAAGATTTTGATCACCACTAATATGTTACTTCGCAGCAGATTAAATCTTTGTTTTCAAGATGGGCCAGATAATATAAAGCAGGGTCATTAAAAGAATCGGCAATCAGTCAATTTGACGAAGAAGAACTAGAACTTATTATTAGACGATGAAAATGAATTTGGAATGGCAATACAAGATCAGGTGAATGTTATAATATATTATAACAGAATTCAAAATGTAATATTGACATTGTTAGCTAACTGGCAACAACAGATAACTCTCTAATATTAATATATGGTTATTTTTAAATATCAGTTTAAAATTGTTTCTGTTTCATTCAGGTTTCATTTTTTATTCAGGTGGGTTTTGTAATCGATGAGCTAGCTGCGTATAAGAGAGACAGTAGGATGGCTGTGGAACATAATAATAATATATTTTACCCTCGTATACTTACGAAAAAATTTTTTTTTTTTGTTTTTTTTTGGAATACCGCGTTTAAAAGTTGTTTTATTTAAATGTAGTTGTTCAATTAAATAATTTGTTTCATTGTTCAGATTGATGAGAATAGCATCAGTGTTTCGTGCATGAAATGTAGCAGCATGTGAAAAGAACTGTTTCAAATGGCCAGCTGCAGAGCAAATCTTTAACTACGAGGAAGATAAAAATTTATGTCCAATTGCGCCACCAGTTCCAATAAACCCAAGATCATATTTTACTGCGCCTGCAAGCGACTTTGATAAAGCAAACGTTATCTTAAATAGTATACTTCTTTGTAGGAAATAAGTAGAACATTTTTTAATTAATTCATTCTACCACATATTTAGCGGTTTTATATAATGTAAAGTATTTAAAGAATATATAAAAACAATTAAACTAAACTTTCTATTTAATAAATGAATGATTATGAAATGTAATTGTAAATATTATGAAAAATATCAAATTGTTATCTTTTTTCAAAATGATTTTTTTAAAGTTTAAGTTAAGATCGCACGTAAATTTTTTTTGTATATTGCAATCAACACTTTTATAAACGCAGGGGAGAACTTGCACCCTTGATCCTTTATAGCGTTATCTCCATACTTACATAACTTATTAAAGAGGGCTGATAACCAGCGTGTTATAATTATTCTATCTTCAAAATTAATTGTGTTTTGGTTAGAGAATAGACCACTATTAAATTTATTTCTAAATAGTTTGATTTTGACGACAAAAAGTAATTTTTTTACTTTTACAAGGAACCTCACATCTTTAGTTCTTTTTTAAGTTGAATAATTTTGCTTATGTCATTTTGTGACTTAACTATTCACCTCTTGTATGGTTGCTTTTGGTAATCTGAAGAAGCATCTAATATGACAAAAAAAGAATTTTTGTAAAAATGGAGCGGGTTAGCACCCTTGATCCTAATGCGTTTATGCACCTTTGATCCTATGAAGGTGCATACACACACACACATGTGTGTGTTTGCTAATAAATAAAATTTTAGTTAGTAAAAATATTTGTAAATGTTAATCCAATAATTAGGAATATAGCAAAACTATATAAATATGTTTCATTTTTTTACAGTTAAATATGGTGTATCATAAAAAAAGAAAAACCGATAGACCACCTAGAGGTAAAGTTAATGAGAATGAAATGCGAGCAGCTGGTAATGCAGTTCTTAATGGTGGTACAGTTTATCGTGTATCTAAGGAGAGGGGAATCAATTTAATGACACTTAAGAGATATGTAAAGGAATGTCAATTAAATCCAAATACAGTCTGCAAACCTAACTTCATTACCATGCAAATCTTTACCAACGAAGAAGAAACATCTTTACCAGATTATCTTTTAAGGGCCTCAAAACTTCACTATGGATTGTCAACCAAAACAAAAACTTGCCTATGAATTTACAATGACTCTTTCAAAGCGCATTCCTAAATCATGGAAAAGTTTACAAATTGCTGGGAAACAGTGCCTTCGTGGTTTTATGTTACGTAGGAATGAGTTATCAATACGAAATCCAGAAGCTACTAGTATGGCACGAGCAACTGCTTTTAATTGTTATACAGTCGGAGAATTTTTCACCAATCTAAAAGATGTTCGTCTATGACATAAGTTTCAGCCACAAAACATATATAATGTTGATTTTCACAAAACATATATATTATGTTGAGTTAAAGTAATTGCTAAAAAAGGAGATAAACAAGTTGGAAGGATAACTTCAGCAGAAAGAGGTATATTGGTAACATTGCAAACCCATCTGGTTGGATGAATGTTGCAACGTTTTTAGAGTGGATGAAACATTTTATTTAAAATTTAAAATGTTCACCAGCTAATCCAGTGCATTTACTTTTTGACAACCACGAGAGCCATGTTTTTCATCTTTCAACAACCACCAGAGCCATGTTTCATATTTTCTGATGTTTTCTGATGCGTTTTTGTCTTCATATGTAACAAACCGTCCAGAACCTATTACTGCTAACCCATTTCCAGGTTTTGTTAATCCAGTTTCTGCTATTGTTCATGCCCCCGCTTTTAATCAATCATTGATGTCAAGTCTGTCATCTGGTTCAGCTTGTAGTGTATTGCCTATTCAGCCTATATCTGACCCTGGAAGTCAACTATCCAGTGTTTCTAATAATGTCTCTCATCAAGCAAGTCTAGAAAAAATAAGGTCATTTCCAAAAGCTGGATCAAGGAAATCCATTAAAGGACGCACGTCAGCGTACTCGAATACTCACAAACACAAAATAAGATCTTCATGACAAGAAAAAGAAAACTTGATCTTGAAAGTAATGAAAATAAAAATGTTGAGTCTCAATAAAAAATAACATTTTTTTCATTTATTTTTTCTTTTTTTAAATAAGATAAATTTGTACTAAAATTAATAATAACTATATTGGTTCTTATTATTGACATTGTTTTGATGACTTATACATTCATGGTATAAATTTGATCTCGAATCAAGTATACATACATAGGATCAAGGGTGCATATAGGTAGGATCAAGCGAGCATACTGGTATGCACCCATGATCTTAATTGAGCGTTCTTAGTTTTTATAATTTTAAATCTACTTAAAATATTCTGGTAAAAAAATGATAATTGAATTATAATAAGGTATAAAATTTGCTATTATGTACTGTTATTTTAGAGATCGAAATAAAAACATATATTCAGTAAGTTGGCCTGATAGATTTTTAGAATCATGGGTGCATACTCTCCCCTATTTCCATTTATCATTTTTTTCAAACTTTTTGGCTTTAGTTTTTATAGGGGTCTAAAGTTGGAAAAAGTTTTTCAAATTAGCTATCATCTGGTGTAAAAAAATTTATGTGGCTTTAAAAGTAACGGCTTCTTATAGTTCGTACTTTTTTTACAATTATTGTACTTTCAGGCTATAATTTCTAGATAATGAACAGCTTTTCATTTTTCATTTTTTATTTTTCTAGTTAAACTTGTGTCTGCATGTTATAAATAAGTTGATAAAACATATTAAAATAAAAAATGTTCCAGTTGTAGCTTCTTAAAGTATGACATAATAAAAAATAAGCAAACTGACTAAAATTTGTCTGAATTTTAAAGTACCGCCCAGACCGAACGACAAATATTAAACAAAGCAAATATGAGAAAATGAACTAAATCGGTGACAATCAGTATTCGTAACAGTCTGGTTCTTACAGATAAAGGCTCTTAAGTTTTGAAAATAATTCCTTATAAGTCTGAAATAAATTCTTCCACTTAAAGTTTAATTTTTAAACAGGAATGTGAAACGAAATACGATTTAAACAAAATACGTCATTGTGTTAACGATTTTCAAAGTATTAGCTAATTGAATGCATAAAAACCGAAAAAAATGTAGCTACCTGTTGAATTACTTTTTTTAAAGCAAAATCGTTTGTTCTATAGTAAGTTATTTTTGTTGAGATAATTGTTTGTTGTATAGTAAGTTATTTTTGTTGAGATAATTGTTTGTTCTATAGTAAGTTATTTTTGTTGAAATGTGTGTATTAGGCATTATTCTTTGAAAATTTTTTGAAAATACTCAAAGAACAGAGATGGGACAATTGTTGATTGCAATTAGTGTTGTACAAGAAATTAAATCTGCGCTTCATAAAGTTTCAATATCCTCAGAAACGCTATGCAGAGTTGTCAAGTTCATAAATGAATACCATGAGAGTTATCGCATTTTTATGAAATTCTTGTAGCCTGATGAAAAAAAAAGAAAATTTTAAAAATAGAGTTTAACAATATTTCCACAATGAAAAGTTTGATCATATATGTAAGTTGATCATATATATAAGTTTTCCACAATGAAAAGTTTGATTATAAGGTGATCATACAAGAACTTTGTCCTTTAATAATTTTTTTATCGCAGTATTCCTACTTAAACCATTCAGATGAAACACTAAAGCAAAAGAACTTTGATATTGAATTTATTTAAAGAATAAATTAAGCTAACTATGTCATCGTGGCGGTTACAATCAAAAATACAACTCTAACAAACGATTGGTATGGATTATCAGACAGAGCAAACGCAGCTATTGCATAAATTGTTAAAATAAAAGATTTTTGTATTATAACCATCACAGTCTTGTTGTTAACAAAAACAAAATTAAAAGCGCAAAAGTGGATAAATGTTTACAACTTAAAATGCAGAGTAAAGAAAAATATAACCCACCAGGACTGTATTTTAATTGGAAGGAAAGGCTAAACTCTACTTTCGGAAAAACTTAATAATAAAAAAAACTAAATCAAATAAAAAAACTGACACTGTTTTGTCGGATTTTAAAAGGGAAACATTACTCAGATTAACAAGAATCAAGTTCCGTGTATGTTGGTTATTTTTCCATCACTATTACTGAAAAGAATTTACGATAATCTACGATCCAATCAGGTGAAACCGCTGCTCTGTATCACCAGTATCTGTTGCAAGCAATAAAAGATCATTTAGTAGATTAAAAATTGTTAAAAAAAATTTTGCATTTGACTATAGAAGATGCTAAATTAGATTTATTACTTTTTGTTGGCATCAGATCTTGATCGAGATCTTGACATGTTGGTAAAATGTACGACAACACAAAGACGTAAAGAAAGGTCTACGACAACACAAAGACGTAAAATAAGATCTACGACAACACAAAGACGTAATCAAATTCAGTATCTGGTTATGCGGTTTTGCGTTTTATACATAATTTTTTTCGTTGGTTGAACAAGCTTTTTAATATCTGAAAATTTCATTTGCACTGAAAAGTTTACAAAATTTTCCAGGAAATAAATTTTACTTTTTTTGAAATGTTCCAGGTACTAAAATAAGAATTTAATAATTGATTTAAAAATTGTTCCAAAAAAATTTATTTTTCAAAACAAGATAAACGTTTTTCGTTTATCATTTAAACATCTGAAGTAAATTCTAGATATATAGGACTTTTATTAAAAAAATTGACAATGTGCAACTCCACTTTGAAACCCGTGTTGTCGCCCCTGCAAAAAAAAGTTTTTATAAGAAAAAAAGGATTATGTAAACAGACAAGGGTTCAAAAAAAGTGGCTATAGTTATCACAAACTTTTTATAGACCCCAATGTGGGTTTTAACAAATGTTAAGTAAGATAAACTGTTATAAAAAACTATATCTAAAATATTATAACTATCGTCAAAATATGAAGAAAAAAATTCTAATTGAACATGTACATTAAACTTGTTCATGAAACATGAACATGAAAGAAAATCAAATCAAAATTAAACAGAAGCAATAAAATCCCAGCAAACAATAGACGTCTTTTAGACTGTCTAAAATTGGTCTAATTTGTATCTATTGCCGATACGTATATTTTAGACGTATATTAGAGATCAAAAAGACGTCTGATTCTAGAGATACTATTTTTGCTCTGTTTTAAATGCATATTAGATGCATAAAATAGATCGCGCATAGATAATTTTTTTTTCATCTAAACTTAGATGTCTATAAGATGTCTTATATAAATTTGTTATAAAAACAAGAAAAAAATATCAACTAATTTTACGGAGCGACAATTATAAATGACCGCCATTTAAAAACCATGCTTAAACTTATTACGAAAAAAGCATGAAGATTTTAACCTATGGAAAACATTAATAATTATTTCTATTGATAAATTTTAAATAATAAAATAACATGCTATTATAGTTCACAAAATATTTCGATGATTTGATGCTTAGCATGTTTGCTAAAATCCTTGTGATTTGAAATTTATTTTGCAGAAATATTACAAAATTAATATTTTTAAGTTGATATTTTTATTTCTAGAATAAAAGATAATGTAATTAAAATATATATATATATATATATATATATATATATATATATATATATATATATATATATATATATATATATATATATATATATATATATATATATATATATATATATATATATATATATATATATATATATATATATATATATATATATATATATATATATATATATATAATACCAACAAATTTATTGTTGTTTTTCTGCATGTTTTTCTAACCAAGTAATTATGCACTAAACAAGTGGATTGATAAAGAATACCAACAAATTTATTGTCCCAAAAAAAAACTATAATCATGCACTGAAAAACAACCTTTTGTCAACAAAAGAATGGCACAAATTTCCATTGATAAAGTGTAAGATAACAGATAGTCAGTATCTAACTTGTTTTGTATTTTTTTTAAATGTAACTTAATTACTTTTTTGTAGCAAAATGTTTTATAATTAGATTCATTTTCATGTTGCAAAGAATACAACTTTCTACATCAGATGAGATATATGTTAAAGAAAGCATTAAAAATAAGAATAACAAATCATACTGCTCTTCATTGCCTCCTATTATAAATAAGCCCAACGCTAAAAGTATAACATAAATATCATAATTTTTTCTTAATGGTTTATAAACTGAAATAAATTCTTGTTTAATTTGATCTGAATAATATCTATTTAGCTATTAGTCTTTTTTATGTATTACTAAGATTTTCCTTTTATTTTAACTATTTGGGTGTCCTATTATATGTAATGTTGTTAAATTGGTTACATATATTTATATCATGGACAACATTCTATTGTATTAAATAATCCTTTAATCAACTTGGTATGAAAATTGAAAATTGATCGAAAGCATGCTGAAGTTGTTTGAATTCAGAAATTGAAAGAGTACAAAATTGGTTGAAAGATTAAATTAAATAACAGGTATGGTTGAGGGATTATTTATAGTTCTAATTATAATTTTCTCTTTTGAATAGAGTTGTTATCAGATTCAAAGATTAAAGAAGATAATTTTTCTTCACATTTTATTGATGAACACCAAGCAAAGTTCACATTGTCAAAGAGTTTTAAGTTTTAATGTGAGTAATTTTCGTTTTTACACCACTGAATGTTAATGTGGAGGTCTTTTTTATTAATTTGTTTTTGTATTAAAATAATTGTAAAAGATAGGTATAAAAGAATAGAAATGGATTATTTATAATATTGTGATCCGATAAATCATGTGTGTAGCATTTTATCTTTAGTAGTTAAGCAAAATTCTTTAATATCGTAGCCTTTTACAGGATAAAGTTTTAGCTGATTTAAAAAGTAGGTTTTCCAAAATATTATGGCAACTTCTGCGATGGAGTAATAAAAAAACTTACATGTATTTTTGAAATTTTAGTTTAAGTTACTCAAGCATAATTTGAATTTTAAAGTTCTTATTTCATTGTTTTGCTATTTGGTTTTATGAGCTAAATATGTTAATCAATCTTTTTATTCTTGTTTGTAGAGATGCAAAATGTTATTCTCAAGGAGCTTGCAAAAATAAAAGTTCTTTTAAAAAAAGTTATAGAAATTAAGTTTCAGGCTACTGGGGTGAAGTTGCTAGAATCAGTGGACGAAGTGGTTACACTGGATAATAAACTAAAAGATATAACCGAGTATACTAATTTGATAGTTTTAAAAAACATGTTCTCTTGGAAATCCAAGAGAACATGTTTTTTGATTATGTTTTTATTAATTATTAGAAATACGATTAAAAGGGACCAAAAGCAATTCTTTTTGACCGTTATTTGTTATGTATTTACTTTTAACATGACAATTTGATAAACTCGGGAGCTTCGCTGTAGGTGTTTAAGTTTGTTTGTGTGCTAAAGTAAGTGTAATGCTAAACCTTGTTTAGCATTTTATTTTCAAATTTAATGCTTTTACCTTTCATAATTTTAAGCATTCATTTATTAAAATATATTTTAATTTATTACATATATTAAAATAAAAATCTTTATATATTTCAGTTTATTGTTAAAATATTTATAAGGTTATTTTCGAATCAGTTACAGACCAAATTAAATCTATCTTATAGATGTCTTTTAGATGCATTTTATTCGACACAAATAAATGCCTTAGATGCATAAAAGATGTGAAATATACATTTAAAGATGTATATTAGATGTATATTAGATGCATAAAAGAGCTATTATTAACTAAAAAATTATCTATTATCTATCTTTTTTAAACGCGCCTTAGACATCTATTTAAGAGACGTATTTTATACATCTAATATGCATCTGTAAGATGTATATTTCACATCTTTTATGCATCTAAGGCAATTATTTGTGTCGAATAAAATGCATCTAAAAGACGTCTATAAGATAGACATTTATTTATGTTCCGTTCACAACGTGAATTTAGACGTCTTTTAGACCAGTTTTTAGATGCATATCAGATGCATTTTAGATATTTCTTTCTTTGCTGGGACTTGTTTGATACAAAGGGGTTACAGCGGTTTAATTAGTTATAAAAAAGGATTAAATTAAATAAGTAAAGAAACATTTTAACTAACATTACTTAATTTTTATTTCACAAAAATATACATAAGAAACTATGTTTCTGCATTGCCGTCAACATTTTCTTCCACGTCACTGATATCTAAAATATATACATTAATGACATTTAAATGACTTTAAAAGACATGTAGAATTCTGAATCTATTTTTATGAAATATATATACATATATATATATATATATATATATATATATATATATATATATATATATATATATATATATATACACACACACACACATACCTTATCGGACAAAACCAGTGCAGCCAAATGATGCTAATTTAGTTTCTTTGTATAAAATTGCTGCATTTTTTCAATTTAGAGAAATAACTATGTAACTGTTTAGAGACAACGTTCTTCAAATTTTATTCATCACAAAGTTTATTATTTGTACACGAAAATTAATAAATTAATCAAAAGTATTAAAAAAAGTTGATTTCCTTCTGGACAAAACAAGTGCAACTCCACAAAATGTTGACCAAGCTGTATTCATATCAATATTTTGTGGTGAATCCTTTGTTGTCGATCACAGCCTTGCATCTTTAAGACATAGATTCGATCAGGTGATCAATGAAACTTTGTGGAATCGCTGCCTAGGCCTTCTGGATTTGTTCAAACAGTTGATCCTTATTAAGAACACATTCATGATTAAATCTGCGGTTGACAATCTCCCACAGGTTCTTGATAGGGTTGAGATCCGGAGATTGAGGCGGCCAATCCATCACTAATAGATGGTTTTCTTGAAACCACTGCTTGACTACTTTTGCAGTGTGTTTGGGATCGCTGTCTTGCAGAAAAACCCATTTTATTGGTATATTCCATTCAGCATGAGGTAACATAACATCTTTCAGGATATTTTTATACATGAAACGGTCCATTATTCCATCGATTCGATGTATTGGACCTAGACCATTAGCAGAAAAACACCCCCAGACCAATACATTGCCTCCACCATGCTTCACAGTATATATATATGTATGCTGCAAAATGGCACTTGTCAACGAAATTCTGCCTGTGTGCTGTCACTTGTCAGCTGATTGCTCGTTTCATGGCATGCTATGACTCCAGACTCCTGAACTGTTTGCTGTGGTAGTATAGTTCGTTTCATTTTTAAGACATATAAAATTAGGAACACTTTTTAGCATTGTTTGATGTTGATTTCAAATGTTTTGTCCAATACTGTATACACACATATATACATTTATATATATGTATTATATGTATGTATGTATTATGCATATGTACATGTATTATATGTATGTATGTATTATGTATATGTACATGTATTATATATATATATATATATATATATATATATATATATATATATATATATATATATATATATATATATATATATATATATATATATATATATATATATATATATATATATATATATATATAAACAAGAAGATTTGTATCTCAACCAGATACAATAATAAACAACAATTTTTTTATGAAAAAACTAAAGGAACTTGTATTATGGATACAAAAATTCTAGCATGACACAAAAAAGTCGAAGAATATCTTTTTAATACAGATATCCATTTTGTAAATACTATTAAAACTATACCTCGTAAAACACTCCATATATTTACTAGATTTTCTAAGCTTATCTTTTCCCCATTTCCTTTTTGATTTAATTTGGACTGTAACTGATTCGAAAATAACCTTATAAATATTTTAACAATAAACTGAAATATATAAAGATTTTTATTTTAATATATGTAATAAATTAAAATATATTTTAATAAATGAATGCTTAAAATTATGAAAGGTAAAAGCATTAAATTTGAAAATAAAATGCTAAACAAGGTTTAGCATTACACTTACTTTAGCACACAAACAAACTTAAACACCTACAGCGAAGCTCCCGAGTTTATCAAATTGTCATGTTAAAAGTAAATACATAACAAATAACGGTCAAAAAGAATTGCTTTTGGTCCCTTTTAATCGTATTTCTAATAATTAATAAAAACATAATCAAAAAACATGTTCTCTTGGATTTCCAAGAGAACATGTTTTTTAAAACTATCAAATTAGTATACTCGGTTATATCTTTTAGTTTATTATCCAGTGTAACCACTTCGTCCACTGATTCTAGCAACTTCACCCCAGTAGCCTGAAACTTAATTTCTATAACTTTTTTTAAAAGAACTTTTATTTTTGCAAGCTCCTTGAGAATAACATTTTGCATCTCTACAAACAAGAATAAAAAGATTGATTAACATATTTAGCTCATAAAACCAAATAGCAAAACAATGAAATAAGAACTTTAAAATTCAAATTATGCTTGAGTAACTTAAACTAAAATTTCAAAAATACATGTAAGTTTTTTTATTACTCCATCGCAGAAGTTGCCATAATATTTTGGAAAACCTACTTTTTAAATCAGCTAAAACTTTATCCTGTAAAAGGCTACGATATTAAAGAATTTTGCTTAACTACTAAAGATAAAATGCTAC
>NC_061170.1:31347225-31389725 GCF_022113875.1 Hydra vulgaris | reverse complement strand
AGTGATCTGATTAGCGATCATCTAACGTCCTGTTAGTCTTCTTTCTATCATAAGCAAGGTTTTTGAATCTTTAATTAAAAAACACTTAATCTCTCATCTTAAATCTAATAACTTACTTTCTGATCATTAATATGGGTTTCTATCTTCTTGTTCTACAGCTGATTTGGCAACAGTAATAACTGATTAGTTTTATCGTGCATTAGATAAAGGTGGAGAGGTTAAGGTCATCGCTCTTGACATTTCTAAAGCTTTTGATAAAGTTTAGCATGCTGGTCTTCTCCATAAGCTTTTTTCTTATGGTGTATCTGGTAATATCTTAAAGATTATTGAATCCTTCCTATCTAATCATAGTATAAAAGTTGTCCTTGATGGACAGCACTCTTCTTTATATTCTGTAACTTCTGGAGTTCCTCAAGGTTTTATCCTTGGCCCTATACTCTTTTTAATTTATATTAACGATCTTTCAGATATTCTCACATCTAAGTTGGCATTGTTCGCTGATGATACTACCTTTTATTCTTGTCATGATAAGAAGCCAACACTCTTTAATTGCTTGGAGAAGGCATTTGAGCTTGAAAAGGATATCACTACTTCTACAGCATGGGGCTCACAATGGCTGGTGATCTTTAATTCAGATAAAACTTTTTTCACCCAATTATTATTGCAATATTTTAGTCCTTCCTATATTTATGAATGGTAATGTACTTGTTGAGGCATCTACCCTTGGCCTTCTTGGATTAACATTTACTTTCAATCTTTCTTGGAAACCGTATATTAATTCCATTGCAAATTTAGTATCCGCTAAGGTTGCATCTCTTTATCGAGCTTGACACTTTCTTACTCTTTGTTCTAATCTCTATAAATCTCTAATCCGTCCTTGTATAGAATACTTTTGCCATATCTGGGGCGAATCTTCTAATGATGTCCTTTCTATGTTAGACAAGGTGCAAAAATGCATTGTAAACATAGTTGGAGCTGCTCTTGCAGCCAACCTCCAACCATTATCACATTATCGTTACGTTGCTCCTCTTTCTCTTTTCTACAAATACTATAATAGGCACTGCTTTAAAGATCTAGCGTCTCTTGTGTCTCATCCTTTTTTTGTGACTGTTCCTAAATGCTCCAAAAACTCTTATTTGCCTAGTTTTTTCTTCGAACATCAGTTCTTTGGAATTCGTTTCCTTTATCTTGCTTTCCTGATTCATATAATCTGCAATCTTTTAAATCGTCTGTCAATTGTTATCTTGCTCTACAAACTTAATCTTTTCTCCCGCAGTAACTTCCAACTCTTATAGTGGTTGCTTGCAGCCTTGTTGGAAGTGAAGATGTAAACAAAAAACAAAATAATTAGCAATGTAGTCAATGAGTCAATACCCTTAATTTTCTAGGATTAACTCTTACTTTTGATCTTTCTTTGAAACCATATATCAAATTAATTACAAAATTAGTATCTGTTAAGGTTGCATCTCTTTCTAATGCTCCACACTTTCTTACTTCGGATTCTTTATCTCTATAAATTTCAAATCCGTCATTGTATGGAATACTGTTGCCATATCTGGGACGGATCTTCAAATGATGCCCTTTCTCTGCTCTAAGAGCTAGTGTCTTTTATGCCCTTTACTAAAATTTATTCTAATGTTACTCGTCATTTAATTAAGTCTCATCTTTTTTCTGTGAAGTGCTCCAAAAACTCATATTAGTTTAGTTTTGTTCCTCGAACATCAGTTTTTTGGAATTCCCTTCCTTCTTCTTGCTTTCCTGATTCATATATTTTGCATCTTTTAAGTTGCCTGTCAATCATTATCTTACTCTATAAACTTCATCTTTTCTCTTCCAGTAACTTCCAACTCTAATAGTAGTTGCGAGCAGCCTTGTTGGAATCGAAGATGTTAAAAAAAAGAAAAAAGGTGTGTATATATAGATATTTATACATATGCATATATATATATATGTATATATATATATATATATATATATATATATATATATATATATATATATATATATATATATATATATATATATATATATATATATATATATATATATATATAACATTATTACAAACTTTAAACAACATCATATAAATAATTTATTTTTTTATAATAAAAAAAATTTTTTTTTAATTATAAAAATAATTTTTTTGCTTGAAGGAATAGTTTTGTTTTGTGAATAGTAGTAGTTTAGAAAAATAATATTTAATAAAAGTTGTATCAGTTTTAGAAAATATTACTTCTATTATAATATTTCTTTAGATTTGTTTTTATTAATTAGTAAAATAAATTTGTTTTGTTGTAATTTATTTTAATAATATTTTAAGTTTAAAATGTTAACTTCCTTAATTCAAAAAAATAAAGGTAATTCTATGTCGTCAAATTCACGAGGAGCTAATGAGCCAAGCTGTTTTTTATTTAAAATAAAGCCTGATATATATATATATATATATATATATATATATATATATATATATATATATATATATATATATATATATATATATATATATATATATATATATATATATGTATATATATATATATATATATATATATATATATATATATGTATATATATATATATATATATATATATATATATATATATATATATATATATATATATATATATATATATATATATATATATGTATGTATATATATATATGTATATATATATACATATACATATACACACATACAAACATATATACAACATGAATTAAGTGATGGTGACTTAAAAATCTGAAATTATTTCTAAATTGTAAAACATTTTTAAATTGTATAACAGGAAACCGCATTGTGGTTTCCAATGACTTTTTTTTAATGATATTGAGACAATAAGTTTTGTAGTGTTTTTTTAATCACAATAAACTTTGATGATATAGTTGTTAGAAATAGATTTTTATGTGTATTTAGTCCTTTCTGGTCAAATTTTTTTTTCAGATACAGAAATTAGTCAGTTTTTAATTTAATTTATTGGCTTTTCATGCTTTCTACTCAAAGAAAAGTATCACTCAAAAAAAAACACAAGTATATTTTCAATGTACCACTATTAAACTAAATTGCATAAAACTATTTCATTGACTTGTTCAGTAAAAAGGACAAAGATTGTTTGTATAAAAGCAAATATTAGGAAATATGATTAAAAATAAAATATTGTTAAATATATAAAAATATAAAATATTATTAAATATATATGTAAATATATATGTAAATATATATGTAAATATATATGTAAATATATATGTAAATATATATGTAAATATATATATATATATATATATATATATATATATATATATATATATATATATATATATATATATATATATATATATATATATATATATATATATATATATATATATATATATATATATACACACAGTAATCGGGGGGAGGGAAGCTTCCTTCATCTTGCTTTCCTGATTCATATAATTTGCAATCTTTTAAGTCATCAGTCAATCGTTATCTTGCTCTACAGATTTAGTCTTTTCTCTTCCAGTAACTTCCAACTCTTATAGTGGTTGCTTGCAGCCTTGTTGGAAGTGAAGTTGTTAAAAAAAAAAAAAAAAAAAAAAAAAAAAAAGTTGCGTTAGTATATAATTGTAACTTTTGTATGTAATTGTTCTACTTTTAATATATTATCTCTACATTTAAACATAATCTTATAATTTTCTTGTTTGGCAGAGTTTAAAATAGCGTAAGTTACTGTTATTATTTATAACTTAAGTTATAACTTAAAGTTTAAGTTATAACTTAAGTTATAAATAATAATAGTTGTAATAAGCAATAACGTTTTTAATACTATTAAGATATTACTTTAAGTATATATTTTACTTAAAATGATACTTAAAAAATTAAAAGTAAAAAAGTAAGGAAAAAGAAACATAGCAATATCTAAACCACTTTAATTAGTCAAAGAAAACTATTTAATACATTAGTGCTGACGTTAAAACACGTGTTAATTTTAAAAAGTATTCAATTGTTAAAAGCTATAAAACAACATTAAAACAAACTGCAAAGTTGTTTTAAAAATATAAAGAGATTGGGTTAATGTAAAACAAGTTCGTGACCCTGTTTCGTGTTGATTTATACAATACCAACTTTACGAAATCAAAACGCCTACCGCAACGAGAGCGTAGAAACTATGATTTTATAAGTTAACGTAGCCGTTTTAAGTAAAATATCGTTAGGAAAATTACTATGAAAATGTCACTTAATTTAATTTTGTATAGTTCTGTATGATTTTCTCTATGAATTTTTTTGTATAAAAATCCTTTTTGTTTTGAAGTAAAAAATTCGTTCGTTGCGACATTACAACAAAGAACCATGGTTTAAAATCATTTTTTTTAAATGAATAAATATGATAAAATTATCCCAGGTTCCTAATCAGTTACTCTCTCTCTCTCTCTCTCTCTCTCTCTCTCTATATATATATATATATATATATATATATATATATGTATATGTATATATATATATATGTATATATATATACATATATATATATATATATATATATATATATATATATATATATATATATATATATATATATATATATATATATATATATGTATATATATTCATGCTCATATATTATTTATAAAAGCCTTTTTGTAATTTATTATTTATTAATATAATATAAAGTTAATAATTCAGATTTAAACTAAAAACAATTAGCCGATTTAACGATGTAAACTTAAAAACCATATAAAAAAACCAAAACTTTGTGACGTTTTCATAATCATTTCACATTTTCAATGCAACGCAAAAACTTTAATTTTCACGTCCGGCCTAGAACTTTAAAGCACAACTAGGGCTTTACCCTGAGCTCATGCATGGGCATTATCAACATTTTGTCTTCAGAGGTTGTGGTTCCAGTTAGCGTTTTGATTTCGTAAAGTTGCTAATTTATAAAATAAAATGCGTTTAAAATAAAAGGAAGCAAATAAATAAAATTGATCTAGTTAATAAACTAAAACAAAACTTCATATTTGCGCCTATAGACCTTTACGAGTTTATAATATATGGACCAAACGAGTAAGATCAAAGCATAAAAACATTAGATACCACGTCTTTTACAAATTATCGTTTCCTTATCAAGCGTACGATTAAAAATTTAAGTATAATTGAGTTTTTCATTCAAATTTATTAAACTGATGTTTTCATTCACTTTTTTTTTATTCTAATTGTTTCCCAAAAAAATGTGAAACAAAAAATTTTGTTTAATAAATCAAATTATATTAATATATTAAGTATAAGAGTATTCTTAAATTATTTTTTTAGAAAAAAAATTTTTCGAACAGAAGTAAAATAATTTATTTAAATTTTTTGTAATTTTTATTTAACTTGCAATTTGTAATCACTGCTTTGGTGTTTGCAATAGAATGTTTCTACTTTTAAAACTATTTTCAAGAAAAAATATATAATTCAAAATGTTAAAAAAATTTACGATTTAAGAAAAAAAAACTTTTTTTCTTTTCTCCCTTGTTTCATCAAACTTTTTTAAAATTTTTAAATTTTTTTTAAATTATAAATTTCAATCACAAAGTTATTTGAATAAGTGAGTTAAAGTTATCTTGTTAAATTGATTTCTTTTTAAATAATATTCCTGAAAACAATTGCGTATTTATACAAAATGTTTAGTCTAGATGTCGCTATAAATAAAATGAAAATATAAAAAAATGGTGTCGCGTTTTTCATATTCTATTCGACAATTTTTGTTAAAATAATTATTAGTTAAAAGCTTATATGTGTTAACAACAAGATCTAAATTGAAACGCGTCTATGGCTAACTTTTGCGAGTATATTTAATAAATTAATATAATTGTTAAATTAATACTTAAATAACTGTAAGTTACTATATTAACTTAACTGGTTGTTTTGATTTTGGTTTTAAGTTAATTTACTGTGATATACTCTATCCATTCAGTAAAGTTAACTAAATATAACTTCAATAGTTTCAAGGTTTCTTTTAGCACAATTTTACTATTAGAAATTTTATTTAATAAAAACGAATTTATATATATATTTTATTATACTTAAAGTAGTAAAAATAATTATATAAAATTGTTTATAAAATAATAATTTATATCATTATTATGAAATTAATTTGGAGCAACGTTTCTTTTAAAAAAAGATAAAAATGCTGTTTCGTTAAAAAAATAGAATAAAAAAAAAAATTCTTTTTAACTTTTGTCTTTTTAATTTGCTTCTACGCAGGGATTTAAGTAGTTTAGATTAAAAAGTGCTTTACGTTGAATAAAAATCTCCGCGCGAAAGTGCAAATGATCATGCTCTATTCAAAAGCAAATGATCATGCTTCTATTCAAAAGACAAACTTTGCATGACATACTTTATGATGAAAACATTACTTTTAAGAAGTAAACCAATCGTGAAATATATGTTATATAAGAAAAAACTAATTGCAAAGATGTAAAAAGCAATCGCGATACACATAATTTGAGCCCTGATATATATATATATATATGTATATATATGTATATATATATATATATATATATATATATATATATATATATATATATATATATATATATATATATATATTTATGTCCTTTATTATACATAATATTGATTTTACCTAATAGATGCCCATTCTAATGTTATCTTAAAGGGATCCCAAACTCCCAACACATGTTGTGTTCATATTAAAGATAATGTTAAAAAAAAAGGTTTGAACCAAATTTTTTTGATTAAAAACAAATAATGAATGCATACCATGAAAAACAAATATTGTTGTTTTTGCCGAAGCTCGTCTTCTCCATTTTTTTCAACTACTCGGAGTCTTCAAATTATGCATCGCAATCTATAGACTTTGTCAATTCCTTTGAAGCGCATTTAATTCATAAAAGTTTTAGTATTTGACGTCACGGTACACTTTTAACAAAAGAAACTCTAGAAATATATTTATTTATTTTTAGTCGAAGTTTTTTTGGTTATTTGTTTAGTTTTTTTTTTTTTTTTTTCTACTTTTAATATTTAAAAAGATATTAAAAACCTCAAATACTTTATGATCGTTGCTATAAATTGTTATTGCGCCATATATTTAATGTTTATAAATTATGAATATTTATTATCTCAATCAAGACTCTGATAAAAAAATATTTTTTATTAATTACCCATATAAAATTATTATCTCAATTATAAGACTCTGATAAATAAATGTTTTACATTAATTATCCTTATAAAATTAGTAACAACATTTTTATTTGGTTAGACGATATTTTGTCTCAATTTGCTTGGGGAAGTCAAACGAAAAAAATTAGTTTGAATAATCACGTCAAAATATATTTAAAACAAGTTATTTAAATGACAGGGGTACTAAAGTCTTTTTATAACAAAAGTAGGTAAAAAATAAATAACTAAATAAAAAGTTGGCTCTAACCTCTGCAGTTACATATTATAATTATATGTTATTGCTGCAGTTACATATTATTATAGTTTGTTTCAGTTAAATAATGATGTCAAAAAAAAATTTCTGGTGTAAAAATACGGTTACTTATATTATATTTGATACATATATCACACTTATTGCTTTTCATGTTTTTAAAAAGTCAAATTGTATTAGTTATCATTTATATGCCTGGTTTCTCTTTTATAGTTATCATTTATGAATAACAGAAATAGTAACGGTCACAGAACTGATCCTTGTGGTACACCGTTGATAACTGGTAACCAATTTAATACACGGTCCCCAAGAACAACTCTCTGCTTCCTATTGCTTAAGAACTCTTCTATCCATTTTAGATAGTTGCCTATAATCCCATATGATTTTAATAATGGACTAAATGTGAATGTGGTACTTTATTAAATGCTTTAGCCTAATCCAGATAAAGCATATCTATAGAACAATTATTTTCTAAAGCATCTGTGAGGATATCTAAGGTTTCCAATAAGTTAGTTAAGCAGCTTTTATTTTTTCTAAATCTGTGTTGATTTTCATTTAGTAAACCATTCGTCAATAGATAAATTATTATTTCGTCTCTAATGATTGATTCTAACACTTTACATGGTATTGATGTTAGTGGAATTGGTCTATAATTTGATGCATCACTTTTTTCTCCTTTTTTAAACAAAGGAGTGACATTTGTTAATTTCCATAACTCTGGTACTTTTTCTTCTTTTAGAGATTTTTTGAACATTAGTATTAATGGTTCGCAAATGGTGCTATGTCATTTGTTCATTACATATGGACTAATTCCATTTTTACCAACGGATTTGTTGATATCTAATTGTTCTAATTTCTTTTCAATTGTGTCAAGAGTGATCAGATTGTCTAAATCTAATTGTATAGTCTTATTAGTTTTAGTTGTAATAAGTGGAATATTATCTTTATTTTCATGAACAAAAACAGAATTGAAACTTTTATTTAAGATGTTTGCAATTGCTTTTCTATTTGTATGAAGATAGCCAAATTCATCGAAAATTGACGTTATGCCTGATTTAATTTTGTTGTTTGCGTTCAGATACTCATAGAAAACTTTAGGATTGTATTTTGACTTTTCAATAATCTTCTTCTCGTATTCGATACGGTTACTCTGAACAATTTTTTCGACTAATTTGCACTGTTGTTTGTATTGTTTTGATAAATTTGGTGACTTGAAATTATTCGATATTAATTTCTTCCATAAATTTGCTTTCTCTCTAATTTCTGCTTTTGTAAATTTGTCAATCCACGGTGTTAATTTCTTTTTAGTATTAATACGTTTTGGTATATAATTATTGGATAGTTCTTGATATTTTTTATCAAATATCTCATAACATCCATTGATATTTTTATTGTGGAAGAGATTTGACCAATCAGTGTACTTGAACTCATCATTCATTCCATTAAAATTCCTTCTTCTAAAATTGAATGTTGATTTACCATATGATTCTTTTGTATTGATATGCATTTGTAATTCATAATGCCAAAATAGTATGTGATGTGCTTTATCTATGTTACCTGCCTTCTGATGACAATGCAGTTAAATTAAATGTACGGTTTATTACATTTTGATGTAAATAAACATCATTTATGCTATCCAAAAATTTTATTGCTGATGCATCATTATTTGCTACTGTCTGAACGTTTTCATCACTCCATTTTATATTCGAGTAATTGAAATCACCAGCTATCATAATACCTGAAAATTTCTTTCTATCGACATAAGTTTTGGCTTTGTTCAGGATGGTATTAATTTTTTGATTTAGTGCTTCTGATGCGTCTGGTGGGAGATATATGCAGCCAATTTATATGCTTTCATGTTCAATTTTAATAACGCACCACACTTGTTCAACCGATGTATCATTGAGAACTATTTCCTTTGGAGCATAGGCAACGCAATTATTTTTTACATAGATAGCTACCCCACCACCACGACATTTACTTGAATTTGTACTGCACCAATTACTATTAAAAATATTATAATCCTCCACATGTATTAAGCTTGAGGGCATAAACCACGTTTCACTTATCATAAATACATCAGGATTGTATGTGGCTATTTCCAATAAAAAAAAGTTTAAATTTTTTATTGAGCGAGGTTGCATTCCTGTACCTGCACTTAAGGTGACATTTTAACATTGCTGTAGAATTTTCGTTCAATATCACTAAATTATTTGATAAACCATCATTTCTATGTCGATCTAAATCTAAATTACAAACATTTGAAACACCAACTTTCCTACTATGTACATCTTTTGTCATTAAACTATCAGATAGAAGGCAATCTTCATTAGCATTTAGAATTAAATTAGATACAGGGTTATATGTTGAAAGGACAGCCATTGCTGCAGGTTGATGTAAATTAAATGATGATTGCTAATGCTTTGGTTTTTTTATGAGTTTCACAATTTTAAAATTTCTTATAGTGTAGTAGTATTCATCGTTTTGATTTAGGCTAGCATTTAACAATTTAACTTCACTACGTAGCTGTTTAATAAGATCTCTTTCGGATTCTGTCATATCTAAGTTAAAATAGATTTCGTTTATCTTGTTTCTATTAGTCTATGCAGCTCTTAATACACTTATTTTGTCTGACGCATAATGATCGATAAGGAATCCCAGAAGGCTTAGATGCATTATATATTGACTCTCCTTCCTTAACATGCTGTATGACAGTCATTAATTTGATCGTATGTACCAATAGTCTTGCATTGGTATTCACGAGGTATAATAGTTTATTTCAGTCTTTTGATCTTTTAATTTTATCTAAAGTATTTTAAAACAAACTCTATATAAAGTGTATAATTAAATTATAAAGTAAATAGGAATACAGAAATAAAATATAAAACATTTAGATGGGAGTTAAAATTTTACCCTAGCCATTCAGGGAAAACAAATTTGAACTATGATATTAATGTAAATAGTTCAGAAGCATTATATAAAACTATTATATGTATATATATATATATATATATATATATATATATATATATATATATATATATATATATATATATATATATATATATATATATATATATATATATATATATATATTACTCCAACTATCCATATTGCCCCACCCTATATTATCAAGAACAGCAGTTAAAGTCAGTGTATGGTTGCAAGTTTTTTTAGTTATTGAATTGTTCAAACAAGGTAAAACTTCTTGATTAGTAAAGGAAGGGGTTAGAATAGCATCAGGAACCATCATTAAAAATTTTTGGGCATTTGAAATATCCAAACATATTGTACTTTTAATGTTTGAAAAATCAGCTAAGATATAAGCGCAAAACAACATCTAGAATTGACAAATTTTCGAGATGGTGCATAAAAACCATTTTTAACAGCATCAAAAAACCAAGCCTTCTTTAAAAAGAATTTAAGCTTCAATTGAGCTAATTAACTATTCAAAATTGATTGAAAGAAAGTAGATTTAAGGCAAGAGTTCTACAAAAACAAAACTTGTATTGGCTAAAAAAATTGTAAACATGCTGTTAACATCCTGAAAGTTTTGTGGACTGAAGAGTCAAAGTATAATCTTTTGAAGTATTTCTTTGATTGATTGAGCTCAAAAAGTATGGAAAAAAAGTTAAGCATTCACACTAGGTTGTATTCAAGGAGCAGTAAAGTTTGGAGAAGGCAATGTTATAGTGTGGGCATTGGCCTAAAATGAAACAGAAAAGCTGGAGTTTATTGGTGGAATTATGGACTTTGAGATGTATGTCAACATTCTCAATAAAAATCTACCTGGAAAACTGCATGAAAACATTTTATATTCTAACAAGACAACCACCCTAAGCATACGTCAAAGAAAGCAAAAGAGTTTTTCATCCGGAAAAATATTGAGTTGAATAGCTAGCTCATATTTTAAATCTCAATCCAATGGAAAACTTTTAGGCTATTCTAGAAAAAAACAATTGCAAAGTCTCAAAAAAAAAAAGAGCTAAAGATCATGCTTTAATTGCTTGGACTTGATTCATTGGAATTGATTCATATACAACAAAGATGTTAAATGAATCAATGCAAAACCAACTTGCATAAAAGCAGCAACATTATGTGTCATCCTCATGTGCACAAGGTTAATGCATCAGCCTTATGCGCACAAAGTTGATGTCCATTTCATCACACAAGTAAAAAAGTTAATTTTGAAAGATACCTTTCAAAATTAATTTTTAAAAGTAATTATTTTGTACTAATTCCTGGTATCTACTAACTTTATCTGGTGCACTCTCTCATTACATGTACTTTCATACCTGAATTCTGACTGATGCCTAATGTTATCAAGTAAAGAGATTTTATTTTTATTAGAATTTGAATTTTTTAAGTTTTACTTTTGTGTCACCTAATTAATTTATGTCACATATTTTTGTCTTCTTGCAATCCAAGTGTTTAACCCCCTTGCACTAGTAGTGATGCAATTGCTAGTGTCATAAAATGACTTAATGTATTGATTTGTAAGTTGTGTCATGATGTCATGTTGTGAATGGTATCATAATTTTGCTTTAAGTGTTTAGTTATTTGGTTAAAAACTTTTAAATTTAGATAAGTTATCAAATTTTTATATTATTTAATTGTTTTTAATTATATATTGTATATAAAAAAGGTATTTGTCAAAATTATCTGTAAAATTATCAGACTAATATATTGTCAAGCTAATTTAATTGTAATAAAATAAATCAAATATTAAGATGGTTAACTCAATTGTTAATAACAAAGAGCTTAAAACAGTTGCACAGCCTGTCCATTCAATATTTCATAGATAAATAACTGATCATGCATTCATTTATTCTGGCTTAAGCCAAAATAAATATATTTTTTAATAAAATCACATTAACCATCAACATATTTTGCATGTTTACATTACCTGTCAACATATCAAGATAAACATAATTATAGTAATTGTAACAATTAAAAAATAAGCAGTTACATATTTTTTCTTTTAATTACATAGACATGCTAAATATAATTTTTTAATTTGGTTTTTTAAAATGTGCAGAATATAATGTGTGACTGACTTTCTAGAAGTAAAAAC
Organism: Hydra vulgaris; assembly: GCF_022113875.1. Classification (NCBI taxonomy): domain Eukaryota; kingdom Metazoa; phylum Cnidaria; class Hydrozoa; order Anthoathecata; family Hydridae; genus Hydra; species Hydra vulgaris. Next base: position 31,377,235 of record NC_061170.1, on the reverse strand, counting down.
TTATTTGATTTTTTAAATAGAAAGATAATCAAAGGGTAGTTTTTTCTGGAAAATCTGTTGTTTTTTTTATCATTTTTTATGTATTGTCAAATAAGTTTCTTAAATTAAAAGAATTTTAGTTTTACTTTTTAAAAGCACTGCCAACTGCTTTTATAAAAGTATTAACATTTGTTTTTCATGTTTTTAATTTTTTGAATATTTTTTGTTATAGTTATCAAATCTGTTGGTGTTCACATATACGAAGATAAAAAAAATAGTAAGTTGAATTAATAAATATAAAAAATTTAAAATTTAAAATGAAATAAGGTTTACAAAACAAAAATTAAAAGTATTTTTGTATATTATAGTTTTTTTTATTTTTACTTATTAATATTTTTTAAATTTGTGTTTTATTAAAAGCAAGTAATGATCTATACATCGACTTAAAGAGAAAGTATATTGAAGGTTAGCTTTTCTTCTTTAAGTTTTTTTATGTATATATTGATTTTATGTCGTCATTGTGAATAATAATAATAATATTGATAATAATAACAATAATAACAATAATAATAATAATAATAGCAATAATAATAATAATTAATAATAATATTATCTTACCATGTGCCTGGATAAAACTGAACCTCTATGAAAACGCCCCAAAAAACTTTTTATGTAATTCTTTTACATATATGTATTAATTATAAAAATTACAAAAATGAAAAACATTTGTTGGGAAAATTTTGAAAAATGGCCCTTTAAAGCTCCCAAAAATAAAAAAGCCATAAAAACAGGATAAAAACTATATTTCTTGTCTGGAGTCTTGAAATTTTATTTTTATTTTCCATTTTATTCAATATTTTCAGAAAATCGCTTCTTTTAATCTATTGTTAAAGGCCTGTGTTTCAATAACAGAGCATTTTAAGCCTTAAATGGTAAAAAATGAGCTATTATTTAATAACTTGATTTTAAATATATATATATATATATATATTTAAAATCAAGTTATTAAATAATAGCTCCAAGGTTTCCAAGATCCAAGGTTTCCATCTGGACTTTGTATTGACTGCAGATTGGACTTGAACAAGATAAAAAATGGAGATTCTACAGTCAATCTATCAATAGCAGAGAACTATGACCCAGAGCTGAAAACTATAACAAGGTATTAATAAAACTTTGGTATTAATAGGTATTAATAAAACAAAGTATTAATTAAACTCTGTTCTATCTAAGTTAACAAGTGTTTATAAATTTAATCAACACTAATCTCTCCCTCTCTATTTTCTACAGACAATTATTTAGTTTTTCTAAATAAATAAACTACTAGTTTACTAGTAGTTTATTTTTTTAGAAATGTTAAATGTATTTAACATTTATCTGTTTTTATTAGGTCTATGGAAAGATGTAAGTGCAGAATTTGTAAAATTGCTAGCTTGAATAGTCTTCAGTGGAAATTATTTGTCTACAAACAGAAGAATAAATCTGATAATTCAAGATTGTTTCCCACACGGATCTGCTCACACTGCTTTGCCAGTAACTACAGGGGACCAAAAATTCCCAAGACATATCATAACTGAAAGGTATTCATAGAGAAGGCTCAAATCAATCTTCTATTGTTTAACTTTACTGGTGACCTAAAACTCTTAAATATTGTGCCTGGAATAATGTCATGTGCATCAAAATATCCATGCTTATACTGTGAATCTCTGAAAATAGCGAAGGAAATAAAGCCTGGCAGACAGATGCTACACTCAGAACATTTGGGAATATTAAAAACCACAAAGAGGATTGGCTAACCTCCTGAGGTAAAAAGATCAAAGCAAAAGAGTATACTAACTTTGTGGCAACTCCTTTGTTCTTTCATGAAGATGATCGTGATGAAGGCTTAGTGATCCTTAAAAGTCGATCACCAGCCCTTCATCTTAAGTTGTCCCTAAATCATGTCCTTAAGGAACTACAAAACACTTGGCCAGGACTTCAGATTTGGTTAGCAGGATGTTCTATTCTTTTCGAACCATACCATGGTGACACACTTGAAGGTAATGAGTGTTCTAAGGTTCTAAGACTCCTTGATAGTTTGGAGAAAGTACTTCCTATGGAGCTGTCTGGTTTTTTAATTTACATACATGACTTTTCAAAGGTTATTTACTCTACATTTGGTGTGTCTGTAAATCCTGATTATATGAATGTTTTTAAAAACCTAAGGATGTCTTTTAAGTCTTTACAGGAAGAGTTTGGAGTGTCTGAAACCCCTAAGCTTCATGTAATACTCACACATATTGAGCAGTTTATCAACATCACAAGAAGGGGACTTGGTCAGTTTTCAGAACAGGAGTTAGAAAACTCACATTCAGCATTTTTGGTGGTTTGGGAGCAATACCTGATAAAAGACATTTCTTCACCTAGATATATGGCGAACTACTTTAAGGCTATCCTAAACTTTAATGCTAATAATATTTAGTTACATAGTGTGCAATAATATATATTTTCAGTTTTTATATCTATTTAAGTTGTACCTAACTGAAACAATATGTTAAATTACTTAAAAAAAAGATTTTATACCTTTTTTTTATTGCCAGTTTTTAAGGGCGGTTTCTCAAAATTTTCCCAACAAATGTTTTTTATTTTTATAATTTTTATAACTATTATATATATGTAAAAGAATGTCACAATACTTTTTTTGGGGTTTTTTCATAGAGGTTCAGTTTCACCCTGGCACACGGTGATCAGTAATGATGATTACAAAATTTATATTTTTTGTCAGACAATGCTAAATACAAATTAAAGCAAATTGATTACATAATAACAATTGGATTTGTTTGAAACATTTTCATGAACTTCACGCTTTATGTTATCATTAAATGTTACAAACAACCAAAAAAAAATTAAATATACTAAAAATACTGTGTTAGCTTCAATAACATTAAAATTACAGATAAAAAGTTTGTTTTCATGGTAGCATTTTGGCATCATCTAATTTTTTTATTCGATAAATTTAAAAATGACATTTTTAGTAGTTTTCAGATAAACAAAGGTTTCACATTTTTATTTGAGTTTTTCTGTTGAGCAATCAAACAGTTTCATTAAATTCAAAGATGTTATTGTTAAACTGTATACATGTTGAGTGTGACAATTATGTGTTAAGTTGATGTTCTTCAACTTATATATTTTTATTTAAGTATTATATATTTATTTAAAAGCGTTTTGCTTATATAAAAATGTTAGTAAAGATAAAATTTTCAATTTTATTTGATTTAGACATTTTTTATTCAGCATGTTTTTAAAATGTTAAAAGCCATGGTCAAGTAATCAAAACAAAATATTATTTGCGTGGTCATATAAATTTTTATGATCATAGTTCTTGATGAATTATGACTCCATAGCGATTAGCCAATATAAAGTATTTTTCATCAATTGCTGCTTTCAAACAATCAAGTTAAGCACAGTATTTCTCCAAATTAATTGTTTTATTAATATGAAAGAAGCTAATAAAAAACAATACTTAAATTCCATAATATGCAAAGCATAATTATCTGGGCATGAATATTTTGCTTTGATGTGGTTTGTAGGTGCTTATCTTGTTTCCCATATGATCTTTTTTGCTTTACATAATCATAAACCATCTACTTTTCATCACCCATTTTTATACACTTTAAAAATGCCATGATTGAAAATAAATAATAATAAAATGCCATGACATAATTGTATTTGAGCAGTGAAATGTAAATAGAAATTCAATTTTGTTTCTTTCACTCAATTTGTGTGACACCCATCGTAACATTAGAAGTATCATAATCTACGCAAATTTGTTAATTATGGTTACTAGAGATATACTGACCATCTCTGCCATCTCTTAAGTTGTAAGATGACAGTTAATTTCAACCTGAGTCTTTCAGCTGATCTTTATCAGCTATCAATGGTCTGCCTGAGTGCTACTGACCTTCACATGATGTATCGTCAAATTGGTTTTTTCAGAACTCAGTTTTCCAATCTTATAACTGGCAGGCTTAGCTGTTTGAGATAATTTCAGATCTATTTTATGTAACTGATCTACAGGTAAACATTTATCAGCAAGACACATTACCACAAACTTTTTATTTAAATACCAATTGTGTTTTTTAAATGACTTCAGTACAGCTTCTGATGGTTTAGGACAGAACTCAGAATATTTTATCATTTTATTAATAATTTTAAGATCTAAAGAGGGTGCTGTGGTAAAGATAGGAGCTTTAATAAACAGCGGAACATAAAAAAGTGCTCTAAATGAATCTTTTTCCTGAATCAGATTTCCTCTTTGCAATGATATTATGTTGGGACATAAGCTACTCAATTGTGGCTGAGAAAGGACATATGTTAAATAATAAACCCTCTGCACCATAAATCTTGCATGATGTGCAGCCATCGGAAATCTAAAGCGAAAGTCTTTTACTTTGCCACCTAACCAAAAAATTGCTAATTGAATAAAATACTTGTAGTCGTTTTTTGGACACATCATTATGGAGACAAAGTTGAAAAAATCTTAATGATTCAGAAGCCTAAATTTTTATTAAAAAACTTTATAATTAAAACTTATAATCAAACACATTAATATAATTTGAAATCAATCAAACCAAGCTGGTTTTCCAAAAAATTACCTTTTATTTCCTGAGTCAAATCTCCTCAGGTTATCAAAATTTGTCTTCTTTTCAAAAAAAAATTACCCTTTCAGCCTTTCAAATAACTCAGTCTTTGGTCCACTTGTATTACCACTAGTAAGAACACTTGAAAAGTGTTGAAAGATATTTCTTTTAAATTACTTATTTAAATTTTAATAATAAGGTGAATCATTCAACTCATTGAGAAATATTCATAATTAAATATAAAAACATTTTATGATGCTTTGTTCATATTTAGCTTTTTTTAATATTTACCTTTTCAATCCAAATGATAACAACAAGCCATCAAATCAAAGCTTTTCCTCTCCACTGCTCAACTAGAGTACAGACTCTAAATGAGCAGCGGATAGGAAAATTAGTATTTGTCTAATAAAGTTTTTTTGATTGCTTTTCGAAGAGACTCAGCAGTGTCTTACCTTAAAGTCTTACCACAGATTTCTCAAAATCTGTGGTAAGACTTTTTACCCTTAGCCAATATAATAAATTTGTTTTATTACATGCAGTTTTCTTTATACTTGTCTTTTTCAGCTTCAAAATACTTTGTTTAGAAAGAAAATATTCATCTGTCTTTCCAGAACTGTTATTTATAAGCGAAAAGTTGCCCTCAGTACAGTTAAACTTTTTCCATATCATGATGTTGTTAGAGCTAAATCTTTTCTAATAATATTTGGAATAAAAAGAGGAACAGCATTAGGTTTTTTTATTTTTTTAATTGGCTGGTGATACTGCTCATCTTTGATGTTATTATTTTATCTAAACATTTTGTTGTGTCTTTAAATTTCTCAGTAACCAACTCATTGTTATCTCATGGACTCTTTTGTTTAATCATAGACCAACTCTTTCTGTTATCTCATAGATTCTTTCGTTCTTTGAAAAAGACTCTTTTTGTTTTGTCTTTCAATTTTTTGTTTTTTATTTATCTAACAAATGAAAAATAAAAAAGTTTTTGAACAAGTGAAAAATAAAAAAGTTTTTTATTTATCTAACATTTTTTGAACAAGTGTTACTTTTTTAGTTGTTCAGAAAATCAACATCAAGTCTAGTATTTGACTTACATTAAATACCATTCTTGAAAAAGTGTCTCTCCTTAAAACTAAATTTAAAGGGTTCCTGTCTTTGTTTAAATCCTTACTTTACCAACAAGAAAAACTTTCCGATTTTTTTGCAACTATTTTTTTTTGGCACAAAAGAATAGTTATGGGTACTCCTATGGTTGGCTGAAACCAACCATAGGAGTACCCATAAAAAAAGTAATATATTTTTTTGATACATGTATCAAAAGGAATCACAAAAATTATGATGGTTTTTTTTTATTATTATTTATTTTGGTATTTTATGCCCCACCCTAATATATATATTATTCGTATTACTTTCTTTTTTTTTTTACACGTTTTTATCAATAATAATATTTAAAAGATTTTAGTGAGTTATTTTTGGTTTATTATACAAGTTTCAATGAACAATTAAAAAAATAATCCAATGCAGGGCTAGATTAATTATTTTTAGCGAAGATTTAGTATAAAAAGTTTGGTACATCGCTATTATAAATATAGTTATATAAAGTTAAAATAATTCAAAATGATTTTGTAAAATGTATTATGTATCTGTTTGTGTAAAATGTTTATGATAATCATTATATAAAAAATGCTTTTGTTAGTTTAAAAGATTATAAACTTAAAAATTATCTAATTTATCTTAGCTAGAGGATTGTCTTGGTATTCAAGTAAAAGAAAATCTGATCGTTTTAAAGAAACATTAAATGAGTTTGAGGTAAAACATTGAGTATACTTATAGTTAAAAGTTATTATGTGTATGAAAAAATGTTTTTTATAAACACAAAAATAGGAAAACAAAATGTACTAAACAATAGATCTGTATGTCTTCTTGAATTATCATTCTCTACTGACCTTTCATGAAAACTTTATATACAATTGATTGCTTCGTTCGAGCATCTGCTAAGATTGCTTCTCTTTGTGCTTCCATTATCTACATCTACAAAACTCTTATTCGTCCCTGTATGGAATACTGTTGACGTATTTGTCTAGCACAAATTTTCTTCTAATGATTCTCTTTCTCTTCTAGACAAGGTCCAAAAACATCTTGTAAACATAGTTGGATCAACTCTTATTGTTGTAAAGTTGTGTCTTTTTCACTTTCCTGCAAATACTTTCATGGTTACTGCTCAAAGGATCTATCATATCTAGTTCCATCAACTAAAACTCATTCTCGCTTGACTCGTCATTCATCAAAGTCTCATTCTTTACTGTATCTTTGCATGCATGCTCTAAAAAGTTTCATTTGTCTAGTTTTTTTCCCCACACTTTAACTATTTGGAACTCTCTCTCATCTGTATGTTTTTTTGGCAATAAGAAAACATAAAGATGATGTTTTTTCTCATACAACAACTTTTCAAGTCTTCTGTCAACCGTTTGTTTGCTCTATAACAATTATTTTTTTCCTAGTATCTCTAAAACTTAATAGCTTGCATCCTTGTTGGGAATAAATCAGAATAAAAAAAATAGATGCGCATCTATTATTGTTTAGTACATAGTTCCATACTTTTCAAAAAATGTTTATCAATATTAAAAACAGACTGTTAAATGTAATCGCGATTAGACTTATTCTTTATACAGTTGGATTCTTCAATATTTTTGAGTATTCTTTTTTTGTTGTTGTTATTATTTATTATTTTATGTACCGATAACAAACCTGCATGTTTTTATTTTGTTAAATTTTGTTTTTTAATAAAGCATTTTACACGTTTTTTACATAAAAGTTTTGTCATGTATTTATTGTGTTCATTAAAAATGGCTTTTAACTTAAAAGTTTAGTACATTTTAACTTAAGATAGCGACTTTTTGTGTGTGTTTATATGTGTAATTTTTATAGATTTTTTTGTGTGTTTATATGTGTAATTTTTAAAGATTTTTTTTTTTAATTATTTAGGCACTTTTACTTGTTCAACATGTTGTTTCAATATCTTGGAAAACCATTAAAACATGCCAGGTTTTTTTTTTTTTTTAAATTTTGATTGATTTTATTTATATTTATTTTTAATGTTTTTCTGTTTAAAATACCCAATGAAGTTTATTTTCTTTATTGAGAAAAAATATTTTTACAAAATTAAAAAATATTTGTTAAACATTTAAAAAAAAAAACAAGATTTAATATAGTTAAAAAAATAATTTTTACATATTAAAAAAAAAAAAAATTGCTAATGGTTTTTTTAGGTATTAGGGTAGATCAGGGTTAGAGCATTTTTTTAAATTATTAACTTGTGACCAAAATATTTTTTGAAATTCTTATTTATTGTCTAAATACTTACTAAAGCACTCATTCACTGATTTTTGTTAGTTTTAAATATATGTTTGATTAGAGAGCTGTAAAAAGAAAATTCCAACAAACCCCTTAATTGGAGCAAGTTAAAACAGACAATGTGGTTAGTTGAAACATAATATGAAAGTATAAAATACATGTTTAATAATAAAAAATGCACTATATATATATATATATATATATATATATATATATATATATATATATATATATATATATATATATACACATATATATATATATATATATATATATATATATATATATATATATATATATATATATATGTATATGTGTATATATATATATGTATATGTGTATATATATATATATATATACATATATCAGGCCTTGTTAAGAAGCGTTACGCAGCTCGCATTTTGCCTGCGAAAAGGCGATTTGCCTACGCGTTCAGCAGTTATGCGTTACGCAAAAATCTTTTAGAATATTTAAATTATCTTTTTATATCGTTTATGTGACGTTCATTCAGAAGTATTAAAGTCGTAAGTAAAAGCATTTAACCACAATTGTAACCACTAATAGATTTTTTGTTAAAGAAACAATTTGTTTAATTTTTTTTTTTTTGTTTTTAAAAATTACTTAAAGAAAATAAAGTGTTTTAAGTTTAAACTTTTCATCATATTTAATTTTAAATATTAGATTTCATAAGTTTATAAACAATCAAATTTAAAAAAAGAAATATTTTCAATTTATTTTATTAAATTTAAATATTTTTTTAATAATTATAGTTTTTAGTTAATAAATTTATTAAACTTAATTAAAATTCTTTCATTTAATTTTAAAAAAGAGCATTTTAAAATTTTTTAATTTTAAAATGCTCCGTTTTTTTAATGATAAAATTACCAAAGTAAAAAAAGATTTAATAAATTTAATTTAAGTTACTTTAAAATGTTCGTATTACATATAACTTTATTTTAATTTTAGTTAAATTTCAGGTAAGTTCTGAATAATGCGCTTAATAAAAGCGCATTATTTTCCAGTTTTTATTTTTCCATTATTTCACAGTTTCATTCATTATTTACATTTTTTTTTTTTGGATTGAGTAAAAAAATATTAGGTTTCACTATACATAAAAATAAAATATTTTAATAGAAATAAAAAAAAACATTTATATAAAAAATCATAATTATTGTTATTATTGTATAGCTAAAGCAGGAAGTTTTTGACTGATAATAACTAAACAGCAACTTTAAGCTGTATCATAGCCACTGCTGGTTCTAAGCAGTCTGTACCTTTTGAAGGCATATAGTTGATATCAATACTGACATTATTGATAATGTTAAAGATTTTCTAGAAGTCACGAGAGCCTAATTTTTGAGATGAAATACAAGATACAATTCATGACCTGAGAATTGCGGATTGACAAATTGAGAATTGCGTTAGACAAAACCTTTTTACAATAGCTTCTAGCAATAGTAAACAAGCATCTGTAGAATCAGCTTTAAGGTAGTTGTAAGAGGTATGATGATAGGGGGATTCTGATGATGAAGAAGAATGAGGTAATCAGGAATCATCTTTTTCTGGATATTTCCAGAATTTCAGATATTTTTCTAAACTTTTAGTTTTTCCGGATATCCAGAATGTTTTTCATTCATACAAGTTTAGGTATTTATTTATGCAATATATTTGTTTATTAAGCTTTTTCACTTATTACTCATACAAAAATTAATAAAAATTTTAAAAAATTGGAAACATTTCAGCTAAAAGTAAAGTTAAGAGGATTATAAGGGAATATATATTCCAGGTTTTTCCGTATATTTTACCCAAACATTTTTCTGGATTTTTAAAGTATGACCTGGATGATCTATGGATAATAGTTTTAGAAAGATCAAACCGTGATCAGAAGCACCTAAGGGTGGGAACAAGACATAAGTGGAGTTAAGAAGGCAAATGATTTGTGAGGAAAGCAAGTTGAAAGACTCTTTAAGTTAAAGATTATGAATAAATAATAAATATCAAGTTGATATTGAAACATGTTTAAAATATCTTTAAGGTGAAAGTTGTGGGCCTTAATGCCTGCAGAGTCACTGACACTAGAGCCAAGCCATTCAGTGTGATGATCATTAAAGACACCAACAACAACAGTATTAGCTGATGGATAAAGAGAGAGGGCTTGGTCAATTTGATCAAAAATTACATAAAAAAGAGTGCAGTCTTGAGACAAAGTAAAGCATTATAGATTAAAGAGAAAGGCAATAAAGTGAAGTGGCGCTAAACGAAAGCACATAAAAGAATAGTTGGTGGATTCAAACTTGGTTACCCGACAAGTGGGTGAATTTTTACGAATGTAAATGCCTAGGCCAAGCATGTAAATATTGGAGTTTTTATGAATTAAAGGAAGATAACCATTAACACTAAAATCACAAGATGAGACAACTGAAATCAAATTAGTCTCACAAAGAGCAAGTAGGTCTGGTGAACTTTTTTTTTTTTTTTTTTTTTTTTATTTTAATTCACCTCCTTAAGGCCGAGAAGGCCACTACAGACGAGGAGGCTACTTAATTATGGTTATAACCCTCTCTCAACTCTATAACTCCGAAACACGAACCTTGACGAGCAAGGTCGCTGCGCGGAAAAACGAGTTGAGCGCGGTACTACCAGGGACGTGGTGGGGATCGAACTCGGAACCACTCGTTTATGAAGCGAGCGCTTTACCACTACACCACTACCGCATTTTGAACTTAGCATGAGATAAGACTCAACAGTAGAAATGTTACTTTAAAGACCATGAATATAGTAAAAAATAGGTTTAGAGAACTTGGTGATGATGATGGTTTTTTGTGTCTTATAGTTTTTGGTACTTTGGTCATTTTTAAATTGGTTAAAGAACTTGACTCGAGGCATAGATAGAACTCAATACACTATTTAATTTCATACCTCAGAAAGGCTGATTCCATACACTGAATCAGCCTTTCTGAGAGCAACCACAGAATTCGGGAAACCTGACTACCAGCCGGCCCCAGAACCAAAAAACTGAGTTTTAGAGCTGTACCTTCATTAGGAGATAATAGAATGACTTGCCTTGTCATTAAAACAGAGACACAAGCAAAACCCATGCATTGAGTCAATAAGATCCAGCGTTTAACATCCTAAATTGGAAACAATGTATTATAAGCACATATGCGCTAGCCTAATAGATGAAGAAGGGGTGCGAAGCTAGTCAACAGATAGAATCTGTTTACTCATTAAGTCTTTGCCTAAGAGGCCTTCTAAAAGACAGTAGGATGCGTTTAACATCTGCCTGATGTTAAACGCAGGATGCATTTAACATCTGCCTAAGATGAGTATTTTTATAGAGACACAATCTCTAGCCTTTACTCAAGCAAAAGCAATTAATACTCACATGGTCAACTTATTTTAAAGTTTCCTATCATGGTGGACAACTTGTCTTGTCGACAATTTGCCCTACACATTAGATAGTATAGAGATGCCTAGTGTTGCATCTCTTCATCAATATACTTTATAATTAATGATTGATTAATAAAGTATTATTAAATTTTGTGAAAAAAGTTAAATTATTCTTGATTGTAAATTTATTGATTCTAAATCAAATCAAATTCATATAGACAAAAATCATAAAAAATTTTCATTCTGTAAAATCTTAAGCAAAAATCACAATTTATTTTATCTATCAACAAAATAGTATTTATTTTAGTTCTTAAAACCCTAGTAACTTTTTTGTATTTATAAATTGGTTGTTAGTCGGCACAAAAGTTAAATGTTTCAACTAATGCTTTGCTCTGACTAACCCTGGTCTCCCCTACATAAATTTATTTTGAATTTAAATAAGAGATTAAACACAAATACAAAATAAAATAAGTATAATAATAGTATTACATATATTATTATTAATTATATATTATTATTAATTATATATTATTATTAATTATATATTAAAGTAAAGATGCACAAAATAAAGCATGTATATTTTGAAATTATTTTGTATTAAGAGAAAGAACAACACAGTTACACAGTTTTGTAAAAAGTTGAAATTAATAGTTTTAATTAAAAGTATATGTTTTAGCTTATGTAGTAGAAAAAAATATTTTTTATTTGATAAATGCCTTTTTTTCTGTAACTATTTTTAAAGAAAATACTCTATCAAAGTTGTTCATCTAACTTTAAAATTTGACAGTATTTATTCTTTCTTAATTTACTTCAATTCAACTTTTTAAGGCCATATAGACCGCTACAGTCAAGAAGGCTACTAATTTTTTCTAATAAAAGGTTGTGATTATAACCCTCTCTTAACTCTATTACTCCGAAAATGAACTTTGACAAACAAGGCTGATGCACAGAGAAACAAGTTGAGCACGGTGGGGGTCTAACTTGGTTTAACTTCTTGCTTATGAGCCAAGTGCTCTACTACCACACAACTACCGCAGTTGAGCTTTCTACTACACTGCTAGTTAAATTTTTCACACCAACTTTTCCATTACACCATATTTTTAAACTTTCATACTTTTCCACTATACCTCTACCATAATTTTAAACTTTCACAGGTTTACTTTAATTTTGATAAATGTATTTTTAGCAATTCAACATTAATTATTTATAATTGTTTAGAATGGTTGCTTAAACGCTTCCAAATAAAATAAAATTTAATACTACCAAATAAACTTTACAACTAATAAATAAAAAAAATTTCATTTAAACAACTAATTAAAATTACATGTTTTACCAACAATTTTACAATTACCAGAAGTATTTGAATAGCATTCAAAGAAAGTCCAAAAATGTTACTACAATAATATTACCTTTTTACTACAATAATATTACAATAATATTTTCCTAATTGAAATTTTCACTATAATAAACTTGTAATTAACAATATTCTACTAGTGAATCTTTTATACATGTTTCAATATCAACTTGATATTTATTTATTATTTATTCATAAATATTTTTAGCTTAAACAGACTTAATTTAAAAGTTAATTTAAGTTACAGTTCTTTAGTTACTTTCTAAAAAAAACTGTTCTTTTGTTGGTCACAACACTAATAAATTTTATATTGTATTTACTAATGGCTGAAATGTTATTCGTTCTTTTATCATTTAATAAAACACTTATAAATATGACATACAGGTTGTTTTATCAAATGGAATTATTATACATCTAACTGTTTCAGAAGAAGTGCTTGACCTTGAGAGAATTGAAATTGATAAATTTTTTTCCACAAAAATTAACAGTTATGTATGCAATGGTATGTTTTTAAAATTTTTTGATTTTGTTTTTTGTTTTTGCTGTGTTTTTTTAAAGGCTTTTTCAATTTTGTTGTACTTTTTTTTTTATAGTTTATTTCATATATTTTTGTAGTTATTTACCACCATAGTTTTATGGTATTTGCATTGCTGGATAAGCCAGAGCTTTGGCTTATAAACCTTAGCAAAAAGACAACAGAGAAATTTGATGAAGTTTCTTTTGCAAGTGAGGTATGATTATAAAGTGGTTTTTATTTTTTTTATTTTTTTTAAATTAATTTAAAAGTGTCAAATTAGTTATTGAGATTATGATAAAAACATAAGTTAAATTTATTGTAAAAAAAAAAAAGATTAAATTTTATATCTATGATTTTATTTTTTACTTAATCTTTTCCTTTTTTTTAGGTTTCCACTTTAAGTTTACCGTTTAGTTCATCAGGAATGCGCTTGAAGCGTAACATGGCTGTGAATACCAACTATGATAAGGTACTACTTAAGTTTATTAAACAAGTGCTAGCATCAAGACTGGCGCAACACTACTACGATACACTTACTCGTGCCGGACCAGGCTAGCATTAGTAATAAAGAATAGTCATAGCATCAAGGCTGGCACGATGGGGGTTCCATCAATGATTTTTTCGGTCATTTAGTCAGCAAATTCGACCCTTTTTGACTAGTTAGTTGGCAAATGTAGACCCTTTCGATAGGTTAGTTGGTATATTTAAACAGTCAGCAAATGTTGATACAGTCAGCAAATTTTAAAAAACAAGGACTCTTTTTTTTTCTTTTTTTTTCTTTTTTTAATTGGTAAAAGTTGTAATGGCACCCCCTCAAGTGACACCTACTCACGCTGGCCCTGGCTAACATTAGTAATGAAAAATAATCATTTTTACAGTATTGAATTAGCTTAGAGATAAACTTTAATTTGTATAAAAGTTATAAAGCGTTTTTGCAAAGGTTATTTAAATTTAAAAAGGTTATTTAAAAAGTTCAAAAATCTTTTAAGTAAATTACAGAAATTTTTAGGTGTAAATAAAAGTAGTAAATAAAAGTTAAGAATGTAAATTGCTATCTTGTAAAAGTTTATTCTGGAGAAAGTTAACAAATACGTACATTTGCTATTGCCGTTTTCTACTCTATATTATTTTTCTTTACTTTAATTGTATTTTGATAAATAATCTAAAACCATTTGTTAGCAAATTTTATTTGTAGCTTGTTTATTTTGTACTTGTGTTTGTAGTAGCTAGCTTTATTTGCAATTTTTTAATTCTTTTTAATTTTTGCATTAGCTGTGTGTTTGGTGGACTTACTCAAAAGAAGGAGTGTCTTTACTTCAAAGTCCAAACATTGTTGTTTTATCATTAACCAGGATATCAAAGTAATTTTCAGAATTTATTAGGCTGAGAATTTGAAGCTAAGATATTGCAATTCACTATTGAAAAACTTTTTCAATTACAATATCTTTTTTTAGCAGAGAATTTATTACAGAGAATCACAATGTTTAAACTTTTTTTTAGTGTTTACTCAATGGAAATTTCAAGTTGCTTTCAATCATCCAATGATCTTGTTGATTTACAATTCAGGTACAGCTTTGTTTACTTGTCGCTTATAAATAAAAGTAGGTAATGATGAATTAAAAAAACAAACAGTAAAACATGAATATATTATATTATGAAATATTAGCAAATATGATTAGGAAAAAAAAAATTGTTATAACAAAAAAATGTTTTTGGATTCATTTGGACAGTATTATACAGAATCTTTAATAAGGGTAGATGTATATAAATAAAAATTATTTAATATATATATTTCAGTAAATATATTTCAGTAGATGTTAAAGTTGTACTTGGTAATACTTTAGGATTTTATTTCTATCCTAAAGAATTCCTTCAAAATTCAGGATAAATGTTAAATAAGGTACAAAGCACAACATCAACAACTTTTAAATTTAAAAAAACAGTATTGATGCATCCAATAGATAGCTTTCATACCAAAATTGGGATTCTTTAAAGCATTGCTAGATTCTAAATTGGTATTAAAATTTGGCATAAAAGTTACAAGTTCTATTTGAATCGAAAGTGAGTAATAACTTATGCAGCAAAAATTGGAGTGATTTAGATGTCCAAGAAATACTTAACTACTTTCTGGGATTTCAGAAAGAATGTGGTCATTACATTCAAGAGATAAGTTAAATGAAAAAGTAATAAAATCAGACCCATATATGAGAAATGGAATGTTAGACTTTCTTTTGTTTGTGACACATTAAATGTCAATTAAGCATGTTTTGCTCAAAAATCTGCTGATAAATGGTGGGAACCTTCTATAAATGTTGGGGAAATGGATGAGATGAAAATTTAACTAGGAATTATAAACTTCATTGAAAAATTTTGTATTCAGAAATTATAGCTATTGTAGGGCAGACGAGTAAGTTTGACAAATTATGTCAAATATACTCCCCTACCCTTCATTTTGCTCTAAACTTTATACTATTTTGACTTAAATATCTTATAGTTTTATGATAAAATTTCAAATTTATTTAAATTTATACTTGAAGCTTATTCAAGGTACTATTTAAACTCTAACTTGGTTTACTTTTTCCTGAAAAAACTTATTTTCCCCACATGTGGGTGGGTAGTACTTAATTATAAGGTTTTTTATTTTCCAAACTAATATTATCATAATTTTGAGCAAAACATGATTTGCATTAGTTTAAGTAACCAAAAGTTTGGAGGTTACTTCTGCCTAATTTAGATTACTATCTACCTAATGTAGATTATTTTCTACCTAAATATTGCTTAACTCAAACTACCAAAACATTCTGCAATCAACCTTAGTAGTTTAAACCTGGTACTCAATTAACCATGATATTTGTATCATAATAGTAGCACTTAATTTATACATAACTAGGTAAACATTAACAAAAGTTCTTATTTTTATTTTTAGCTGTAAATTGAAGAATCAGATTCTAACAGTAGAACAGAGCCAATCAACAACATTTAAATATAACGTATATTTAAATGTGTATGATGTAACAAGTGGAAGAGTAATATATATATATTTTTTTTATATTGTTTGTTTATATTATTTTATAATAAACTTTCTATATGATGTTTTTTTATTGTTAATCTAATAATATTAATTAGCAATTTATTTATTATTTATAACCTAACAATATTAATTAACAATTAACTTTATACACGTAATCTAACAATGTTAATTAACAATTTAGTTAATATGTATATTAACAAATTATCTATTAGGTGGTAAAAGCTGTGTCTTTTTCTTTAAAAGGTATATTTTTTGTTGGTGTGTGTATATATATTTTATATACATATATATATGTGTGTGTGCATATATACATACATATATATGTGTGTGTGTGCATATATACATACATATATATGTGTGTGTGTGCATATATACATACATATACATATGTGTGTGTGCATATATACATACATATATATGTGTGTGTGTGCATATATACATACATATATATGTGTGTGTGCATATATATGTGTGTGTGCATATATACATACATATATATGTGTGTGTGCATATATATATGTGTGTGTGTGCATATATACATACATATATATGTATGTGTGTGCATATATATGTGTGCGTGTGCATATATACATACATTTTTATATAGCTCAACTTATCTAATTATTCAATTTTAAGGTCACATTTGTTGCGTTTCTCGAAATTCTTCTCAATCTAAAGTTGTCATTATGTCTTCATGTGGGAGGTTGGTAAGTTTTTTTTTTATAGCATTGTTAGTGTTTTAGTTTTTGTTAGTGCTTTATTTAGTGTTATATCTTATACTTTAACAGTTTTTTACTTGTATTCATGTGTACTTAAATTGTCTAACTTAAGTAAGTTCTCTTTTTTTGTCTGGATCAATTCTAAGAAGGCACACATAAAACCTAATATACATCAACTATTTTGTAAAGTTTTCACTTTTCAATACAACCTAACATTAGAATAAATTTAAACAAGATTTAGGGGGTCATCCATAAATTACATCACGTATTTTTTGACCCCCTCTTTTCCCCCTCGTTATGCATCTGTAACACTTTATTTGCCTTCCCCCCCCCCCCCCCCCTACCTAATATTATGCAACAATTTTGTACTCCTTTTCCTTGTTGTCACAAAATCGAGACCCCCTCCCCCTTGTAACAAATTGTCACAAAATTGCCTCCCCTCCCCCCTCCCCCTAAAGCGTGACAATTTATGGACGATCCCTTAGTTTGACAATAACATTACAAAAAAAAACCATTGCGTTGTCTAAAAAATAAAAGATTGTAAATAAAAACTTGTTTTGAGCAAATGTATTAAATATACAAATTTAAAAAAAAATGAAATACTATAAAAACATTCTTTAGGGTTACAGTAAAAAGAAAGCAATTTTTTGTTTATATGTCAAAGATATATCCATTATAAATTTAGTTTTTAAAATTTAAATAAAAAGTTTACTATCATATTGTATAAATGTTTTTAAAAATGGTTAAATGATACACAATATTTAAAAATGTATACAATAAAAGTATGTTTCTACTTTAAGTGGACAACTACTACTTGTAAAATCTACATCAAATCTATGGTAATTAACTTAAGTATCTCTCAGATACATACCTACATACAAAAAATATAAAAATGTTAAGAACCACCAAAAAAAATTCATATTCTATTTTTATTTTTTATTTGATCATATTTTTCTGGTAGAAAAAAATAACTTTTTAAAAATAAACAAACAAAATAAAAAAAAAATAATGAAAAAAACTTTTAAACAAACAAAAAAAATGTATTTAATGTTTTTATAGGTAATTTTTATTTTAAAAAAAATTTTGAAAAAGTTATGAACCACAGAACAAAAAGCGGTAATTTTTACCTAGTACCCCGTAATTCTACCATGAATTTTTAAGCACTCATTTATTCAATTTGGCATTGAGTCTGTTAAGTTCTCTAAAGTATGTTTGGGAACATTTCCAAGTATTGTTGGTAAAATATTGTGCAAACTCTGCAAATTACGTTACTATTTATAATATAAAATAGTTTTGTGTTTGTAAAAGTTATAGTTATTGATGATTAAATAATACCAATTTACTTAATGTTTTTCTTATATTTTTCCCTGACATTTTCTCAGTGGCTTGTTTTCCCAGATCATAAAATCGAACTTTGCAATAGCATTAAGCAATTATTTTGATTAACTTAAAAACATGATTTTCTTTAATAGTAGTATCAAACATATGTTCATGCAAGTCTCTAAATAAAACAGATCCTAAACTTTCTAAAACTGAAATAGATATAACTTCTGGGATATTTTTGGACTGTGGCAGTTTTCCAGGTATTGTTGCTAGCATTCTTGTAATTTTTTTTTCAGTTTCTTTACAAACAGTAATAACATCTCTTGTTGGTTTTATAAGACCACCACTGTCCTTTACTATAAGAAAATTGGTTTCTGGAGCATGTTTTTTAGAACCAAGTGCATCACAACATAACATACAAAATATTTGCTTTTTTGCCATTTTAACAACGAAGCCCTATATATAAGAGATAGCTGCTTTTTTATACTCAGTTACCAATGAAATATTAGTTATAAAAGAATAATCATGATCAGTAGTCTTAGATGTTCTTTCAGATAAGTCATATTTTCTTATTATGTTTACTGATGTAATATCCAAATTGCTGTTATTTATCATAACTGAATCTAAAAAATGAATCAAACTGAAAATATTTTCTGCTTGTAATTTTTAACAATTTCCTGATCCTCCTTCAATATGGCTCCGAAGTAAAAGTCGCTTATATGCTGCAGTGAATTGTTGCGCTGTTGGGTTATTGTTAAATCCTCCTGATCCTTGTATTGAACCAAAAAATAACTCAAGATGGTCTTGACTTAACTTATATGTTAGAAGATATTTCAAAGGTGCTTCAGGAATTTCAACAAGGTTATAAAATATCTAAATGTATGAAATATATATATATATATATATATATATATATATATATATATATATATATATATATATATATATATATATATATATATATATATATATATATATATGTAATACATACAATATATTTAACTTTTTCATAAAGACACAATGTTCAGATATAAATATAACTTTACAAAATATTTTAATCTGTTTAATACTTTTTATTGCCATTAAAAATGAAATGAACCCAGTTTTTCTTCTTGTTTTATGCAACAATCTATGAGATGAGTCTTGCAAGTGTGAAATATAATCATATGCGTCATCAAGAAATTTATCCCATATATGCTTATTAGTCATTTTTAGTGCAGATTTATAACCTTTAGCAAATGGATTTCTTGAGTTTAAAATGTCAAACAATCTATCAAATATTCTAATAAATTTAACTGTTGCATCACTTCCTTGAAACTGTATTAATTTAAAATCTTTGCAACAGAACTTTATTGCATTAGCTACACTTGAACTAATTGCCTGAGCAGCAAGATTCACTTTCATTTTTTGTTGCCTCTAATTGATATGTGCTAGTCTTAATTTATTTCCAAGGCGTAATTCTTCATTTTCTTGCAGTTTTTTAAGATTAACTACATATTTCCATGAAATTGCATTGTTTTCGCTATCAAACAAAACATCACCATCTGGGAAGCAATTCTGAATTAGCTTAAGCATGTGAAAAATTTCGAGGAGAGTATGAACTTTTTTATCAGAGTTGAGAGGATGGGTGAAAGAAGTGTTCATTTTGCAAGCATCAATTGAAACACCAAGGTCTGATAACATTGAAATGTGACATGAGGGTCCATCACATGTTAGTGATATGACTTCAACACCGACATCTGTCAATCGTTTATTATATAATTTTACAATGTTTGCTCGTTCGGCACCATTTAACCCATCTATAAAAAAATATCCGCATGGAACTTTCCATGAACTGTTTATACTAACAGTCATGAGAACTAGGGCATCTTTTGCAACCGGGGATGAATCATCTTGTATGCCATTCCCAAGATCAACATACCCCTTAAATGCTTTTCCATCCCAAGATATGTGTTTTTTAATGGCCATTTCATCTAACATAAGTGAGCAAATGACTTTCTAATTTTTCAGCTTCTATAACCTTGTATTTAAGTGCTGCAAAAGCTGGCTTTGTAAAACCTGGTTCTGCTGAAACTTTTCCATACCATTTCCTAATTTGTGCTTGATGTGGTAAATCAAAATTAAATATTTTTCGCACATAATCATAAGCTTTGCTTGAATAAAACTGCAGGGTAAGTGCAAAGGATTTGATTTCTTCTGAATATTTAAATCCTTTACCATGATTTTTATGCATAATCATTCTTCTGGTTAGAGCCTGAGGAACTTCTGAAAATGTTTTTAAAAGCATTTCTTCACAATTTGATGATATTTTTTGTTTTTGATATAATATTTTTACTACTGATTTAAGAGATGTTTTTTTTTTTTTCATTCTTCGAGATTTTTGCTGTTCCGCTTTTACTTTCTTTTTTCAAGACTCAATTATCTTGTTTCTGTTATTTGTTTTTCTGAAGTCAAACTGCAGTTATATATTTTTTTGGGGGAGCCAACTTTCATGCTGAAAGGTATAACACTTTTTTCCAAATCACTTTTTTCAGAATTTTCAAAAGTTGACCTATTAACAGGAACTTTTCTCTCTTTCATATCCTAATATTAAAAGAAAAAATATATATTTATATATAGCTGTATAATTTTTATATTAAATATTATATCTAACTAGAAGGAACCTCTAAGTTGTGTTTACTCACAGAGCTTAGCTAATAGTTCATGCAGCATTTATAAAATAAAAGCATACAATAGCAAAATGGTTATTATATGTTTTAGCTGCTTACCATACAGTTGTGTTATAAACTCTCTAGCACACTGCATAGGGTAATTAAGAACTAAAAGGTACATATTGAACAAACCTGTGCAATACATAAAAACATAATTGAACATATACCTTTTTTAAGTGGTCAGGGAATTTTTTAAATCTTTTAGGAAAAGAATTTTCCCTTAACCTAACGGTTTGTCCAGTTCTGTCAATATCTTTTTCTAAATATTGATCAGAACATATCAAATTGCTACTACTTGGACTCTATTCTTGACGGTGTAGTTTGATGGTCCATTCCTTTTTTTTTTCAGTGTTTGAAGGAAATCTGAATAAAAGTAGTAGGAAAAATAATGTTTGATATTTCATTAAATTTGTTTTTTACTTTTTGCACAACTGATATTTAAATTCGTATGTTCACATTGCAAGCAAACTAACAGAGGTCAAAAAATTTTAAAATGTTTTTATTTTTTAAAATAATTAAGAAAGTCACCTATGGAATGTTCTAGGAAACTTTCGTTTTAAAGATGAATCATCATCAGAGATTCCATCATTATTACTTCTTTTACTGCCACCATGTTTTCTTTTATTGAGACCAATTGCAACACATTGTGTCCCTCGCTTTTTGGTATTTTCTCCAGACATTTATAGAATAATTATTTTACTGAAAAGTAATAATTATTATTTAAAAAATTTATTAATAATTTTCCAAACGTTTTATCTATGTCAAATACAAAAAAACATAAAATTAAACCACCAAACTAAGGAAATAGCTTGTTCACCTAACAATATTTTAAATAAATAGTTTTTCTCTTTGGGTCCTCCTAGTATGGCGCTGGCGAAAAAATTTTGGCTTCAAAAATTACGCTGTTTCCTTAAGAGATGCGCTATCCAGTTATTATATAGATCAGTGGTGCTGACCTAAAATAAGAATTTATTAAAATTTTATTGTTTAATTTGTTTTTAAATATAACTAATAATTACGTTTGTATGATATATGATAATAATAAAATGGTTTCTTTTGAAAGATAAAACTGAATTTATTTATTCGACGCAGTTTAGTTAGTAAAAGAAATAAAAATAATTTCCAGAAGGTAAATATTTTTATACTCCTTTTTTCCCAACTTTTCCCAATAAGAAACTTTTTTATTTAATTTGGTTCAAATAAGTTGCTTATATAGAGCGTTCACTGAATATGAAATAGCCTGATATTTTTGCGAACAAATGAAACAACAGACTTAAAAATCAAATTCTATTAAAACTAAAAAAATAGCATTTACATAAGGACTTTATCATAATTATAAGATAACAACAAAAAATTAAAAAAAAATTATTTTCTTCTGCACTTAACTGGTACATATTTGCGAATTGCTTCATCATAGGAAATGGATCTTGGGATATCATATTCAATTGACAGAATTGAGAGACTATTTAACCTTTTATTAGTCGTTGTTGATCTATGTTTATTTTTTATAAAAGCTATTTTTGAAAAAGACTGTTCTGC
This sequence comes from Hydra vulgaris, assembly GCF_022113875.1. Taxonomy (NCBI): domain Eukaryota; kingdom Metazoa; phylum Cnidaria; class Hydrozoa; order Anthoathecata; family Hydridae; genus Hydra; species Hydra vulgaris. Next base: position 31,354,705 of record NC_061170.1, on the reverse strand, counting down.
TTTGCAACTCTTTGTAAGTATTTTTTTTTTTAAACATCTTTGCTTTCAACAAGGCTGCAAGCAACCACTAATTAGTGTTGGAAGTTACTGGAAGAGAAAAGATGAAGATTGTAGAGCAAGTTAATGATTGACAGACGACTTAAAAGATTGCAAATTACATGAGTCAGGAAAGCAAGATAAAGGAAGCGAATTCCAAAGAACTGATGTTCGAGGGAAAAAACTAGAGGAATAAGAGTTTTTGGAGCACTTAGGAACAGTCACAGAAAAAGGATGAGACTTAATTGAATTACGAGTAACACGGGAATGAATTTTAGTAGATGGCACAAGAGACGCTAGCTCTTTAGAGCAGTGCCCATTATAGTATTTGTAGAAAAAAGAAATTTTTTGCACCTTGTCTAAAAGAGAAAGGTCATCATTAAAAGATCTACCCCAGATATGGCAACAGTATTCCATACAAGGCCAGATTTGAGATTTATAGAGATAAAGAATAGAATCAAGAGTAAGAAAGTGTCGAGCTCGATAAAAAGATGCAACTTTAGCAGATACTAATTTTGCAACGGATTTAATATAAGGTTTCCTAGAAAGATCAAAAGTAAGAGTTAATCATAGAAGATGAAGTGTAGATGACCCATCAAGTACATTACCATTCATAAATACATTACATTCATATATATTCAAAAATGTCTAAATTATTGCAATAATGATCGGCTGAATTGATTGAGTTTTATCTGAATTAAAGTTCACCAGCCACTGTGAGCCTCAAGTTTTAGCAGAAGTCCCTTTCAAGCTCAAATGCCCCCTGCAATCAATCAGAGGGAGTTGGCTTCTTATCGTGACAAGAACAATTGGTAGTATCATCAGCAAACAATGCCACCTTAAATGTGAAAATATCTGGAAGATTGTTAATGTAAATTAAAAAGAGTATAGGGCCAAGGATTGATTCTTAAGAAACCCCTGAGGTTATAGAATAAGAAGAAGAGTGCTGTCCATCAAGGACAACTTTTATACTACGATTGGAAAGGAAGGATTCAATAATCTTAAAGATGTTTCCAGATACACTGTAAGAAGAAAGTTTATGGAGAAAATCAGCATGCCAAACTTTATCAAACACTTTAGAAATGTCAAGAGCAATGGCCTTAACCTCTCCACCTTTATCTAATGCGCAATAAAACTTATCGGTTATTACTGTTAGCAACAATTGGTTATTGTTAAGTAAATTTTAAGATCTGTATAAACATTCAGAAATTTATCAATATATATATATATATATATATATATATATATATATATATATATATATATATATGTATATATATATTTATTTATATATATGTATATGTATAAGATTTTTTTCAAAAATAAGTGTAAACATTTCGGAAGCAGTGATACAATCATTTTGTTTAAAGCATTCCATATCTAAATAAGGCTGAAAATGACTGTATTCACTAAATAGTTCTTCAATATTATTTTTATATAATGGGCTCCATTAACTTAAGTTCAATAACTAAAATTCTTTTGCCTCGGTTTATCAAAAATTCTTTTGCCTCGGTTCATCAAAAATTTGAATTTATTTCCAATATCCTTGTATACACACTTCTTTTTTCAAGTTCAGCCATTAGTTGCACTATCTCTTCATATACAGTTTTAGATAAGTAAGTACTAGATTTCATGGCCCCAGTTACTTAGTAACTACAGACACTTTTTAGATGTTTTTTTAAAAAAGGATTAAAATCAGAAATCAGTTAAGTCAGACTCATAAAGTTTCTATTGTGTGGAGAGCCCCACTTTTTGTTATGACCTCGTAGTGGCAAGTTTCTTTCAGATAAAATTTTATTGCTGCTGCTACCCATTTTAAAATATTGTAGTAATATTTTGCAGTTTCAGTAACCTGTTCTTTTAACTCTAGTTCTTTTAATCTCTTATTCGATTTTTATGTGAGGTTGCAAGCCTTGTGATGAATAAAAACTGGGCGACGCATAAACATGACGTGATTTTTTACTTCATTAAATTCTTTTTATTTGCTTTTCATATTTATCGACATTAACTGCACCAATTTACTTAATTACCGCAAAACTACTTTAAATCATTAATGTAGAAATGTTATTATTTAAAAATGTTTTGGAATGTTTCGTTATTTAAAATGTAAAAACATTGGTTTATTTTCTCGACGTTTGACGCGTTTTGTCTACTAAATGAATAAAAAACATAACTAAACATTTAAAAAAGATTATAAAATATGCTAATATTTGATTTTCTCAAATATGTAATTTAAAGTTTTTCAAATAATTATTTTTTCTTTTTAAAAAGTCAGCGATTAATAAACTGGTAATTTTAATATTGTACGATTAAAAACTGTGCAATAGCTAATATTTTTACTAGCAATTTTATATAATATTTATTTGTTTATTTTTATTTATTTTCATAAAGCAGTTTATAAGCAATATCACTCGTATTACTAAAAAACTTTAACGAACGTTTTGAATAGATTTTTAAAGTTTACAAGGAATTTTATTTCAAGTAAAATGTTCAAAATAAAATGTTTAAATGTTCAAAATAAAATGTTAGAATAAAAATCTTATAGGTATAAAAGACATATTTCAGCAAAAAAATTATTCTTAAAAATTATTATTAAAAATTATTTGAAAAACTATTGACGTTCTATTTTTCAGCAGCTGTTCTTGAGCACGCTTCGTTGAGTTTCAGTAACTTTTAACAAAAATACGATTGTTATTATTTAAGTAATTTTTTTCGAGTTACTTTACACAAAAATTTTAATAGCTGTACTTTTTATTGAATCAAGTAAAATACGTTTTAATATTAATCCTTTTATTTTTTTATTTATTTGCGCTTACCAATTTTTAAAACGTTTCCTCGAAATTACTCTTAATTACTTTAAGAGTAATTAAATTAATAAATATTTTTATAAATATTAATTAAGTTAATAAATATTTTTACATCAATGGAATAATTTTAAAACCTAACAAACCCCCGTAAAATAATTATTTATGTTAAAAATCTAAAACTAAAAGAAAGTATTTTTGTTCAATTTTATCGACAACTTTGCTATTGCTGAATAATTTTATTAAAATGTTAGCTTAAAAAAAATTTAAAATTTTTTTAATCTGAATTTTTTCTACTTGTAAATAATGAGCATATTTAATTTCTTTGTAATTCAAACTTTTATATCAACTGCGAGCGGTTTTTAAAATACTTTAATAAATGTTAAAATAATCGTAAATTACTTCATTAAAATTCCGCTCAAAAATATCTTTAAATATACTCAAACAAAAAATTTTTTGCTCGACGCAAATAGCCCTAGCTACACGCAAAATCGTTCTTGGACGACGTAAAATTTACATCGCCCGATGCTTTATCGCAAGGCCTGAGGTTGATCATCATGGCTTTGTTATTGTCATTAAATTCTTTATGGGATGGTAGAATTTTCTTATGTTTTTTTTTAATATTTACAACCGTCAGATACCAACACTGCAATGTTTCCTAAATAAGGAAATAATTTGCATGGTAAACAAAATGCTGCTCCTTTACATAAAGAACAACAAACCCAGGGTCTTACAACTTTTACAAATTTTTATGAATTTACTAAAAAAACTTCAGTTTCTATGTTACCCTCAGCAGTATGCTTTTCAATTAGTTCTACATCGTCAGTTACATTTGCCTCTTCTGAACATGGTATTTCTTTGAATGGCTCACCTACTTCAATAGCGTTGGATTGAAAAATGTTAATTTTGGAAATTTTGATATATATTAAGATTATGAATTTCAAATTTTTTATAAATTTTAACAGTTCTCTAGCACTACACGATGAGCAATAGTGCCAATATGAGATATAAAGTACAACTTTGCTTTTCCTTTACAAAAACCTTACACCGAACACAGATTGAAATATTTCATTAGGAGTGTGGCACTATAGAAATGAGCAAGTTTTATTTCTTTGGAAACTATTAATATTAAACTCTTTGGTGTATTATCTGTTTCTGCTTTCAGGAAAATATCATATATGAAGAGCCAAGATGTTGAAAAAATTCTAGTACCTGGAGAAAAAACTTGAAAGTATACCAAAAGAATGTTTTATAAGACAAATTGTTACCAACAATCAATGACCCACTTGATGGCTTATCTTGAATGCCAAATGAAATTACAGTTATTGGAAGGTATCAATTTCTTTCAAAAAATGAAAAATCAAATGTTAGAATGAAAGTGATAGCTGTTGAATTAAAGAAATTTTAGGAAAATTTAAGTTTTCAACTCTTAACAGAAAAATCAATAGTGAGGAAGATTGATGCATTAATTAAAAAATACGATAACTTTTTGAAATACCATAAGAAATATGCTCAAGTTAAATTTGTAAATGTGTTTACTATTACAAAAATAGATTAGCATAAAATAAAAACAGATGGTATCTGGTTGCCCATTGAAAATAAAAGTTTTTAGGAAATGCAGATTAAATCACAAAGAGAATTTGCTATGCAACAACTTTATAAAGTGCATCCATCAATGGTTGACAGAGGAAATACCTCAAGCACTAGTGCATGTAATTTCTCTTCTTCAAACAAAAATGCAGTATCTGAAATTGCTTCCAATATATCAGACTATCCAGATACTCCTGATGATGATACTATTGACTGTATATACTTTTTGATGAATATACTTTTGACTTCCCCCCCCCCCCCCCCATTCCCGCTAAAAAAAGAAAGACCGAGCAATATTTTACTACAGAAACTACAGTTTATTAAGTGAAACAGATTAATTTAAGTTCCTCTAAATCAATTTGTGAACAAATATCTGACCGAGGTATAATATTATATATTATATCTGTTAGAGAATCACAGAAAATGCAGCAGAATTTTAAAGAAACTCTTAAAAAAGGTGTAAATATATAAATAAAATAAAAATATATTAAAGTAATATAAAATGTATTAATACTATGAGATATTATTATATTGTATAAATACTATGAGATAATGTTAAATTTATAAATACTATGAAGTAATATAAAATGTATAAATACTGTAAAAATTTAAGTAATTGGAAAGGAGAGTTAAATTTATTTTTTCATGCTATCATTTTTTATTTTTAGGTTCTTTGGGATGAGGATAAAAGACAGAAAAAAACAGTCAAGCCTTCGTTTGTATGTATATATGCATGTGTATTAGTAAAAAGTGTTAAACATAAAATACCATTTTCTCCACCAAATTGTGTCAATCTACCATTTACATATAGTTTTACAATATTTTTTGTAAAAAATTTTCAATTGAATTTTATCTCCCTAAAATTGTTCTGCAGCTTGCAGTCTGGACAACTCTCCTGCGACAGTCTTGCAGCCTTGTTTTTTAGAATTTTTCTTTTTTCTAAACTATTTAACAATTGCTGAAAATTATGGAATCTTGCGGCCTGAAAAATCCTAGAAAAATGTTGTTTCTATTTTTAAAAAGAAATTGCTTTGACTCATCTAACTATTTTCTGAACTGTCTTTTTGCTATAATCAGCATCTTTTAGTTTTTTTATCAACAAACTTTAAATGTCTCATATTGAGTCTAATAAGTTACTTTCTGAAAATTATTATGGATTTTTACTAAAGTCTTGCATATTGGTCTTTTTCAAAAACATCAAATCTTTTTATTCTTTAATTGCAGTATTGAACCTGTCCTTAATCGACAACACTCTTCTTTGTTTCTTTTAAACTCTAAAGTACCACAACGTTTTTTTTTTCATCTTCATTAATGACCATCCTGATAACTATACCTCTAAAGTGAGTTATTTGCTGATGATGCAACAATATATTCCTGTCTTGATAAAAACTTATGTGCATTCAGGTCTGATGGTCAACTTTAGTTGGTTAGAATAAGTAGTTGGTCTTTGTGACAGCTTAGAGTTTGCACTAGTGGTTGGAAGAAAAAAAACACCCGAAAAACTTGTAAAACCTTGTTTTCTGCTAATCATCATCAAAACTATGCTGATAATCTTATATTGGTTGATAGAAACACTTTTAATGAATTTCCTACTTTACAGATTGTGTTTCACTACCATATATAGTATTCATAAGAGATATTCATAATATGGTACCTCTTATGAATACCATATATTCAGTGCATTACAAAAAATTGTTTCTACTAACTATTATATTATTTATTTTTTTTACTTCCATTTTCTAAATCTAATCTTTTTTTCTCTTTAAATCTTTCATCCATCTGTTATATGAATACTCAAAAGGGTATCATTAGAATGCTCATAATTTGGATAAGTATTCTAATGTAGTTTAATGTATAATGCCTTTTTTATATTTTTTTGTCCGCAAGTGCATTCCAAATGTACTTGGACCTGATCAATTGTCACATAATGATAAAGATTTGTAAAAAGTTTTAGGTTAAAATATTTAAATTTTCATTTTACAAAAATAAGTCAATTTGGGTCCTGGTAACATGTCTTAAAAGGTATTTTTAATAGTTATATAATTATATAAGTTATATATATTATATAATTGTATAATATAATACTATATAATTGCTAATATAATTGTATAATATAATGTTAATATAGTTTTAAATCTTAATTAAAGTAAATTAAAGTAAAGTACAGAAAAATATTTATTTAGGAAGTACAAATATAAATATTTATTTTATGGTTTTTTATAAGGTATTAACAATCAACATATTTTTATATTATTTTAAGGTATGCACAATTATTAAATGGCATCCTAGTGACTGCTTATTGGTAATTGCTAATTCAAAAGGAGATTTTCAGGTGAATTCAATAATTCTTATTAAATGATTTATGTAATTTTATTATTAGTTTAATTTTGTATTAATTATAATAATTATAAATTCAAACTTTTTGAAGTTTATATTTTAATGAGTTTAAAATTATTACATTATCAGGTTGGTAGTTTTTAAAATGGTTTGTGAGATAGTGACACTGATGATGCAACAATATATTCCAGTATTCATAAAAATTCATCTGCGTTTGATTAGAATAAGTAGTCATAGAGACAGTTTGGTCCTTGCAGTTGTTGATAAAGTTAAATAAACAAAAAATATATAATTAGAAGTTAACATTGGAAGTAAATTTCAAAGATACAAAACTAAAACACATTGTTTTAGATTTAGAAGGGCAAAATGAAAAGCTAATGATTGTTTAAAATAGGCTGAAAATGAGTTGTCAGTTGTTTTTAATGGTTGTAAACAATTGACAAAGTTTACAAAAAGGATATTGGTTAGCAATATGTGCAACATATCTAGTATTGGTCAGGTAAAGAAGTGAGAAAGTAGATTATAGAAGATTTGAATTTTTTATTTGAGGATATGATTTAATCAGGAGATAATGAGATGAGTACTCATTAAAAGCTAAAGTAAAACATGTTTAGAAGTTTGGACATGTTTAATGTTAATGACATGTTCAAAATCAGGGGCAATTATAAGGTAGTATGACACCTCCCCCACTTCTTCCCCCCACCCCCACCCCC
>NC_061170.1:31234725-31344725 GCF_022113875.1 Hydra vulgaris | reverse complement strand
GATGTATTAATGTTCTGCGAGACTTGGTTTGACCCTAATTTTCAGCTCATAATACAAAATTACCAAGCACCTTTTCATGTTTCACGTAACAATGCGAAAGGAGGAGTTGCAATCTATTTTAAAACTAACCTTACAGTCTATCAAGTTACAGAGTCCCAGCTACCTGCTGAAGTTAGCAAGCAAGTCTGCTGAAGTTAGCAAGCAAGTCACTCAAAATGTTGGAAAGAATTGTATTCTTATTGGTTGTGTTTACAGGCCCCCATCATCAGACGTAGCTACCAATAATAAAATAAATAAATCAATCAAAAAAGCGTCCTCACTTGTAGATCAAAGCTAATTTACCCATCTTTTATTAGCTGGTGATTTTAACTTTACTTTTTTCACATTACTTGATCAAGGTCTGGTGGATTATGTAGAACCTCTTCTGAAAAAGACTTAGAATTCCTTCATATAGCGAATTCTAGTTTGTTTGTCCATGAACCATCTTATGGTAGTAATTTTCTTGATCTAGTTTATACTGACGACCCAATATTTCAATACAACCTCCACTTGGTCACACTTTGAAAGGTAAACTTCACTCGACAATAACATGGGATCTAATACTTGCCGACAATGCAGAGAAGACCAGAACTACGGTTAGAACGGATTATAACAAAGCTGATTTCAATGGCATAAACTCCTACTTTCTCAGACAAAATTGGAAAACGCTTTTTAACCATAAAAATGTTGAAGAGTGCTACCAAATATTACAATATCATTACCATATAGTTATGGATAAATTTGTGCCTGTTTACCGTTCAACCATTCAAAAGGAAAAATCCAATTTAATATATTTCAATTGTGAAATTAAGAAAGCAACAAAAGATAAATTTACAGCATTTACTCGTCTTCGTGCTGCTCTGCAAACTGTCAAACCATTTCATAAATCAGCATTCAAAAAAGCTTCTCGTTGCGTAAAATCACTTCTAGTTAAATCTTCTAAAGAATATGAAGCTAATTTAGCTGCAAAATGTAAGTTGGATCCCAAGCTGCTCATATTAAAATGCAAAATGTTAATATGAGTAGTTCTCATTAACAAGCAAAAATCAACCAGAGAACGCCTTTACGCTCTTGTTGGCCATACTGGAAATTTAACCACAGATCGAATAGAAATGTCAAATATTTTAAATAAGCAGTTTTTTTCTGTGTTTTCAAAAGATTTTATTAATGTTGTATCATCTTTTGAGCCACGTACCACTACTATGCAAATATTAACAAAAACATCTTTTCAAAAGCATCAATATAAAATCAATTAAAAGCACTAAAATGCACTCTTCAATTTCAACTCCAATTTCAATCATTTTTCGCAAATCTTTTTGCTCAAGTTTAGTTCCAAATAGCTGGAAGTTAGCTAATTATTACACCTATCTACAAAAAAGGTCAAAAAACTAACCCTGAAAACTACTGCCCAATCTCAATTACATCTGTTCTATGCAAAATGATGGAATGACTTGTTAGAGATGCAATGCTTAAACATTTACTTTTTGAAAAACCTTCTTGACACAAACCAACATGGCTTTACACCTGGTAAGTTTTGTTTAACCAACTTATTAGAATCATTTGATTTAATTACCCACGCTATGGAATCACGTTATAAAATTGTTGTAGTTTTGCTTGACTTTGCCAAAGCGTTTGATAAAGTTAGTCACTCGCTACTTCTTTAAAAAGTTTGTGCGTATGGTTTTGACAAATATCTTCCAGTGGATAAATGCACTCCTATCCAATCAAAAACAACAAGTTATTGTAGAAAATTCAGAATCCAACTGGTTGAATGTCCTTAGTGGTGTACCTCAGGGTTCATGTATTGGGCCATTACTATTCCTCATTTTTATTAATGATATGCTTCATCTACTCAATCACCATTGCAAACTTTATGCTGACAACACCAAAATTATTGCGATTATAAAAGAACTCTCTGACCTGCAGCGATTGCAAACCAACATCGATAGAGTAGTTGACTGGGCTGGTACTTGGTCAATGAGCTTTAATCTAGAAAAATGCAGTTATATAATTTTTAATAACCATCGTGGCACACAACAATTAAACAACAAAACTTTTGTTGATGATAAATTTGATGATGTTCCAAGAAAACCGATTGTTCGCAATCAGTTTTCTTGGAACGATCAAGTAGCAAAAGCTATTTCAAATTCATATACTGTTCTTGGAATTCTTAGACGCACTTTCAAACATTGGACTCTTGAAATGTTCTGTGTTCTTTACTGCTCTTATGTAAGGCCTCATTTGGAGTATTGCTCAGCAGCATGGAGACCCTTTTCAATTGAAAGCTCTTGAAGCTGTTCAAAATTGAGCCACAAAACTTGTCCCAAATCTGCGAACCATGAAAGCCAAGGAACACTACTCAGCTATTGGTAATCAATCACTTGAAAATCTAAGGCGCCGAAGTGATCTTATACAATACTTTAAGATTTATCACTGCATAAGTAAAGTTAAATGTATCAAATCACTATCTCCTGCTCCTGCTCCTACACTTGCGCAACCTGGACCAGCCAGTGGTCTTCGGGGTTTTCCCCATCGCATTCGGGCACCAAGAATTATTAAATGTGTAGCTTGCAAAACTGGCAGTTGATTGGAATGCGCTACCACCAGATATCATTACCTTCAATAGAAATGTACCAGATATTGTCAACATTAACACTTTCAAAAAAAAGCCCAACAGATTTTTTGGCTCACTTCCAAAAAAAACTGTATAATTGGTACTTCTGTTTCTCGTTTGGGAATGTTATTAACTCAATGTGCAGATAATTTTATTTTTTTTTTTTCTTTTTGGTAATCCTCTATACTGGATCTACCATAGCAGGGATTGGTTGCTTTCCCAGCTTCACAGATTTTTCCGTTGTAGATTAAATTTATTAATAATAATTATCATATATATTATAATATTTATTTATAAGGAGTGGCTACACTAATGTTACTAATTTGAATTTTAAACAATTTTAGAAGAGGTCAAACATAAATTGCAAAAGTTAAATATACAAATCCATCATTTAAATTTAGGACTTCCTAAATTTTAATGATGGTGTTTAGATCTGTTGATAATAAAATTAAATTCATGATAATAAATTAATTGATGAGTGTTGAAAAAAAATTAAAAAGTAGAAAAAAATATATAAAAGTAGAAAAAATATATATTTGCTGCTGAAAACATTTTCTTTTACCAATATAGTTACCAGTTTACTAGTTTTGATTTTGCTTTTTATTGTTACAAATATTTGAACTAAAATTTGTTATACTAAAATTGAACTTTTTAAAAATGTAATTTAAAGTGTCCTTCAACGTATTTATCTTTAAAGGTGTTATTGAAGACGCACTTGGAAGTTTTTATGCACCAAAACAACCCCTAAATGCTAAAACAATAATCAAATTCAAAGATGATGTCAACCGAATCGCTAGAAAATTTTTTAACATTTTGCTTAGGTATACATTTTTTATTGTTAACAATTTTGCAAGTTATCCTTATTACTAATAACAGCATTTAATTTTTGATAATTTTCCCTATATAAAAAGTTCATTGTAAAACTTAAAACAGATTTTATGAGCATAAAATCTGTTTTAAGTTTTTTTGTTCTCATTTTTAGCTATCCAAAAACCAGGCTTCTTGGATAGCTAAAAATTAATAACAGATCAAGAATAATGCAGTCATTTTATTTTCTGCTTTTAAAACAATTTGCTTAAAATATTTAAGAAAAACGCCTTCCTCCCCTTGCTTTTTCTCCCTTTTCCTTCTTTTCTCCCTTTTCCTTCTTTTCTCTGTTTTAAAGTAAAATCTTTTTTCAAAGATTTTTTTCTATTGAAAGAATAAAAACAACTAGCGGTTGCTTTAAATTTTAAATAATTTAATTAGCTTATCAATTTTATTGTTAATATGTTTTTGAAATTGTTTTTTAAGTTGAAAAATAACTCGTTCAAAGTTTTTTTTTAATTTTTTTTTTGTAAAGGTTGCTATATTTTATTTTCCTGCATGACATATTGTTATATTAATTTAGTTTCGATGATCTTTTTTATATTATTTCTTAGATTTAAACGTTATGAAAAAGCTTTTTTATTAGCAGTTGATATTGGCTCAAAAGATTTGTTTATGGTAATTAAATGACTGAATCGTTTTTTTTTGTTGTTATTTTTATTTCAATGTCTTTTTAAGTTGAATACTTTTCTACTCATTATTTGATGAATCAAATTTTATAAGTTTAATTATCTCTATTTTCATATTTAAAACTTAAATTTTTAGTTTAAAATTTTTTATAAAGGACATTCATTACTGCGCTTTGGATGAAGGAAAGATTGATTTGGCAAATGCTTCTAAAAATCGAGCCTTTCTTATACATAATCAAAAGGATAATCATGGTAAGAAAGCTTGAATGCATTAGTTATCAGTGTCTAAACCATGAATAAAATCCAAAAGTAAAAATAGTGTTTATAATACATTTGTTGCGCTTATTTTGTTATCCACTCTTGTAGTTTAATGAATATCTGATAGTGGATGAATGTCAGATTAAAAATATCTGATGATATTTTATTTTCAGGTCTTACAATAGCCAGCAATTTGATGCCTTATGAAATAAATGAAAATGATGATGAATTAACAAGAAAACTGGAAGCTGTATATATTACTCCTGCTTTTTCTAAGTATCCTCGAAGAGTTTCAGTGCCACAAAATGAGAATGATAGTGAAAGTGAGTTTTTTATAATAGTTATAGTTGTATTCAGAAATTAATACAGAATTACTACATTAATAAAAAAATGCTTTGCTTAACTAATATGCTGAGGTCATAATCTATGCATTTCAACTAGATACATTTACTTGTTAGTGTTACTTGTTAGTAACACATTTATAGTTTGTACAAGCAACCACTATTAGAGTTGGAAGTTACTGGAAGAGGAAATATAAAGTTTATAAAGCAAGATAAGGATTATCAGACTCAGAAGCTTGCTTTAGAGCAGCACCTATTATAGTACTCATAGAATTTATAAATAAATATTATTTATAGTATTTATAGAAAAGAGAAAGAGGAGCAACATAAGATTTGCATTTATGAACATAAGATTTGCATTATGAACATTACGAAGATGTGTAAATTTTTGAAGATTGGCTGCAAAAACAGGTCCAACTATGTTTACAATGCGTTTTTGCACTGTATCTAAAAGAGAAAGGGCATCATTGGAAGATCCGCTCCAGATATGGCAAGAGTATTCCATACAAGGATGGATTTGAAATTTATAGTGATGAAGAATCTGCAGTTGGAAAATTGCAAGTACAATAAAGAGGTGCAACCTTAGCAACGATAAAGAGATGCAACCTTAGCAACCTCAACAATTATCAGCAAACTATGCCACCTTAAATGTGAGAATTTCTGGGAGATCGTTAATGCAAATAAAATGACCAATGACCAAGGATAGAACCTTGACCAAGGATAGAACCTTGAGAAACCTATGAAGTTACAAGAAATGAAAAAGAGTGCTGTCCATGGAGGATAACTTTTATAACACTAAGATCACAAGATAGGACAGCTGAACTCAAATTAGTCTCACAAAGAGCAAGTAGGTCTGGTGAAGAGATAAGACTCAATAGAAGAAAAATTATAAGACAAATCATCAAGTTCTTTTCCTACTGTTTTTTTTTTCTGCTGTTTTTTTCATTTATAATTTTCTTTTGTATTCTTTTTTTATCATAGGAAAATTTTATTGTTTTAAAAAGCTAAGCACATCTAGTACCTCTTCGAGCACTTCTTCTGGTATTAACAGTGAGAAATATTTCAGATCTGAAAATGTAAGATATTTGTTAATCTTATTTCAAATATATTTTTTGGAAGAAAATTTTTCAGTAAAATATTGTTTTTTTGGTTTTACTTTAACAAATTTTATATTTTAATTAAAGATGGGGGAAAAAAATCAACATTATTTATGTGGATTGTGTTTTAACAGTGTTTTGTTACACCAGAATCTTTTGTTAAAAAAGTTAAATTAGTTACTGGTTAAAAGATCTGTAATGACACTTCATAATAATTTATGCAATTATAATTCTGTTGCAATAAAGAGTTGGAAGAATGTGTTATCAAATTTTTTTGTTGTCACAATTTCATCAAAATTTTAGTTTTAAGCATTTTTAAATTATTAAAATTTTATGCATTTAAAAACATTTTGTAGTTTACATACCCAGCTACCACTCATAAATTAGTGAAATGTTAGAATGTTAGATTTTAAAATGTTAGATTGTTGCAAGATGCATTGTCTACATTCTATATTATCCTGCTAGAAAGTATACATTGGTAAAATGTTAGAAAGTTGCATTATCGCAGCATCGGTTGCCAACATAATTTTATTCTTATCTATTATAGAGCATTATATATTATAGAGCAGCCATAGCGCAGTGGTTAGCGTGCTTGCCTCGGAAGCTAAAGATCCGTGGTTCAATGCTATCTCTGAGCATTGAAGTTTTTTTATTGTTACTTTAAAATATTTTTATGTATACAAAAATTTCTAAACTCAAGTTAGACTCAATTGTTTAGTTATAAAAGCAAGACAACTTATTAAGACTTTTAGTTCAAACTACAATATTTCTTGTGTTTTTATATCATTGTTATGTTTGTTTATACTGATATTGCTAATATATAAACTTGTAGAATTTTTTTATAAAAAACCTACAAGTTTATATATTAGCAATATCAATATCTTTATATATATAAGAAATTTTTATATAAGTTATTTATAACTTATATAAAAATAAATATATAAGTTTTTGTTTAGGTTTTATTTTCGGATAATTTTGAGAAAACTCGTAGTGATGTCTAACAAAATCCTCATATGTAAAGTTAATCTGTTTTACTTAATATTCTGCTTGTAAAAATGAAATTGTTTGTAAATAATTGCTTATTACTTATGAAAACTTATAATCAATGCTATTATTTAAAATGAAATTATTTGTAAATAATTCAATGCTATTATTTAAAATGAAATTATTTGTAAATAAATCTATTACTTATGAAAATATTATGTATTGTGTTGTATATTTCTCTAATCAATAATAAATAATTTTTTACAATTTAACTATGATTTTTATTTGATAAAACTTCTGTAAATTCTGTTAATACTTTGTTGAACTTAATTATTAATTACAGAATATTATTTTTTGACTATCATTTGGATCAGTTATAAATTTTTCTACTAGATTTTTAAATTTTGACTCCTGATTAGTCAAAATAATAATTTGCTTCTGGTTAATCAAGTCAACAACAACTGGTTAGTCAAGTCAATAACTTCTTGTCTGACTTGATTATTCTGTTGCTCTTGTGTACTAGTCAGGTTTTAATCACAGTGATTTTAAATAATCTGTTTTTGACGTCTTTGTATAATTTTGTCTTTTTATCTCTAATATCTCTTATAGTAATAAAACTTGTAGTAAAATTTGCATTTGCATAAAATTTGATTGAGCAATTTAACAAATGTTTGACCAAATACTTGATGTAACACTTCATTAGCAAATTGAGTAAAATACTTATAATTTACAAAATTTATGGTTATGGAAAATGTTTCAATGACATTGGGAAAAATTTGTCATTTCATATTACTGATTTTTTTTCATTTAGCTTAACTGGTTATTAATTATTATAAATGCAAATGGAACATGTTTAAATTTTTTTTTTTTTTTTTTTCTCACAAATTTTTTACTGTTTTTAAACTTTTATTATCTTAAAATTTTGATGATGATGATGATGATGATGACCAGGATGATGATGACCAGAATGATGATGATGATGACCAGGATGATGATGATGATGACCTTTTTTTTTTTTAATAAATGTTATTTTATTTATTATTTTATATTTTAGTCACAAATAAAAGTATAGCAACATTAATATGTGGTTATATCGTAATTCTTTATCTCGAATTGTGCAACAGATTTCGAAGAATATCATTTTTAATAGGTTAAATAAACAATTTGCAACAAACTCAATTTTGTTATGCAAAAAAACTGAAATTCAAGATGCATCAAAATATCTCACTTCAATACTCTCTGAGTATAAAACAGGATGTTTTTTTGCTGGCATAAGTCAATACTGTGAAGAGGAAGATCATGATAATGTTGTAATGCTGCATTTTTCCTCAGATATTTTTATTAATCCAGAGGTTACTATGAGTAAGCCTAATTCATTATTGAATTGTTTGATGTTATATAATGATGTTGATGCTTTTATGAAAAATATGAAGATTTTATCAACGTTGCCAGTTTATGTTGGAGAAGTTGATGCAATTGAACAGTCTCAATGGAGTTTTGGATTCACACTTTTTCCTTTTAGCATTTTTTCTAACAATATGTTTTGTTGTCTTTTGCATGAAAGTGGACTTGTTGTAAATGTTGATGGTAAAAGTTGCAAATATGACATTGAAGACATTGATTATATTGGTTTACATGTATCCAAATCACCCTTCAATCGTAGGGAAATTTTTGTTGCTTTGAAAAATGAAAAAAAAGTGCCTTTAATAAGTGTCCAAAAAAGTCATGATGCTTGTGATTTAGAACAATTGACATTAGAAACAGAGTGGATGATCAAAGCTAGTGCTCTGCTTTGTTTAAACTTGACTAAGAAGGGTAATAGTCGGGTACATCTCAGACTCTCGCCGTTTCTCCAACCTGAAAATAATGAGTTTGTTGCCAAGCGTCAAAAACTTTGGAATGCATTGATTCAGCGACGCACATGGGAGAAAGAATTCTGATATGAGAAGTGCTACATCTTAGTAGGGATGTTTTTAATTATCAAGTATACTGTGTATTTTTATAAAATATGGTGTATATCTCCATAAATATATTTTTTTTATATAGTCTTTTATCTTACATCTCCATACAATTTTATTTTCATTAGATTTTTATAATTTCTTTAAATATAGAAACAATTTCTTTTTTGAAATTGTTTAAACTTGTAATGTTTTTTATATTTTATATGTTTACGCATTTACTTTTTTTTATTGTTGTAATATTTCTGTACCTCAGAGGTCAACTATCGTAACTCACATTTGACAAATTTTACAGAAGAACCCAAATGAAGTTACTACATATCTTTTTCTGTTAAGAAACAGCTTTTTTTATTTTTTAAATTGATATTTGAAATTCTTCATACATTTAAGTGGGTCTGAATAATATCTTTACCACTAAAACAAGACGGTCTCCCTGTGACAGTTAAGATAAAAACCTGAAAATCAGCAATTTTGCAGTTATGATAGTTGACCTTTGGGGTACAGATTTTATGATATAGTTATGATTTTTTTTATTATTTAAATTTGGTTAATGAATTTATTAAGCTTTTTTTTTTATTTAAACATTTCTGTAGTTACAATAACATTTACATTTATGATTATTTATAGCAGTTTGCTGAAATTTGATGTACTTGTTTTGTGTGTGTGTGTGTGTGTGTGTGTGTGTGTGTGTGTGTGTGTGTGTGTGTGTGTGTGTGTGTGTGTGTGTGTGTGTGTGTGTGTGTGTGTGTGTGTATATATATATATATATATATATATATATATATATATATATATATATATATTCCTATTTTGAAGGTCTTAAACTTGTTGTTTGTGTTAAAAAATGACTCCTAACTACTCAATTAAATCTGATGTTTGGTTGTATGTATACACACACACACACACACGCATATATATATATATATATATATATATATATATATATATATATATATATATATATATATATATATATATATATATATATATTTATATATATATATATATATATATATATATATGTATATATATATATATATATATATATATATATATATATATATATATATATATATATATATATATATATATATATTAGGTGCTATACAGAGACAGATCCAGCATTTTTTAGTGTTTGGGATAGATAACTACCAAACATGGAGCAATTTCCAAACATTTTTATGTTTATACTTATGTCAAGTAATGATGTTTTGCAAAAAATTGCTATGATTAAAGTCTGGGAACAAAAAAGCTTTTTTATTTCATCCCCATTAAGAATTATGACCATATGAAGTTCGCCGCCCCCTCCCTAATTTGAGAGGGTTACTAATTTTATATGATCACAATTTTTGAATGCTGAGAGATAATACTATGAAACTTTTCCGATGAATATAAGTCTAGTTAAGAATAGTACGAAAAATATTTTACCAATTTGTTGCCCGTCATGTTTTGTTTTTTGTTGTTTTTTTTTAGGGAGGGGAGGGGGAGTCAGAAATGAAAGTTGTTTTTTGTTCCCAGCCTCCGATTTTTCCAATCACAATTTTTTGCAAAGCATCATTATTTGACATAAGTATAAGCATACAAATGGAGGGTTAGCCACCTTACCAAAAAATGCTGGATATGTCACTGATGCCTTAAACCTCCATTAGATAAGGTCAATTGTCCAATATTTAGTAAATGCTTAAGTCCATTTTTTATTTAAACGCTCCCTAATATTATTCATATGTGCGTGTGTATGTAACAACATGTAGTTTATATTATATCATTTTATAAAAATTTATATTTGTATGTATTATATGATGCAATACGCACTAAGTCCGACTAAACTGTTTTTGAAAAATCAAAAAAAAAAATTAATCTAGTCTAATTTGCGCATCAACACTCATGAACAAAAATAATATTTTTTTTGTTCATTTTTAGGACCAAACATTTTTTAATTGGTCTAATATTTAAATAGATTTTATATTTCAGTATCTAGAATGCGAAAATAGGCTTAACTCAAAATTTTTAATTTTGTGACTTTTGCAGCGTTTTGCAGACAGGCTCATATATGAGGAGTTAATATAATAATTAATTTAATAAATTAAAATTTTAGTACTGACTTTTTTAACACTAATGGGTTAAATTATTTAATTATTTTACTTTTTATTTTTATTACTGTTATTATAAATTGCCAAATTAAACTAAAAAATAATACTATTCAGATAATAATGCTGTTGAGATAATAAAAATAAATGTTATTTAATTTGTGGACAAAACAAGAAAGTTAAATATAGTCCGTTTAGTGAATAAAATTAATTTTTATTAATTCAAAATAAATTTTTGAATTCAAAATGTTTTAATTGATAATCTATACGATTTGTAAAAAAAAAATGTTTTTGGTCAATTATCAATGAATAAATGTTTGTTACCTTTAACTTTAAACATTTAAAAAGCACAAATGCTGCAATATTATTTTCTGATTTATTTCATTTATATTAAAATTTCATATATTTTTATGAGAACTTTTTGTTCTCTACATTCTTATATTCTACGTTGTTATAAATACCAATTGCATAAATTTGTAGGCCGGTTTCTAGAGAAAATGTGGTTTTTGAAAACTTTATCAGTATATCTGTTTTTTATTTTTTATTAAATTTTTGAAAAACTCTATTCTTATTGTGCATCCATTTTAATAAAATTATCACAAATATTTCCTTAAACCTTCTAGTCAACACTAGCACCTGTTAAACAATGACGGATCCAGGGGAGGGGGTGAATATGGGATGCATCCCCCCTCCCCTCCTCACCAAAATCTGTAAGTCCTAGAAATTGAGGATTTTTTTTTTATTTAGGAGACTAAAATATGATACAAAATACAAAAATATTTCAACATCCTCATCTAATCAAAAATTTCTAGATCCGTCACTGCTTTTAAACTTTTGATAAAAATAATTCTAGAATAATTTATTAGGTTCTGATAAAGTGAAAATAAAATTATATATGAAACATTGAAATTGTTTGATTTGTTTGATTTTCTTGTCATTTTTAACTTATTTTTAGATTCAGTGTAAATGGAAACATTAAATAAATGTTTGCTGTCATTAAAAAAAGCATCTTGTGACAGTGAAAAGCTAGCTATACTTCATGTAATAGCTAAGGTTGCTCCAAATCTCCAATTAGACCTTTCATATGTAAATAACTTATTTGATGCAATTTCTGCAGAATTTATTTTGCGACTTCTAAAAAGCAACGAAAGTGAAGACTCTCAAAGGTATATTTGCATTGCAGTACGTATTTGCTCAATACTTTTTCAAAACAATTGTCATTTAGTTAATTCAAATGCTTCCATTTTATTTGCCATTTTCAACATTGTACATCAGTTGAAAAATGAAGTGCTTTCTGAAACTTTAGAGCTGCTACTTTCTATATCAAATATTCCAGAATGTTCCAAGTTGCTTGTCGATGCTGAATGTTTCACTTATTTAGGAAAGTTTGTTAAAGAGGATAAGGAGAGTAATTTAGTTATGTCATTGTTTGGTAAAGTTCTTAAAGCCACTAATAATTTTCCTGATGATGCTGACATGTTTATGTGTGAGCTTACTGCATTGTTCGCTTCTAGTCAAGACTTGAAAAAGTTCTATTATATGCATGTTCTTGATGAATTTGTTCAATATCTAGATCATTTTGAGCTTGACTACATGAAAAGACCATTTATAGTTTTTGAAGATTTTATAAAGGGTTGCAGAGAAATACTTCAATCTCGTGTCAAAGAAGAGTTTAAAAAAAATACTCTCAGCTTGCTATTAAATTTCACAAATACATTTGGAGCAGAGTTTTTGTTTGATTCTCGTAATAATTGTGATGAAAGGTTTGTTGCTTTAGTACTGACAGTGACAGCCTTAGAATTAAATTTTACTAACAATCAGTCTTTTAATTTTGTAAATAAAAACATTACAATAGCTTGTCAACTTACCCACAATTTGCTCTTAGCTATATTTAGTGATTGCTTTGAAAACAGCCAGTTTGCTTCTAATGTTGAATTCATAAAAAAATTATTATGTTCGTTGAATAATGTTATATCTGCAGTTTTCTTTTATCTCAAACAAATCAAACTTGAAGATTTAGATAGTGCCCAGTGTTCTACAATGCAGGCAGCATCTTCACTTATTTGTATTTGGGCAACAGAAGACACTAGTAATTTACGCAGTGATTTGGTAGAGACTCAACCAATCATTTTTGAAGTAGTAAAAATCTGTTTTAAAAGTGAGTTATTGAATTATTGATAATAACATTAAATAAATAGTATAAAATAGTAAAATATAATATAGATATTTTTGAGGTAGCTTTGCAATAAAAAGATTAAGTTAATATTCCTGCAGGGTTTTTGAAAATTTCTCTTGTTAATTATATATAGCCTAGACACTATTCATATATTATCTAGAGTAATAATCACTAGGTGGAAATAATTTTCTTGTTACATGTGCAATGATGTGTTAAGCTTTGCACATTGTACTGTAGCCCAGAATGTCTTTATTTTGTCAAATAGTTTTGTAAGTTTCTTTTTTTTTATATATCTAATATAAAAAAATATTTTAAATAATTTTTAGATATCATTTTGATGTTAAAAAAAGGTTGGTGGGTACTATTTTAACTATTTTAACTTTTTTTATTAGGGTAAAATGGGTTCCATAATTTTTTTATACTTAAAATTATATATATATATATATATATATATATATATATATATATATATATATATATATATATATATATATATATATATATATATATATCGTTGGGGATAATGCAAATCCGCGTAACTAGCATTGGCTACTATATTTGGATATTAATTTTAACACCAAATATTTATTGTTGAGATTACAAAAAACATGAATAATATTCTTTTTACTAAAATGAACCTAAAATCAGTTAAAATAAAAAATAAATAAAGTTTTAAACTTCTCCAGTAAAAAAAATGTACTGTAGATACGCGGTATTATAAAATGCTAGTTACGCGCTTTTGCACTATCCCCGACGATATATATATATATATATATATATATATATATATATATATATATATATATATATATATATATATATATATATATATATATATATATATATATATATAAACACACACCACACACCACACACACACACACACACACACACACACACACACACACACACACACACTATTTTTAAAAATAACGCTTTATAAAAGATTATTCTCCCACATCCTCAATGTGTTTTGTATAAAAAAAATAATATTGAATTTAAAAATTAACTTGTTAAAAGTATTATCATGAATTGCTCAGCTCCTTAAACATTTGATCATCAATCAATAATATACATTTAATAAAGAATATTTATCAAAATTAGGTCAACCTGAGTCTCAAAAGACATTAAATTATAATAAACCTAAAAAAAATCATTTTTTTTATTAAAAACGTCTTTAACAAATAATAATTTAAAACCTTTTCAAAAACTTATTTTTTATTATATAATTATATTTTTTACGTCAAAAAAATAGTTATTTTATAAAATATTTAAAAATAAATAAATAAAGATATTTTTATATAAAAATTATAAAATGTATAAAAAGTAACAGCTTATCAATTAGGCTCTTTTGAGTCTAATTGATAAGCTGTTTAAGCATTGTTGCATCAGTTCCTAATGTTTCAGACGACAAAGTTGTCGTCTGAAATATCAAGAACTGTTTTTCTGTGGGAATATAAATTCAAAAAAGCGTTTGAATTTGTATTCCCACAAAAAAAACTGAAGGTTTTTTTAAATTCTTGCCTTTCACCTCATGTTTTGAGGTCCAAACTTTTGCAAAGTCTTTTGGATATATTTCCAATTCTAATTCACTGCTCATGTGTGACCATTTATTTCCAATTCTAGGAGAAGAGAACATCCTATTCAGTTTTATTTTAACTTCTTTAAATTAAAATTGATTAGGATGAATTTGTAATTCACTGCTCGTGTGTGACCATTTATTTCCAATTCTAGGAGAAGAGAACAACCTATTCAGTTTTATTTTAACTTCTTTAAATTAAAATTGATTAGGATGAATTTGTAATTTTACATCCTTTAGAGTAATAAGAGAACCTCTGAAATCCACTTCTTTAAAGGATTAATTTTTAGAGCAGTTTTGTTTTTTTATAGTTTTCTTACATTACTTCTCCATTTGTTGTATTTCAGAGTCTCTCCATCAAGAGTTGTTATAAAGTGTCACATAGGAAGCTCATTTGTATTGAGTGAACAAACCTATCAGTTCAGGTTTCTTTGTAATTTTATTTCCAGCCAATGGATTGCTCTATTAACAATCCTGTGTAACATTAGTAGGACATTAGAGATCTTGTGCAACATTAGTAGAACATTAAGAGAACATCCTGTGTAACATTAGTAGAATCACCACCACCATATTGATTTTAGGCTTTTATTACTTTCTTTTTCAAAAATTCATGTATATTCTGAGCAATTGTTGTTTGTTTTATGTTTTTGAATTTTTTTTTCAAATAGTAGTTTTTTAAGAAGTCGAAAAGCTTCATACTTGCCATATCTATAAAAAGAGCCAACTTGATTTTTTATTGACCTCTCTTAACTTTGTTATGATTGATAACTAGCTTACTAGCATCTTCTGTAGTTAAACCTGCATTCAAGTTGCAGTTGCATCCATCTTGAATGTAATTAGATTTAGTCAAAGTTGAAATAGTCAGATATGTTTCTAATAAGACCCAAATTATATTTTATATAAGAGTTTAATTTTATTAAATAACTAATTAAAAACAAAACTAAGTTAAAAATTAGTTTACTTCATCCGTGAAAAATCTTTCTCTAAATTTAACTTTGCTTTCTGTTTGTTTTTTGTAAGTCAGCTAAGTTAATGTAAGTGTCTTTAACACTTTGTCCAAATATAAAAACTCTTTTTTTTCATTGTTACATTCTGACGTACAATTTTTCTCACGCATACTAATAATTTGGCAATTACAATTTAGCATATAAAACTATTTGTTAAGTTTAGCGAAAAAACTTATTTTTATCTTTTAAGCTTTCCTCTAGTTCCCTGAGTATTATCTAATTATTATCTTGTTTGCATGTCAATCATCCGACAGTATTATTAGTACTATAAATATAGTATTATTATGTTATAAATGTGTTACACCATACACAAATGAAGCATATGCGTGGATCCGCATATCAATCAACTTGAGTAAACATCGTTCATTAATTATTTTTTATTGTTTGGTTTTTTTATTGTTTTTTTCTTGCAAAAACAGTTATTTTCTAAGAATATCTCTTGGCGAGTAACTCAGATACAAGAATCTTTTCCAGGATCTATATATTCGAAAGCAATAATCCGCGTTTTTTCTCGTTTTTGATATCGACTCGTCAAAAACAAGATTAGTCATGATTAAACAGTTTCATTGTTTGCAAACGTTAAGCTTAAAGTTGTTTTATTGATATATTTTTGACAAATAAAGTTAATATAAAAGTTTGGCAATATTGATAAATAAATAACTTTCATTGTTTTTACATCACATAAAATTCAAAATGAATGAGTAAACAAACGCTTGCGTTTAAAAAATACGCTGCATCTCATTATGGTTGAAGCTAATTACAAAAAACTAACTATAAGTAGGCAATTTTAAAATTCACTTAAGGCCATCCATATATTATGCACGCAAAAAGCTCTACATTAAGACCCCTCCTCCTCCTCCTTATCTTCCCGCCTGGTGCACCTCGTCCATTTTTATATCCATCTCCCCCATGCGTATATATGCTTGATGGTTATACCCATACCCATATATAATATAAAAGTAATTTTTTTTTTTAGGGAGGGCAACTATAGTTACAAGTATAATGTGTATAGACAAACTTAATACCAAAAATAGTTCTGAGAAATAAAACCCTAAACTTAAAGAATTTATAATAATCTCATAAATATATGTTCATTACAAGTATTACAGAACATAACTTAAATTGTTTTCTATGACACTAAGTATCTAAAAATCTGTAACATTTCAATGTCAATCATTTCAGTTTCCCTCTGGCTCTCGAATGCATTTTGCAGCCACTAGAACAATTTTCGAATAACTGGCATCTCTCTGTCCGGCTTATCAGCAGATGGCATCCAAACCGTGTCGTCATCATCGTCACCCCACCTCCCAACCCCTGCCCCCCCCCCATCCTCCATCCCTCCCAACCCCTGCCCCCCCCCATCCTCTTGATTAAGATTATAGATTTTTTTTTTCATAGCGTCTTATACATCTTTTCATGTGTCGCTATTTTATTTAAGACAAGAGAAATTTATGCCAAATTCAAATAAAAGTCTGTTTAATATATGTAGATTTTGTACTTACGGTAGTTAGCGTTTTTTATTTTTTTTTTTATGTTGTTTTTTTGTTTACTTTATTGGTGTATTTTGTAGGTTTAACAGTGGAAAATACGCAAGGAGCAAAGTTAGTTGATTTGTTTGTGTTGTATATATTGCAAAATATTCAAAACACAAAACTAAAACTTTTCCAAAGAAAATACTTTATCTTTGTTGTTGATTATTTGCAGCACATGCTTTCTGAAAATATTTTAAATCTGCAATCCATTGAATTTTCTCTCCATCTATTGAACGTATATACTTTAGTTTTTCCAAAACTATTAGCAAAATATAAAGATTTTAATTGTTTCTATCAATTGTTGTTATTACTCTTAAACAAAGAGCAGTTTCTTCTATTCAGTGAACTATCGTATTGTTCAAAAGTTGAAGCAGTTTCGATTGCAATTTTTGTGTTGGGTTTACTTGACGACAAAAATGAGTTTTTAGAGAAGACTTTTAAGCTAGCGTTCAATATTTTGTGCTTAAAAAATGAAAAAATCGTAGATAACTGGATTATATTACTTCAGCGTTTAATAGAGTTTTCCCCAAAATGTTCGATGCTGAAGGTGCTTATGTGTTCTCACCGAGATCTATTGTCCGAAAAGTTAAATAGCGTTGCAAAGGCTGAAGATGTTTTGGCTTCTCTTAAAGATTTCTGCTCGTAAAAAGTTCTGCGATGCTTCTTAGGATGTGAATGGAAATTTTGGTATTCAAAGCAGGTAGATCATATCTTCATTGTATGAAATCAAATTAAAAAATTAATCTCGTATAGAAAATAAGTGATAATATAGTTGTTATAATGGTAATATAGTTGTTATAGTGGCAATATATTTCATATCGCAACAATATAGTTTTTATCGCAACAGTATAGTTGTTATCGCAATAATATATTTGTTAATCGCAATTATATAGTTGTTATAGCACCAATTTAATTCTTATCGTGAAAATATAGCCCTACAGCTTTATTTCAAAACGTCTTTAGATGTTTTTACGTATTACGATAAAAATGCTATAAAAAAACTCTTGTGAAACGTTTTTGAAATTAATGATTTTTGTTAATGTTTTCATAATTCTTCAAAAGTATTTATTTATTGACGTTTACAGACATCTAAACAAGCTTATTTCGTAAAAAAGTCAACTTCGAATTTTTTTTTCACTTTGACAGGTTTTGAGAAAAAGCTGTTACAATAATAATAGATATTTTTATAAATCTAAAATTTCGATGCGGTTATAAAAAAATTATTTCTATAGAGAATCGAAAAGCTCATTAATAACGCACCCAATAAATCAAAAAAAATGCAACCCCCGCTCCTGTGTTGTTTTTTATAGAATCAAAAGTAACTGTAACAAGAAAATCTATTCCAATCATTTATAGTTGTTTTTAATTATAGTCGTTTTTATTTGTTATTATTTAATTATAGTCGACTTTTTTTTTTCGTTTAAAATCGTTTTTAATGCAGTAAAAAAAATGTTTCTTGCGCATGAACTTGGAATAAAACGTACGTTTCAATTTTTCAATTAATATCAGGGCCGACGACACGGGTTTCGAAGTGATGGGGGGGGGGGCACTAACGTCAATTTTTAAAAAAAAGTCTATATCTAGAATTTTCTAATATTTAAAAAAAAGGGTGGGCACGTTCACCTCTTGCCCCCCGGTGTCGTCGGCCCTGAATATGGTCTATCATTTTTTAATAGAAAAATACACGGATACAAATCTGTTATATAGGATACGAATATGTATCTGTTATATACGGATACGAATCTGTTTAATAGAAAAATACACGGATTCGAATGTGTTATTTCTCTGTGTTTTATAATTTTGCTTTTCTATTTTTTTAAAAAGTTGTGTTATTAATTAGGCACTTAATGCAAATGTTTTCCGCTTTGATGAAGTTTTTACATGGAGGCAATTTTCCGCTGCCTTTACTAACAATCTTGCTTTCTTGGCCAGCGCTCTACTGCATCATAGCTACTTCTGTGCCACAGATATTTTTGTGATGTAGATATTTTCTGAACCAGGGGGTAGTGCCCCCTGTTTAGAAATTATCTTTTATAACATAAACAATGTAAATGAATTTTTTTATTATAAATTAATTTTTAAAATTAACAAAAAAATAATTGTTAAATATAAGTAAAAACGCACATTAAACTAGTGACGTGCGGTTATGATGATATGGTTCTCTAGAACTTTTACGGTTTTTTTTTGAATTATTGTGCCGGGATCCTTCATATGAATATTCACACTCATAGGCGAGTTCGGTAAGGTTCGTTTTTGTTGATGAACTTTTTGAAGTGCTTCTGATAATAAACCCCACCTTAAATTGAATTATTGTCAAAATTACTTGACTATAATCTTGTTTTAAATAAATACATAATACAGGATTTACTAGACTATTTAAAATTAGTGAATAAATACTTAAAATCTCCACAATTGGTGGTATGGAATTAATCATATCTATTATAACGTAGTAGTTCATATATAGTATAGGTATGTAGGCTGCTACAAAAAAAAATAGCAGCAAACCAAACAAATGAATGACTCGAAGTTCTTTACGTTCCAGTTCAACTTTCTTCTTAAATGATTTTTTCTCGATCGAAAGTCGTTTTTTTCTTATAGTTTTTCTTGCTCTTATTACGATAAACAAATATAAAATTGTCATTAATAACACTAAGATCAGCATAAAAGCCCACGAAATGGTCAAATAGGTTTTAGTATATTTACTTTTAGTCTCAGTAAATTTAAATTCCCAACATAACGGTATCAAAGTCAAAAACAAAGGCACTATCCATACAATAATCAAGAGTCTTACAGTTCTTCTTTTATCGACAACCCGATAATGAAAAAAAGGCATTGATAATGCCAGGTAGCGATCTGCAGATAAAGCGAGAAGATTAAATAAAGAAATAAATAGTATGTAGTAAATTAAATAGTTGAGAATGATTTCAGTTTTGTAGTGTTTCTCTATTATATGAAACGGTATAAATAGAGTGCCGATTACAAAGTCTATCATTGCTTGACTAAATATTAAAACGTTTGCAGGGCGTCGCCGTAGTTTTTTTTCATAAACAAATGCTCCGACAACAAGAAGATTTAATAATACAATCACTAAAGCGCATATTGGCAGTATAATAAGTTCTCTTGTTTCAAGAGGGGATGACTGTGTCGATAACTGAATTGTTTTCTGAGTAGAATAGATAAAGTCCTTAGGCAATGTAGATAAAAAGATACCTTCTTGTGTGACATGAAGAGTATCTGAAGACACCATTGTGTTTCTAAAAAAAAGGTTACACTTTTTATAAACATTTATATTCAATAATATAAATATATTATGATGTTTTTAAATGACCATCAAGGTGTTGTAAAAATAAAATTACAATAATAATTAATAATTTTATACATGATATAAATGTAATGTAAAGAATTATTTTCGTTTCTATTGTGTTAACACACTAAAACATTTCTGATTAACTTTCATATCTATTGTGTAAACATACTAAAAAATTTCTGATTAACTTTCATATCTATTGTGTTAACACAGTAAAACAGTTTTAATTAACTTTCATATCTATTGTGTTATTACAGTAAAACGTTTCTGATTAACTTTCATTATTTTAAATTCTTTCAATGCGGAGGTATTTAGCTACGAGGTTATTAAACTAGAAAATATTTTTTGTTTGCTGCTTGGTTTTTTTTTGTATGTGTGTTTTTAAAAATTGAAGGGTCAAGTAGACAAAGATGTTAACTAGCATATAGCTTTAAACGAACAATGAGCGTAGGTTTAGGGTTTGAAGCGAGCTCTAGGTATATTTTGCGCTATCGGTACAGTTAGGTTTATTTGATGCACTTAAAACAAAAAGAAAATAAAAAACTTACCTGTAACTATATAACGAATATATTCATGAATTGATTTATTATCAGTTTAACCATATGTGCATGGAAAAAAAGTTATATTTGTTAATTTTGTCACATCTTTATCCACTTAACCCTTCAATTAGTATATTAAATTATATATAAAATAAATCAATGTAAAATAATAAATTTTGCTTTGAAACGATTCACAAAAAAGACAAGTTTGAAAAATTTATATAATTATCTTTTGAAGCGTTAATTATTTATTCAAATGTTTTTTATTACAAGACAGCGACGCCAAAATAATGTAAAAATAGATTTTTTCCGATTACTCTAAATATAAAGTGATATTTAAGTTATTTTAGGTTTGATTTCATTATTTATAAATGTATAATTATTTATAAATATGAATATTTGTATTATATGAATATTTGTATATATGAATATTTGTATTAATTATTTTTAAATGTATGATTCCATTGAGTATTTTTATGCAGTTAGAGTTAAAAAGAATGCTCCGACCACTTATCTGCCAATGATTATTTATTTATTATAAATTGTTGTGACAATTCCCTAAAAATTGCATTATTTTAAGGAAATTACTTTCTATACACACATATACACACACACACACACACACAAATATATATATCACAATTTTAAATATGCCTTAGATAAATTCTTTGCTTTATTATTAAATACAATATATATATATATATATATATATATATATATATATATATATATATATATATATATATATATATATATATATATATATATATATATATATATATATATATATATATAATAATAATAATAATAATAATAATAATAATAAAGGTGTTAATTAGATTAAACGTTTTTATTAATAATTGTGTAAATTGTCTAGGTTTGTCTAGGTACCAATTGTCTAGGTACCAAAATTTCCTTGAAACCTATTTCAAGGAAATTTGTCTAGATATTAACTTTGGCATTATTTATAAGTATTATTTTTAATGTTTTTTTGTTTTGTTTTTATGTTTGTAAAATAACCGCTGATATTTAAAATACAAACCTTCCAGCATTTTATGTTGTTTACTATATCATCAGCCGAGAATGACCATGAGGCCGTATGTCTATTTTTTGTGTTTTCTTCAAAATTAAGTTTTAAAGACTTTCTGCCAGATTGTCCGACTAATTTGTTAAATATTTTTAAAAGTTGTATCATTCTTGAAACTTGCTTTTTTAAACACATACCCAATTGATTGTTGAATATACATTGATCATAAACAGAAAAATACAAAATGTGGACATACGGCCACGTGGTTCTCAGCTGACGATATACGCAACACATTTGATAATTTTATTTAAATTATAGTTTTTTTTCATTTATTTTATCTAAAAGTTCAACAACTAGTATACACCCAAAACTCACCTAATAATATACACCCGAAACTGAACTGATAATTTAACATGTTTTTAGATCAATTTTTAAGTAAACATTATACTGCTTCAAAATAAGAATGTCGAGATTCAAAATTCTTTAAAGTTCCGCCAGTATAAATTAATAATGCTATGTATATGTTGCGGAATCATTTTCTTATGATTTCTTCCATCATTAGGTAAATAGTTACAGTTTAAATTAACTTTTTCTAAAATTTGATACAAACTACATTTTTTAAAAAGACAAAAGTTGTTTGCCTGATAATATAATGACGTCCTTCGTTTGCATATTTTCAGTTAAATTAGTCTTTTATTTTTAATTATTTTAAGCTGATTTTAGTCATTTCCAATTTAATCTTTTCTGATACTAATAATCACGCAGATTTAAGGTTATTTATCCACTAATTAAGAATTATAGAACCTATTTATCTTGCAATATTTCTTACTTTGCTAATATTTTTCTATCCACAATTTTAGTTCATCGATTTTAATCTTTCCAAGATATATGAAAATTAATATTAAGGAATATGAGCTTTTTCTTATAAACCGTAATTGTTTTAACTTTTTTTTTGATAAATCAGTTTTTTCTTATAAACTTTAATTGTTTTAACTTTTTTTCGATAAATCATGTTTTTATATTTTTACAAGTTTTTATATTTTGTACATGAAAGATGTGACAAAAATTTCAAAAATCATATATATATATATATATATATATATATATATATATATATATATATATATATATATATATATTATATATATATATATATATATATATACTGAATAAATTAACATTTGTTGTCGTAGTAAAGAAATTACTTTCACAAACACAAACAAGGTTTCTGAAAGAAGATCGTACTGATCTTATCATCAGAACCTTTTACAAGCGTGTGTATATAAACTACATCAAAACACAATCAACAAAATAAAACGTAATAAACAATAAAAGTCCTAAAAATATATATATAAAATTACGATTAAAAAAATCTGACTACATCATCCATTAAGATAATTAAATTTTTCAGTTTATATTTGAAAATGGGAAAAGTAAAATGCATGTCGAAATCGGACAAAAACATTTTATTCCAAAGATAGGGTGCAGGATGTGCAATACAAAACTGATTAAACTTGGTTCGACAAAAGGGCTCATATATAAAACTATTGTTTTTTATTATATATTTATTTAGTGGTTTCAATCAAAAGTGATCTTTGAAAACGGGTAAAGATATGTCATTTTTCCACAGTTCTTTCAAAAAGTAGAGGCAATTTTATTTGTTTATTTGAAAAATTTAACTTAATATTTTTTTCCATAATGCAAAATGATTATATTTATATTTCAATCATAATTATTTTTAATTTATGATTTTTTTTTTTATTATTTTATACATGTACATACGTTTTATGTACATTATATGTATAAATTAGAAGTCTATTTTTGTACGCAGCGACGGATCCAGGGGGGGATAGGGTTTATGCATCACCCCCCACCCTACTCCACCCGAATCCTAAACTAGATAAAATACACTTTAAAAAAAAACTCAATAAGATAGTTTGTAAATGCGTTCAAGTAATGTTTAATTATAATAAATACAGTTGGCTTTTTTTTACAACATTTTTCCAACATTTTTTTTTTTCAATGTGATCTGTAGTTGCTTTATTCATTGCTTATTTTTCTTTCTTCTAATTTTTTTAATTGCAATTTTTCGACATAAATGGGTAAATGACTTTTTGAATGATGAAAGATATCGGTGCAAACTACAACACATTTTAACACATTTTTTGAGCTTTGAAAGTGTGCGTTATTTTATGCTATATTTTCAAATGTAATACAAGATTTAATAAAAACTTTTCAAAAACATTATCTCCCAAAATTGCGTTTAAGTCAAAAGAAACCTTTTTTTTTATATTTCACATTCTAATTTATGTAGTTTTTATGCTTTATCTAGGGAAAGGGGGCGTGGGTGAAGAGGAATTCATTTTACAAACGTATAGTAATTATTATATTCATATGTATATATATATATATATATATATATATATATATATATATATATATATATATATATATATATATATATATATATATATATATATATATATATATATATATATATATATATATATATATATATATACAGAGGCAATTCAACGAATAAAATGAGAGGTGGGGGGGGGGGTGAATCCCTAAAAAGTACCAACTTTAAAAATTAAAGGTCCTCAAAACTAAAATTTATCCGACTCAACTGTGTCAAAAACCCGACTAGCCTACTAAATTTGTTAAAAAACCGACTATAACTTAAAATCACCTTCTTTGGAGGGTTTAACACCACTACCACCAGCCCCTCCCCCCCCCACACACACACACCCGTAAAAACGCCTCTGTTTATATATATATATATATATATATATATATATATATATATATATATATATATATACATATATATATATATATATATATATATATATATATATATATATATATATATATATATATATATATATATATATATATATGAGGTAAGAACAGGGCTGGGGGCCTCCGCCCCCACCCCTGTTCTTACGCTATTGTATATATAAACATATATATATATATATATATATATATATATATATATATATATATATATATATATATATATATATATATATATATATATATATATATATATGTATATATATATATATATATATATATATATATATATATACATTTATATATATATATATATATATATATATATATATATATATATATATATATATATATATATATATATATATATATATATATATATATATATATATATATATATATATATATATATATATATATATATGAATGTAAATAGTCGCTGATTATATATAAAAAACACCACCATTTCCATGATAAAGTAAAATATCAATTGAATATCAACTTTGCAATGACCAATTAAATATAAATTTAACTAATCATCACATAAATATCAAGTTTGCAAATGACAGTCAACTTTGTAAATCACTGTCTGTATTTACTTTGAAATTTCGTCAAATTTGTGTTGAAAATGGATTATCTAGTTTATCAAAAAAAAGATTAAAAACAACGTTTATCGAAAACTAAATTAAATCTAAATAATCGTTGAAAATTTAAGTGAATTCCAGAAAAATAGTTTAAAGCGTCACTTGTGTTAATACTTTTCCGAATTGCTTTTGCTATTATTTTAAAAAATTGAAAACGATTAAAGAAAAAAAAAACTCCATTAAATTTTTTTGTTGTTGTTACTTTTGGTTAACTATTGTAGTTTTGTATTTTTTCCCGCTAAAAATCGAAACATTGTTCAGCTTGTTTTGCATTTTTGGTTTTTGCATAATACAAGTTGAAAACGTTATAACGATTGTTTGTTGTCACATTTTTTTGTCAAATGTATAAGACTCAAATAAAAATCTTAAGTAAATAGACTTTTTGGCTGATAAAAAAAAAACTTAAAAATGTATTAAACCAATTATTTCAAAGTTTTCACAACTTGATATTAAAATTCAGATAAGCGAGGTCAATCTAGAGACATAATATAATATATAATGTTTCAATCAATAACATTCTCACCTTATATAAATGCCAATGTTTTATGAAATATGTTTGATTACCATAAATATGTTGCAATTGCTTCACTTTTTATAAAAATGAAGCAATACCATAGATTTTAATCCGAGTAAAGTTAAGCTTGATGATGATTAGGAAACACCATCTGTTGTATGCATATAAGCAGAACTTTTTTTTAATTAAAAGAAAAAATATAAACATTAAAGACACCGCATTCGTACAGTAAAATAAACAAGTACTGACGTAACATAATTTTTATGAACATTTTTTGTTTTTTTTTTAATTTAAAGTTACTATTTTTATTTTTGCGAAGCTCTAATAGTAAATTAAACAATTTTTTAAATAGTAAGATTTTCATTACAATATTAATGTTTATGCTATAAAAATCTTGAAGCATGCATATCTAGAAATACACGTTAAATATAAAAGTAAGTTACTTAAAATTGCCGAAGCATACACACACTTTTTTTTTTGGGGGGGGGGGGGGGCCTGTTATATATTTTTTTTGTTTGTTTGTTTTTTTACATATTTGCTTTAACCTCTCGTAGTTTTTTGACCTCATACAAAATAAAGTTACACTTTTACTTAAAGATAAACACATTAAAGTAACAAGTCAAAAGTAAACACAGTGCACCATATTTGATTCATTAGCGTTTTTATCTGTAAATAGTATTTTGACTAAACATATCTTAGTTATATTTGTGACTTTAAGAACCGTTTCCTTTTTTTTCTTTTTGCTATTTTACTCAGTAGAGCTGCTCATTGTCATCGCATCAATTATTTGTCGTTGAATCGATATTTTTATCTATAGCATATTCAAACACAAAACTTTTATTTGATTACTCTATTTACGATAGCATAAGGTTTTGAAAATTTTTTGAAACAGTCGTTAAGTTATTTTATTTTAGGCCATTAGGCTACTTATTTGATCGGAGTACTTACCTAAAATAGAAATTCGTATAGAACCAATATAACTTTTTTCTTGTTCTTTTTCCGAAAAAATATTTAAAAAGATTTTAACTCTAAGTGCAAATATTGCCTGTGTAAAAATTGATGAAATACTTTTGCACAATCAACAATAAAAATATTATTGATTCGAAATTGACTCGAAATGTAATTGATTCGAAAACATTGATGAAATAATTACTTTTGCACAATCAACAATAAAAAGTCGAAAATATAAAAAAATAAAAATAAAATAAATAGAGCACCTAATTTTTAGATTATTTCAGACAAACCATTTTATATAACAAATTATTGTCTATAATCAGTAAATGTTTCTAAAACATTAACAATTTAAACATAACCAGTAAATTTTTCTAAAACATTAAACTTTATTTACTTATTATAATTCCTTACATTCTACAAAAACAACTATATACAACTCTATGTACGAAAACCAAAACAAAGAAAGCTTCGTCTTACATTATTTGCATTACAAGTTTTCACATAAACATTTTACATCGTGACTCAAAGCACAAACAATTTGTTACATCTGTAATGTTTACTATATCTGAAATGTTGAACGCTCCGTTTATCGCTTTATTAAAAGTTTTTTACTTAAGCGTAATGCAATGCCGCCGCATACGTAATGACAAACCCTGCTTTTTAAATATTGAATTAATAAACAAACGTTATGATTCAATCTCGAAATGAAGGATCATGTATTTATTAAATGTACATCATCCCTGTTATTACTGAATATTGAGTATTGAAATTTTTTCTACGGAACAAGGACTAGCACGGTATGCATATTTATACTAAGTATTTACGTAGAGGCCAGCTGGCCCTATGTTAATAGTGAACCATTTAAATACAGTAAAATGAGTTTGATCTAGTTTTTGTTTTTAATTAGAATAAAGACTAGGTTACATGGCCTACTTAAATTACCTTACTTAAATAATTTTGTGTGTAAGTTTTAATTTCAAATAAATATTGTTATTACGGTACTTGGTACTTTAGTAACAAAATGGATTTTTTTAAAAAGTACTTACAGTATATATCTTAAAGTAAACCTTCAGTAACGTTTTTAAATACATGGTAATTTTGCTTTTTAGAAACTATTTCCGTGTAACTTTCGGTAAATTAAGATAAAAAAATATACAGTGAAATTATCATTAAATTTAACAAAAATAAAAATTTTTATTATCACTTTTTTAAATGAGATAAAGTTTCTTCAAAACTTCCACATGTAAGTATAAGATATGTAATACAACTTTCTTTGTATTGCGAAATCATAATATAAAAAAATAATACTAGTTAGGGACACTTCTAGACGATCGTAATCTAAAGTGATATTTACATTACCTTGAATAAGATAAATCTATATGAACCTCTTTTAAAATACAGTTTTGTTTAAATATTTATATTTCTGTTTTTTATTGTTTTCTTAATTACAAAAATATTGCTTGATGCAATAAAAAATAAAAAAAACAACAACAAAATTTATAGAAAACTCTTTATCAAAGAAAAACATGGTATCAAAATCATATTCAATGTCGTGTTGCACTAAGTATTATTAAATTAAAAGTTATATTTTAGTTATATATAAAAATTATAGTGTACCAAAATATATTTATAACTTTTACGTTAATAATTAATTAAATGTGACACTTTTAATCCGTTATTAATTATTAAAATTCGTTCTTTTAAAAAAAATTAGAATGGTTACAAAATTAGAAAGTAAAATAAACAGTAATGCTCAGTCTAAAACTTTGATTTGGTTATTATTTTATGTATAAATTTATGTTTACCCAAGCATTTATTACTGATTTTTCAAAGTATATATTATATTTTATGGAATGTTAAATCAATAGCGTGCTTTTTTTTCTAGTATTACGTCTTTTTTGTTACTCTTTTTATTTTAAATTTTTATTTTAAAAATTGTATTTTCTTAAGTAGTTATTAACCAGTTGAAAAAGTGAAAGTATTATGTTTTATTGTATACAGTGTACGAATTTTTACGGAATTTTGTCTATGCGATGTGAGAGAATTTAAATAAAAGCACACTAACATTTTTTTTGTATAAAATATAGAATATGCAACGCAACAACATTAATGCGTGACTGAACAGTATTCTCATTGCGCACTTGTTGCTGATACCCTCATTTTAAATAATTTTAATCCCCAGAAAACACAAGACAAAAAGAAAAACCGTATTGAGATTTCAATTACAAAAAAGTAAAATTTTTATTGATGAGGTATAAAATAAACTTACTTGGTGATCGGCAAAGCAGTTAAAGCTTTGTTAATTAATTTTATTTGTTAAGGTTTCACAACAAAACAAAGTCAAAACGTATAACTACAAACTGGTATCTTTTATCTATATTGTGAAAAGTGACGGAGAGAACTATCTAATAATAAATTACTGAGCACAACCTAATATCAAATTCTAAACATGGGTTCGTACTTCACAGAGGCTGCCTTACGAATTGAATTGAAACCCGTAGCATTTTTTACCGACATTTTTTACCAAAACATTCAACACTTATTAATGTTTTTAGCATTTGAGGCCAGTCATTGTACTTCTAGCAATTAGACAATTGCAGAATAAACGTCCGAGTGACAAAAGATGACAAGTAGCGACCCTCAAGGATCACTGTTTTTTGTGTTATTCATCATTGACTCAACAGAATACATTTACAACCAAGTTATAAACCGATGATGGAAGATAACATGAGTCATCGAGTCAATAAATTTTCTCTGATTATGAAAAACTGCAAGCGGACAACAACAGCGCTGTAAATTGATTGCACAAAGTAATGCAAGCCGATAGTTGCAAAAATTAAACAAAAATACTGTGGCTGACATTTACGGCAACGGATGCAGTATACTTCCAAAATGTATTGAGCGAGACCTTGAAGTATTAATATCCGACGACACCATAGTCAAAATACAAGTAGAAGCAGCAACTTGGCAAACCAATCGAATGCTTGATCGTCAAGGCATTTATGTGTTGAAGCTCTTTAGCTATGGAAAAACTGTACCAACTGTACATTAGGTACCGCATTTAGAGTTTTGTGTGCAAGGCTGATCAAAAATTAAAAATAAATAAAAGGGGACAAGAGGAATAGCTTATCACATATTGGTATTTCACATTCAAAATAAATTAAAAAGGTAAATAAAAAAATGTCGTTCTACTAAACAATTATGCCGAAATCCGAAAAGCCGAAAAAAAAACTTATCAAAAGACGCATCATCATCTTATCAACAACCCCATAAATGTCCATGTTCAGCTTAGGCAGCTGCTGCGGGGCCAGGGCGTTTGGAGAGGTCAGCCAGCAAGAAATCAATTTTTTGAAATGAGTTAAACATTTTTCAAATAAATTACATTTGTCACAATTTACTCTTACTATTCTACTTTGAATTTTGAATTTTAAAAAACAAAAAAACAAGCAATCTTCTAATTTGGAAAGAAATTTTGTCTGCTGCATTGTTTTTACCAGGGCAGGCGAAACAAATTTAAAAAATAATTCTATTTTTCTAAATTCTTTTTTTAAAAGTTAAGTAATCTAACAAATTTTTATATGTGAAAATAATAGTAAAAAATCATCAGAACTTTATAAATGAAAAAAATAAGTCAGAAGTAATCAAGTAGAAGTCTGAAGTGATCAATGGATAGCATGAACATGGATGAGCCTAGCAAGAAAAAATCCGGAAGTGAAAGCATCAAAGAAGCAAATTTAAAACGAATTCCAAACCTTAATATTGTTGCGTACTTGCCAAAGTTAACAAAACTTTTCGCAAAAAAACAGTTTAATGAATTATTATAAAAGGAGTTAATTCTTGGACTTTATTAGTGTGCGTAGCGAGAAGTTAGCATTTTCTAACGACCTTGTCGACTATATACGCCAAAATAATAGCCTGATTAAGTTCATCACAACAAATCAGTAAAAACGGCGACGTCAATGCCACTAAATTTTCAAGGGCTGAAAACCGTGACAATGCTAGAGCTTTGCGACGCGGCTCAAAAGAGTTGTTTTTTTGA
The DNA here is from genome assembly GCF_022113875.1 of Hydra vulgaris. Lineage (NCBI taxonomy): Eukaryota > Metazoa > Cnidaria > Hydrozoa > Anthoathecata > Hydridae > Hydra > Hydra vulgaris. Next base: position 31,313,731 of record NC_061170.1, on the reverse strand, counting down.
AAACTAGTAAATGGAGAGAAAAAAAGAGAAAAAGAGAGAGCTATGTCATAGTTGCAAGACTCTTCGTTGTATGATGAACATAAAAACAAATAGTTCTTAACAGTTTCTTCAAAATTAATAATTTCTCAATATTCAAATCAAAAGAAGAAAGCTTTGAAAATGTTAGAGCATCAAAACGGCGTTTCATTTAACATGTTTAGTGGCGAAGAAATAGAAACTTTGACCCGTTATTTTTGGTTTTGCTAAAGCTATTAAAGAATTTTTGGAAACAAGACAATCTTGATGAGTAATCGATTCTTTTGTACCGCGGTCTTTGTAGACTTGCACTTTCGATGTATTCTTAATAAAAAACAGCAGATTTAGAATGACATTTTTAAACTTTCATTATCATATTATCAGTATTTATATTTTGAATACTTCGATTAAAGTTTAAAACAAGTTTTTCAAATTTTGTGGAAGTTTTTAAATGACGCTAAAAATTAATAATTTATTTAGTCTAAATAAAAACAAAGAGACATAAAAACCTCCCAGTGGACACGCGTCGTCCGATGTATGCCTACTGGGTTGGAGCGAAGTAGGAGCAAAAAACAAAGGCACGGCTCCACAAGCCTTCATTTGGGGTTAGAACTTAGCAATATGTTTTTAATTTTTTTTAAAACCTGGTTTGTATCGAACGTTCTAAACTCAAAAAAATCTTTCTTTGTGTATTAAGGAAAAAAAATTTCCTTTCCTTCATAATTTCTATACCGTAGTAAAAAGTATTCCTTGATTTAAGGAAACTTATTTCCTTAAATCCAAATTAAGTAAAAACAAAGGAAATATTTTTAAGGAAATACGCTTTTATGGTATTCGATAAATGCGTATTTCCTTAAAATAACGTGCGCCTTTATGTTACAGTAACGGCCCTGATATCGTATGAAATGATAAAGATGTTTAAAAAGTTATTTGTTTACGAAAATTATTTTTATTTTTATTATAAGAAAACAGTAAATTGTTTCCCAATCGTTAGAGAGTATCAGAAAAATTGACTAAGCTGGTATAATTATATAAAAGCCACATGTATGTGTATTTATTATTATTATTCAATTTTTTCCAAACTATGGCAATACTGTACTATACTTTACCATACTATGGCATAATATGTAATTTGCCATACTATGGCAAGTGTATGCATTGAACTTTTTTTTTTTAGTTTACAATGTTAGTCGTGTCACAAAATTTATAAGTCGTAATACATAAACATAAGTCGTAATACATTTAAGTCGTACTAACAATATAAAACTAGGTTTCCAAAAGAAGATCATAAGGATCTTATCATCGGAACCTTAAAAAGTAAAAATATTTATTTGTAACACATATATATACAAAATTTAACGTATTTATTAGATACAGCACATTTTTAATATATAATAAGTTGAAGATTTAACAAATACATTTCACATACATTTTTAATAGAACTTTAGAATGTTAACTTAATTTTAAAAACAGGAAGAGTAATAGAAGGATCAAAGTTTGGTAATACTATTTTATTCCAAAGATGGGGTGCACGCTATGCAATACAAAATTGATTGAACTTATTTAAAAAATTATTATTTCTTAACGTGTATTTATTTATTGGTTTTAAAGAAAAAAGGTCGTTAAAAACAAATAAAGATAAATCGTTTTTCCATATAAAAGTAAAACATAATATGTTAAATATGTTCAGTTTATAAACATCTAGAATCTTCATATAATTAAAAAAAAAATTTTGAATGTGAAAAGCGATCCGCATAATTAACTACGCGGATTGCATGTGTAACTTAGCTGTTAGGCTAGAAGGATCAAATATGCTTGATTTAATTACTTTTCTACGTTAACCTAAGTTTAAAATTATACTTATAAATTTTATAAGAATATAAATGTTTCACAGTATATATATATATATATATATATATATATATATATATATATATATATATATATATATATATATATATATATATATATATATATATATATATATATATATATATATATATATATATATATATATTAGGGTAGGCTAAACGCCCCTCATTTTTGAAAATCAAAAGGCACTGTTTTCCATGTGGTGTGGGTGTACTCTGTGATCAATAAAATCCCAAGTTTAACTCATTTTCACAAATTTTGGACCCCGCTCAATGGGCTCAAATATCAAATTTTGATCTCAAAAATTCATATAATGACCGGTAAAATAACCTTCAAAATAAAAATCTCAAAGGCATTGTTTTTAATTGATTTTAATGTTTATATGATCATTTTAAGCCTAACTTTATGATAATTGAATAAGACTAAGACTGTGCTCAAGAATTTTGGACCCAGAGGTTTGACCCGGTTTCCTTAAAAATTAACCGGGTTTTACAACATTTCTTATTAACCGGTTTGTTTATTTGACTAAGATCGCAATTATTTTAGACTTCTTAATTTTTTCGCATGGAAAAATCGTTGAATAATTTTAGTTATGATAATTATGGGAAAAGATACAAGATCAAAACGTAAAGTTTTTTTGATAAATGATATTATTGAAATACTACCATCATCTTAATTTCCTACTAGAAAGCAAGTTCTGCAATATTTACATGGCAAACTATTCAAAGCAAGAAAAGAAAATTTAAAATATAGTTTCTGTGATATGGTTTCTTGCAAATTTCCACATGGGAGTTTTAAAATTGGTTGCAATAACCCTCGAGGGTGTTCTTTTCTTAAATGCACATGTGTTGTTTTTTCATTTAAGAAAATCTGGAAAAGAATTTATTATATATTTGTAATTATATATTATATAGTTACAAATATTAGGTACGCGGATATCGCGATTTACGGAACCGATTTTTATGCTAAAATTTTGGTTCTCGTTTTTTTAACTCTTTTTTCAGGCAGCGTGAGGCAGACTTAATTTTGTGGAGTTTCTTTTTAGAAACAGATATACACATAAATACTTTTTGGAAAGAAGAAAAGCTAATCTTGCTTTATTTAATAAATTTATGTATTGTTATTACACTTTTTTGTTGATTATTTTGCTTCTGAATATTTGGTTGATGTTCTCACATGAATTTGTAGTAGAAGAAATGTTGATCCGGTTTTTTTTTTTATTCAGACAATTTTCTACATGCATTTTCTATGCACATGCCAAATTTCAACGAAAAATAATTGGTAGCAGATAGTTTAAAATGTGTTATATTACGTATACCACTTATTTTAGGTAGCTTTAGGCAAACGTGTTTTTGTGTGTTTCTTTTAAGAAACATGTATAAACATAAATTATTTTCATAAAGGAGAAAGGTTGATCTAAATTTTTATATGACTTTTATGTATGGTTACCCAACATTTTTATGGATTATTTTGCTGACAATATTGCATGAAAATTTCGTCCCTGTTCTCACAATAATTTGTTGTCGAAGGAATGTTGATCCGGCTTTTTTTGTTAGTTTTCCTATATTTTACATGCATTTTCTTAGCACCTGCCAAAAATCAACGAAAAATAATTGGTAGCAGATAGTATACTTAGTGTTTGACTTTTGGTACATAATTTTGGTTTTTCTGTTGTTTTTTTCGTTAAGCTTAATACGGGGGTGGATAGAGCCGACTATCCAAAAAAAATAACAAATCCTAATATCGTATTATTTTGATTTTTATTATTAGATTAAAATAAAGAATGAATTCTGACAGAAGTTTTATTGAATCTGTAACAGATAGTAAGTTTAATTTTTTTTATAATGATATCAATAATAACTATTTAAAATCAAAAAATATTCATAAATCATTTATGAATATTTTCTGATTTAAAATTCTTTTTTATGTAACATATAATTTATCTGTTTTTATATGATATAAAAACAGATTAATTCTTAATCTGTTTTTATATGTTACATAAAAAAGAAGATTAATGCTTCAATTTAAAACTTTGCTTTTGAATGTATTGTTAACTAATAGTATCTGTTGTCAATTTTATTATGACACAACATACAAATCAGATAATTCATTGGTTTTTTCCTTTGCAAAAGACTTGTTAGTAATTTTCAAATATAATAAAACTTATCATCTTATTATCATCTTTAATTATTTTTGGATTGTATACTTGTGTGTATAATGTATTGCATAATGTGGATTATTATTTAAATCATAATACAAGCATGCCTAATGTTTACATGTTGTTTAGATCCTGCTGCACATTATGAAGTCTTTTTTGAGTGGTAAGCTTAAAAATATTTTTATTGCATCCTTCAAAAAACCTGTGCATATATGTATGTATTTCGGATCAATTGCAATATTTCTTTTTTATTACATTTTTTTTTAACTTAGTTCCATCTACATCTGCAATAATTGGTATGTTTACAAACTTTCACTTTTCAATATGTTTATGCATTTCTTGGCAATCACAATATTTATTTTTACTTCAACTTTGTTAACCTTTAGTTACATCTTCAGCTGCTACAAGTGGTAAGTTTATAAACTATTATTTTCTAATATGTGTATGCATATCTTATCGATAGCAAGTAAATTGTAATTTTATTTTTAAAAAATTTTACCTTGAGTCCCACAACCTCCACAACAACTACAGATTTAGGGTTCAGTACCCTAGACCAATTAGTAATCGGTCATTTTTGCGGTGGGTCCGGTTAGGAGGGAAAAATGGTGAATCATTCAGCTGGGTCTATCATCCTCCTAACAGGGGTGCTGGGAGCTACAGCAGAAGAGGAAGCCGTGGAGGAGGTTGTGGGCAAAGACGAAATGGTGGCGGCCTTGTCGTGAATGGTGGCATCCACTATTACTAGGCGCCACCATGCCTGTTTTTTTTTAAAATAAATATATAAAATTATCGTTTGTTTTCCATTTTGTCCCAATTTTTACAATTATTAACATTTGATTTATTTATTTTAAATCTTTCACAAAATGATTTAAAAACGAAGCATTGACAGGTGTTATAGTTTGCAAGTGATCTATTTTGTATGTTTTCAATGTGATTAAAAGTTGTAGTGTAGAAAGTATTAAAGTTGTAACTATAAATAGTTATAGACTTTTTAATGCGTTTAGGATTTTTTGAGGTTTTTAGTATTTGAGGTTTTCTCATAGCACATATTAAATGTAGTTTCAAATTTATATGTAATGTTTTATAGAGTTAATAAATGTTAAATATCTTTGCATACCTAATTACTATTCTTTATTTTATTTTAGTTTATATACTGTTTTTTTGAGTTAAGAAATATTATTTGATTATAGACCAGTTTAATTGTTTGATTTTAAACCAGTTTAACTTGTTTACAGTTCCTAAGTATTATATTTACGTAACCATTACTTGTTTGTAGAAGGTATGTATAAGATTTTTTTTTACATGTTTTATTATAATGTTATTAATAATTAACATATTTATATATATTGTTTGTTTACTTTTCAAAAAATTTAATTAAAACTTTGGTATTTAACTCTTTGTATATATATATATATATATATATATATATATATATATATATATATATATATATATATATATATATATATATATATATATATATATATATATATATATATATATATATATATATATATATATATATATATATATATATATATATATATATATATATATATATATATATATATTTTTTTTTTTTTTTTAAGAATTATTGGTTCAAAAAAAAGTGGAGCAATGTTTGCGGATGAAGTGAAAAAAGATTGATCTTACATATGGTGCCTATAGACGGCTCTGGCTTACCTTCACCTGGTGTCTATTGTTAAAAATGAATTATTTAGTTTCATCATTGGAATTTTAAGTAATATCATTTACTAAAAGCCAAGACATAAATTTATATATTTTGTATTTTAAAACTTTTTAAAATATAAATTTTAAAACTTTGGTTAGTTTTTAGAGTGGATACTCAAACTTGCATCTTGTAATGGGGTAAGATTAGTAAAGTTATGTCTCTCTTTTTACACAATTTAAAGACATTTTTGAAATTTTTATTGACATTTTTTTAAAGTTTAAATAAGAAGAGGAGGGGGGGGGCGTTGGGTGTGGCATACACCCCTCCCTTTACTAACATGGTAAAATAATCTTGAATACTAATTTCTCTTTTTAAATAAACTCAGTTTAAAACCATTTTTCAAATATCTTTTAACTTTTTTTTTTAGGTTGGAGAAGACTGAGAGGAAGGGGAGGGGCGTTAAGGGTGGCATCGTCCCGCCCCTAATTTCAATTTATGCACCACTTGTATATGCTGTTATGTGAAAAAATATAGTTTAATCTTTTTAACACAAAATATTATGTGTTAAAAAGTTGTTTTTTAGGTTCAAATATTTATAAGATGGTAACATTTCACTACGAGGGTGTTAAAACGTAACAAAGACATCCACCCTTTAATCTAAAATATACCACTAATATTTGGAAATGTAATGGAAGCAAATTAGAACAACTTTTTGTGTATAAAGGTAACAAATTTTATCAGAGAAATACTCTTTCGTGTGAAAAACTTGTATTTTTTTAAGGTTTTGATGGTGTTCCGATACCCCCTCTGGCCCTCTAGACACCCCTTTTATCTAGAAAACCATATGAACTTGTAGCCTACTATTACATCTATCTTTTGATACCAAGGTATAAGCATTTGGATAAGATTTGATAAAGTTATAACAATTTCAGTGAAAAATAAATAAATTTTGGAACCAGTTTCTTCAAGAAATCCATATATCGAAAATTTGCTTCTAAAAACGTCATAACTTTTTTTTAAATTGTTCGTTTTTAATAATTTTTTCACCATTAAAATACTTTATTGAAGGGCTTTCTAATGATATATAACATTCTAGTATAAGCTCAATTAAAAAAAATCACGTACCTACAAATATATAATAAGAATATTATTACCTAAGAATCTTACTGTAAGAATAAAATGTTGTTTTCTTTATATAGAAGTAAGATATTGTGTTGGAAGATCAAAGAAAGAAGCTTTTTAAGAACAAATTACGTGACACAACACAAATATTAAGAAAAATAGATATCTACAAATGTGAAATAAAGTGGTTATTTGATATTGGTGTGAATACACCAACATAAAAGCAAAATATTTTATCAAACAAGCAAATGATTAAAAAGGAAAAAAACATTGATATAAATTTGTTGATTGATCAACAAGGACGTAAAACTGGGATGGGTAGAATAGACTAGAAGTACTTACTTGTAGCTCGTAGAAAGCAAAAGGAGATCGAATCTACCAATAAGAGAATGACTACTTCAAAAAGTAAATAATTGGCTTCTAAATTTATTACCAATTTAAATTTAAATTAGGTTAGCAATTGCAGAGTAGAATCAAGTTAGAAAGAGAATAATCAAGATTTTTAATATCAAAAGTAAAGTAAACCAAGATCTTATAAAAGAAAACCATATTTTGTTGAAGTTATCCTACCTAGGAAAATCTTAAAGGCCACTGCTGTTACAGCAAAGAGATACGGTATTCAGAGCTCAGCACATATTGCTACATTGGCTAATATCATAAACTCAGCAGGTGGAAATCTAAAAGACTTTGGTATTTCTGTTACATCTGCAAATGTTCATTCAAGTTATGTGATTAGTTATAATAGTTTAAACTAAAGAATATTATATTGAAATAGCCAAGGGAAAACTGCTTTGTTTTCATTTTTATACAAAAATAATAAAACAGTATTTTTATGGTGCAAATATAATTGTTGAGCGCTTCGCACTAGTGATTTTAAGTCCTAATATCAATAAAAAACAGTTTATTGGAAACTTCTTATCCAGATTTTTATTAGCGAAGAACAATGCAGTTAAAAAATAACACCCTCCAAATTATACATTTAAAACTGCTATAGGGGAAATTGGCATATACAGTGAAATCCAGTTAAGTTGAACTCTAAAATGGAATAGATAAAATTGTATGAATTAGAGAATGTCCTACTTAAGCAAAGCTCTTGGTTTGTATAGAAAGTCCAAGGGAGAATTTGAAATCTGACTGACTTATTCAGTGTTAACGCTATTCTACTGTAACTATATCACTGAGTCTATATTGCAAATTTTATTTTTTTAGTTTTGATTTGTATAAAAATTAAATATTGCAGAACTCGTTATCTATAAGGCAGTTGAGAGGGTGTTCTCTATATTTCTAGAGAATTTAATAAAGTCATTTATCAAAAAAACTGATATTTTGATTTGATATCTGTTCCCGCTTTTTTTAAAATAATATAATGTGATAAGTTATTAATAATAACAATATTTTTTATATACTGTTATATAGGTATGTCATTCTTTAACTTAAATATAACACAAACAAACACTTAATTCAGTTCTTTTTTGTTCAAAAAGTTAAAAAAATTGTATAAAAAAAGAGGGGGGGGGCAATCTTATTTATATAATGCTATTATTTTTTAATAATTTTTTTATGCCGAAAAAGTAATAACCAATAAAAAGCCCCCTTAAAGATTTGCAATCCCAATAAAATAAAAAAACCGGAAGTTTTAAAATATTATAGAAACCGTTTTTTTTTTTAAGAAACCAGGTCAAAAGTTTAGTCCTTTTAATGCTTGTAGGCAGCCTAAATCTTATTGAATTACGATGGGATTAGGCTTAAAATGATCGTAAACTTCTAAAAAATCAGATGAAAAGCATTATTTTTTTATTTTAATTTCTTAAGGGTGTTTAAACTGTCGCAATACGAAAATTTGTAATAAAAATTCGATCTTTGAGCCTGTTGAGCGGGGTAAAAAAATTCTTCAAATGAGTAAAGTTTTGTTTTTTATTGATCACAGAGTGCACCCACAGTATATGGAAAACAGTGCCTTTTGATTTTCAAAAATGAGGGGCGTTTAGTCTACCCTAATATGTATATATATATCCAGGAGCTTAATCACGGCTGTTTCAAAGTGGACATGCTGCTTCTTGTTTTTTTTTCAAACTAATTTGTTAAGGCGTGTTACTAAAACTAGCATAACTTTTGAAATATTTACTTAAATTCGTTCTGTAAAATATGTGAAGTATATATAAAAGTATATGAACACAAATTAAATGTTTTATTTTTTAACATTCAATGAAATAATCAAAAACTGCTCTGATTTTTAAATGAATGAAAAAAATGACGAACTTGACTAAATTTCGAAACTGTTATGGAACTTTTTAGCAAAAATAATCGGAAAAATAATATTTTTGTTGACTTATATGTAGTATAGACATAAGTTAGACCAATTATAAAACATATAAACTTTATTTACATCAAATGTGAACTAATACAGGCACTACACTATGCGAAAAAAAAAAAAATTTTTCTTAACTTTTTTTAAAAAAGTTTTTTTTTTTTTTTTTTCTAATTTTTATTTGTTTTTGCTTTTAGTCGTATAATAATATCTTTACACTTAGATCAATATTAATACTTTTTTGTAGAAAAATAATACCCATTTTTTATAAATGTATATAACAATAAAGGCAATTAAAATAATTCGTTTTTGTCAATTATCATAAACATTTTTTTTAAGTTAATATATTGATATATGTTATATAAGTAGTAAACGATCTTTGCACATGCAATTCATAGTTTTATTTCCATTCTATAACAAAAATACTCTTCATAATCTTGCTGACTTCTAATGTTAAATGTTAGCCCTTCATTCTTCTTCTGGAGTAAGGATTAAAAAATGATGCCCCAATACATATTGATGAAAATCTTACATGGAGACAGCGCATCAAAAATTTAATGATGTTAGTTGTTCATTCATAAACAAAAATTTTCTTTACTACCAAACAAACTGTAATGCTTATGTAACTGCAGACGTTTATTAAAATTATTTATTTTGTGGGTTCTCATAAGCAAGAAACTGTTTTAGTTGTCAGTTGGTCCAATAATTTGTTCTTGAGGTAGTCAAAGCACTCTTTGTACAAGAAGTTAAAGCTAGATAGTATTCCATTTATTCACCAGAAAGAATTTTATATTTTAGTTTTCAATTTATACTTTTTAAAATTAAAATTTAATTTTCTACTTTAATTTTTATACTTTAAAATTTGACTCGCTAAAATAGTTGTTCTCATCAAATTTATTACATACTTGCTTGGGACCTAAAGTATTTAACGTCACGTGATTGCTTTGAAATGTAAACAAAAATTTACGCATCAAACTAGAAAAATTTGTTTCTAACTAGCCAAGTTTGAAAACATATGTCATAACATAGCCAAAGGTACATAGAATAATTTTTTGATTTTTATTGTAGAAAGGGTTGAAATTTCAATAATTTAGTGCAGAATTTGAAAATATTACGATTTGCATTTAAATTAATAAAACTAAAAATATAAATGCATAGAAAACTAACTTTTTAAAATATATTAGATACTCCGCATCAAAAATCAGACATTTATTGATAAGTGTTCCAAATTTCAACTATCAAGCATGCAGCTATGTTATGAAATCTTAGTTGTCCCAAGAGAGGTTTTTTGTAAAAATCGCAAAAAACAGAGAAGTGATCCCAAATCAATAGCAATATTTTAACAATATTTACTTTTATTCCTTTTAATGTAAATATTTATGTAACAAGGAAAGATAGATCTTTTATATATTTTTTATTTGAAGATGAAAGCGCTAACAGAAAAAAAAAAAAAACTAATATTTTAAAGTTAATGGACTTTTAAACTTTATATGCAAAAATCTCTTATGCAGAAATTGTTTTTGCTAAACTTGTGACGTAATGTTCAATTTTACATTGCGTAAAGCAACTGTGTAATGGTAAACTTAATAAATTTAATAGGTTAACTTAGATAAACTTAAATAGATTTACTCAGATTAATTAACTTAGATAAACTTAAATAGATTTACTCATCCCAAACTGTACCTTAGATATTTGTCGAATGATCTCAACAAAATCACTGGGAAAATTGTGTACAACAGAAAAGTTTGCTTGACTGAATTTTTGATTGTGGAACACTTGAATTACATGTTTGAGAAATTTTGGATTTTTAATTTGGAGAATCCTTACGGTTTAGAGAAATTTTTGCAACTTCAAATATAGTTTAACCTTTGGCAAGGAACAAATGGTTGTCACCATCAACAATGTAGCTCAACCTTTTCAACAATAACATATACTAACTAGTGATCACCACTGATGATGTCTGAAAACTTGGCATAATTAAATGAATAAAAGTATCAACAAACTTGTATAATTCCCCCCTCCCCCTTGTACAGATCTATACACTTTTAACAACCTCCCCCCCCCCCCAATCTGCATACATATGCATTATTTATTATAACTTGTACTTCAGTTTTGTTATTTTGTGTGCTCATGCAACAGTTATTATATTGTATTAGCTTGAATTTTTGACTGCATTAGTGGCCAAAATTTCAATCATTGTATACTCATGCTGCAGTTGTTACATTGTATTTACACGAATATTTGGCTGTGTAAATTAGTTTTTAAACTTGTATGTATGTGCTGCATTTATTACATTGTATTCACTTGAATACATGGCTGCACAAGTGGCTGTGTTATTTTGCTCTTGCACAGTTATTATATTGTATTAATTTAATTTTTTTGTGTAATATTTAGTTGTGTAAACATTTTAGTCTATTTTAATACTTGTAATCTTGCGAATTGTTTTCCGCTAAGTTACTATTGTAGTAGCCATTTTGCTGTACACTTGTCACTTTTTGTGATTTGTGAATTTATTTAATGTGTTTGATTTGATAATTTTTTGGATCTTGGGTGCTACCTATAGTGCAACTATTTTGTAATTTAGCTTTAGTACAGGTTTCAAAATAATAACCTTAACGTTGCCAAATGACACAATTTTGTTTTGAATGTAAGCAATTAAAACAATTCTTTAATATTGTTTTTTGAAATCAGGAAATGCTCTTAATTAAACTTCTTAATGGCAGGAATAATTGCCTTATTTATATTCTATGATGTGAGGAAATTATCCATTAATTACAATCCTTAATGCCAGTAAAAATTGCATTAATTAAATTCCTCAATGTCGGGGAATATTGCCTAAATTACATTCCTTAATGGCAGGAAAAATTGCCTTAATTACAATTCTCAATAAAAGGAAAAATTTCTTTCGATTATTTAATTACATTTAGGAATTTTTCATTTTTAAGGAAATTATTTACTTAATTATTTCCCTTTTTTAAGGAACTTTTTTTAAGAAAAACTATTTCCTTAAAATTATATTTCCTTACTTTAAGGAAATCTTTACCAGTACTGATTTTGAGGGATTATTTCCTTATTTTTTCCCTTAAAAATAAGGAATTTTTTTTTTTTAGTGTATATGCTTTGTAATTAAAAACAATAACTCCAAGGGTGGTCATATTATTAAACACGCAAACATTGTCGCATAGATATTTTCTTACCATCTGGAATAGTTTGACCTTAAAAGCTGTATTTACCAAAAAAATTTTTTTTTTTTTTTTTTTTGATTTCATTTTATATTTCGCTGTTAAAATAAATTACAGATGAGTTTAAATGGCAAATCAATAAATTAAATATTTTAAGAACAGACGGGGACTCAAAGAAGATATCGATGATGCAATATCACCTCAATCTTTTCATAGTGCTCCTTAATATAATAAAATATTGATATTTCAAATTATAAAACATTCAAAAAGAGTTATAAAAATCCATTAAAGATGTAAAAGTAACAAAATAAAAAATATATAAAATAAACTAAAGATATAATTAAAAAGTAAATTATTTCTACAATTACAAATATATTTTGCAATAACTATATTGCAATTTTAGGTATTCAAAGAAATAAACACAAACATATACAAAAAGATTTAATAATTAATACATTAAAAAAAACGTATATCATTAGTAACTACTAAGAATAATAAGTAAAATTCATTTGAATAAATTTACAAAATTGTTTTGGAATTATTATTCCGTAAAATTAAAAATGCGTTTTTTTGCTTGAAACTTAAATGAGTTTAATGATTTTACCATATTTGAATTAGTTTTTATCGCACAGCAACATTACTATATTATTTAAAATTATTAACTTAGAACTTAAAAAAATTTCCGAATGGTTCAAAGTAAATATACTTTCAGTAAATATTGACAAAACTAACTGGACTCTATTTCCCGCATTTTCCAAAAAAAACTAATACCATACAAAACGCCATCTATATTCATTGATAATATTCGAGTAAAAAGAGTAAAAACTACTCAGTTTTAGGAATATGTATTGATGAAAATCTTACATGGAGGCAGCTCGTCGAAAATTTAAGCAACAAAATTTCAAAAAGTATTAAAATATTATACAAATCAAAAAGTTATTTAAACATGCGCACTTTAATGCAACTATATTATTCACTTATTCACTGCCATATTAACTATGCAAATATTGCGTGGGGCAGTACTAATAAAAGTAAACTAGAGCCTCTTCATCGTCATCAGAAACATATAGCACGCTTATTTAATTCTTGTGATCAACGAACTCATTCAAAGCCTCTCTTAAGAAAAATGAATGTTTTAAACATATGTCAACTTAACGTATATAATATTCTCTGTTTTATGTACAAATGTAAAAAAAGATTATCTCTGTCTCTTTTTCATAGTTTATTTATATCAAAACAAAAAAATAAATACGATCTACAAAATGATGATTTTTTGATGCAACCATTTTCGAAAACTAATCATTGTAAATTTTGCGTATCTTTTCGTGGACCGTATTTTTGGAACAAAATTGTCTTAAATAACTTTGATTTTTCTTTTGAATGGAATTACATATCTTTTAAAAAAAAGTTGAAAGAAGTAGTTTTTGAAATTGACAATATACAAATGTACTTTTAAAACCTTTTGAAATTCTTTTTATCTATTACTTATATCGGTTTATATTATCTGTAATGTATGATTTTTCTTGATATGATTTGTAACTCAATTATTTACGATCTGCAAGCCTATATTGCTATTATATTATCAAATTGTGTTTAAGAAATTTTTTGTGAACTTTTTATTTTTTTGTAATTTTTTAAATTTAAATCTTGTTTTTCTTTTATTATTGCAAAAAACTTACATTTTTATTTACTACGTAAAATATATAACTTGTAAAAATATAACAAAGTCTTTTTACAGCGGTACAATACGGTCTTCTACGAGTTCTTTTTATAAGTATATATATATTAAGTATTTTCACTTGTACTTGTTTATATTTTTTTATTTTTGTAAAATTTTATGAAATATTAACGTGATGTTTTAAAATGTAGTAAAGAACAAGGAAAAAAAAAAAATATTAATTAGTTTTTTGAAAAGAATTCCATACCTTAAGTCCTCGATATGCTATTGAATATTCTGTATATTTATTTAATTTCTTTGTCAGTTTAAAAGAATTTGATTGATTTATTTAAAAAAAATACTTTTCATTTAAATTTTTCTCAAACTTACAAATAAAATTAGCTGGAGTTCGGTTATTAATATATTTATACATAAAAATTTGGTGCTGATAAAAATTTATTACGTATACATTCATCATTTTTATATTTCTCATTAAGGGTTTAGTATGTTCTCCTCTTTTTTTCCCATAAATAAATCTACACGCATATTTTTGCAAACTATGTTTTTTTTTAGTTTTGATGGTTGTGTACTAGCCCATGTAATATTAGCATAGTTAATGAAACAATGAATTAAAGAAAAGTATATTAACTTTAGACAAACTGTATTTACATATGGACGAACTCGCTACATCAGACCAATGGTTTTATTAACTTTCGATTGTAAATATTTAATAAGGGGAAACCAAAATAAATTATTGTCAAGTATTCCCAAAAACTTTATATAGTCTTGCTTTTTTATTTGTGTGTTATTTAAAAATAGGTCTGGTAATTTAAGGGGAAAGTTTTCTTCTTGCATTTTTATGAAATAGAGTATACTTTGTTTTTTCAACGTTTAATGAGAGTTTATTCACCATAAACCAGTCATTTATCTTATTTAATTCAAGATTCATTTTTGCACAAAGTTGTTTGAAACTTTGTTAAAAAGTTTAGATTGTTGAAAAGAAATAGGTTTGTATCATCCGCAAACATAAATGGGTTTAACTTTACTGATGCATTATTTAAGTCATTTACATAAGCTAAGAATAAGAGAGGACCAAGTATCGATCACAAGGGATTTGAAGTATTCCGTATTCTTGATTTAGAACATATTATTTTCTATCCGTGAGGAAACTTTTAATCCGATTGAAGACCTTATAAGTTACTCCATAATGCTTCAACTTTCGTAACAATATACAATAAGCAACAGTGTCAAAAGCTTTTGAGAGATCGATAAATATACTTAAAGAAAAATTTATTTTCGTTAAAACCATTATTTATTTGATCAACTAATTCAATACAAACTTTAAAATTATTTCAATTTCAAAAAATGTATCTTCTATAAGTTTTATGTATAAACTTATTATCCATTTATTTAACAAAAAATTAAAAAATTACAAGTTTTTTATAATTTTACAAAATTAGGTTCGATATCACTCATATAGTTAGAACTAGTCATTGGAGTGACACCTAAATAAAATAAACAATAGCATAAATAAAAGCATGAGTAAATTAAATTAATTTAAAAATAATAATAATAACGATAAAGCTGTAATAAATTAAATAAGACAAAAAAATATGGAAACACTCAATCAATAACAACAGCAAACAAAAACAAAAATAATTAGCAAAACGGCACAATTAAAAACAAACTTTACGCCAACGAAAAGGCAAACACAAAAACTACAAAGTGAAAGCAAAAACTACAAAGCGAAAATGCAAACACAAAATCTTGAACAAAATATAAATAAAATAATATTAAAAAATATTAACAATCTTTTTTTATTTTGGCGAAAAAAGATAGATGTAAAAAAATTAATAAAATAGAAAAACAGCGAACAACAATACAAATAGTTAGAAAAACAGCACAAATAATAGCAAATAATAAATAATAAAAATAATATATAACTTTGTGCCAACGAAAAGGCAAAACACAAAAACTACAAAATGAAAGCAAAAACTACAAAACGAAAATGCAAACACAAAAACTTTTTTAAGATAAAAAAAAAATAAAAAATAAAAATAATCTTTTGTTATTTTGGGCGAAAAAAAACGTTTTTTGTTTTGTTTTTTAAATCTATTTGTTTTATTATTCCTTTTCTTGTTTTATCTTGTCTTCAATCTTTTAGTTTGTTTATATCTTTCAATAATTCTCTTATTTTACTTTATTTTTATAACATTAGAAATAATAAATAAATTTTACAAAGTTTTTAGAAATTTCTAAACAATTTCGTTAAATATAAAATTATTAAAACTATCAACAGATCTGCTATCATCTGTTTCTTTGTTCTTTAGTTTCTTACAAAGTTTTACAACGCTCTAATGGATGTTATTTAATAACTAGTAGGGGAAAGCGGGGAAACATGGCGAATGGGGCAAGATGGGTTTTCATATAACAACTCAACAAAAATTTTAAAAATTGGGTGAAAACGAAACTGTATTTGCATCTTGTATTTTAAAACACCAATTGGTTTTTTGAAATAATATTAACGCCATTTTATACAAATATGTTTACTTTTTGCGCTTAAAAAAAAATTCCTCACTTTCGGTTTCTCATAATGGTTGGTGTCCTTCAAGTTTAACTTCTTTAGAAATAGTTTTAGCAATTTGTGTTTATTTTTTGTTACTTTAATTAGAGTTATTGGCAGTTTTTAAAATTTTATAAAATTGGAGGTAAAAATTGCATAATAAGTCATCTTGCCCCGGTCACGTGACCAGATGACAAATTTATTAACTTTTTATTTTAATATTTATTTCAAATTGTTATATTTGCAAACTGAAAATTCATGCAGGCAATGAAAGAACTTAATAGCATAAACATACTGAGAAAGTATTATGGCTTCACGACTTATAGTTTTTCAATAACTCAGGGCTTTCAAAACGTTCGCCATGTTGCCCCACTTTCCCCTAGCTATAAAAAAAGTTTTTTTTAAAAAAATTCAACACAGAACATTTTAGTTCATGATATAGATCTTTCTAGATTAGTTAATTACTAGTTAAAAATTATAAAACTATTTCTTAAATTTTGTTTTAAAACAAAAAACAAAACAAAACTTTGAATTGTTATTATAAACTATATTGAGGTTCTTTACCAAAAAAAAAAAAAAAAAAAAAATAGTCCAAGAAAAATAATCTAAACAAAAGTATAACATTAAAAAAAGACACTCAATAGAGATACATATCAAAAGACACAAACAAATAATTAACTATATCCCTTGTGTTTTCTGCCAAAAAATAACCTGTATCGAAAGGGTCCACTTTGCCACCCCCCGCACCCCTATCACGCCGGCCTTGTATATATATTTATATATATATATATTTATATATATATTTATATATATATATATATATATATATATATATATATATATATATATATATATATATATATATATATATATATATATATATATATATATATATATATATATATATATATATATATATATATATATATATATATATATATATATATATATATATATATATATATATATATATATATATATATATATATATATATATATATATATATATATATATATATATATATATATATATATATATATATAGAGAGAGAGAGAGAGAGAGAGAGAGAGAGATAAATCTATGCATACCTGTATATACTGAATCCATAAGTGTAAAGTAGTAAATCCCCTTCTTTTATTTTACGCTCACTTTGCTTAATTGTTAATTACCCTGTTTAATCAGATATTTTTATAATTTGCTGTTCCTCCTCATATGTTCTATTTGTATCTATATTTAAGAATCTTTTTCTAATCTTTTATATATTAGTTGTTATTATTAAAAAAACAGTAGGCATTTATTTAGCACTATATGTATTATGTGTGTGTGTGTGTGTCTGTATTCATAGCTTATTTAACAATAATAATAACTTAATATATAAAATATATTTTACTCAAAAGAGATATTTACTTTGTTGGTTTTTGATGTTTTATATTTAGTTACTAACTTAATATAAAACATCGAAAGAAAAAAAATGTTTCTAACTTAGTCTGATTAAGTTAGAAACA
This sequence comes from Hydra vulgaris, assembly GCF_022113875.1. NCBI lineage: Eukaryota > Metazoa > Cnidaria > Hydrozoa > Anthoathecata > Hydridae > Hydra > Hydra vulgaris. The sequence continues at coordinate 31,295,676 of NC_061170.1, read as the reverse complement.
ACTTTTTTCTTTTTAGACAAATTTTTATCAAATAAAAAGTCAGACTTTCAAAAATGTTAAAACTCACTGTGTAACTAGCATAAAGTGATAAAAGCGTGGACTGCAAAAATAAATTTTTTATTGTAAAAATATACATTGGAGAAAAATCATTAAACAAAAGTTTGCTGAGATTAAAAGTAAACATTTTAAAACATTATACCACTCTTAACTGAGAAGTTATAATTTACCGCTCTAGAATAAATGTACCGCTCCGTGACTAGTGTTGTTTTTTATACTTATTAACTAACCGGTTTTTAATAAAACCCACTACAACAAATTGATATTCACTATGTTACTACAGAGGTAGCCAGAATATAATTTCACTTCTAAAAATTCCATTTATCGTAGAAAATTTATAATAAATAAAAAACTGGCTACCTCTGTAGTAACATGGTCTAGTCAACCAATCTTTAGGGACACACAAAAACAATGATCCTAACATTTTTTTTCTCTTGTCTTGGTCTTTAATTTACTAAATGTATCATTTATTTGATGATATGCTAAAAAATTAAGGAAATTATGAAATCATATATAATATAATAATTTGGTGAAAACCCTGGTTTCTTTAACCCTGAAAATCCCGTACTTAAAAAGATAAAATTTAAAAAATGTATATATTTCTTTAACTAATACTAACTTGTTTTAGTTAAAAAATGTTTAAAATGTTAAAATTGATTTTTTTTTTTTTCAGAAAAGTGAAATCCATATTCCGCTTCGCGACGCATAGTGTGCCCGCGGACAAAAAAATGCTCGCAGAGACTTTTTTTAAATGCGCGTTTAATAATTTGGATATTTAGGAGACAACCATCTTGGTAATGTGATCTATCTTCCTCAAAAATCAATCCAGACATCAAAAAACTAGTTTCAGAACCACTCTTAATAATTATATTGTTTTGATACAAATGATTATAATAGTTATTAGCCATCTATATTTTTGTACAAATAAATATTTTTTGCTCGCCATTGTTCTTTAACTTTTGCTCGTTTCCTAAAAAGTCTGGCCACCCTTGACTTAGAGCAAGTCTCTACACGAAAGTCGCAACATGCGATATAATAAAATTATTTTAGACCGCATATTATGTGTGCGTTTTATAGGGCAGTTTTGGGCAACAAACAAGTTCTTTTTTCATCAAAAATATATTATAGGTTATAAATACATATTATGTAGCCACAATGCTGAGGTCCAGGCTTTCACTTTTAATCTTGAAGGTAAAATCTACATGAATAAAAATCTCGTTCCGGCCGGAAATCAAAATTTCTAATCCGGTACACCCCTTATTTTGTACCATATTTTTGTCTTCTAAGGAAAAAAAAATGATCCTCAATTTCTAAGATATTTTTAGGACTTTTAGATTCTGGTGCGGAAGGGGTTGGGGAAAGATCCATACCCCCCCCCACCTGTATCTGTAACTGACACACATAAAAGCGATTTTATTCATTTTATTTGTAAAATCGCCTCTGAACGCACACATAAAGTTTTTTCAATTTTCAAACCATTATTGATTTAAATATACATATATAATTTAGATATAGAAGGGGACAAGTTTTAATTTTTAGAATAGCTATTTTTTATCTTGACCCTCCTAGTTTTTAGTTCAGTTCACAGTTTAGTTTAGTTCAGTGACACAAAATACTAATGCCATTAGTATTGTGTGACACTGATTTATTACATTTATAAACTTGTCTTAACCCTAATAAGTAAAACTAATGCATGCAACAATAAGTTTGTGTGTGCCTGAAAAAAGCTGCTGCACAAAAAAACAAGTTGATTGAGTTAAAAATAATTGCTTACAAAGCAAGCACTCTACCACTAATTTAAACAAATTTAAAAAACAATGAACAGCTGTTGAAAAAACAAAGAACACCTGTTGAAAAAACAATGAACAGCTGTTGAAAAAACAAAGGACAGTTGCCGAAAACAAGATTCAACTTGTTTCTCACTTCCATCCTCTATTTTTCGATAAGCTAAAGTAGAAAAAGATTTTTCTAATAAAACTATAATTAAGAGCATAAAAGTTTCACACAACAAAATAGAATAATAGCTTGGGAGATTCAAATATTATGAGAGGGAAACATTACACTAAATCAAGCAACATATATATTTTAAAAGTACTGTTAATTGCTTGCTTAAAATATAGCACTGTCTAAAGCTCAAATACCACACAGCTTTGAATGCTCTTCTTTCCAATGACTTACCTGGCATTCTTTACTACAGTAAGTTGCTAAGTGACATCGGGAACATTGCTTGTAAGTTAATATTGATTTATTTTCACATTTATCAAAGAAGCATTTATTTTTTTGAGACTCTTCAGGTTTTTTATTCAACTCAGATATAAAGTCTTTCCTAAATGTTTCAACAAAAGTTTGTTGATCAGTTGTTAAAAGTAAAAGTTTCTGGTGAGTTAGGTTTGCAATTTTAAGCAATTCTCCATGACAATTTTCCCTATATTGAATTTTTCTACTTAGCAAACTTGAAAAGTTGAAACTGTTTAGTTGTTTTTTACAGTTGTTTGTTCCTTCAAGTATAAGATTTATAATTAGCAAAATTAATTCAATATTTGCATCAGTGGCACTTAAGCAGCACTGATTCAAACATTCATACAACCATTCAATAAATCCACAGTCAGCTACATGCTCATAGTAGTTATCATCACTTTCTCCTAACATAGAAATTATAAAGTTAAGTGATACTAGAGTTAAAGATGACTTTTCAATATTTGTCCATTCTTGTAAGTGCAGGTTAAGCAGTGGACGAAGCAGATTTAAATTTCCTTTCAATAAAATTCTTAATGAAGGTTCAATGGTCATCAATTGCAAGTAATGCCATGCAAAATATTTAAGTTGCTTCTGTTTGTTGCAATTCGTAATAACTAATAAAATTTCATCATAACAATATTCTTTAAGCGATGAGCAGAATAATCTCCCTCTTGTATCACTTTCTTCTGAGAGTTGCTTATAATACAAATCAAGTTTTAAAATATCTTCATTTTGAAAATTATAAAGTACATTTTTTGCAAATTCATCATATTCATTCATTTGTCTCGGACTGATATCATTCATATTATAATCATTAATATTATTCTATATATATATATATATATATATATATATATATATATATATATATATATATATATATATATATATATATATATATATATATATATATATATATATATATATATATATATATTATTCATATAATACCAAAAAATAATAATACATACTTATAATTATAAAAAATAATAATACATACTTATGAAAAAATAATACATATTTATAATATTAAAAAATAACGAAGAAGATAATTACATATTATTATTAAAATTATTAAAAACTATTAACTAAAAGAAAAATGATTATATTAAACAAAAGATTAAATAAACACAATATTATGCAGTTCAAAAACAATTGTTTCTGCTCAACATCTATTTTTAATGTAAATTTAGTGGAGTTCAACACCAGATTTTTTTAGAATACAATTAAAAAATTAAAATTAATACAAATTAACAAAATATAAATAATACAATTAATACAAATTAAAAAAACTTGATAATTTACTATTTAAATTTTAGTTTGAGCCATTTCAACAAAATATTTAATTATTATAAATTTTAAAAAATCTGTCTGAAAATAGGTAGAAAAATTAGTTTTCATTTGATTTCAAACAAAATATCGTTAACTATACAACACTATATTAAGTTTAACAAAATATAATTACTTTATTTTGAAAGACTTTACGTTTAACACGGTTTACTTAAAGTAAGTTATTAAAATACTTTATTAAAGGGTAGCGCTTTTGAAAATAATCAAACCGCTTTTAATAGTAAACAAATTCATTTCGAATAACAATCGAATGGTTCGGTGTCTTTAAAGCGAAACTTTTAAGAGCGAAAGTTTTGAAAGCGAAAGGTCGGGAAAGCGAAAAAGTTAAAAGCGAATGCGATTGGTTAAGCGAGAAAATTTTTTTAACAACATTAGTAACTTCTTAAATTAAGATGTTATTAAGATTTAATAACATCTTAATAACATTGGTAACATCTTAATAACATTTTAATAACATTGGTAACATTATTATTTTTATATAAATACATATGAGTTAACCTATTATTCTTTTTCATTGAATTGTGTCATCTTAAAGTTGTTACAATTGAAGTGAGTCAATTTCAGAAATAAGTTCATGAAGTTTATTATAAACTTTAAAAGTTTATACTTTATAGAAAATTGAGTAGGGCACAATTGAATTGTTTAGAATTTTGCTCCAAAACAAAGCGTAAAAGTTAAGTGTGTATACCAATTATAATAGGGAAAATTAGTTGTTTTCGCATAAAAAATTTAGTTAGTTAGAAGTAGTTCTCTTTTATGTGCCAGCATATCGGCCAGTTATATTTACTGTTTAATTATCTGCAAGGCAAAGTGAGTATTTTAATATTTTTGTTTAAAATAATTTTAATAATTGTTATCAGACATTCACTTTAGAAATATGAATTATAGCTTAAACTTTAGGCTTTTAAGTTAAAGCCTGTGTCAAAAATGACTTTTATATGTTGTATTTAAAAATGACTTAATGACATTATTTATATGACAAAAATGGCTTTTGTATGGTGCATTTGCCTGAAATTTGACTTATAGTCTATTAGTCAAAAATCACAATATAAGTCTCTATAATAAAGATACTTATATTGTGACCATTATGTATGGCATTATCTTGATCGATGTTGTTACACTTGGAATATGTTGTTTCAACTTTTAGGTATTTTATTTTGCTACAATTTTTTTATGATGTTGTTTTGATTTGATTTGTTCTGTAAACAGAAAGCTGTACAGTGTCCTTTTTTTTCCCACCTGTTGAATTTCAGCAACATTTTTGTCAAAATTATTTATAGTTCATTTTACAAGAGGTAGTAGAAGATTATTTTATTTTTAACTACTTTCTTATTTTGTAATGTGGTTTTTTTTTTAGAACAACTTAAGAGTATGATTTAATAACTGTGTGAATCTTCTTGGTTGATGCCTAAAAGATTTTTTGAAGGCAGTTCTACATTTTATTGAAATATAAAAACATGCCAATATCCCAAAAATTATTCTGCGTAATGTTTTTTGGATTGTTTGCATGTAAAATTAAAAATTCAGTCATTAATTGTGAAAAAGGCTAATTGGCTAATTAGTTTAAAAAGTTTCAATGGTGATGATTGATTGGTGAGAAACTTATTTACTTTTTATGTTTTAATTACATGATTTGTAAATATTTATGATATGAATTGTTTGTGATCTCAGTATAGTAAAGTTTTTATTTCTACATTTGTATTACTTAGCACAAATATTTTATTATTTTGTCTACAGATTGGTTTGTAATAGCATTAATTATCTTATTTACTTAATGTTCAGTATACTGTTCAGTATGTTGTTTTTAAACTAGATAAAATAGTTTTTAAAACGAAAATGACTGCTGGCTCTATATGAATCTAATTTAAGTTTACTTCTTTGGGAATTTTATATCATATATTAAGTTTATTGTATTGGTAACTTTTTTATTACTAAAAAAAGAATTTTGTTACACAAAAAAAAGTGTAAAATGCATAACATCCCAGCTATTACAATATATTGGAGGGCTTTTATTGGAAATGTTTTTTTTTTAACATTTTCATTTCCAACAAGACTGCAAGCACCTACTATTAGAGAAAAGATGAAATTTATAGAGTAAAATAACAACTAACAGAAAAAATTAATAGATTGCGAATTATATGAAAAAAAACAAACAAGCTGAAGCAAGTGAAAAAAAAGTTTCACGAAAAAACAGATTAGAACTTTTTAGGCACTTAGGAACAGTCATATTAAAGGATTAACCTTTATTGAATGATGAGTAACACAATAGTGAGTTTTAGTAGATGATAAAAGAGACGCTAGCTCTTTAGAGCAGTATCCATAATTGTATTTATAAAAAATAAAATGAGAAGCAACATTATGATAATATTCTAATGGTTGGAGGTTGGCTGCAAAGGTCAAGGTGCAAAAACAATTCCTTTTTGTACCTTGTCTAAAAGAGAAAGGCCATTACTGAAAGATCTGATTAAGATATGGCAAAAGTGTTCCATGCAGGGATGGATGTAAGATTTATAGAGATAAGACATAAATATTTATAGAGATGTTTGAATTGATGAATACTTTTAAATTTAATATTGTATCATAAGTTGACAATATATTCAAAGACTGAAATTTAGCACAATTGTATTAAGCAAAGGTCTTTGCACACCACCAATTAAGCATTTATATTTCAAGAGTTGTTTATTGATAAAAGCTTGCCTTAATTTACATAAATAGTAATGTTTGTAGATACTATTATCTACTAGATAATAATTTATATTAAAAACTAACCTTTATATGTCTCGTTTTCAAATATGTTGTGTTGATATATTTGCCCTGGCTTTTAGTTTATGACTCAAAATTTAAACATCAATTCTTGAGGTTTAACTATCTCATCATTTCTAAAAGTATTAAGGGTAGACAGCCTAACTCACCATAACTAATCAAAACAAAAGAACATTATAAACTTGTATCTTTCTAATTTTATGAATAATTTTTATTTAAACATTAAAACAATTTTTTGGTTGAAATCTAACACATAAATTTCAAAAAACAAATTAAAATTAAATAATATCAATAAGAAATTATGCAAATCTTTTTTTTTTATCTATAACTTATTAACTTGTAGTGCAATTATAATTTTTATGCAAGATTTTATACCTTTTTGTCGCAATGTAACTCAAGTCTCAGCTAGAATACCAAATGAATAAATAATTCTAAACTATATGCATTTAATTCTATACTAAAACTATATACATAAACTCTAAACTATATACAATAAGTTTTTTTTATTTATTTAATCTAATAAACTCAAACTGTAACTATAACTCTCAGCTAGAATATCAAATAAATAATTCTAAACTATAACTAACTTATAATTATAAAAATATTAACAATTTAAAAAAAATAAAATCCAAACGCTAAATAATCTATAATATAATATTGAGATAATAACAAAATCAGAAAAAATTTCAATAAATTTCAGTTGTTGTTGCTGTTGAACTTATCGCGATACTCGATTTCCCGGTTTTCGCTTTCAAACTTTTCGCTTTAACGTTCTTTCGCTTTAAAACTTTTCGCTCTTACGTTCTTTCGCTTTTAAACTTTTCGCTCTTACCTCCCATTACCCAATCGAATAGCTACGCTAGTTTTACAATGAATAATTCTTTAAATAATGAGTTGAATTACAAAACGAAAAAAATTTATAACTGTTTAGAGATACATTTAACAAAAACGGTTTGTATGAGTGGTTCTAAAAGTGTTAAACAGACGTCTAACAAAAGAAAACCAGAAATATGTCTAGGTAAATAAAGTTTAATAAATTATTTAAAATCAAATAAATTATTTTTATAAGTTAAAATATAAAAAGTTTTTATTTCAAAAAAAAAAAAAAAGTTTTAGTTTCACAAATATGAAACCATATTTTATGGCTAATAAGAAATTACTTGACAAACTTTATAAAACTAGAATACTTTAGTTTCTCCGATGATTTTGCTTACTTTTTATGTACGATTTTGCTAACTTTTTATGTATGACTTTTGCATGTTGTAAAATGTAAACCAAGACAGAAGTTTTTCTCTGTTAAAGCCGGTTGTTTTGTAATTTTATCTTACAATTATAAAATTTTTGAATTTTTATTCATTAATAAAGCTCACAAAATGTGTGTTATTTTTTATTGATGAATTGTTTTTAAAACTATGTACCGGACCTTTATTGAATTCCCGCCAATATGCTACAAATGGGAGAGTCATAGAAAATCTATAAATACAGGAACGGATCCATAAATACTCAGAAGGAGAAAGTATTTTTAGATCACATTTTCTAGAACTTGTTGTAAAAAAAAAGGCACTGAAAACTTTTCATTTGTGAACATCCTTTTAAAAAATTTAAACTATTAAAAAACTATTTAAAAAGGTGAAATTATTGGCTTTAATATTAATGATCTTTTGAAAAATTTTTAAAACTTATGCCTTGCAAACACACCATTTTTATTTTTTATGAACAAATCAATAATGTTTTCTGCATCAAAATTTAAACAACTTGTTTTCAAAATTATATTTTTCTGATCGGAAGACTAAAGTAGTCAAGTCAAATTTTTTTTAAATATAATCTTAACTTGTGGGTTATACAATTTTAAAATTTAAAATCTGCTGCAAGCATAATATTGCTATGACGTAACAAAATACTTAGAAGTATTTTTTTTTTTTTTTTTTTTTTTTTTTTTTTTTTTGCATGTATTTAGGTGCTCCCAGAAGTCCTTACGGTCTTATCATAGAGCACCGCGGGAGAGCATTTAACAGGAAGTTCACGCCTCCTTCCGTACCCATGTCGCTTGTTGGGCTAGAGCTGGCGTCGAACCTGGGACCTCTGGGTTCTGAGCCAGAACTCTAACCACTGCGCCACGGCTGCTTGCATTTTCTTGGTCATGACGATAATTTTTCCTACTTAGTGATGCAAGATTTTTTTTTTAGGTTTCAGAGTAGATTAGATTAGATTTAGATTTTAAATTTTCTTACTTAGTGACAATTTTTCTTACTCAGTGATAAATTCATAGGGTTAAAGAAATAGTTAAGGTGCAATTTAAAATATGTTACAATTATAAACCTCAAAAATAAGACCTTATTTTGTGATTTTTAATTGATAAAGTAAAAAAATGTCATATTAATTAAAGTTATTGTACATTTTTTAATTTGTAGAACTTCGTTTTGTCGTTTGCAATTGTAATTCTATTATAAGTTATTTGAATGAGTTGTTTAGATTGTCGCTGTAAAGTGAAAACAATTTTTTTAAACACTTTTTTTCTTTTTTAACAAGCGAGATGTTCTGGTCAAGGAACCAAAGTGTTCCAATATAGAAACCGGTTGTCTTGATTGGAACTGTAACAATGATAGTTTGCAATAACAGTGCAAACGATTATATTAAATTATGGTTTATAATTATAAATTATTAATTTGATTATATTTTCAGAAAAATACAGTTTTTTATGAACCAAAACAGTGCTCTAGTTTTGCGAACACAAAAACCATGGAAACCATTTGTAAATCCCCACCCTGTATGATAGGGTTGTCTTTTTGCATTAATCAAATGTTTTTATAGTTTAGTCATCTTTGGTTAAAAAATAATTATTTCTAAGGTATTCCAATTTCGGCAACTTTACCCATACTTAAAATGATTTTTAAACTGTATTTTAATTTTTTAAGTAATTTTACATTTGCCATATAAATAATTTAGTTTGTTTTGAACTAAAAGAATATTTTATATATATAGTTCTTTCTGTCTTTAAATTGTTGTTAATAATTGGATTGTTCTTTAGATGTTAAAAATAAAAGCGCTATTATAGAATTTAAACCATTAAAAATAAATTATTATACTAACATGTACTAACAAACATTTTTGAATTAAATTGTTAATTCAAAACTTGTTTAATTAAATATTTGACTTTGCAAGGAGTGCAAATGGTCACACCCTTGTAAGAGACGCCTCTCTAACAATAAAAGAATTTAATATAAGATAAAAACTGATATAACTACGTTATAATAACTAATACAATAACTTTCACACTAAAATCACGTTTTTTCTATTTCTATTAAACAAGAAGATCTTCATTTTCCCGATGATCTTGAAAAATCATTCTACGATGGCGCTCTAATCAATGAATCTTTATGTAGTCCAAAAAGAATTAGTAAAGCAGAAAGTAAAGGTAAGTTTTCAGTACTTTTTTTAATAAAAAAGTAACGAATATATATATATATATATATATATATATATATATATATATATATATATATATATATATATATATATATATATATATATATATATATATATTATATATATATTCGTATATAGATGGCTGGGGGGTGGGTCACTCCCAACACCTCGCGATATAATAAATATATAATGAGATTAGAATTATTTTGTTTTATCTCCACTTTTAAAAAAAATCGAGTTATTGATTGTGTCATGTATCTCAAAATAATTTTTTTCTACTATATTAAAACCTAAGTTAAAATCAAAAAAGTTTTGGAGAAAACATAAGTAATAAAAATCTTTTTATATGCTTGAAGTTTTTATTTTTTAAATCGTTCTATCTCAAAACTCAAAAAGGTAGAATAAAATAATTCTAACTTTGCGATATATAAATACAACTTTATGAATTTTGCATTTTAACTTTTCATCTACTTTCATCTAACAAATTCATCAAGTTACAAACTGAAAACTTATGCATACAATGTATGATTATAATAAGACAATTGCAAAATATTATTGCTTCATGACTGACAGTTTTGCAAAAACTCAGGATTTTTATATATATATATATATATATATATATATATATATATATATTAAAAGATATATATATATATATATATATATATATATATATATATATATATATTAAAAAGCCCTTTATATATATATATATATATATATATATATATATATATATATATATATATATATTTAAGCCCTTTATATATATATATTTAAGCCCTTTATATATATATATATATATATATATATATATATATATATATATTTTTAAGCCCTTTATATATATATATATATATATATATATATATATATATATATATTTAAGCCCTTTATATATATATATATATATATATATATATATATATATATATATATATATATATATATATATATATATATATATATATATATATATATATATAAACACACGCATACATGCACCTGAGGTTAAAGAAGAAAAAAAATTAAAGCGCATAAAAATTCATTAAAATGTTTATTAAAATATTTTTCAAAATTAGTTTTTTTTTCTAACATCAAGAAAAATGTTTATAAATTACATAAATTATTATTTTCCTTCTTGTGTTGAAGTATAATAAAATACCACGTTTAAAGTAATGCACATATAAGCACATATTCCTTTTTTTAGCCATTAAAAAAACGCATATTCTAGATGAGCAGTCAAGTAATTTTTTTTTTTATATTTTAGATCAGATACTGAATGGTAGCATAAATAAAATCAATACTGTACCGAAAAAATTTAGCATACGGAACTGCGGTTTGAATAAGGGTATAGCGCATCAAATACGGAAAACGAAAGAGCAAATTGTCCCTGAGTCGCCGTTTATTGACAGCAGCATTTACAATTGTAAAAATAAGGTGTTTATTGTGCCTGAAACACCAATGGTAAATTTCATTAACGAAAACAACAAAAGACTTGTACCTAAAACACCCATGATAGATTTCAACGAAGAACCAAAATCAATATTTGTGGCGTGGGAAAATCCAATAGTAAATTCCCATAATGGGGCAAGGAGGTTTATTGTGCCCGAGACACCGTTAGTCGATTTTAATAGCGAAAAAAAAAAGTTTTATTGATTAACATTTTATATTATTAATGAAATTAAATAAAACCATTTTAAAAATTATTATTAACAATTATATTACATAACGATTTACAATTTTTCAATATTTAAATATATATATATATATATATAATGTTTAAAAATTACAGAAAAAAATTACAAAAACAGTTTTGCTCGAAGAAAACACTCTTAAAACACTTTTGCTCGAAGAAAATTGCGACTTGTACCACTAAGAAGAAGTTCATGCTTCTGAAACACTTCTATGCATTGAACTGGGTACAATGTGTTTAAAAAATCAACCACCTAAAGTAAATAATGATACAAAACAAGAAAGAGAAATACATGCCATTATTTTTTTTTATCGCTCTTGTCTAAAAGAGCAGTATTACCAGAACCAGAATTTTGAATAAACTTTTTTCATTTATAACAATAGTTTTTTTTTTAAATATAATCGTCATAGTTACATAAAAGGACAAAACAAACATGCATGTGGAGAAATCTCTGTGTAACATTTATAGGTCATCATTTTCGTTCATGAGAAAAAATGCACAGTCATTAGACTATATGTTCGTTTCTTCCAATTCTTTTTGTCTGTTAATTGGAATATGCAGGATGCATAAGTTAAAGATTTTTAATTTAATAGGATTTCTTTTTAGTATGTTTTAAACATAATCATTGGTATACTTAATATATACATTCTTACATTCTTTATTTTTATTAATATATACAGTTTTACATTCTTTATTTTTTAGAATGAAATTTGATCTAATTATTTAGAAAATCAATCAATTCCTGAGTTGTTTTTTTTTACCAACTAGCAAATACAAAATACTATTTTTTTTGTATCAGCTTAAAAATTTATTATCAAGATCTGCGAAAAAAAAAAGGTTTAACAAATTATTTTTTACTTTATTTAGAATCAATAAATGAAACGGATTATCCAATCATTCTTTTCTGTAAATAAATAAAAGAGAATGTTGCCCTCAAGAGGCAACGTTCATTTATATTTCTAGAAACTATGGCATACCACAAAATTCTATCATTGGTTCTGTGCTGTTTCTTATCTATAATCATCAATAATCTGACCTTGTCCAGTTTTGAAAAAAAATTGTCACTTATTGATTGGATAAAACGGGCAGAAGAATAAGGTCACTTTCTCGATTCTCGAGATGTAATGTGTAGCAACACTTTTACTTAAAACGAAGTAAAAGTGTTTTTTTAATAAAAAAAGTATCCACATATTTATTAGAATAAAACTTATTAAACTTTGTGCTAAGAAAATTTCAAAATTATAAATAATCTTATTTATTCGAACAGATTATTTAGATCAACGGACCAGGGATTTGAAAAGTATGCTAACTTTTGACCAGAAAGCCCAAAAAAGACACAGGTTTTGAAAGTCACAAAATTAATATTTTTTCCTCTTCTTTCAAATGTATTGAATGATTTCTGAACAACTTAGAGAAAAAATATTAAGACATTCAAAGCACAATAACTGATCAATTTTGAACCTTATGTTATTATGTAAAACGATAACCAAGAACTCTGGGGTAAAAAATATTAGGTTTGACTTTAAACCCCCTATACTTTTTTTCCAAATGCAAGTTCTTTCAAAGTTTTTGTTGCTCCAAGGCATCTAAATCAGAAAAAAAATTCAAGTATTCTTTTTTTTCACTTCACATCCTTACCTTCTATTTTGGATTTCAAAGAAATGATTTTACAAAGAAATTCTTACAAATTCAATTAAACACATACAGGTTTTGTATTTATTTGAATATCTGATATATATTTTTCTTCCAAATATCTTCCGTTCACAGATTTTACTTGGAATTTAAAATCAATATCTCATGAGTCAATAATTCAAATTGTTAATAGTTTTACTCCAAAAAGCAGTTACGGTCTAATAAATAACATGTTAATTGAACATTGCAGATCAAGTTCAACTGTTTTATAGCAAAAATAGATAATGGTTCTATTAGTACTGGATGTTTCCCACAAGATATGAAATTAGCTTTGATAAAATCTGTACTCTCGGGTGCCTAATAAAAGGTGGGGGAGAGGGGAGTTGATGGGAATAAAAGGGTAGGGGAGAAGGGTGGCGTGGGTGAAATTTTAGTCCAGATGCAATAAGTGGGGAGAGGGGGTCTTAATAAAAGGGTGGTTGGGAATTTTTACAGAACAGTAATAAACAATTTAATTCTAGTGTGGCTTGTGGTCAAATGCGCATCATTTAACATCAGTTTTAATATAATTCAATAGGATTTAATATGCTTACATAACTGCATACATGCTTACATAAGTTTTTTTACTATTGGTGAGAAATAATCAAAAACCTAAACTCTGATTCTTTGTTTTCGTTTCAAGATGCTTTTTTTGTTGTTGATAATAAGTAAAAATTAATAAACAGGGAGGGAAAAATTTCTGTAAATTAATAAACGTTCTCTCTCGTGTGTTGAACATTTAGACCTCATTTTGAAAAAAAATAAATAAATAATTATATTTAGTAGCATAAAAAAGGAGAATTACAAGAGCGCAAGGTTATCCAATGTGGAGAAAATCAAAGAAAAAATAGCCTTAGCATTCTGGGTATACTTTGAGAAAACAAAGTGAAATGATATCACCATATAGTACAAGTGTCAAAAGAGATAAGTATAGGCATCTATCTACATACAGGGGCAATTTTAGGAAAATAATTCGAGTGGTAGTACCCCAGTGCCGGCGCCTGTGATAAGGAAATTTTGCTGAAACATTGCATTTTTTGCAAAAAAAAACAACAACAAACAAAAAACAAAAACAATATTTGCCTTATAGAAAAAAGAAAATTGATCATACAGATTATTGGTACGAAAAAGGTTCTCACAAAACCTATTGATAAAAATGGAATCTGTTATCTTTAGATCAAGAGTATCAAATAAGTCTTATAATCCAAGCATAGTAGATATATGCCAACCTAGCTATTATTATTATTATTATTAAATAAATATTTTAGCAAGGTTAACATTATTAAGTAATTGTGAGCCAACAGAAGAATAGCTCTTTCTAAACTTCAAAAGTTTTTAAGCTTAAAAAAATTTAAGTAACAAACAAACAAAAAAAGCTTTGTGCTCCTAGTTGAGAAATGTCTGATCATCGGTTGTGCAGAATGTTGATTGATATTTTTTTCATTTTTTGTGTTTTTATATCGACTGTAAAAATAAGAAATAAGAAAGACACCTTTCATTAAGTATTATTTCTTTTCAGTTGAATTTTTTAAGTTTAAGTTGAACTTTTTTTATTGTAAATTTATACCATATTGAAATAATTTATAAAATAAATAATAAATTATATATAAAACAAATAATATATATATATATATATATATATATATATATATATATATGTTTTATGGTCAGACCTTTGTATCAAATAATTTTTGCCGACCTGATGCCGACCTCAAAAAGATTGAGGTTGGCAAATTATTGCCGACCTCATTTTTCTTAATTCCGAGGGTTATATATATATATATATATATATATATATATATATATATATATATATATATATATATATATATATATATATATATATATATATATATATATATATATATATATATATATATATATATATATATATATATTAGGGTGGGTTTCAGTTATTATATAAAAAAACTTTTAAACTTTGCTAACCTTGTTAGAGTTAATATTAATTAGTTTCAGATCATTTGTGCCACTACCACCTGCTATAACAAACTTATCATTCCAAAATCGACAACAGTACAAATATTCTCCACATCCATTGTTTTTCTGAAAATCTAAATTGCTAATAAGACGACCTGACGAAAAGTCCCAAAGCTATACAAAGTTAAAAAAAATTAATTTAAATAAGCTCTTCAGATGCACTAAACAAAATTCAAAACATTCATATACAAAATTAAAAATGTTAGACCTGCAATGCATCTTGTTTCACCCAAGAAGCAGTCAATATTGTATTGTGAGAGACATCTAAGCCATCACCACAAACAAATGGACCAGAAATCGATTTTACAGCATTCTTTAAGCGCAGGTCCCACACCTGTTCCATTTATTTTTTAGTAAATGTTTTAAAATAAAGGCGAACTTTTGATAAATCAATTTTGACTGATTTATATTAAAAAATCAAGTAAAAACAAAAAAACTTTGTGCTTATGATTTAGATAAGTCTGAATATCGGTTGTGATAAATGTTGATTTTAAATTAAATCATTACCTTTAGTTTTCTATCCCAACTAGCAGTAATTAATAGATTTTTATCATCAGGCAAAAACTTTACAGAAAAAACCTTCTGAGAATGCCCTGGGATTTCAGATAATATGTTGAAGCTGAAATTTTTTTAATATTGGAACAATAACAACAATATGTTATTAACTATAAATTAAAGATTAAAAACAAAAAAGATATACATAAATAAATAAAGATATATATACTATAGACAATTTGTTTACATAGAAAAAGGTGAATTTAACTCACCTATCAATATCAAAATGGTTGCTTCCTTTGTATGAACGATACAGTGTTAGTGTATCGCTATCATATAAACGAACACAAGCATCCTAGCCATAAATTTAAAATTAAACTGAATAATATACTGTTTATAAACAAATATAATAATCAATATATATGAAGACCTTACTGCATAAACATGTTAACTCATTTTTTATGAATTTGTGTAAATTAGAGTTATGTTAAGCCAAGCTCAAAACATATCATGAGTTAAAATAATATTGTTGAATGATAAAATACTTTGTAACAAGATTCAATTCAAAACTCAAGGACAAAAGTTAACATGTTTTTATTGTAAATGTTACATAAATTTCAAAATAACAAAAAAATGACTTATGTTTTTGCTGCAAGGTCCTGATATTTATTTATGGTAATGCAGGTAACGCCAATACAGTAAAACAAATTAAGCTGTTTTCATATTACCCCCAATTAATTAAAATATAAATAAATTTAACATGTCAAAAATATTTACTTAAAAATATAAAATAATATTATAACGACATAGATTTATTCATATAAAAAAAAAAGTTTAAAAATTAAATTTATCGAAAATTTATTTATTAGCTTTTTTTGATAACTAAAAATATATCACAAAAAGATAAAAATACATGAATACAAGATTGTCACATTTAATTTTTTCTAAAGTATGCTAATCTGGGTTTCAAAGAAACAAAACTTTATAAAAATTTAGGGAAAAAAAAATTTGCCAAATTATCAAATAAAACACATTTAAAAGTTAGAGAACACTGATTTGAAAAAAACTCTAAAAATTGTTTTTGAACCACCCTAACTGTTTTTCTAAATTATAACTCCTTTTAGTCTTACCTTTTTTTTTAAACTTATCTAGTTATCTCTTCGTTTACTTCTTATACTTTCACATATGCATATATTTATATGCATGCATATATGTAAGTGTGTATTTATATGCATGCATGCATTTGTGTATATATGTATGTGCGTGCTGGAATATATGTGATATGAATATATTTACTTGTCTATGTCAAAACAAGAAATCTTCAAACTATTTATCTTTTTATTAACATATAACTAACAACTGCTTTTGCAGTTTTTTTAGAAAACCTAAATCATTTTTTACAGTAAACACAATTAAAAATTTGATTAGTAGTTTTTAGAAGCATCATTGTTGCATCATTGTCATGAGCAAAGTTTAAAAACAATCAAACCATTTTATACTAAATAGGTGAAGTGGTGTTGTAAAAAAAAAAGAATGAACAAAAAATAAATATAAACCTTTCCGCCAGTAGCAAAGAAAGCTCCATCATTTGAAAAATCTAGAGACATGATTTGATTTCCAAGCTCTTCAGTTGTATTTCCAAGTGTACAAGAGTCTAAATTCCATGTCTTTATCATCCCATCAGAACCTTGAACAAATTATTTTAAAGTTAACTTAAATATTTTGTGATTCTTGAGAGTTAAAAAACCCCCTGGCCTAATTTAAAACTTACAGAAAAATACTAATTAAAAAACCCCCTGGCCTAATTTAAAACTTACAGAAAAAACTAACTTAAATCAACTTGGTGAACTGACATCTTTTTTATAAAATTATTTTTATTTTTTTGAATTTTTAACAATTAAAATTTTTTGAATAGTTTAAAAGCTTAATAAATAAATAAGGTCAGAGCAAATTATTTTAAAATTTATTTCAAAGAAAAAATAATTTATGTAAGAAGAATGTAATTTAATTATTCAATTCTTCTTGCTAACTCAACTTGCTTATTCAAGCTTTAATGAAAAAATAATTTTATTTAAAAAGAATTCTCTTCAACCTGAACTATTTAAGAATTACTCAAACTTGCTATCCTGCCTGTTAGAAAAATGTTATTCTTTATTTGAAAAAATCTGGAGATAGTTATAATCCTTCCAGCTACTACTTAAGTGGCCTTTACACAAGTTACAAACATGGTCTTTGTGACCACTGCAATAAATTCAGAAAGAAAAAATAACTTTTTTTTTGTCAACAAAAAAAACATTAAAAAAAAAAAGAGGAAAAATTGAATTAAGCAAAGAATATAAAAAATAAAAAAAAAGATTTTTGAAAATTTGTAAAAATAGAAAGAAAAGGTTTTAAAAGAAAAAAGAACAAAAGATAAGCCTGAGAATAGAACAGTCTTTTGTGAAAACTTTTGTGAAAGTCATCACTTTTGAATGTGATAATGTGAACACTATCCAGAGTTGTTAGTCCTTGGCCTTGGCCTGGCCTTAAGGCCAAATATTTAGACCTTGGCCTTGGCTTTGAAACTGTTGGCCTTGGCTTTGGTCTTGAAAATTTTGGCCTTGGCCTTGATTGTTTTGGCTTTGGCTTTGAGAAAAAATACATTTTTTTATTGATTTTGTTGAACTCTGAACATAACCTTGGTCTATTTTTACATTATGTAGTTTCAGTTTCACAGCACTTGCTACTTACAGTTTTGTGAAGAACTGGCCTTAACATATTGCAAAATTGAAGTCTTAAGTCTTAAAAATCTTTGCATACACCTTGGCCTTGAAACTCTTAATCTTGGCCTTGACCTTGTAACTTTTGGCCTTGTAACTTGTGGCCTTGGCATTGCCTTGTTAACAATTCTGACTCTATCTCAGCTAGTCCCAGCTTATCCAAGCTGGATAAGCTGGGACATTTATTATAGGAATATATATATATATATATATATATATATATATATATATATATATATATATATATATATATATATATATATATATATATATATGTCTGTGGTAAAAAATGGCTCTTTACAAATCTGTGTTCAAAAACGACAAAATCAAACTTTAAGTAAAAATCATTAAATTTAATTAAGGAAACGATATGAAACATAAGGAAACATATGAGAGGAGAAGTACCCTGGAGATGTTGGAAATGAAGAAGAGTGTTGGCCTTCGAGGATAACTTTAATAAAGCGGTTTTGAATGAAATTATTTGATAATCTCAAAAATTTTCCTAGATACACCATATGAAGCAAGCTTATGAAAAATACCAGCATGCTAAACTTTATCAAAAGTTTTAAATATATCAAGAGCAATAGCACTTGTATTGCCGCCTCTATCTAATGCAAGACATAATTTTGTAGTCACAGCAGTTAGCAAGTCAGTTATAAAACAAAAAGATTAAAAAAACAATTTTGATTGTCAAAAAATAAGTTATTAGATTCAAAATGGGATGTTAGAAATTTGCTGATAAAAAGCTCAATGACCTTGCTAATAATAGAAAGAAGGTCAAAATGTTCTTCAGAGTTTTAAAAGCTAGAAACCAAATGCTATTTTCTAGCAGACAGGAAAACAAGATTCAATCAAACACTTAAATAGTTTAAAAGAGAATTGAAGAGAGTTCTGTAGAACACTTTTACGACTATGACAGGAATGTTGTCTGGACCACAAGCCATAGCCACTTCTGAGATAAGAGATTAAGTAAACTGAGAATATTGGAGCTTATTAACAGGCAAAACCTTTTTACATTGATTTCTTGCAATAAAAAAGGCGTTTGTTCTGAAGAAAGTTGTTAAAAAAGATAAAAAAAATGATTATTATTAGATAAAGCAGCTGCACAAGAAGGTGAATACTATTAAGAAGATCAAAGCTTGACTTTAAACCAGCAGTAAGAAATAAAAACTTCTATACCTGCTTGTGTCCATGAAGTTACGTAGGAGGTGCAACTATCAGCATAGAGAAAAAAGACATCATCATAATGACAGTCACACAGATACTCACAAAAAGAATTCCAGTCAGCTTTTTTTTAAAACACTCTCATTTTCAACATGGCTGCAAGGAACCACTATTAGAGTTGGAAATTACTGGAAGTAAAAATATAAAGTTTATAAAGCAAGATAACGACTAACAAACAACTTGAAAGATTGCAAATTATATGAATCAAAAAATCAAAATGAAGGGAGCAAATTACAAAGAACTGAGAAAAGATTCAAGGAAAAAAAAAACAGAAAAAAAAGAATCTTAGGAGCACTGAGAAACAAGTAAAAAGATGAGATTTAATTGAATGAAAAGTAACACAAGAATGAATTTTTGTAGATGGTACAAGAGATGCTAGCTCTTTAAAGCAGCACCCATTATAGTATTTATGGAAAAGAGAAAGAGAAGCAATAGTATGACAATATGATAATGGTTGAAGGATGGCTGCAAGAGCATGTTCAACTATGTTTACAATGCGTTTTTGCACCTTGTCTAAAAGAGAAAGGGCATCACTCGAAGATCCGCTCCAGGTATGGCAACTGTATTCCATACAAGAACAGATTTGAAATTTATAGAAATAAAGAATAGAATCCGAAGTAAGAAAGTGGTGAACACAAAGAGATGCAACCTTAGCAAATGCTTATTTTGCAATGGATTTGGTATATGGTTTCCAAGAAATATCGGAAATAAGAGTTAAATTTAGAAGATGAAGGGTAGATGACTCATCGAGTACATTACTGTTCATAAATAAAGGAAGATCTAGATTGTTGTGATAACGGTTTGCTGAGAAAAGCTGAGGTTTATCTGAGTTAAAGTTCACCAGCAACGGAGAGAATTCATGTGTAGCAGAAGCGAGATCCTTTTTCAATCACAAATGCTCCCTCCAAGCAATCAGAGAACGTTGGCTATTTATTATGACAAGAATAAATCGTATCATCAGAAAACAATGTTGCTGTGAGAACTTCTAGGAGATAATTTTACTAATATAAAATATTAGGCCAAGGATAAGACATTCAGGAACCCCTGAAGTTACAAGAAATTAAAAAGAGTGCTGTCCATTGAGGACAACATTTATACTATGATTGGTAAGGAAGGATTCTATATCCTTAAAGATGTTACCTGATACATTTTAAGAAGAGAGCTTATGGAGAGGATCAGCATGCCAGCCTTTAATAAAGGCTTTAGAAATGCCAAGAGCAATAGCCTTAACCTATCCACATCTATCTTATGCACAATAAAACCTATCGGTTATTATCGTTAACAAATCAGCAATAGAAAAAGAAGACCGAAATCCATATTGTTTATAAGAAAGTAAGTTATCAGATTCAAGATGAGAGATTAAGTGCTTGGTAATTAAAAACTCAAAAACCTTGCCAATGATAGTAAAAAGTCTAAAGAAATAGTAGTCAGACAAGTCATATCGTTCTCCAGAATTTCAAAAATAGAAATAACAGATCCCACCCTCCAGTAGGCAGGAAATCACTGATATGCAGTTGTTAAATAATCTTGAAAGTACAGACAACACCTCTGGAGCCCTAAGGGTAAGGGAGGGTAGTAGTAAGTATTGTGATGTTAGGGTGAGCCTGAAAAAAAAGTACAAAATAAAAGATTTATAGAGATCATTTCATGGCTGGAGCCAACTATACGAGAGAAAGAAGTAATGAACACAAGCTAGGGTCAAGACACAAGAGGCAAGACACAAATCCAGGAGAGGTAAGTGATTAGGGTTGTCTGGAAGTCAAATCATCAAGTCACAAAGTTTTTTTATCTAAATAAGAAATTGAGAATTACAGAATCTTAAGTGGAAGCAGGGCCAATGGTGTTAGAACCAAGCTATTCAGTGTAATGAGCATAAAGAAGAAGTTTCTTCCTGATGAACCTACTGATGAAGAAGCATGATATTGAAGACAACTAAAAATTAAATAAGTGTTTTTACTAATTTATTATTGCTCTGTTCTTTAAGAACATTAAGCACTCTATGTGTAGAATACACTAACATAATTTATATATATATATATATATATATATATATATATATATATATATATATATATATATATATATATATATATATATATATATATATATATATATATATATATATATATATATATATATATATATATATATATATATATATATATATATAGTCTTGCATGGTAGTCACAAAGTTTTTCCCATAAACTGTTGTTTTAAAGAACGCGTTAATAAGCCTGACCAGAAAATGTTAAAAAAAGTTAAAAAAAAAGTTAAATGATAGATTGCCTGCCTAAACCAAACCTTCAGTCGATGTAGCAGCACTTCCTTGAGAGTCAGGCTATTTGTCAGTCGATGTAGTAGCACTCCGTTGCGAGTCAGGCTATAAGATAGTCAATGCAGCAACACTTACGCATGTTTTAAAAATGTTTTTCAACATAACAAAAACACCACTAATTAAAAAAAAATTTCTACTCATTATTATTAGGTTTTTTTTAAAAAACAATAAAATTTAATGTACTTCCGCATTTATTTAATTGCTTTGATATTTCCACAACAATAAAATGCAGCTTAAGAGACAAGATAAAATAGTCAAAAGAGACTTTTTTTACCATAAAAGTCTCTTTCGACTACACTATATATATATATATATATATATATATATATATATATATATATATATATATATATATATATATATATATATATATAAAACTTATGTTAGTGTATTCTACACATAGAGTGCTAAATGTTTTTAAAGAACAGAGTGTATATGTATATATATATATATATATATATATATATATATATATATATATATATATATATATATATATATATATATACATATACACTCTGTTCTTTAATGTGTGTGTGTATATATATATATATATATATATATATATATATATATATATATATATATATATATATATATATGTGTGTGTGTATGTATATATATATATATATATATATATATATATATATATATATATATATATATATATATATATATATATATATATATATATATATATACATATACACTCTGTTCTTTAATGTGTGTGTGTATATATATATATATATATATATATATATATATATATATATATATATATATATATATATATATATATATATATATATATATGTGTGTGTGTATGTATATATATATATATATATATATATATATATATATATATATATATATATATATATATATTTATATATATATATATATATATATATATATATATATATATTGAATAGACTTGATAGTCTTCAAATAATAGACAATAAAGATTACTGGTTATTAATGTGTCTAAAATAAGCAATGATAATCACTTATATCATGAGTGTAAAACTGAAAACAAAAATTATGATGAAAACAACTAATAAATTATGATGTAATTGTTTTATATAGCAGCGCTCAAAATAGTTTTTCAAAGCTAGCCGATCAAATGTATGTTTTTTCACGAAAACAGGTTACTTTCCTTTAAATTTTTTGAAATTTCTCTAAAAATAGCAGATCATTGATCGTTGATTGGTCGTTATTTCGAGCGCTGATATAGGAAAAAACAGCTTAGTTTTTTATGTATTTTTTGTGCAAGATGCATTATTTGCATTTTTTTAATTTCACATCTATAGTAAAATCAGACCCAACATAGTAAAAGTCTTACCAGCTGTAAAAACAACATCTCTTGTAAGACAGGGATAAAACTTTACTGCAACCAATGGTAGATTGCAAGATAAACTAGTTCTAACTTTTCGAATTCTTTCCCAAGTATAACAGTTAAAAAGCTAAAACAATAATTGTAATTGAAAATAAAAGTTTAGTTGAAGAAAGGTTGTTTAGTAAATATTTATAAGATATTTTTAATATTTCTTTGAGTTTAAGTGAAAGTAAAGACTCAATAGTGCTAATACTAATGAAAGGACTTAATGGCACAAAAAACAAGATTAGAAATAACAATATAATGAACAATAAAATAGATATACTGAGCAATATCATAGGATACATATATATACAATAAACAATCTATGTTAAATAAAAAGTAAACAACCAGTTCAAAAGTAACACATGGTGTAACACACCACATGGTGTAATGCACCACATGGTATAACACACCACATACATCAAAGTCATAAAGCATAAAAAGAAAAAAAACTTTTTTTTTTATTCATTATTATTATCAATTATTTAAAAAATATCTTTATTCGATACAATATATGAAAATATTTGCCTCCTTTGGGAGAGAAACAATAGTTCCAATGCTCATCTAACTCTTAAATGCCACCCTTTTAAAACAGTTTGACTTTTGCCTCAATAGGCTTCAACTGCTGCAATGGATTTCATTGAATGATGCAAATCTCTTGCCAAAGAGCAACTTTTTTACTGTAGAAAAGTGATAATTACTTACTAGATTTGGACTAAACAGATGTGCAGAAACAATTAAAAGTCTAACTCATGCATTTTTGCATTTATTTTCATTGACTTGTGCCATAGTGTTGATGAAATAAATTTTTTTTCTTCATCATGTGCAGCCTTTTTATGGCAATTTTGGTCTTTAAACACTCCTATGTCCTAATATAATAGATTGTTCGTTGTTTTTCTTATCTAAGGGAGATTATAATAAACTATACTTTTTTTGATTTCTATAAAAAGTTTTTACCAGCTGCTTACCACTGAACTGACTGTTAATTTGATTCTAGATAGAAATGGCGAAGTCATGTTTCATTTATTTATGCAAAACCCAGGTTTATTTTTCTTTAACCTGTCTTAATAGCACTCTAAACAATAAACTTGTTCTTATTTTTGATAGGTCCAAGTAAAAGAAGGTCTCATTGGGAGTATAGCTTTTAAAAACTTAAAATTTAAAAAAATGTTTGTGTATAAAACTATTAATTACTATTATTTGATAACTTTAGAATCTATCTTTTAAATTAAAAAAAAATACTAATCTTTCTTTTGAATAAAAAACTTTAGAATCTTTTGAATCTTTAGAACCACTTGTAACATCACTTTTCAATGTCCATAATGATTTTCAAAGTAATAATATTGATAAATTTTCTCAGAAATAAAAAAAAAAAAAAAAAAGATTCAGCATCATCAGAACCAACCATGTTTGATGATTATTGTTGATGGAACATCATCAGAACCAACCATATTTGATGATTATTGTTGATGGAACATCATCAGAACCAACCATGTTTGATGATTATTGTTGATGGAACATAATCAGAACCAACCATGTTTGATGACTATTATTGTTATTGGAACCTGGGTTTTTAAAACCATTTCTTAACTTAATGTCTTTACCCATAAAAAATTAAATAAAAAGTAGATCAACACAGAATATAAAAATATAAGCATTTGTTTGAAAAAAAGTTCTACCATTGAAATACTTAACTACATTTAAAAATTATAAAATTTTAAAATAAATTATAACTTTTTCATAAAAAATATTATTTACTTTTACCATGCAAGAGCTTGAAGAGCCTTACTTATTGCCTATATAAATACAAAAATAATAGCTAAAATTCCTTCAGTAATTTATATTTTTTGTAAGCAGTCACAAGAATGTAAAATAAAAATTTGAGTTGAAAATATGAAAACAGTTATAAAAGTAAAATGATACAATTATTTTTAAAAATTTTCAAGAAAATATAATGATGCTTAAATGTGATAAAATACAATGCGAAATTTATCAACATTTTGCATTGTCATTTGCTAATTTGAGATGTTTTTGTAACAACATAAGTAGTTTCACTTAAACTACAGTGAATTTCAAAATTTAATTAAGTTTTGAGAATATGGATTATCATAAAACTTTAATATCTTTTAAAATATATACAAATAATATGAAAAATCATACATATATCATGTTAAAAGCAAAAATATATCTGATTTAGTGGTTACGCACAGAACTTTTTTACTAATGTGTTATAAGATACTTTTACATACCATTAACTGTTATATATTAACTGTTATTATTTGTATTTGTTATACAACCAGGGTTGGTACATAAAAACCCAAGAGCAAAAACCTACCAAAAACCCAACTTAATTGGTTTTTGGTAAGTTTTTACAGAAAGCTTATTTTCAATGTGCTTTCTGTAAAAAACCATTTATAACTTTTGAATAATTCTTTGAAAAAATAATTTATATGCCAGACTCAATAAAAAAATTCTATAAAAAAAGAAAAATTAACTCTTTACCCTTGGTTATAAAACCTTTTTTTTTAACTTTTAGATATCAATCATGAACTATGCTGGTTACAAATTTGTTATTTTGATTTGCAAAAAATCTATACAAAAAAGTAATTCTCTTGTACTTTTTATTTGATGACGACCAGCTCTCTTAAAATAAAAATATGAATGTTTTTACTTTATAATTACTCTCTTTATAAACTTTATTGAAATTTATATCCAAGAAATCTTCAATATATATATATTTTGTATTCAACCATTTCAATAAAATTTACAAATCTCATTGTAAACTAATAGAATTTGGTTAGGTGTCACTCATATAGTTACAAACTAGTCAATGGAGTGACACCTAAAAAACATAAAATCCTCGAAAAATAAAGAAATTAAGAAATTAAAAAATATATATATATAAATGAGAGAAAAAAAAAAGAAATAATTGTTTAACAAATAATAATGATATATATATAATAATTATTGTAATAATAAAAAATAATAATAATAATAACAAAGTATCAATATTATTAAAAATATTTATAATACAATATAAATTGTATGTACATATCATAGATAATTTAATATAATAATAGCATTAAAAGTAGCAATAATAACATGATAATAAATATAATATAGATAAATGATAAAGCAAAAATCAAACCACTTGCTCGTTAAAGAAATTATATAATAAAGACACTGTACAGAGAGAAATTATAAAGAAATTCACTCCAACTTTTAAATTGAATTCTGTTAAGCAGTAAATAACTTGTAACAAGGGGATATTTTTTTAAAGACTTTTTTATTAATGCAGGAATACACTGGTTCAAATCAGAAATACATTGTTGTTTTATGGAAAACTTAGCATATTTGTGTTGAAAATAGAAAAATATAGCTTACTATGTGTGATCATTATAAATTTCATTTGTTTTAATAAAAAAGTTTAAAAAAGAGTTTGGTAGTTTATTTTGGAGAAAGTCAAACACAAAAAGACAATTGTAAAACTTTACAAGATCATGGAGTTTTAGGATTTTTAGTTCAGAATTTTTTTTTTGGATATTAGATCTTATTGGCGAAAACATCATTATTCTAATAGATGTGCTTTGTAAACTAGCAATGCTATCAAGCAAAAAGTTTCTTTTTTGACCCCAAACAGTACAATAATAGCGAAAGTAAGAGAATAAAGAAGAATAAATCATTCAAAGATTTTGGTTAGGAACATAGTAACAGAAAAGTTTTTTTCTGTTAATTTTAATTTAAATATTATCAATAGTTTTTCGAAGGGAATGAAAAATAATGTATTCAGTTTTATTGACATTTAAGGAAATACGATTACTATTTAACCAGTTACATAAGCAATGAAGATCTTGATTAACTTTTTTGCAAAGAGTCGTACGTGATTTGTTGATATATAAAATATTGGTATCATCAGCATAATGATGAACCATAGAATTTTTTAATGAACAAGATAAATCATTTATATATAATAAAAACAATTACGGTCCAAGAACGCAACCTTGTGGAACGCCATATTTAATAACTTTATGTGTGGATTCAAATCCATTAATTGAAACAAACTGAGTGCGATCCCTAATATATGAAGAAAACCAATAATTAGCAATAACAACGTATTCCGTAGTAGTTTCACTTTTTTATTAGAATGTTGCAATCAACCGAATAATCTTTATCAACAACAACAACAACAAACAAAGTAAATATTTATATATACTTTTTACACTTGCAAATTTGTTTACTTAAAAAATAAATAAATTAATATACTTGCAATGAGCCACTATCTAATCCTATGGCAGCTTTGCTGCCATTTTGATTTAATGCAATTGAATAAATTTGATTTTCATTGCCAATATCAATATCTTCAATATTTGATATGCTTAGCAAGTTCAATCTGCAAAATATTAAATTACAATTTTAACTTTTTATAAATTCAAATTTTTTTATAAACGTTGCATAACATTATCTCACTAAACATTTACATCCAAAAACATTATATTTATATTTACTATTAAAAATGACGTTAATAATTCATCAAAATTAATAATTAATAATTGACAAAAAAATGTTATACAAGAGTTTTACAATTTTTGGTTTACTTTTGATTTAAATAACACATTGAGTGTTTGTTTAGTTTTATAAAACAAATTCCAAAGAAATTATAGACCCAGAAAATATACCATGAATTTTTTGATATTAATATTATTGATGAACTCAAAAATCAATAATAATAAATTATAAATTAACAATAATTGTTATTAATAAAACATTATTTGGAGAAACCTTAGATAATTAGAATATATGATGACTTATAAGTGATAAACATCAATAAAAATTTTAAAAACATAAAAAATATAATTTCATCTACTAGTTAAAAAAACTTATGGATTTTTACATTTTTTAGATAAATAACTAGTATTAGAGATACTTTGCATTTTAAAAAAAAAGAAAAAAAAAAAAAATCCTTTTTTAATAAGCAAGATCTCTAACTTATAAACAAAGATCTTGTTGACAAACAGAAAATATAAGTAAACTGTTAAACAAACTTAAAACAATTCTCTCAAAAAATACAAACAATATACAGTCATTTAGGACTGTGTGTTAAATAAACAAGTTATCAAAAATATTATTATCAGCAGCTGGTTGGGCACTGACATCTAAAGTAGTAAAGAACTGGGTTGAATATTTGACCAAGATCAGGCTTGGGTTTGATAAAAGAAAGCCGAAACAGATAATATGCTTAAATAAATTTTGATGGATCCTATAAATATTTTATCTTCAATTGAAATTTATATCATATTTTATCAATATGCATGTATATATATATATATATATATATATAAAACTATAAATGCGTTTTCAGATAAGCAGTGTAACCTCACACTGAAATAGCCTGTTGCCCAGGGAGTCTTAAGTACATAGGTTATCTTATAGTCTGTACATAGACTATCTTATAGCCTGCTGCCACAAAGGAGTGCAGATACATTAACTGAGGGTTTGGGTTGGGGAAGCAATCTTTTCTTTTAACATTCTTTACTTTTTTCTTCTGTTTCTGAAAAATCCATAAAGCTATAAAGATAAGTCAGTTGATTTGAAATGAATCATCTTCTATCTTTCCCATGTCACTGCTCATTTTAGAAAAAGCAATTCTTTAAGATCCTTTTTACAATTATTTTTTCTTTTTACAATTATTTTTTCTTTTT
This sequence comes from Hydra vulgaris, assembly GCF_022113875.1. Classification (NCBI taxonomy): domain Eukaryota; kingdom Metazoa; phylum Cnidaria; class Hydrozoa; order Anthoathecata; family Hydridae; genus Hydra; species Hydra vulgaris. The sequence continues at coordinate 31,266,587 of NC_061170.1, read as the reverse complement.
CTCCAAACTTAAAAAAAATTTGCTTTACAATTTTATCTTTGTTCTGATTGTATATTTGATTTTTACATTTTAAATGCATTGAAATACCATTTGTGACAAGTTTCTTTAAAAACTTCGGGTCACAAATGGCATTCCATTATAAATGGCATTCCAATATAAATGAGCAACATTTGGAATGTCTAATATATTTTTTCACCCTTTGTGACAAGCATTTTTATAAAACCGATTGATAGCAGTTTTAATTGCTTTTTGGACATTTTTAATTTTTAATTAATAATAAATGCAAACAACGATTTAAATATGTTTACTAATTCATTTTATTCAAACTAGATTTCAATATACAGTTTACAAAAAACAATTTAGACTAAATAAAAAAATTATGACTAAACTGATACAAACACAGCAAAGTTATCTCCAATTATTTTTTTAAATAAACCGAACAACTATAAACAGTCACTTAGACTGTTTATAGTTGTATCTCAATAACACATAATAAGTATCTCAAATAACACATTTTGTAATTAAAAAAAAAAAAACGCAAAAAAAAATCATTTGATGACCAAATTTCCTGCTCAAGCTACAGACTAATGTTAAAAATGTGCTTTTTATATAAAAAAAGCAATGTATATAGTGTGTAACTATTTTTAATAATTTTTACATTGAAACAATTTTTTTGTATCAATGAGAACTTTAGTACATTAACAAAAGAATCAAGGAGGCCTTTAGGATCAACAATTTCATTTCCAATTTTTCTTTTTTATTATTTGTCTTTCAGAATTTAAACTGTCCTTTTCTTATGATTTTTTCTGTGAGAAGGGAATACTTTTTGTCTGTTTGTTACCAAGAACACCTTTCTAGTTGACTTTTGATGAAATAAGAACTCAATATTTTCCTTCTTTAAGGCTACAGAATAAAAGCTGTTTCAACAGCTTTAGCTGGAAAAAAAGTGACAACCCTTAAACTCTTCTCTTTAAGTCAATATTGTTTAGTTATTTCACCTAGAGTTTTTTTTTTTTGTAATTCTTTTTAAATGATGATTATCTGCATTAAAAAAGAATGCATTTTGCCTTGCCTTAATCTATAATAAAACTTTGTCGCAAATTGTTTGTTTTCATCCACTGTCATAAACCATTTGATATAGAAATATTTGTAACTACAAGAAAGCCATCTTGAACTTTTAGGGTAGAGAAAACAATCACTTTTTGAACATGGAGGTATAATGATGGTAAGGACTCCGGGACTTGTGGCTTAATAATAATATGTTTCAAGTCATTAAATTTTATGAGTTTTTTTATATAGCAGATCATAAGTCAACTAACATGTTCAGAGCTTCTGGAAACCAGATACCAGGAAAAAATAGAGATATAAAGCCGGAGTCCTTTTGCAACTCCGCATCCCTGCAGCTAATATAACAGTTCTTTAGAAAGCAATATTTTTGTAAAAACAATTTCTTTTAATGAAACAATAAAGTTTTGCGTAAGCTATGATCAGATAATAAAAATCACAGAATGCATAAACTTTAAGATTGTGGAAATATGTAAGTGTGTTTGTGTGTTAATATAAAAATTATCATAATAAATAAAATTCTATTATGATATTTACTTTCAAATCAAAAAAGACAATATGTACCTTTCATCTTCCTCAGTTTGATGATTATTACTATTATGTAGTGCTTCAAATAACTTTTTTTTAATATTTGATGACATGAAGTCTATAATTGTAAGCTAACTGAATTATTTTTTCAGAAAGCCATAAACCACATTTTTTGTTTTGAGAAAATGTATTTTTTTTATTAAAAAAATTATAGCATGATGCATTATTATTATTGTTATGCGCACCTTTTTTTTATATTTGCTTTTTATACACTCCCTATAATTTTTTTTTTTTTATATATTATGTATCAACTTTTACAGGTCTCAGGTGCCCACCAGGTAGTCTAGTAAGTATAGTGTATTATATGCAAAAAAAATGAAAAAAACAAATCAAATCAATCAATCAACCAATCAATATCTATATTTTCTCTCCCTCTCTCTCACACACACATTTCAAAAAATTGCAGATTGTTTAGAAAACATATTATCAAATATGTAGTTTTTATTAACATCTATCACTTTTATGTCATTAAAATCTTGCCTTAGATATACTTTAGATGTTTGTAAAAAATTAAGTTAGTATTATTTATGAGATTGCAACTAAAAGCACTGGCACTGGTTTATTCATACAAGCATGACTATTAATTTAAAATTTTATTTAAAAACTTGTTTATTAATAGATGTTGACACCTGGGAACAGATACCTGGTACCTGAAGATAAAAATGGTAAAAATTTATTTAAAAAATGTTGAAAAATAATATATAAGATCAAAAAATTTATAATTAATTTTTGCTATTGATTGTAAAAATTACAAATATGCATAAGAAACAATTTTTTTTTTTCAAAACATTTCATGAAATCAACAAGACAATGATGTAATCAAGAACTTATAAATACATTTGCTTAAAACAAAAAAGTGTAAAGGTGTTTCTGACAAAAAAAAAAAAAAAAAAAAAAAAAAATACTAATATATTAAGCATAGTATTTTAACACACATGTTAGCATATATGCTATAATTTAATATAAGTGTTTCTATTTAAAAAACGAATATAAGAAAACATATATAGCATTATTTTATGCAATTAAACTATGTTATCATTATACTTTATATTTGTACATAAACACTTTTACATACTTTTATCATGGATATATATTTTTATTAATAATGAAATGATAAAAAACACAAGGATTAACTGTAACAAGAACAAAAGTTTGATCCATGCCACAACTAAAACCTGCCAGTGTAATCAATGTATGCCCAATGACAGTTTCAATGACCTGAAAATGTTATAAAGAATATTAATGTTATAAAAATATTTTATAAATAGAAGCACATAAAATTTTTTAGAATAATACATCTTCATTCTATCTTAAAATAATAATGCATTATTAACTTAATTGAAAAATGAGAGAAATTTTATAACTTTAAACTTTAAAAACAAATTGCTAAATTTTTTAAGAAGTCATTACTTTTAAATAGCAATCTCAAAAATCAATACTATCAATATTAATTCACTTGTTATCTGTTATATTAAACTTGTTACTTGTTATATTAAACAAATATTTATAATTTAAACAAGATGAAGTGCAATAAACATGACCATGCGAAACAAAACTCTTCAACCACCTTGGATAATAAAATGCTAAACAACAGGAAAAGCCAAATATGCAAGCAACAACAAATATGATACAGTGTCAAGCAAAAGGAAATTGAATGATCTGTATTACCAATATTAAATTATTCTATTTTGATTATAACTGCTTGTTTTTTACAACATACAATACTAAAGAACTTACCAGAAACTTCTATAGTAAGAGAGCATCAAAAAAAAAATTTGATTTTATGTATATAAATTTTTCTTTACATTAAAAAAAAATCAAAATATAAACATAACATAGTTAATATAAAAGGACAAACATAATTTCAAATAAAAGCAGTTAAGATATTAAATACAAATGAATTAATAAGTAAAAATACTTAGTATTTGAAGTAAATTTTTGCATGGAAATAAAATGTCATACTTTTAAAATATCTGTTTCTAAACAAAAAAAAAATTATAAATTAAATAATAGCATTAATTCTGAGCAACTGATATTTGTGTTAAACCATCCATAACAAGATCAATATCTTCATCTGAAGATGTACTTAACGAACTACTCTGCTCCACATTCTCCAGTTTTAAAACATCAAAGAACATTTGGTCAATAATATTTAACGATTTCCAATACTTTTGAATTGCAAATAATGTTTTTGCCACAGATTGCTTTGCACTTAAACTAGATTTGTTAGAATTTATTACCACATTAATAGGATCACCTAAAAGGGTAGCAAGGCAAGAAGACATAGAGGAGGCTAATGTTTTCAAGTTATAACCACCTTCAAGTACAATAACAACTTTACCATCAGCTAAAGACATTAGTTCTTTTGTCATTTGAGCATAACCGGCAGGTGTAACTTTGCAATTTCCTAATGGATCTCCTTTACCTGAATCAAATCCAGCAGATACAAGAACTAATTCGGGATTATATTCCTTTGCTATTGGTAATAAAACATGTTTAAACGCAAGTATGTAATCAGCATCATTCATTCCTGATTTGTTCCATGCAACATTAACATTAAAACCTTCACCATCACCCTTACCTATTGAATTATAATTTCCTTCAGCTAAACAAGGCCAAAAACGTTGATTGTCATACCTGTGCATAGAGAAGTATAGAACATAATTATCATTTTCAAACATTTTATGAATTCCATTGCCAAAATGAATGTCCCAATCAACAATTAAAACACGCTTTAAACCATACTTTTTTACAGCATATTCTGCTGCTATAGCAACATTATTAAAATGACAAAATCCCATAGAACAGTGTGTAAGAGCGTGATGCCCAGGTGGCCTTACAATTGCAACACCATTTAAAATATTTTTTTTTAATACCTGTTCAACAACTTCTAATGTACAACCAACTGAAAGAAAAGAACTCTCTGAACTGTTAGGGTGGAAATATATAGAATCATAATCACAACTCATCTTGCCTAATTCTTCGTCAGTTTTGGTAGAAAGAGATTCTATCACTTTTAGATGATGTTCATTGTGCTTTAATAATATTTCATCATGAGATGCAAACCTGGACTTTAAAATTTGACACCTACATGTCAAACCATTTTTATTAAGTGCATTGTAAATACTTGATATTCTTGCAGGTCTTTCAACATGATTTTTATCTTCTAAGTTGAAATATTCACACATTTTTTGATCGTATATAAGACCAGTTTTCCAAGTGACATTATTTGGGTGAATATTAAAACCATTCCGTCTTGAAAGTTCTTTATCTTGACTTTCAAAATCCATTGTCAATTTTTAGTATTCATTTTAAATAATTTCTGATTTAACATAAACATATATATATATATATATATATATATATATATATATATATATATATATATATATATATATATATATATATATATATATATATAAAATACTTTTACAAAATATACATTTTTACAAATGAAAGATTAAGATACAATATAATGTGTATCTATATACAAATAAAATCTCGTTGATGTCATACTAAAACAAAAATGGACAAGGGGATTTAGAACATTGATGGAGGATTTAGTTTTTGGCACCTATTTTTAGACATTATTTATAGATAAATAATTTTTTGTTTTCATTTTTACACTGTAGTAATTTAGAAGTGCTTTACAAATTGTCACTATATTAACTGACAAATGGTGTGTGAGCATATACTTACAGGTTATAGAGGAATATAGGGAGCATGTTTCATCATATTCAACCCTCAGGGTTTATCTGGTATCTGCAAAAATTTATTATATAGTTAATGTAAGTTATAAAATTAGGTATACAAATAAAAACTGACTAAAGGACTGTTAACTTTAATTATTAAATGAAGAAAAATAACTCAAATTAAAGCATTTTGTGTCCTATTGACTTTGTGAAGTCTCTAGGTAATTTAAAATAATTTAAAATAAACTTAATTGCAAACTGCTGTGTTAGTTCATGGAATGTCACCCAACCTGTACACAAAATATTTAGTTTAATAATTATTTAAATAAACAAAAAAAAAAGAAGGCATACAAGACATACAAATTAAAGAACACCTTTTAAGATTGTAAATTATAAACAAATTATAAAAATATTACAATCAATTAAGAACAAAACTATATTAATCAAAAATATTCAAAATATCTATTGTACTTTTTTTAACGCAAAATTAAATGAAATCCAATCCCACACAAAGATAATACCGACTCTTGTTGCTGATATATGACAATCCAACTTGTAGACTAATGCTTTTATCAAGTCGTTTGCAAGAAATGGAACATTTAAAACTGCTGCATTTATTAACAAATCAGTATTCTTTAGTAGTAGAAAATTTATAAATAAAGTAATAAATTTGAATGTTGCTGAAAAGAATGCCCAAAAAAAAATTTCTATTGAAAAAATAGGAAACTTAAATTGATTGTTCAGAAGTATTACAAAAGGTAGGAAAAGTGCAGAAACAATGTTTTGATAATATAAAAGTTGAAAAATTGAACCTTTTATCAAAAAAACTTTAACTAGAATAAGATAATAACAGTGGATAAAGGAATAAATAAAACAGCAAAAACTAAGATAAAAAGATAATTTGAATTCAGAATCAGAACAAAGAGATATAAATTTCCAGATAGTTGTTAGAAAAATAGAAAAGTATACCCACTTCTGAAGTTTGATATCGTAGATCAAATGTATCAGTATTAACATTATAGGCAGTAAAATTACTTGACTAAATTGCGAAAACTCAGAGCCTGCAGATTTCTTAGTAAATGCCATAAAATCTAAACCGTAGGTTATTGTTAAAAAAATAAAAGATAGCCACAAACGCCATGTCACATATAAATTCTTTAACAAAAAAATCTGTTTGGTGTAGTTCTTATTTAATAAGTTTATCAGAATATGCAAACAAATTAAGACTTCGATATTCCCAATCCATAAATACAAAAAATACGAACCAGACTTTAATAGGTGATAAGATATCAACCAGTTAATTATTGCAGAAAAAATAGTTAGTATTTGAAGTATTACAGAATATATACAACTCTTAAAATTTAATTCTCTAAATGGTATTGTCTTTTTACAAAAAACATGCATATGTAAATTCGACATAACAGAATGTTCCTTCAATATTTCTTCAATAATAATTTGAAACAAGGATTGGTTGGACTCTGATAATACTCGCTCTGTCATTATCTTAAAATAAATAAAACATTAAAAATGCTGCAAAAATGATAGAGAAAAACTGGCACAGGCTGCACATGTGAAACTTACACTACTACGTGAAGATTTTTAAGGGATACGGTTTTTTATTTGTTATTTACATGGCCCGCGAATCTTCAAACCGGTGTATGAGGTACGCCGTTAAGCCTGACGGTACGGGTCACAAGTGATTCCTTCCTAAGTATCGAACACTTTACTTGTGTACCGAACACTTTAAAAATAATGTTAATAAATGGGGAAAAGTCAGTAAAATACATTTGTTTACTTGTCGTTTAGCCACGGTTTAACCCACGGACACAACGGTCACGTGCCGGCAGGCCAAGAAGTTACAGGGACAGAGCATCTAAGTGAAGTTTTGAAAATTATATAACTTGAAAGAAAAAATACCATCTGCCTCTATTCTTGACTTCCTGTCATGTCCCAGATATTTTTCCATCTTTGCAATAATATTGCTTACGACGCACCGTTAACTAGACTTATTTTTTAACGGCTTGAAAGAACTTTCGAGTTCGAACAAAATGGGGAAAGAGCAACAAATTTAATAAATAAATCAAGCAAAAACAAAAACAACAAATAGATATATAAACCAAGTTATTAAAAGAGAGGATAACGAAAAGAAAAGCGTAATAAAATTAAAAAAGACAATGGAACAAAAATTAAAAATAATTTAAACAGAAGATGAAAAAAAGCATTTTGATAAATCCGCCCAAAATAAATAAGGAAAAATTGTAAAAATTCTCATCCTCAGAGTACCGTAATTCTGGAGGCAAACATTGTCAAGCTCATTCAGACTGGAATTCAGACCATTCAGAACGGAAGAAAAAATAGGAAGAAAAGTATTACACAATTGGTTTCAGTTTTCAAAAGAAAATGGAAGCATGTACTGTGTACCTTGCTATTTTTTTTTGGAAAATCAAAGAGTACCTCATGTGAAAAAAAGAGGATTCTGGAATTGGAAAAATGCTAAAACCTCCTTTAGCGATTATGAACAGACCACAGAACACTTTAATGATATTGCTGCATTCTTATCTTGAAGTGAAGCAGTCAAGGAACGGATAGATTTATAGTTAAACAAGCAATACCAGCGCAAAAAAGAGTATATAATAAATAAGAGTATATAAATACTTTAATCAAATCACACTTATCAAGCGATATCACTTTATAATGCTGCTAAAATTTTTTTCAAAATTAAAAATAATTGGATATTTCATTTATTTTTCATTCTCAGAAGATTATCATTCCGCCGATCAGACAAAAAACTAGGGTCGATACACAACGGAAACTTTATTGAATATATTGAGCTAATAGTAAAATCTCATCCTTTCCTTGCTTAACACTTAATAACTCATGGAAACAGAGGAAAAGGAAGTACCTCGTACCTATCTAAAGACATTTGTGAAGAATTCCTTAACTTGATAGACGCCAAAGTTTCGGAATTTATAGGTAATATGATCCTTAAGTAACTTGCTGTAGTATACATTTTTTATTTACTTCAAACTTAATTTCTTAGTTAGCGAAATCAAATTTGCAAAATATTTCTCAATCATCGCTGATTCTACTCCCAATGTGTAGCACATTGACCAACTCTGCTTTGTTTTGAGTAATGTTTTACAAAACGGTGAATCAGTTAAGCGGTTTTTAGCATTCATACCCATGCATAGTCATTTTACAGTTTCCATGCTTCAAATCGTTGTGAAAAAGTTAATTTTGTATAAGATCAACATTCGAAATTGCCGCGGCTATTTAGACAAAAATGCCAGTAATATGTTTGGAATCTACTTTGATTTGCAAGCAAGAATTAAAGAGATTAACGGTCATGCCAAATATATTCTATATGCTTCTCTCTCTTTGAGCCTCGTAGGAGTAAGTGCCGTGGAATCTAATGGAACTGTTGCCTTTAGCTTTCTTTTTATGAAATTTATGATTTAATATATAATGAGAACTGTTTATTAAATATTTCTTTAACAATAACAATTTTAGTTAATAGCAGATTCATATATTTTTCAATTTTTAAAGGTACATATAATATTCTATTCATTCATTTTTTAACAGGTCAGGAACGTCTTTCAGATCATTCTTTTATTCAAATAGAAAACCAGATACTGGAATCCATTGACTTAGAAAATGTAATCTCTGCATTTGCAAGCTTAAAATGTATAAGAAAAATATTTTAAAACCTATACTAATTGCAGCGTTTTGTTAATGACAAATAACGCGAGATGCTTGTTTAAATACAAAAGAAAATACATTAGAACCCCACAGTGCAACAATTACAAAATTTTTTTTATTTTAAACTGCTGTTAAATTTGAATATTAGAAGGCAAACAGAGGCCAGTAGACCTAAAGTGCTGGGAGGCTGAGGAGTACCTAGCCCAGCTTTGATCGTTTAATATAAGTTTAGACGAAATTTTGTTTATATTGTTAGATCAAATTAATAAAAGTTTTTTTCATTACTGATACTATAACTGATTGCTGTAAAGATCTTTTCACGGTATATGTGCCACAGACATATCTTTTGTTATATTAAAAAAAATTTTTTTCCTAATATTTTAAAAATAGTACATAAAATTATCAATTATATTTTAAATTGAACACACCAGAAAAAAAAAATCAGTCTGCTCTAGAAAAATGAATAATAAAAAAAAAAAAAAAAAAATTAAAACTCCATATTTCCTAAAATACATGAATAGTTTCGTTATGTAATTTTTAGTATAAACAATAAAAGTCAAATGTGTTTTTTTTGAGTTTTTCAGGATTACTCTAGGATAATTATATAAAAATAGAGATGTGTCATTTGTGACACATCTCTATTTTTAGAATCTTCAATCTTTATTTGGAAGAAATATCAATAAATTTTTATAAAAAAATTGATTTTTTGAGTGTAAAACCTTGTTTTGATAAAGTTCATTTTATTACAATAAATGCCATAACTCACCTTAATTCGGTTAAATTTTGTGTTTGCCACAGCTTTGTTTAGATATCGTAAATTAATTACCAAATGGAACAACTCTTAACGTGCCACACCTTAATGGAGAAGGGTAAAAAGGTTGAGAAAAAAAAAAATGAAAAAATGCACACATACAAATTTACGTTAAATGTACTATTTCAAGGGTTTATACATACAATACACCTGTTTGTTAGATATAGCTGTTAAATTGAACAAAATACTGATTATTGTATTCTATATTTGATAAAAATAAAATTAAAAATAATCTCTAACAACAATTGGTTGTAAATAATATGAAATAAAAAAACAAACTTTGATAAATTTATACTCATTATTTTATCATATAGCATAAGGCCACTGCCTACAAGATATTTTTTTTTATCGTATAACATAAGGCAACTGCCTAAAAGATGTTTTTTTTAAAAAAAAAAAATCATAAAGTTACCTTGGTATTTGTTTATTGCAATGTTTATAACACAAAACATGCATTTTTTTTTTTAAGTTACATTCCTTTTGGGAAATACGATTGAATAATTACATTTTATTTCCTTTTTAGCTGTTTTTATATGTTTTATAGCTTATTTGTTAGATGTCTAAAGGACCGGTTTTCTAATTCTGGAGGCAATAGTCTTGCGAATAATCTTTCTAGTTTACTTATGTTTGAAGTTGTTGTGATTTTTACTATATCAACAAATGGGTATCTGAAATATAAGTCTTCTATAACAAATAAATACTTTCCTGACGGTAATGGTCCGAAAAAATCCATTCTTAACTTATCCCAAATATGTTCAGGTAAATTCGACATTTTTATTAGTTCAGCATTTGGAACACGTGAATTTGGTTGACATCCCAAACACTTTTCAACATACGCTACTATATCAGTATTCATAATGACCCAGTCAACTTTTTGTCGCAATAATCCTATGCTCTTTTCAACACTTGTCCTTCATGTACAATTTGTAAAGCTCTTTTTTGAAGCGGCTTTGATAGAACAATTTTTTTTCCTCGTAATATTCCTTCGTGATCAGTTAACTCATTTTGAAATATACGATACGGTTCAAGTATTGGATTGTCATGCCATTTACCCGACAATAACGCTGTTTTTACTGCAACTAAATTGATGTCTGTTGCTGTCTCCGTTTTTATATCTTTGAGTGATATTGATTTGGGTGCCATTTTTGTCACTAAGAAATTTACATATGCTGCAACTTTATTTTCATCTGACTCACTATGTATTTCATTTGGAGTACAGTTTCTAGAGATAAAATCTGCAATGTTCTTTTCTCCTTTTTGATATATTATATTGAAATCGTATGCCTGTAATTTGATTTGCCATCTTGCAATACGTGCATTTAATTTAGAACCAGAAGAAAAAATGAACTTGAGAGGTTTGTGGTGCACTATGACCTTAAAATTTTTTCCATATAAATACAAATGTAACTTTTCAATAGCCCATACCAAGGCAAGAGCTTCCTTTTCTGTAATACTATATTTTAAATCAGCTGCGGTTAATGATCTACTTATGTAGCAGATTGGTTTGATCCATGTTCGTTCTTTTTGTAAAAGTATTCCACCTATGGCATAATATAGTTAATTACTGATGCTTACTAGCATCAGTAATTAACTGTACTTCTTTGCGTGGATCATAAAAAGCTCAAACGGATTTACTTGATAATTTACGTTTAAGTATGTTGAAAACGTCATTATTTTTTTTTTTCGAATTAAATTTTTAATTTTTTTTTAATAGTTCCCGTAGTATTGTTGTTTTTCACTAAAGTCTCTAATAAATCTTGACACATATGCGCATAAACCAAGAAAACTTCGAAGCTCACTGACCGTTGTTAATGATCTTGCATTCTTGATAGTTTCTACTTTGTTTGGGTCGGGATTAATATCATTTTTAGTTATTTCAATACCAAATAATTTTATTTTCTTTTGAGCAAAAATACACTTTTTTAATTTAACTTCAGACCTAATGTCTTTATTTTGATGAACAAAAGTTCTAATTTTTTTAATAAGTCTTGTTCATCTGATGCGTATATTAAAATATCGTCACTGATAAATAAATGTTGATCTCATACACTAATCTTTTGTGACGGTAGACTCCCTCATCTGCTTGAAAATTTGCAATTTTCCTTGATTCGACATTTAACTCTAATTGAGTATAGGCTTCCTTCATGTCTAGTTTGCCAAATATTTTTGAACCATACATTTCATCTATTACCGAATTTGCTTTTAGTACAATTACAAAATTACTTATTTATTCTTGTGATCCTTCAACTTTTTCAATAATATCTGCTTCTTGAAGTTGCTTTATTCTGTTCGAATGTCTTTTCAAAGGTGATAAGGGTAACGACGCAAATTTTGCGCAACTGGTTGTATATTTTCGTCTATATAAAATTTGCATTGAAAGTTTTTCAATTTACCATGTCCTTCGAATATGTCTTCGTATTTTGCAATTAACTTTGTCAAATTATTTTTGAATTTTAAAGTGACCTTGCATTTTGAATCAATACGCTTAAAATTAATATTATTTTGATTCGTTGGAAGTTTGATTTTATCATCAATATTGTTACACACATTAGAATGCTGTACATCTTCACTTGACTTATTATCCACTGAATTCACATATTTGTCTCTATTAATCACTAACTTTACACTTTCTGCTATTTTTAAAATGTTTAATTCTTTAGCAGTTTCAATTCCCATTATGTTTCCAACATTATTTTTATCTACGATATATATATTGTTAGTAGTTATTTTGTTTTTAGCTTTTTTTAAAGTTATTTTAAAGGCTTCGAAGCATATGGAAATATGGTTGTTGATGATTTCTTGATTACTAAATTAGGATTGTTGTTTCTAATTCTTTCAAACGGAGTTTTATCAATTAATTTCACAATGGAACCTAAGTCAATAATCATTTTTATCGTGACATTTTCCACTATTACATATATTGATTTTATTAGATTGTCTTTTTCGTGTTGAACTACATGTCAGGGCAAGCGTTTCTTCTGATTCATTTTTTGAGCTGTGTTCACTTTTGGTTTTATTATTTATTCCATTAACTTGTCGGTTTTTCTTATACAATGGTTGTAAATAGCTAAATGATTTTTCTTTTGACATTTAAAACACATTTTTCCAATAGCTTTCAATCTTTTTGGTGTCTAAAAAAGTACTTTGCCCCAAATCGAAAACATAACAAGTTATTTTCTTTTTTGTCTATATTATCATTTTGGCTAGGTCTTGATTTAAAATCAGTCATTTTTTTTCTATTTCTGAAAAAGGTTTGTTTTTCTAAATGATCTACTAAGTCGATTTCCTCTGTGAATTCATTTGCTTTTTTACAAGACATTTATTTTGCCTGTTGTTTTGACACTTCCATGTTTTGACCAATCGCAATAATGTTCTCGAGATTTATTTTTCTTTATTTAAGGAGTTTTTGTTTTAATTTTAAAGAATAACACGATGATATAAACTGATCTTTCACTACCTCTGTTACATTTGGAAAGGCACAACACTCCGCTTGTTTTTTTAATAGCGTAATGAAACTCACTGTACTTTCCTCTTCGCTTTGTTTGGTTTTCGTAAAGACGTTCTCGCAATTCTTTTTTACTCATGACCAACATATTTTAATTTTGAAACTAGTGTATCACCAAACACTCTTTCAACAGATGAAAATGCCTTACTATCTCCGTCACCACAAAATTCAGTATAGCCATAGTCATAAGAATACATAGTCTGAGAAACGCGGACCATTTCCTTTGTTTTTTGATTTTAACTTGAAAACTGCGCAACGACACGGCAAACCTGCACAATTTTGAAAAAAAATGTCAAGCTTTTAATGTAAATAGTGATTTGGAATGTTTGTTTGATATGGTAAAAGGACTTTTTAAAACAAAGGCATAAACTTAGCTACAGATAAGATTTCTTTGCTTCTAAAGTAAATAATTATGTCGAACAATATGCATATAATTAGCGACTATAGTAAACAAGACTTTATTTTTGCATCAAGAATTGCATCAAGGCTAATTTCAAAAAATTCTGGCAAATGTTTTTTACACATTTATAAGAGAAAGAATTTAAACATTTATAGGAGAAAATGTTACTGCTAAAAGTGTAAAGAATAAATAAAGATTTGTGTATATTTGTAAACAGCAGATAAGTGTATATTTTTAACAAATTTTGCAAATTTGTTAAAAATATACAAAATATATTTGTTCTTGAAAAAAATATTGTACAAGAAGTTTAATTCATCAATGGCGTTGAACATTCTTAGAAAAAAATTAATTTAATATTAGAAAAATTTAAATTCAGTAGTGGTTTATTTTGTTAAGAGTATGATGAAATGTTGATCGAAAATTTACTAGCTTCACACTTCAACAATACAACTTTAAATAATACATTAATCACTAAAATTAGGTACGTGGAAATCCGCGTTTTACAGAACCGAATTATTTACTAAAAAACTGTGCCACGTTTTTTAGATTTTTTTTAGTTAGCATAGTTTGACAAGTTTAGTTGAAAACTTTTTAGAATTTGATATCAACATATATTATTTTTAGAAAATAGAATAGTAAACTTTATTACTGTTAGATTTATTATTTTACTAAATGGTTTTATTATTGAGTTTTTTGTCTAAAACTTTGTTGTACTTTAGGCATGAATTTACTGTTAAAGATTTTTAACAGTAAATTCTTTTTTTTATATATACTATTCTTTTTTTTTAAGTTTTTCATTTGTCTATGCACCTGCCAAATTTCATTGAAAAATATTTTGTAGCAGGATGTCTATTTTTTGTCGCACTTTTTGTACTTAATTTTCATTTCCCCGAAATGGTCGTGGGAGATAGAGGGGTTAATTTAACATTTTTTACATTTGATTTAGATAAAATAAAATTTTCATTAAAAAATATAATATAATAACAGAGATAAAGGTTTTCAAAATTTTTTTTAGTTATTAAATTTTTGAAATTAAATTATTAGATATTAAGATTATTTTTACTTCTTTGATGTTGTACTTCAAATAACCAATCAGTTATTTCTTAACTGAATTTTTTTTTGATGTTTAAGTATCATCAACACATTGACCATAAGCTTTACATTTGCCTTCCATGTTTAGTGGTTGTCTGATATTAATTTATAGAACCTTTTTTATAAAGGGGAAAACTTTGTTTTGGGACTTTAAGAAACAGTAGTTGTGTTATTTTATCTTATTTTTTTAGATTTGAAGAAGGCGGGGGAGGGGGCAAACGCCTCGTCTATAAGTCAATGAAAACACCACTTGATTTTTGTATAACATAATTTTATATTGTATACTAATTGAATTCATTTCATTAAAAATTAAAGTATTTACGAAAACAAGTCATTTTTGATACTAGGGTGTATCAAACCAATCACCACCACACCCACCTCCATCTTTAACAAACGCCTCTCATATACTTTGGTCGTTTAATATAAATTTATAACAAAGTTTTTGTATATTTAAGCTATTTATGTCTTGAAAAATTTTTTTCACCTTTAAAATAATGTATTGATTCTCTTTCCAATGATATATAACACTATAATATTTAAGGAGTTTTACAATTTTACTCACGAATACTGAAATGTCTTCTGTTATATTAAACAATCTTTCTGTGGTAAAACCAGGCATTAGTTAATCTGTAAATAGAAATCAAGAAATAAATAGTATATAAAGAAAAAGTTTACAATATTTTAATGAATATTTTTTTTAGAGATTGACAACAGTTTGCTTCAATTTAACTGCTCTGCAGAGTTATGAAAGATGATGGTCGGACTTTTGTTACTACTATAATAAGAAGTATTGTGGAATAAGAACAATTTTAAAAAATATATTGTACTTTTTATTTATAAACAAGTTTGTAATGATCCAGAATCAAATGAAATTTGTCAGAATTTGCAAAACCCCTAACTTAAATTGTTTGTAAAATTTTGTTGCAAATTTTTGTCTTTGCATCTTTTTAATGCAAAGACATTACTGGAAAAATAATAAAATAATGAAAAAGAAAACTTGGAAGACCTGTGAAATCTGAAGTTATCAAAACAAATAAAAAAAAGTTTGTTGAACGTAAAAGGTTATTTTCATAGTCACAACTTTTTAAAACATTAATGGTATAAGAACTGTTTAAACTTTAAAATTTATGATAAAGTTTATTTATTTAGATAAAATTTATTAATAAAGGTTCTTCAATAACATGTTACAGTAAGAATAAAATTCAGAGTTATGATCGGTTACATAATTGTATTCATAGTTTTTAATAATATGATACAGTATGCTACTGTATATTCTTTTTTTTTTGTATTGTTTATATTATTATTTATATTGTATTTGAATAAAAAATTTTGAAATCTTAACCAATTCTGGTTTTTTTTGAGTTGCCAAAAAAAAAAAAAAAATTAATGATCTATGATTCAGCAAGTAATCAAGGAGAGTACTACTACATCAGCTAAGAGTTTGGTTAAAGGCAAAAACTGTTTTTTTCCAAAAAAAACCAACAGGATAATAAATTAGTAGTTAGGTTAATAAGTCAGTGATAAAAATTGGCAAGTTTATATCTATATTCACTATAGTATATCTATATATACTCTCTCTCTCACTCAATACACACATACATACATATATATATATATATATATATATATATATATATATATATATATATATATATATATATATATATATATATATATACATATATATATATATATACATATATATATATATATATATATATATATATATATATATATATATATATATATATATATATATATATATATATATATATATATATATATATATATATATATATATATATATATATATATATATATCTGTCTGCAATGACTATATATATATGTATATATATGTATATATATATATATATATATATGTATATATATATATGTATACATATATATATATATATATATATATATATATATATATATATATATATATATATATATATATATATATATATATATATATATATATATATCTATATATATACATATATATATATATATATATATATATATATATATATATATATATATATATATATATATATATATATATATATATATATATTTATATATATATATATATATATATATATATATATATATATATATATATATATATATATATATATATATATATATATATATATATATATATATATATATATATATATATATATATATATATATATATATTAGGTTTTGCAATCCCGTGATCCCGGCCTTTTTTATAATCCCGAAATCCCGGGATTATAATATCAATGTATAATATCAATGTCTAATATCAATCCCGGGATTCCCTATACAATCGAGCAAAACAAAGAAGAAGTCAAAAAATATATAAAAAAAACTACAATTTATGCGCATCAATATAATAATTTTTATTTGCAAAATTATAGCATTCTATTTTCAGAATGTGATATTTATTCTGTTCTGTAATTCTGCAAAATAAACATTTTTAAACTAAAAAAAAAACGCAATTTTCTTGCAAGGTTTACTTTTAAAATTAAAACTTAATTAAGCATGGCGTATGCGGATTTTACCATTAAAAGTAACTCAGCTGTTACTTTTAATTGTAAAAATATTTTCTACGAGAAGAAATAGGGCAAACAGCGATGTGTAAATTGCCAAACCGCAAAAATATTTTAAAAATCTGTGGTGGTTTAACAAAAGGACTTCATATACACATGTTGTTGGTGCATAATGTGAAGGTTAAAAGTCCAACCCAATCTAATATTACCGGAGAAAGCACATCAGATAAACCACCAAAAAAGAAATCTTAATCACTAACAGAATACTTTTCGAGTTTTGAAAAGGAAGATAAAACACTTTACGCTAAACTTGCTCGTCTAACGGCGTCTGACGAGCTTTCATTTAATGTGATTTGTTCTTCAATAGATTTACGTACCGCTCTAACTGCTATGGAATTCAGAAATCTACCAACGTCAGTAAATGCAATTCGTAATTATGTAGTAGAGTACAGCAAAAAAGTAAGATTAGGTTTAGTTTAGCAAATTAAAGTATTTAAGAGTACAGAATTCAGGGTAGGAGAGAAATTTTCTTTGTCTTTTGACGAATTCGAAATCGTCGCTAAAGACCATGTCTTGATCTACACGGCGGCATTGGAGCTATAATGACCGACGGAGCTAATGTTATGAAAAAAGTTGGAGGGTTACTGGCTGTAAATCAACAATTGTGTTTTGCCCACGGCATACAACTTGCTGTAATTGATGCTCTTTATAAAAAAAGAGAATTTGATGCAAATCAGCCAAATTTGAAAATAGGTTTTTTGGCTGTAATTCATCAGAAAAGGAGGATATTGAGGAAGTCTTACTGGGCTACAATCATGAAACTCAGATCTAAAATTGAACTAAATGAAGTTCATTATGAACCAGTCATTAAAAAATACGCAAGTTGATTATAATATTTTGACGATCATCTACCAAGAACGACATCTTACAAAAATGTTTTTTGAAAGAGTCCATGTAGAAATGGCAATTACAGCCTTTCCTCAATTTAAAACAAGTATTTATTTATATTTTCTTGAAGAAATGATACTTAGGATTTTTTTTTAGAAATTATGTATAAAATATTTTTATTCCACAACGTATCGTTTATTTTGATTTTTGTGCTTGATTTGCAAAAATTTCAACCTCTGGTTTATAGCAAATAAGTTATCCCTAAATTGTGAAAAAGCTAACTTTACTCGTTTTCATAAAAAAAAAATCAGTTAATTTTCCGTTAAAGCTGCTTAAACTGTTTAATAACAAAGATAAAGTTAAACGTTTAATAATAAAGATAAAATAAACTGTTTAATAATAAAGATAAAATTAAACAAAATTTTTAAGAGTACTATTTGATGAAAATTTGTTATGGAGAAACCATATTGGTCTTCTCGAAACAAAGGTGTCCTCTGTAATAGGTGATTTGTATAAGTAAAGACCTTTCTCGATTGTAAATCACGTAATATGCTTTACTTGAGTCTTGTACATAGTCAGCTTTTGTACGCAAATATTGTATGGGCCAGCACCCATAAAACCAAATTGCTAAAATTGCAAAGAATGCAAAACCATGCATGCAAAGCAATTAATTATTTAAATAGGTTAATAAAACCGGCCCCAGTGATGAAAAGCATGATGGTTCTAAATATTGAGAAACGTAACACATTACAGATATTAATTTTTATAAGTATAAAACAATCTTTTACCAAGCGTTTTTCCAGATAATTTCTTGATATCGTTTTCTGAAAAACATAACCTGCGTTCAAATATCAGGTACAACAATCATCTATGGAAAATTAAATCACAGTAATCAAGTTTTCTAGTTACAACCCATGGTCCATCAATATGGAATCATTTCCAAAGTAAAAATGTTAAAGACCTAAAAAGCATTTCATTGTTTAAAATGCATCTAAAATGCATCTCCTTAATTCCTGACATATATTATAGTTTACAGTATTTGTTTTCAGTTTTTTAAATTTTTTATTGTTTTTCTACTTTGTTTTTTTCTTATTATTTTAAAACTTTTTTGCTATCAATTTTTACAGTAAAAAAAAAAAAAAAATGAGTTTTGCCTTATTGAATTTTTATTTTACTTTAAAAATTAAAGTTTTTTTTTTAATGAGTGACTAAAGAGGCTTTTTGAAAGGTTTGTGTTGATAAACGCATCATCCTTACCTTCTTTGAGTCTCTGACTAGTTATAACAGTATATATATATATATATATATATATATATATATATATATATATATATATATATATATATATATATATATATATATATATATATATATATATATATATGTATTATAAAAAATAAGAAAACGTTTTTATCAAGATTTTGATGTTATTTATTTTATATAAAATGTTTACGATGTTATTTATTTTATATAAAAATTGTTATATTTTTTAATCAGCGAAATAAAAGTTAGTAATAGTAAAATAAATAATAAAATTTCTGATGGTTTTTTATTTTATTTTGGTGCCATTTCACGCCAATTTTCCATACTTAAGAACAAAACGTTTTGTCAAAAAATCATCAGTTTTTTTTCCAGCATAAAAAATGCAATTACTTTGGATCCAATTAACTTCTTAAGTTGAAAGACCCCTCATTTTCTTAAGTTTTTTAAGCTCTATACAACTATTTTAATTAAATATAATAAGATTGACCAAAATAATTGTCTGGAATGGCTATCATTGGCAGCAGAAGATCCATAAGACAACAGAATCTTTTTAGGCCAGTATGGCCTTGTCAACATGAAGGCGTTGCATAAATTGACCTTTGGTTTAATATACAAAACTCTACAACTTTTACAACCACACTTTTTGGATATAAAATATTCATGAGCTGGAAAAGTCCAATTTTGTTTTTTGCATTTTCAGCTAAACTAAGTCTACAAGTTTTACATTCTGGGCAAACAACTGAAAAACAATTGCCAATTAAGTGCTATAAATTATTCTGTATCCACATATGTTTTTTTTTATTAGAACTTGCACAAGTATTAATAGGATTTACCGAATAAGATACATTTATTGAACTCTGTGAAGACTAATGTTTGTTGAATATGTTTTATTAAAAGTATATTGATTTCGATGAAATCTTTTTTTCTTTTTGTATTGAGTAGCACATTTCACGCGTTCTCTACCCATTAAAAGTATAAGATTTAAATTACATAAACATAAACAGATGTACAAATTTATTTAACTTTAGGATGACAATTTGTTTTAAAGAATTTTCTGGAAGAAATTTATGAGAAATATTGCTTTTAATCTTTCAGATATTTTGATTTAATGGAAAATAGAAACAAATTATAAACTTGTTTCAACATGCCTTTTCTCATTATCAAAAGGTATATTTGGGGAGAATTTCTTGACCAAGTGAAAATTTAACCGTTGCCATAGAGATTGTCAAGGGCGCTTAAAAAAGTAAGGTTCAGTAAAGTTTGCTTTCCTCAAGTTATATACTGAATTATAAAAAATGATTTCCAGAATGTGATTCATTGATAAATTTTAAACAAAATAAAACAACAAAAATGTTTTTGAAAAATTTGATATTTTTGAGGGGTATACCAACTTAAGCAGGAATTTTATGGAACTAAATATTGAATATTGCCAATAATTAATATTTCATTCAGCTGTTAAAGAAAAACTAAAAAACAAAAAATATAACTAAAATATTAGATATTCATTTTATAAAATAGCCATACTTTTAATACATTTCTTTTATTCTCTCTGTGACTTTTGACTATTTGAAATAGTCCTAAAAACCAGCATCAAAATTTTTTTTATTAAAGATTTTGGCTAAAACTCTGTTTTAAAAGTAATGTCTTCTTTTGATGATCTCATTTAAAGGGTTTGGTTGAGGGCTTGGTATCTTATATTCATATATTTATTTAGCATGTAGTACAGGAAACTTTCTTGCAAAAGAAATATGAGTTTCCTTTAAAGTTCTTCAAAAAAATGCTCTGAATCCTGCTATCTTGAACTTTGACTAATTGTTTTGTACAAAAGGTGACAAGCATCTTTGTATTTTCGAGAGCGTTTAATAGCAAACTACATTACGCAATATACTTGAATAATATATTTAGTTTTAATAATAACTCAGGAGATAGGCCCCTTGTAAGTCTTTGGGCTAAATGAGTTTCTATTTAATTCACATACAATGTGTTGAAGTGGGAGTTCAACTTGATGCAGCAAACATCCTAAAAGGTGCAAACTTCTTTTAAGAATTTTTAAGAGTTTAACAACAAACCGTATCTGCACCTGTATTTGAACTTGTGTTATCTACAATAACAGCTACTAAGCTATGAACACTACTATATTGTCAAAACATTAGCAGTATAAACATTATTATATATTGTCTAAAAATCTGTTGTAAATGTAAGATTGCAAAAAGGGAAGATCGCTTACTAGAAACTCTGATGGCAAATTAGCATACCTCATGCTTTCATTACGAGTTTTTTGTTATTAATATAGGGATTTCCCTTCAAGTAATCTGTATACAACAGAGTTGTATACAAAGTTGTTTTCATTTCCAACATGTATAACCGATTGACGCTCCTGTTCTGTAGTGGTCCTTCAATCATTTTTTAATTCAATTTAAATTTACATAAAGTCGTTTACCTTCTGCAACAGGGTTTGGCATTGCGTTAAAAAATTTAAATTAGAATGCATATAAATTGAAAAAAGGCTATGGACCCTTTTATATATTTGGTTGAAAAGCTTAAAGTGTTTCCAGAAGTGAAAAACAAAAACTATTTTAAACTATTAAAATGCAAAATATCTTCGATAAAGTTGTTTTCTTTTTTTTACAAGTTTTAATTTTTATCAGCTCTTGATTTTTCAACCAGATGACGTCACAATCTTAAATAAATAATTTTCACAATTTTTAATTGAAATTAATGAAAGAAATTACAAAAGGGTAATGTTAAAAATATTCAATTCAAGTTCATATTCAGGAAGCTTATGGGAAAAAACTGCGTTTCTAGGTTCATCGCGATTATGCTATTATCATTCGTTTTGCCGAAAATTCTGTTTTATAGCGAAAACGAGCCATCCACTCATCATAGGTCAATATTTTGGTTAAAGCTAAAGTAATGGCTTTAGAGCAGCAGTAATTTTCGTGGTTGTTTAGTTATAAGTTTTTTTTAGCGGCAATTCGATCTGAACGTCTGGTGTTCAAACTTTTGTAAACGACGATCTTCTATCTTACGAGACTGCTGCTGAAAACAAAAATATCTTAAATCTTAATTTATTTTTAACAAGAAACGATAAAAATTATTTATAAAAAGTTTAATATTGATGATGGAAAGCAACACTAAACTTTAATATGCTGACGATTTTATGAGACTGTTTTAAAAATAGTCTGACAAAGCTTAACTTCCAAGAAATGTAAGGCATCAAGTTGGTGTTAATCTCTGTAGTCTTCCTAAAAATTCAGAAGATTATGTTAATTTATCTGTATGTGTTACTTTTTAAAATTGATTGAAGCAAAACCTATATATAAGAAATGTGTTGACGAGTTTTATATTAATTTTTTTCACGATTTTTATATCAAATTTTATATCGCAATGGTTGTATAAAAATTTAAACTAATGATTAAGGTTTAGAATTCTGTAATAAAGTTTCTGGAAACTTGAAAATTTTTATTTGAATCTGTCAAAGTAACTGTCAACATCAGATTACCACCCTCAAGCAATTGCTCTGGTTTAAATAATTAATCAAACTATACAGGGTTCTATGCTTAAAGTCATGAACAAGAAGCAAGAAAAATGGCTTCATTCGTTAGATGACATATTGTTTGCATTCTAAACTACTTGCCACAAGTCAACAGGTGTCACTCCTTTTCAATAAATGTTTCCTAGGAAGCCAGTCATACCTTTATATTTCATAAAGTATGATAAAAAATTGGTTTATGAAGTACCTGTTGATTTAGATAGATAAGAAAATATTTATATTTTAATATTTAATTAAATTGAATAAACGAAATTTTAGTTAATTCCTTTAATTTATATTTAAATGCGTTTTGAAACTGACTGCGTAAAAACTAAAAAAAAAAGAATAACATTAATTCATGATGTTTCTTAAAGAATATAAGAAGTTGCAACAAAAGAAGGAATACAAAAAACATCATAAAAACCAAACTCAGTTTAAAATAGGCAATAAATTTTTAGTTTATAAGTTTATAAGCTTTAGGGTGATAAGGGAAAATATGTTTGGGGTGGACCATACAAAGTTGTTAAAATATTTATTAATAAAGGAGTTAATCAGCTAAAACAATAGAAAAGTGAAACTTTTCGTATAAACATCACGGTTCAAACATGAAACTTTTTAAGAAAAAATAAAAACTTTTCTAAAAAACATGCGATGAGGTGTCTGATGATAAATCTGAACCAATAAAAATTGTTCAAGTTCTTTTTTGCAAAACAAACTTAATTATACCCATTAATGGTAAATGGAGAATTAAAAATGCTCTATTTTGAAGATCCTTCAAAAGTATCTATCACCTTCAAAAATACCTATTGAAAAAGGTTCAGTAGTAAGAAAAAAAAGTTACAATTCGGCAAACCTATCAAAGTTGATCAGATAGTAGGTGATGGAAATTGCCTATTTCAACCCTTAAGCCAGAAAGTCTGTCCACGACAAGACTTTTACAATATTCTGCTTCTACTCACATTTTAGGATTTTCTTTCTTTCAGGAATGTAGTTGTTAATTAGAGCGATTCGGCAGTGTAAATAAAAATTTGAAAAAACTTGAAGTTTCTTTTGAAATAAAGATTTTTAAGATTCCTTCAAAAGCAAACAGTTGCAAATTATACAATCAAAATAGATAAATTAATAGATTTAATATATATATTTTTAAAATGTTAAATATATACATAATGATAATGCAAACAAATAAAACTAAATAAGAAAAAAAAAAAAATGAAAAAACTTGACTTTGAAATAAAAATAAAAAATTTATAAACTAGGCTCCGCAGCTTTTCGTGCAAAAGAATTCTTTGCCTTTTATATATCTTTTTGGGAGACAAGGCTCACAGAGCTACAAACTGCAAGTTGATTTTTCACAAGTTTCTAATAAACTTGCATCTTTAGCTTTTCATTTTCTAAAATCTTAGAACACTGTTTGATCCTTTTTTTGGCTTTCTTGGTCGGAGTTTTTTTTTTTTTGCTGATATAATTTTAATATATGTTCGTTTTAATAGTTATGCATCTTCTTCTTTTTTAAACTAGTTTAACCATGTTTCTTCTGTAAAATTTAATTAAAGTGAAAAAAAATAAAAAATAGATTAACCTATTAAATTTTTTTTTTTTTAAAAGTGAAGAAAATTTTATATCCGTTATAACTTTTTATACGAACTTAATTTTTGGATTAAACAGAAAATTTCCAACAAAATAGCTTCCTTCGTTTTTAAATTGCCTTTTTAAATTTATTATGCTTAGAACCTAATTTCTAAAAAAAAGATTGGTTTTTGGTTTAGATTTTATTTGAACCTAAAATTTTTTTTTTTATATTATATAATTTTCCACGCACTGAAGCATATAACTCTAATTTGCAATCATCTTCGTTTTTTATATATATTTATATATATATATATATATATATATATATATATATATATATATATATATATATATATATATATATATATATATATTAGTTATCATTACTTAACATGTAATATTTATGCACGTGTTGAAACAAAAGGATACTTTATCGATAAACGTAGCAGCGGCCCACTAAAAATCGGGTAATAAGGCCGAAACACGAGGTCAGCGGTAATGATAAAAGAAATACGCTAAACTTTAGTTTGGCGTCATCAAAAGAAATCATTAACAAAAGTAATTAAAACAAAAAATAAACAGCAAACTTTAGTTTACAGTAAATAAGTAAAATCGGTGTTAAATAATAATAAGAAAAACGTTATTGACCTGAAATTGATAGATTTTATACTTCAAAAAAGTTAGCAATGATTTAAAACTTTACTTATAAATAGTAATTAAAATAATATTTAAAGTTATTAAAAGGCAAAAGAAAAGCAAATATAAAGAAAAGTAAGTCTGTAAGTGTGGATGCGAATGATTGGTTTTGTTCGTTGTGCCAGCAAAGATCTGTGGAAAATATGCGACAATGTTGTAATGTAAAGTATTGTACCATGAGCCATGGATGGGGTATGATTCTGAACATGAGGAAGAGTTAGTATTTTGTGAAGATTAATGATTTACTTTGTTACATTTTGTTATTGAATTTTTTAATTTTCTGTTGTTATTCACTGTTGTATAAAAAATTTCTTCTTTTGAAGTGTACAAATATGCATGATTACTTATTATTTTATAAATGTGAGATGAACTATGCATTAAAAGATTGTTTCCTAACTTTTTCCTTTTTTTTTTCTTTTTTATTTGGTATTTTTTACATGGGCTTTACTACCTCCCTAGGGGGGTTATAAGACCTATGTAAAAACTATATTTAAAAGCAAATACTATATTAAAAAGCAAAAGTGAGCATAAGTATATAAATAAATGTCTTGTAGCTTATGGTTTTGTAATAAAATATTATATATATATATCCATTTTACCCCACTATTATTTTATATGTATATCCATTTTAACACATTTTAGATTTTTGTTTATTTATCAATATGGGTAAGAGAACTTACAAATTAAATTTTACATGTTATTACATCATGTTTCAACGAATAAAATTACATCATTAAACTTGCATAAATAATATTATTGAAGTCTGCACACAAAAGTTTAAAAACAAAATGTTTTATATATTTTTTTCAAAATAACTTGTTTTACATATTAACTATTCATGTAAATCAAATATAAACATTGTTCATGCAAAAAAACAAATAAAAAAAGAAGCTAATTATGTGTGTAAAATATAGGTAATTTTCATGTTATAGCATTATGTATAGATATAAATTTTCAGGTTATAGCTTTATGTATAACTTATTCCATGCATACTTATTGAATATATCTAAATTCATACACATTAATAAATAGTTGCAGAGCCTACTTTCATAAGAAAACTGGTGAATTATCTAAACTAACTGGTATTTAAACAAAGTTGAATTATTAAAAAGTAAATAACTTTTTCAATTTAAAGCAAGAAACGGTTTTTGGGTTAGTGTCGAAGAATGAAAATCACCCATAAAAATTAAAAATATAATTACATGTTTTGGTATCGTTTTTTTCAGAAAAGAATGTAGAACATTTAAGTAATCGTACAGTTAAGCAGCTTGTAATAATTTCATTTTTTCGCCTAATGCGCTGTTGTCAGTGGAAACTATTTAAAGATAAGGAATATATATTGCCGTCAATACATGCATCGTCTATCTTATAACCTGCTGCTGCAAGGGAGTGTGCTGCTACATTGACTGAGGGTTTCTCATGGGGCAGCAAACTTTTTTTTCTTTTATTATTTAAATAAATGTTCCCTACGTTTAAAAAGTCTCCACTGAGGAGAGCGCAACAAGCAAAAAAATAAAATTTTTTTAGTTCGCTCAATTGTAAGATTACTTAAATGTTCCACATTCTTTTCCAAAAAAAATATTACCAAAAAATGTATTTATATCTGTAATTTTCATGGATGGGTTTTCATTCTTCGACACCAACATAAAATCGTTTCTTGCATTTTTGGGACGAAGTTTTACAAAAAACAAACTACGTTTTTTTTTCCGCAATAAAAAGTCACGTGACTAAACTTTTGAGTAAAAATGTTTAATAAAAACTTATTCTTTAATATTGATTAAAATATTTTTTGTACGTTGTATGGCTTCATTATACTAAGACATTATATTGACTTATACTAAGACATACAAGATGTCAATGTGCAAGATGCCAAACCACATTTAACATACCTGCAATACACAAAAGTATTTTGCATATAGAAATATTTCTATATGCAAAATATTGTTTATTGCAGGTATATATTTAAATAAGGCAAAAATTTTAATTTGAATGTTTGATAAGTGATTTGATCGTCTTCAATTTGAATTGGTTCAAAATGAAACATCTTAATAACTAAATTATAAAAACGTTTTTCGTTTTTAAAATATTTTTTATTTAAAAACACTTTCCATCTTAAAATATTGAGAAATACTACTAAGCAATGCTGTGATAATTCTCGTTTTTAAAAATATACTAAAATTACTTGTTTAAATAAAGCGAGTTTGAAAAAATGCAACGAAAACGTTAAACGCGTCAGTAGATAAAACACGTAATGGGCATGACCTACGTAATAATATTAATCATCAACTATTTTTTGTTAACGATTAGTTGCTAAATTAATTTTAAATAATAGTAAACACATTAAATGTTTGTTTTAATGATTTTAAAAAAATAAAACCATGTTGTATAAACTGATTTTTTTCGGTTTAAAATTGTATAGTTTTCGCTTATCTTTAATGTTGAATTTAAAAAATAAAACGTCAAATAAAGCATCTGTTACTTTACATTTGTTTTTTATTAATCAAATGATTAAAAAGTATACAAAATTTTAAATTTTAATGTAAATAAAAATGTTACACGAAGAAGCGATAAAATAACGGACAAAGAAAACTATGATTTCGGCATTCTCTTTTTTCAATTTTGTAAGTTCGGTTCAGCAAATCTATTTTAAACGTACATCGTATAAATGAATCAGAAAAGATAAAATCAACAACTTGTAAGTTTTTAGTTACAATATATTGAAATGGACAAATGGAAACTGTTTACAATTTTTCAAATTAGTCAAGATGAACTTTGTCGTCATCTTTATTACGAAGCTGCTGCAGGATGGAATGGTAAAATTTTTAAAGTAGCAAATGGCATTGTTGGTTTGTTTATTTTTATCTCCAACGCTTTGCTAGCATTTGGTATTTACAAATCAAAAAGAAAGAATAAATACTCACGAAATGAAAAAATGGTTTTACTATTGTCTTTTATTGATGTCTTAGTTTCTCTAATTCATACCCCACTCGAAATAATTTTGTTTACTTACTTGAATTATATTGGATGTTACACACTCTCCGTTGTTGCTTTTTGGATTGCATTTCCTTTAATGCTCTCCGGTTCAATGGTTGCGGTTATTTCGATCGAACGTTTTATCGTAGTGTTCAATGATAAAAAAATCTGCGGTTTGTATTTTAAAAATAAATACATGGTGCCGATATTTCTATTTTATTTTTTTTCTTCTATTGGATTAGGTGTTTGGTACGCGCATCTCCACTATTCTTTTCCAGACACAATTTTTACTTTTCCTAGCTTTTTTTATTGTACAGCAACGTTCACTATTATAAACCTCGCCTTTGGAATATTTATTAACGCTTTATTACTTCGAAGAACTTTAAAAAGGTTAAACAATAAAGAAATTCACGTCGAAAGGCACGTTGTAATTGAGAAAAAGCTAAATAAAACAATGATGATAATTTCAATTACATTAATAGTTTCCTACCTACCGATGATTACAACAAACTATTATATGGCTGTAATGTTTTTTTTAGGAGACTTAGATTCTACTCTATTTGCAATGAAATTATCCCTTTGGGCTTTAGTTCTATGCAAATTAAACTCAGCTTTAAATGCCATTATATACATGACGAGAAGTAAAGTCATTTTTCAAATATACCGGTCATACTTTTATTTTTTTAAATCAAAACGCTTAAATCAAAATATTTTCCAACTTCAAAAATCAAACAATTATAAATTAGAAACCAACAAACAATTCAAAGAAATTACTTTTATTGAAGTATTTTAATAATTTTTTAATGTATGTTTGTATGTTTGTATGTATGTATGTATGTATGTATGTATGTATGTATGTATGTATGTATGTATGTATGTATGTATGTATGTATGTATGTATGTATGTATGTATGTATGTATGTATGTATGTATGTATGTATGTATGTATGTATGTATGTATGTATGTATGTATGTATGTATGTATGTATGTATGTATGTATGTATGTATGTATGTATGTATGTATGTATGTATGTATGTATGTATGTATGTATGTATGTATGTATGTATGTATGTATGTATGTATGTATGTATGTATGTATGTATGTATGTATGTATGTATGTATGTATGTATGTATGTATATGTGTATGAATGTATGCACATATAAAGGTATTATTAAAAATGTAAATATTATAACAAACATTTTAAAGAATTTAATTCGGTACTGGTTTTAGTAGGGTCATTAATCTTTTTTTGAATATCCATTTGAGAAGTTAACATCGTAATTGACTGTTTTATGTTTGTTTAAAACGGTTTTTTTTCCTGAATTACTTAAATTAGCCAAAGTTAAACATAAATCTAAATCAGGTAATAAAACCTATAATAATAATTATCGACCAATAATTTCAATTTTTTATAAAGATTTTCATGCTCGATAGATTATACACCTAATTTTTAAAAAAAACGATATAAATTATTCAAAGCAGTTTTGTTTTTTTCAAATATTATATTATACAGTGGAAACATTAAGATTTCATATTATCTATTTAGCAGGCATTGCTTTGTCTCCCTGCGTGTTGTAAAAATTAAAATTTTAAAAAGTACGCTCAAAAACGATTTTTTGAGGGTGAAGTCGGACAAAGAATAATAATTGATCTCCCATTTTTCCACTTTTGTTTAATTGTGAAAACTTGATTATTTTGATGAAGATTACGGTGTTTATTTTTATTAATATGTTGTTAATTAGTCTTTCGTCACACTTTACCCCATACCTGTTCCACTTAATTCCAACGGTACGGTTCTAAAAACAAAACTATATATATAGTTTTGATTTTTTATCAACCGTATATATATATATATATATATATATATATATATATATATATATATATATATATATATATATATATATATATATATATATATATATATATATATATATATATACACGCCCACACATGAACCTTATTTCCACAAATAAGGTCCATGGTGTTACCTAAAATCTTGAATGTTAAAACCTAATCTAAAGTCTTGAAGTTCTTATCTAAAGTCTTGAAGTTTTTTTTAACTATCAATGAATTGTTATTCATTTTACTTTTATACAAATTAACTTTAGGGTATACATATGAACGTTTTTAAGATATTTTTACATTGCTTCCTTAACTATTGACAATAATTAAAATTTAACAAAATGAATATAAGGGCTAAGGTTGACTCTTTCATAATTCAAATTCAAAATAACATTTAAATAAAAAGAATATGCACGATATTAATTTATTTAGTCATTAAAAGTTATAATACTTTTTCTGTAAAAAAAAATCTATTCAAAAGTGTATTGTTCTTAAATTTAAGAAAACACTAATCTAGTTTTACATGAATTTATTATAGTATTATTTTATAACAAACATTTGGTGTTTTATATAAGACTAAACTTGTTTTAAACTCACAACTGCTTTCACTATGCTAAACACGATGGGTTGAGAGACATAACGCTTTACTGACTTTTAGTGTTAAGTTTCCATAAACAATTGATACATTGAAAAATATATCTAAACGAAATGACAGAACATCTTCATCGAAAACAAGAGTTTTATTAATTATATATCAATTAGAGAAGATCATTTTATTGTGTCTTTAGGCTCTACATGTATCCTCTCTAACATACGTGGTCAGCCAGTTTTAAAAAAGAAAATTTTGGTTTACATAAAATAAAATATTGCAATAAAGATCTTTTAATTGTTTTGTTTTTTTTTTAAAAAGAGAAAATTGCGACGAAATATTTAAGGAGGTTTTTAAAGCAGCAGAAAAAACAATAGTTAAAAATATGGCAGTTTTTCAACCTTCAACTTTTAAACTTTAACCTTAAACCTTCAACCTTTAAATTTTACCCTTTAACCTTCAACCTTCAAAAATAACAGAAGAATATTACGGGTGATCAATTTATACTACTCTTCTTGATGTGCTGGCGTTATGCATAAACATGTTTTTCTGACGAAAATTTGCAATATTTTTAAATATATTTTTTAAGTTCAAAAAATTTATTACACTGAATCATAGAGATAAATCTTTAGGTACAGGTTTTATATATTAGGTACAAAATTATAATATTAGGTATTAGGTACAGAATTATAAAGATATAAATTTAGGTACATGTAAGTTTTGGATACTAAGCACAGGAATGACATCATAGACATAACTGATTGCAGAAACAGTTTCAACATTATATTGTTGTAGCTGTTTCTGCAATCAGTTATATCTAGGATGTCATTCTTGGGCTTAGTATCCAAAACTTACCTGTAACTAAATTTATATCAGAAATAAAACTATGTACAAATGTATAATGATAAAATGAGTCATCATCTTTTATCCTTACACATTTGCGCTGATCACATCACTGCCAACTAATCTTTCTGTTATTTTTAATTTTTTTTACCAGTTCCAATATCTATTTACTCACAAGTTGTTTCAAATTATGTTTAGAATTATTCAAAACTCGCTAAGAAAACGAATGACAGAAAACAAAAACATCAGATTGGCATTACTTAAT
>NC_061170.1:31205014-31230014 GCF_022113875.1 Hydra vulgaris | reverse complement strand
AATTCTTGTAACGTTGATGTCCCTTGTGCAAAAGACGTTGTATGCTGGAAAAAGAGTACGTTGCTCATTGAATTGTTGCACCAACATAACTTTACAGCTAAATCGATTTCTCAAAGGTTATCTATCATGAAAATGTTGTACCGGCACACAACAGAGTTGCATGATTTTGGCACAATGTTTCCACAGCTAGTTTTACTGGCGGAAGACAAAAGTTAACAGCTAATATTGCATCGGACTCATTATTAGTTACCTCAATTTTGGACTCAAGGGCAAAAAGTGACTCGTGAATGCATTTTTTTAATTATACAAAACGTTCGAGTACTGTGTGCAAGCTAACCCAGCTAGTTTTGGATCCAAGTATTAGTGGAATATCTTTATCAAATTTTTCTAACGTGCGTTTTTGAATTTTGATCATTTTTTGTCGGAAAACGGCGAAATAAAAATTTCACAACGGTGCGCACCTTTTTGATTAACGGCTGCAAATCATCAGTCAGTTCAATAGAGTCATTCTTTTCACTCATTACAATTTGAAACCCGCCGGAAAAGTCTTCATCATTATTGGTTATGTTTGTGTCATCAGTATTTCCTCGTCACTTTCTCTGTTTTTGCATATTACTTTCAAGTTTTTTTTGCAGAAATTGACGATTTTTTTGTACAAAATATCTTGAATACCTAGTTGAATCCCATGCCTAATGCACAACTGTTGATCACAGTTACTTAAACGCCCCACTTTCTACATTACCGAAACTTTTCATATTTACGTTAGTGCAAAATTCAAACATGCGTTCTACATTAAAGCGAGTGACGTAATGATAATATTTTAAAATGGTGCTTCATTATTTAATAAAAACACGAAAGTAAATGGAGTACTTAAAACTTCCAGTCACGTTCAAACAACGCTTCCGGTAAGAAAAAGATAGCTAGATGACAAAAGACGTGTTTAAATTGTCTAAAACAAGTATTCTACGTA
The DNA here is from genome assembly GCF_022113875.1 of Hydra vulgaris. Taxonomy (NCBI): domain Eukaryota; kingdom Metazoa; phylum Cnidaria; class Hydrozoa; order Anthoathecata; family Hydridae; genus Hydra; species Hydra vulgaris. The sequence continues at coordinate 31,229,044 of NC_061170.1, read as the reverse complement.
TTATATACGTTTTAAACGCTAGCTGTTCGCTGGCTAGTTGCTAGCTCATTTCCTACCAAACCTAGTGGGAAATGAGCTGGCAACTAGATATTAAGTATAAAGTACGTAGAATACTTGTTTTAGACAATTTAAACACGTCTTTTCTCACCTAGCTATCTTTTTCTTACCGAAAGCGTTGTTGAAAGTTTTAAGTATTTCATTTACTTTAGTGTTTCACGTAAAGAGGGCGATAGCACCTGCTATATCATAAGCCTCTACATATATTTTTAATACCGGTATTGAGCCAAACCGATACCGGTATTTCGGTACTTAAAAATGTCCGGTAATACCGGTATTCAGGTACCGGTACTACCGGTATTGGAAGCACTATATATATACATATACATATATATATATATATATATATATATATATATATATATATATATATATATATATATATATATATATATAAATTGTGCAATTAAAAATAGTCATGTATCCATACATTAATTAACTAAATAAAACTTACTTCAATTTTTTGTAACTATAAATCATCAATTTAAATCATATTATGTACTTTGTTCGTAAGATGCAAACCAGTTAAAACCAAATCATTCCTCAATCTTTAATCCACCAGAACTTTACTCAATAAATTTATACTGGTAATCAAACTACCACAAGTCAAAAAATTTAGACAGTATTAATAAAACCAGCTTTGAACAATAGTTAATATTGGATTTTTTTTTATTCTATACTAAAAACAAAGAAAAGTTAAATCCGAAGAAAAACAAAATAATTCACAAACATATTTAGTTACATTCTTCTTCGGAGTCCTCTTTAGTCGTGAAATTAAATCCTGCACATACTTCTTTATCTATTAGTAATTATTTAGTAAAATAAATATAAACATAAAAATTATGTAAAAACAAAAATGTAGAATAAGCGTAAACAGATTAAAATATATATATAGGCAGTAATAATACTATAAACAGATTCAAAATATTACTTATTCCGAAATAAAAATTAAATAGTTTATTTGATATAATACATCACCGTTAATATAAAACTATAATAGTTTTTTTATTCATATAAAACAATTAAAATAGCAATAATTACTGTAAAATTTAATGACCTCCAGTTACATATATATATATATATATATGTAATGTATATATATATATATATGTTTTATATATATATATATATATAAATATATATATACATATATATATATATATATATATATATATATATATATATATATATATATATATATATATATATATACATATATATATATATATATATATATATATATATATATATATATATATATATATATATATATATATATATATATATTTATATATATATATATATATATATATATATATATATATATATATATATATATATATATATATATGTATGTTTATATGTATACATACATATATATAAAACTTGATAGAATGCATGCATATGGTAGGGTTGTTAACCGGAGGATTTCCTGCAATTCCGGTAAAACAACATTCTTTCGTAAGGAGATTGAGAACACGGAATAACATTTTTTCGTACCGAATGTTACAAAATATTTAAAACCGCCGATGTTCATTTTGCAAAAGCCACTTCCGAAATTTAGCATTTTGCAAGTTGACATACGAAACAAAACTATTTTGCAACATACGAAAGTAGCGGTTTCGGAAGTCGCACTTGCGAAACAAACATTTTCGCCAAACGACATTTTAAAGTCTATAAAGAAAATTTGTTTGCCAGACTGATTTTAATTGTAAAAATTAACATCTTTAAATCCCAAAATGTTTATAATGAGTTTTTATTTTCAGCATAATAACTATTAAATTTTTATGGTTTTATTTTTAGAAATATTGATAAAAAATAAAATTTCTTTCGAAACGAAAGTATTTTGGATCACAACATACGAAAGAATTCTTAACGGAAATAAACTTACGAAACGTGCCATAATAAATATATATAACGATTTTTTTTGAACTCATTACGTATATTAAAAATAAGAATGATAGGTAGGAATATAAATGTTTTTTTTTTAAAGCATATGAAATTTTTGAAACAGGTTCGAATATGCTTAAGCAAATAGTAAAAAGAGGCTCAAAAATATGCTTTAGCTTAAGCATATTTCTGATAAAATATACCTATTTCAATAATCTCTAAAAGTGTGCACGTTACTAAAGTTCTAGCAGATTTTAAAGGTATGAGTCCTGTTTGAATACGCTTTTCGAAGTATAGATCTTAGAAAATATTGTTTTTTAATTTTAATAAGGTATAAATTTGAGTATAAGATTGTATAGTTCAAACAGTTAGATACGTGATAATTCGCCGCAGAGATCCGGGTTAGCATACCGCAGCCAATGTAACTTTTGTTCATCAAACTCTTTTTGCATAAGATAGCATTTTTTGACATCCATGTTCTATATTACAGATCTTTCGTCACCTTCACAATAGTGACAGTTAGCTCTGAGTCTAATATAACCATTTCTGAATATAATTTCCTTGAGGCTCCTACAGCCTATTGTGTTCCATTAAAAGTAACTAGTTTTTGAGTCCAGATATTAATTATAAGCATCTAAAGGTTCACATTACTATTCATTTTCCTGATATATAGAATCCTATTTGCATACGTATCTCTTTCTGTAAATTCTGTTTTATATAGTTTCTTAATTATATATTAAATAAATTTTACTATTCACTTAGTTGAATGAACGTATAGCTCATTCAGTTAAGACATTTGGCCGCGTAGACCCAGGTTCACATCCCGCTGTTTCACATATATTTCTTCTCTTTTTACTCTTTCTGATATCATTTACCTTTAGAGAGATCTCTCGTTCTTTATAATAAAGTATTTAATTGTTTATCACACATCCTCTTTATACTTTTTAAAAAGAAAGGCATACTGTTTATCTGTTCATTGAGAGTCCAACTTAACGGGATTTTACTGTATATATGTATATATTTATATATATATACATATATATATATATATATATATATATATATATATATATATATATATATATATATATATATATATATATATATATATATATATATATATACATATATATATACATATATATACAGTAAAATCCCGTTAATGTATATATATGTATATATATATTCATATATATATATACATATATATACAGTAAAATCCCGTTAATGTATATATATGTATATATATATATATATATATATATATATATGTATATATATATATATATATATATATATATATATATATATATATATATATATATATATATATATATATATATATATATATATATATATATATATATATATATATATATATATATATATATATATATATATATATATATATATATATATATATATATATATATATATATATATATATATATATATATATTAGGTATATTTGTATAAACATTTAAAGAATCATTTGAAAATATTTTTTTATAATTTTATTATTTATTATTTAAACTGTTAACAGTTAATATCTTAAACATATCGTAACATAAAATCTTTTGCGTCTTTTTCGTAACTACACATTCCGGAATGCATTTTCTGTAAGGAACTATTTCGTAAGTATTCTTACGAAATGATTTGTTTCGCAAGTTTTCTTTCGCAATGCTTTATTACGGAATTTTATTTATTTATATTTTCGTATAGCGCGTTACGGAATGTGCATTTTTGCATGTGCAACTTCCGCAATAACAATTCAATTACGGTAGATAAAGATGCGAAATTTTCGCAAGTTTTGTTTTTCGGCGAACAACCCTAGCATATTGTATAAATTTATTTTTAATAAAGTTATATTTTATAGCCTATTTTATTGCGACTAATTTAAAACTTTTAGATTTTATATCAAAATGTATATAAAGTACATAAATCTCAGGGTAAATTCGATTTATTCAGATTATTTTTGTCAATGTTTTATTTTGTTTTAGGTTGAGATTTTAATAAAATGCTCAACTTTTCTAAAAATTTATTTCTTAGTTAGAAATAGTACTTAGTCTTAATACGATATATATAAATATATATATATATATATATATATATATATATATATATATATATATATATATATATATATATATATATATATATATATATATGTGATAATTTTTAAGTAAATTAAAATATTTATTCTGTTAACAAACTTAATTTAGTCTGACTTATTATGTTTTATTAATTTTGATAATATTTAATAAATGTGAATCGTATTAAAACTAAGTACTATTTCTAACTAAGAAATAAATTTTTAGAAGAGTTGAGGATTTTATTAAAATCGTCAACTTAAAACAAAATAAAACATTGACAAAAATAATCTGAATAAATCGATTTTACCCTGAGATTTATGTACTTTATATACATTTTGATATAAAATCTAAAAGTTTTAAATTAGTCGCAATAAAATAGGCTGTAAAATATAACTTTATTTAAAAATTTTTTATACCATATGCATGCATTCTATCAAGTTTTCCTTGCCTTTCCATTACGGCAAATTATTTTTGTAATGGCTAGTTATTGAGACAATAATTTTTAATGTGCCACTTCCTCAACATTGTCAAAACAACGTTTTATTAACTTTGGCAAAGTAACACTTTTTCAACGTTTTTTAATTACCGCATTTTCAACCAACGTTGAAATAACGTTGAATAAGTGTTGTTTTTCAAATGGTTTAAATTCGTTGAAAAAGCAGCTAATGTCTAACGTTGATAAACCATAAACTTTGCGACGTTTTTACAGTGATTATTTGCGTGCTTATTTTCAACATTTAATAAACGCGTTTTTTTGAGAAGATAAGATACGTTTAAATTTATACGCATATTCAACGTTGAAAATGGAACGTTTAAAAAGCGGTTTGTTTTTAACGTTGATAAAGAATATACTTCGAAACGTTTTTAAAGTGGCTTTTTGCGTAAGTTGATTCCACGTTGAATAAACGTTTTTTTTGAGAGGCTAAATTACGTTACAGTTTCAACGCTTATTCAACGTTTTAATTTACCGCGATTTAGTATACAAAAACAGACATTGATTTAACGTTGAAAGCACGTTGTTTTTGTGACTGTAACGCTTTTTCTACGCTGCGACTGGTTTTCAACGTTGATTCAACGCATACATGTTTGCTGGGTAGCTAAATACTCACACGCTTCTACAAGTTAAACTTTACAGTGTTAACGCTTCTTTATTTTATTAATTACAAACTAAATTTAAAGAAATTTTTTTTATCAAGGATTACTTGAGATTTTTTAACTTTGTCAAGTGTTACTAATTATAGTTGCACATTATGGCTCATACTTATACTTGATTATGTAGAGAACTAATTAAACTTTAAGAAAAAACAAATTATGGGTCTAGATTTATGCACAAAACAGGATAAATTGTGAAGTATACTCGAAAGCCGCTACCAGCGGCTTGTAGTCATAATAATAAAAAAAATCAAAAGCCGCTATCAGCGGCTTGCTGAGGGAAAGAGTTATATTGACATTTGTTCAAAGAATCAGAGACAGACAGAAGAAGTATGTAGTACTCGTTAACCAAACGCAAGCAAATGAATGTGAAATAACTGATTGAATATGCGGGCGATCGAATAAACATGAGGAACAGCGAACGGATAATATACAATTTTGTTTGTTGTGTTTATAATTTAAAAAGAAAATATTTACTTTATTTGGAAAACGCAACTCAAGTTGTTAATTATCTCTCATTTTATTAATATAAACACAGACGAGAGACAAGAAGCAGGAGTCACTATTTAATAATTATTAAATAGTGACTCCTGCTTCTTGTCTCTCGTCTGTGTTGACTTTGTAATTACTTATTAGTAACCTTTTAATATTAACCTTTGTAATTACTTATAAGTAATTACAAAGGTTTTTTTTCAAGAAAAAGATTTTTTTTATACATTAAATAAGTTTTTTTTCGGACTTTATGTTTTATTTTTTTTTTTTTTTTTTTTTATGTTACTATTAGTAAAAACGATGGTTTAAGTACCTTGCAACTCTTACTGTTCAACGATGCGTTCAACGAAACTTATTTAATTAAAAAGTTCATTTGTTTATCTTTCAATTATTATATAGTTTGTAACAAACTATATATTAATTGAACAAAGCTAACAAATTGTTACGCTTTTAAAAAGATATACTATTTGAGTTTTAATTAGTTTTTTATGTTATTTCATCCAAATTTTATTCAGAAAAACGTGCAGTCACAGCGAAAAGATTTTTGTTAAAACAGCGGTAGCGAAAGAGTTAAGTGTTGACTATTATATTTCATTTATAATAAGTATTTAACTGACAATATTCTTATCGATTGAAAAGGTAGTATATTACTTCAATTCTACTATTGTACGCTAGCAAGTAATAAGTAAATATTTTATAATTACACATTTCTTACGTTTTTTAACCATGTCTGAGAAAAAGAGACTATCAGTAAAAAAAATTAAAGAAAGTCAAAGAAAAGCTATTTTGAAATATTTTCGTGCAGAAACACATTCTACAGGTACTGATTCTGCTACTGAAAGCGATAGCGGTGTGAGTAAAAAATCTAAAGTGATAATTGACGATAAAACTGTTAATAATGCTAATATTTCAAATCAACAAAATGAAGTTGTAAATATCAAAGAAAAACAAATTTATCTACCTGAAGCAACTCCTGCTGTTAATATTTTAAGACAAATTGAGACTGAAACTCAAATTAGCATATTATCATCTGCAGACTACAGTGACCCTGCAAATTAGCCTACTCATTTTATTGACAATTTTCGGCAATTTGTTATAAAAAATAGACCGCAACAAATTGAAAAATATAACTTTCCAAGAGATCGAGATGAACAAAAAAGAAAATTTCCATCAATCTATTACAAGCGGACATTACCAAATGGAGAAGAAGTCTCTCGTTCTTGGTTTATATATTCAGTTTCAAAAAATGTAGTTTTTTGTTTATGTTGTAAATTATTTGGTAAAAGCAAAAGTAGTTTGCCGGCTTTAGAAGGTTCAGGTTTAAACGATTGGAAGAATATTGGAGCACTTCTTTCTTCTCATGAAAAAAGTAATTCACATCTCGTAAATTTTCAAATGTTGAAAGAACTTGATATACGTTTATCTACAGAAAAAACCATTGATCATATTAACCAACAAAAAATTAATGAAAAAGAACAATATTGGCAACAAATTTTAGAAAGATTAATTGCTTTAGTCAGAGTTCTGGCTACGCAAAACTTGGCATTTCGTGGAACAAATGAAAAGCTTTACAATAACGCCAATGGTAATTTTTTAAAATTTGTTGAGTATCTTGCTTTATTTGACCCATTAATGAATGAACATGTTCGGAAAATTAAAAATCAAGAAATTAAAACTGCTCATTATCTTGGAAAAGAAATTCAAAACGAATTAATACAAATACTAGCAAATGCTATAAAAGATAATATCTTGACTAGAGTAAAATTTGCTAAATATTATTCTATAATTTTAGACTGCACCCCAGATAATAGCCATACAGAACAAATGAAAATAATAATTCGTTTTGTTGATTTAGAATCACCAACATCGCATGATGGGGATTTAGTTAAAATTAAAGAACATTTCTTAGGATTCATACCTATGGAGAAATCTACAAGTGGTTTTTTGGCAAAAACATTAATTGAACAATTGGAAAATTTTAATTTACCAGTTGAAAATCTCCGTGGACAAGGATACGATAACGAAAGCAACATGAAGGGTAAGGAGAATGGGGTACAAAGAAAAATTTTGGATATAAATCCTCGGGCGTTTTTTATTCCATGCAGCGCACATTCACTAAACTTAGTTGTGAATGATGCATGCAAGTGTAGCTTAGATGCATAAAGTTTTTTTTGGTGCAACAGATTTATAGTTATTTTTCGGGATCACCTTCTCATTGGCAAGTTTTTCGTAGCTATTTTCCAGATTTTACTGTCAAGTCATTAAATGATACAAGATGGGAAAGCCGCATTAATGCTTTAAAACCATTACGATACAATCTCGGAAAAATTTACGATGCTTTAATGCAAATATTTGAGGATCCAAGATTACAAACTACATCAGTAGGAAATTCTTCCCGAAATGAGGCTAAAGGGCTTGCAAAATCTATTTGGATATTAAAGTTCATTCATTCTTTTTGAAGTTAGTATTTCTAATAAAATATTACAAAATAAGAAAGTTGATTTGAATGTAGCTACACAACAATTAAATATTACTAAAAACAAACTTGTAAAAATGAGAAATGATGAAGGCTTTCAAAGAATTATTGTTGATTCTGCTGAAATTGCAAAAGAATTGGAAACAGTAACAAATTTTGAAGAAAAACATGTCGGGAGAAGGAGAAAAAAGCGACTGTTCGATTATGAGACACAAGATAAAGCGTTGCAAGATCCAAAAGAAAAATTTAAAGTTGAATTTTATTTTAAAATTATAGACCTTGCTATACAGTCTATTGCGGAAAGGTTTGAACAAATGCGACAGTATAATAGTATGTTTGGCTTCCTTAATGATAATTATTCTATAAGTTCAAAATCTTCTGCAGAATTATTGAAAAATTGTAGAAATCTAGAAGAAATTTTAACTCATGGTTCTCAAAAAGATATTAGTGCAGCGGATCTTTGTAATGAAATCAAAGTACTTTCTGGAAGACTCCCACAACAAATGACACCACATGAAGAACTAACTTTTATAGTTGAACAACGTTTAATTGACTGTCTACCAAATATATGTATTTCTTTAAGAATACTATTAACACTTCCAGTGTCCACTTCCAGCAACAAAAAAAAGTCAGAAAAATAAAAAGTTAAACATGCTTTTATTTTTATTATTACATATTTTCAAAATACAAATGAACTTTCTAGTTTCTGAAATTCAAATTCTCTAATAATTTAAACATCGAATCAGAAACAAGTTTTTTTATTCTTTGTAACTATATTATATTCCAAGTTTTCAATTTTTATTCTTAATATATATATATATATATATATATATATATATATATATATATATATATATATATATATATATATATATATATATATATATATATATATATATATATATATATATATATATATATATATATATATATATATATATATATATATATATATATATATATATATATTATATATCGGTGGGAGCAGCTCAAAGAAATTTAACATACATAACAATAACACCTTGTAAATATTTAAAATCCATTTTCTTTTATTTATTTTATTTTAGATTAGGTCAAGTTAAACTTTGTTCTTTAATTTGCCATTGACCTGCCAAATCAAAATAAATTTAATAAAAAAAAAAAAAAAAAAAAAAAAAAACAGTAAAAATACAATGAAATTACAAACAATTAAATTTATAGAATACTTAAATCACAAATTAAAAAAAATAATGAAATCATGGCAAAAAAATGTGATAAACAAAATCTTACTTAAAAACCAGACATGAATATAACTGAGAGGTTAGAGTTATTAGACAAACTAATCTAGACTAGTCTATATAAATGTGATTAGATACTCAACGGATAAAAAAAAGAAAGAAAGTTAGGGAAAAAGCTGTTTTTAAACAGCTTTTTCCCTAACTTTCTTTCTTCTTTTTAATAAATCTGTTAAGAAATCTTAGCTCTAATTTGAACATGCTGTTAACAACTTTTAATAACTTTTTTTTTTTTTTATAAGTGCTAACTTTTTTATAGATACTATAAATAAGAAAATAATAAATAATTAATAGAATTAAAGTAAATAATTATATTAATAGTAATATTAATTAAATAATAATAATAAGAAAAAATAAGAAATTTGTTTAACAAATTGTCATCTATGCAACTTGATGATTTAGACTATATTATGTATAAATAAAAACAATTAGCAGAAAGTTGTCATGAATGGTACAATATTGACAAATCCAAGACAATTATATATGATGGCAGAGTAATAAAAGTTAATAAAAAAGTCATGATTTACATTCGTTGTTACTTTCATAATGTTTATATAATGACATGCATTATATAACCAGAATGTTTATGCATTAAATAACCAGAATGTTTACTAAGTTTAAACTCTATCTGGCTCCTCTCTCTGGATGAGCATTATATGCATATGACAAAAAAAAGTAGATATATTTAAAAATGACTTTGCGGTATAATTTAGCTCCTATATTTTTATAGCCTACATTTTTTAGTCAACTTTTTGCTTTTTTAACTAAAGCTTTAAATTTTTATTCTGTTCTATTGTGCAAGCCATCTTTATTTTATTTTGATAATGCAACAAAATACAAAAAAACAACAACGACGGTAAAATGAAAAAACCAACCTACTTTGGAGTTATGTTAACGCCTGCTATCCAGTTTATAAGTTTTTACTTTACCCGATGTTATTATACCAATTCCTAACAAAAAGAATACAATGAATACCCAGACAGCAAGCTTACATTGGCCCAACGTAAGTTTTAACATTGGCAAGTTCATTCCGTTGGTCCAACATTTAGCCAATGTTTTTTTTTGGCGTATTATTTTAAATTCTGCAAATCGGTTTTTTGCAATTATCGTACTACGTTGGGCCAACATTTGGCCAATGTAGTATAGGCCTAATATTTTGCCATAAAAATCTGTTCTTACATTTAAACCGTAGCCAATATTCGGCCAATGTAGTTGCGGTTTAGTATATACTTTTAAATTTGTTGCGAAATAATTTTAAAAATGGTATCGTTTGACAGAATAAAAAAAGGTTTTGATATTATCTTTCCATTTTTTTAATATATATAAATAAAAAAAAGAAGCTATATTTATTAATTTTTCTAAGAATCTTAAAAGGTTCCTTATAAGAAATAAACTTCAAGAGATTCTCGTCACTTAATGTTTTGTTATTTTAAATAATGAAATATTTGTTAACATTTAAATAATATGCTTAAACCATTTTTTACTACAAACTAAGTTATCAATGTAATAATAAAAGCAATAATCAAATTATTTTTGTGTAAGACCTTAAAGTTATTTTTTTATTTTTATTGCTGTATTGGCATGTTTGATTTATTTACTAATCTTTATTTACTTATATTTAATGAAATAAACTAAACATTGCAAATGTTTAATACAAATAATAATAATAATGATAAATTAAAAGTTATAAGAATAATAGGAAAATTATATGATAATAAACCAATATCAATTTTAAAACAACAATTGAATATAATGCACAGACAGGAAAGTTACATACAGTTATGTACTGACAAAACATAAAAACCTACCATGCAGGTAAAACAATTACTGCAAAAAAAGGTAACAATAATTTATTAACAATAATAATATTATTATCAATAACCATAATAAAGATAAAATTAATACTTCATTAAAAAATAACAATAAATAAACAAAACAAAAAATATTCAATTAAAACTATAGAGTTTTTATAAAAAATGACAATATTAAAATAAAAAAGTAAATCATATCAAGCAAACACATATCGTCACTCCAAAATAATAAAATTTAAAAAATATTCTTTTTTATTTGTTCCCAAAATGGAGTGATTTTTATATTTTATTTTAATTACTTTTTAATTCCTTTTCATTCTTCGATTGTATTTTTTCTTTTAATTTCTTCTTTTTCTTTTTTTTTTTCTTTTTTTTTTCTTTTGTTAATTTGTTTTTTAATTTTTTGTAGTTAAATAACAAAATTGGTTTTGTGGATGGTCCTTTAAGACTCGCCACATTTTTCATTAAAAAATGTAAAGATTATATGAATGATTAGATTAGAATAACTCAGGTTTTATATATATTTTTACAAATATATATATATATATATATATATATATATATATATATATATATATATATATATATATATATATATTCTATAGTATATTTTTTGTTCGTTTTTTATTATAAAGTATTTTTCAAACATTTTTTTACTGTTTTGATTTTTTTAGTTACATATGACTAAATTAGAGAAAAATTACCTATGGCAAAAGTTTATTCAGACTTTTTTTCAATTAACGACATTTTTTTAATTAAGACCTGATAAATTTAGAAGTAAACAGATTTCAGAAAAGTCTTTGTCCTACCAGGTGATGATCATGATGATTGTGACGATGATATGATATACGTGATAATGATGAGCATATGTAATTTAGATGGTGATCATCATATCATGGTATTGGTTCATTTTCAGTATTTTATAGAAATGTATATTATCACAAAATTGTATATTTAAGTTCAGAAACTAAAACTCCACAGTTACTGAAAAAAAAAAATTGTAAATAATAAAAAAAGACATTTGCTCCAGCCCGTGCTAATCCTCCTTTGACATTTTTATGTGTTATAAATTTGACTTTTTCAGATCATTTAAAAATAAATAACGTTTTTAAACAAAGCTCTGTTTCTGAAGTTTTAAAAGAGGTTGTGTTTTTAAACTTTTTTTATTTGAATATTCTTTTTTCTTTTTGTAACTAAATTCCAAAATGCTCTGAAACAACCTTTTAGTTAGTTTATGTAAAAAGGACACAAATATGCATGAAAATTTATCAAGTTAAATTGATGGATGTACTTTTTTCAAAAGCAATGAGTTTAACAAATGATGGGATGGAGACCCATCCACTTCTATGGCATTGCATTTTATTGACTAGAAAGTTTTTTTTTTTAAAAAAAATTTATTTAAAAAAGTGCTTTTTAAGGTAACAATTTCTTAATTTATTTTTAGCGCTTTAATTCTAAAAATGTGCTTTGATTGAAGAAAAATGAGAGATTTTTATTGATATAATATCATTTTGATATAATATTATTATTGAGATAATATCAACTAAGTTGCGTGCTTATCAGTTGCTGGATGAATTAAAGCTCTCATAGCTCTATAAATCAGTATTGCATCATCAGTTGCATCTAATGCTAAAGTTGAAGCACATAGTAAGCATTAGTAAACTGAATTTAACTGTTTCATTATTGTTAATTTTTTGTTATTTTAGTTTTTTGGGTCTTAAGTGACATCCAATGGATGTTTATCTGTGAGATGGTTTCTTGCGAATGTGAGCAAAAAAACACTTCTTGCATTGGTTAATAGTAATTTCGCAATTTATTCTTGGAGTCATTTTTATATAATTTTTTTTTCGATAATAATATGAACTTGTCTTATGTTTAAATATTGTTTTAAATTTTATATCTGGTATTGTTTTGTTAAAAAAATCGGCTGAGGTGCAGATTTATTTAAAAAAAGTTTTTTTAATTATTGTAACGTTTATATATGTGAGTGTAATGTACATTTTAATCATACATTTTAGTTAGTTACATTTTAATCATACATTTTAGTTAATGCACATTTTAATCATACATTTTTCACACAGTTTAACTTGTGTTATTTAGATGCTGTGAAAATAAAAGCTTTACCCTCAGGAGCATCAGAAGAAGAGTTTAAACATTAGCTGAAGAGATATTTTTTGCTTTTTAGGAATCGAAATGGCGGATCGAAAAGCTCGAGAGGAACGTTCTTTGTATAAAAAGTTTTTTGCATAAATAACAATTTCAACTTTTAATAACATTTTTTTTCAATATTTTTTAACTTGGGAATAAATTTCGAAAATACTTTTTTTTTTTGTTGATAAAGATGGAATAAATTTGTTTATTAAACAAACTTATTTCTTTGATTCATGCGGGATAATACATTTGTCCTAATGTGTTATTAAAAGTAACGCTTTAGTAATATTACGCGACCACAAAAAAATGTTGGAAAATGATCACAGATCAGTACTGGTAACTGATATTGGGCCAGTGCTGGTAATCGATCGCGGGCCAGTACTGGCAAACGATCCCGGGCCAGTGCTGGCAAACGATCGCAGGCCAGTGCTGGCGAACGATTGCGGGTCAATGCTGGCCCATGGCAGCGGGTCAGTGCTGGCCCATGCAGCGGGCCAGTGCTGGCCCATGCAGCAGGCCAGTGCTGGCCTATGGCCGTTTCGATGCAGGCCAGTGATCGACAGCCGTCATTGCGCAGTAGTCTCAGCGGGAGGCTGTCTGGCTAAGACCCCAAAAACTAAAATTACAAAAAATTAACAATAATGAAACAGTTAAGTTTTGTTTTATTATTATTATTTTTTTTATTATTTATTTATTTTGCCGTTGATAAATATTACAAAAAAGAAATTACAAAAAAAAAAAAAATCCTGGCCGCAGCAAGAAGAAGACAGGTTGTCTTATCACCGAGCCCCATCACACAAAAGTTTACATGCACAATAAATGATAAAAGACAAAAAGACAGAATAATGCAAAAACATAAACAAATCAAAAAATTCAGCAATAAAATAATTTGTTGGTAACAATCTTAATTTTAAAAATAATTTTAAAAATAAAAAAGTAAAAACGGCAGAAAATTATGAAAGTTATAAAAACACAAAAACACAAGTTATAAAACGTTATAAACAAGTTATAACAAAACAATAAAAAGCACAAAAAAAAAACAAAAAATACGTTGTTTAATTAAAAAAAAAAGCAATATAAAATATTAAACATAAGAATATACAGTAATAAATAATAAAAGAAATAAAGTAAACATAAGAATTTGGGCTGATTATTTAATATCATCAAAAATATGAACGAAAAAGACAATTTTATTTTCGTTATCTTTTATACAAATGGTTTGAAACCATTTTACTAAAAGCTAAAGAAAGTGAATAAGATTTAATTTATTTTTAAGTGATTTAGTTTAAAACTTTAAATTGTTTTCAAAAATGGTATTTGAAATCTAATATATCGAATTTCATGTTCAGTAAATGCCGTTTTGAATCATCCTTAAAACTTTGCAAAGTGCAGTTTAAAACGAAGTTTTGTTTATTACTAAAGATTGCAAGAAATGTTTTCCAAACTAAAGTTCCCCGATATTGAATTTGGTACGAACTTAATTTAAGAGGGTTAATGGGAACTACAAAGTTATTTACTTAAAATTTGGTTGGATATTTAAGGGAGATTTCATTAAAGTTGGATTGAAATGTTACTGGAGAAAACCCAAGTTTTGCTTTAAACATAAATATCATTACTTGATGAATATTAAGCTTATAAATATTTAAAGCTCAAGCTGACGTAAGAGAGGTTCGCATTGTGTTTTTCTATTTGCCCCAAATACTATCCTGCAAGCATGTTTTTGTTTACTATAAACTTTTTTAAGTTTAGTGTAATTAATGATACCCCAGGAAATGTTGCAGCATGAAAGATAGCTGTGTGTAGACGAAAAATATAAAGACTCGTTATTAAGAAAAGATTTCGTTCGGTTTAACATGGCAATATTTTTTGAGATCTTACCTTTAATATATTTAATATAAAATTTCCATGACAATTTTTCATCTAAGAGCACTCCAAGAAAGTTTGTAGCCAATTCTTTTTTGATTATTTTATTATTGATTAAAAGATTGGGTAGTTTTAGAGGAATATTCTCGGCTTTACTAGGTTTATGGAATAGGATAAAATTCACTTTACTAATGCTTACTATGTGCTTCAATTTTAGCATTAGATGCAACTGATGATACAATACTGATTTCGGAGCTATGAGAGCTTTAATTTATTCAGCAATTAATCAGCACGCAACTAGGTTGATATCATCTCAATAGGCAACAACAAAACTTTTTTATTTTTCTTCAATCAAAGCACATTTTTTAGAAATATAGCGTGAAAAATAAATTAAGAAATTGTCACCTTATAAAGCACTCTATTAAATAAATTCTTCATTAAAATTAAAAAAACTTTTTAATCAATGAAATACAATACCATAGAGGTGGACGGGTCTCCATCCCATCAGTTGTCTAACTCATTGTTTTCAAAAAAAGTATGTCCATCAATTTAACTTGATAAACTTTGATGCATATTTGTGTCCTATTTACATAAACTAACTAAAAGATTGTTTCAGAACATATTGGAATTCAGTTACAAAAATAAAAAAGAATACTCAAATGAAAAAAGTATAAAAGTACATCCTTTTCTAAAACTTCAGAAGCAGAGCTTTGTTTTAAAAAGTTTCAAAGTCAAATTGTCTTTTTTCATTATTTACGAATTTTTTTTTTTTTCAGTAACTGTGGAGTGTCAGTTTCTCAACTTAAATATACAAATTTGTGATAATATAAATTTCTATAAAATACTGAAAGTGAACCAACATCATAATATGATGATCACCATCTAGATTACATATGCTCATCATTATCACATATATCATATATTCATCCGAATCATCATGATCATCACCTGGTAGGTATTTAAAAACCCAAAGTTTATCAGGATTTTACGGTCGCTGATTGAAAAAAGTCTGAATAAATTTTTTCCAGAGGTAATTTTTCTCTTGTTTAGTAATATATATCTAAAAAAAATCAAAGAAGTAAAAAAATATTAGAAAAATACTTCAAAATAAAAAGCAAACAAAAATATTATATACTATAGAAAAAATATATATTTGTAAAAATATACATAAAACCACTAACCAGAGTTATACAAAATATTTTTATCATAATCAATCTAATCACTCATATAATCTTTACATTTCTTAATAGTAAATGTGGTAAGTCGTAAAGGACCATCCACAAACACCATTTCTTATCTAACTAAAAAAAACAAAAAAACAAATCAAACAATTAATAAACGCAAAAAAGAAACAAGAAAAGAAAAAGGAAAGAAAAAAAAAGCCAATTTTTATTTCATCAATAAATTTATCAATATGATAAAACTTATTTATCGTTCTCATAGAAATAAATATATATGCTAAATGTAGTAAAAAATTATATAAAAATTAGGAATTATAGGCATTAAGGTGGTACTTGGGTGAAAAATCAAAATTCTTTATTTCTTACTATTCAAATTTGATATTTTGGTACAACAATTATATACAGGTAACTATGCCTTTTTTTTTTAAAAAAAAAAAAAATTTTTACAGAAAACCCTTTTTTGGGTCCAAAGGTCTCAAAACGGTCACTTTGCGGTGCGTCAAATTTAGAAAAAACCACCTGTAGAATGATAACAAAATTGTTTATAGTATAATTTTACAGGTATGGGAGCAGAATTAGCCTGATTGCATAACTAGATCTAATGTAAATAAAATTCAAATACCTTGCTTATAAAAAGGCCTAAAAATAAAACTTTGGGCTTGGGTAACTCTGGACCGAAAAAAAATTTTTTCAAAAAATGTTGGTTCTAAACCTGTATTTTATAAAAAATAACCACCATATAAAATTTCAAGAATAAAGCTCAAATCAATCAAAATTTATATGACGCACCATTCAAAAAATTCAATTTTGAGATAAATGCAATTTAAGTAATAATATACTAAAATATCACTAAATTTCTTTTAAAGATTCAGAAAAAAAAAAGATTTTCATGATTGATCACCGTAAATAAAAAATAATAAAAATCTCTAATATAAACCATAACCATACTTCATTTCTTCTGATTGATTAGTATTTATGAAACCTTTTATGAATTCTTTGAATATACTTTTTTCGATTTCCTTTCCATTGACATTGACACTCTTTGGTTGTTATTTGAAACACAGAACTGATTTGCATAAAATCCTGGAATACCTATTCCCTTTAAAACCTTTAGAGTTCCATTTGAACTATCATTAAAATTTATAACTGCAGAAGCTACACCTAGCTCAACAGTGGTTTTACAAATGTAGATATCTTTTTGAAACCCTTACCAAATCATTCCATTTAGTGACTCATTTATTTATTAGTTATTTTGAGTTTTGCCATAAAGATATTTTTTTTATAATTTGTCATCACTCAAACCTAAAAAAAAAAGGTTTTATTTCTTCAAGGACAACAATTGGTAATTCCTCCCTTATGTTTGTATGTTGCTATGCCATTTATTTTGTCAGCCTGATATTTACAGCAACTATCAGGAGTACATGGGCACATTTGATACCATCTATATTCTTATAATATCTTTTGCTTAAGAGCAATGGAAAAGCACTGTTCCAATTACTTTTTTCATCCACAGAGTTTTTCTAAACTGGTATAACTTTTTCAAATTTCCCTCATAGCAATAAAAAAACGTACATAAACCTGAAACAGGTCTACCACGACTGCTTTTGCATTTACATTCTTTACTTGAATGAAAAGTTGCACCCCAACAACAACTTGAACATTGTAACAATAATGGTATAGACAAGCCTTGCTTTCTCAAGACGTTAAATGTTCGACTCATATTCTTTTTGTCACATTCAGGGCATGTTGCAAGTAAATTAATAATTTCCATAAAAATGTTAATATAAAAAAGTATAAAATATTAATAATATACAGTTGGGTTTGAAGAATTTACACAAGGAAACAAACTGGTGTCATTGGTGAATGAAGGTGATGCAAAGTTTGTTGACCTGGCTTCATTAGTGATTTTAGAAGGTATTTATTTGATTAACAGATTTATTTGAAGAAATAGGTGGGTTAGAAGGAGGAATCTCAGCTGGTTCTTCTTGTGTTTTTGTGTGTGTTAGTTACCTTTGAATGTCCATTTAGAAAATGCTTTGGCCAGATTTTCTTTGTAACATAGCTTGACTTTTGTTTTAATATTTATTATTATTACAACTATAAAGAATAAAAAAAGAATAATAACAAAAAAGTGTAACTAAGCTTAATTTTTTTCATTGTTGTTTTTCTTTAATATTGAACATTATAATTAAATAACTTGAACAAAAAAAGAAAATAATAACAAATAAAAAACCAATTAAGTTAACTATAACAAAGCTCAAAAAAAATATATAAAAAACCATGTAACTAAATCAAATAGACGATGATTAAAAAAAAAAATTTTAACAATTTAAATGTCATGTAACACATGCATTTAATTGGTGGCTTTTTGCATGAAGTTTATATTTCTGTAAAACAATTTAATGACTTTAAAGCAACCCAACCATGGGTTTTTATACATATTTTTAGAGGCTTTCAGTAAATCAAAGTTGGTTGCTATGGGCGTTGCTACGAAAGTTGAGTTTGGAGCTTAAGAGTGCCTTTTTTAAAATAGAAAGTTAAGTATCATCTGAATTATTTTAAATGAAAAAAATTACATAGGCGTTTTCTGCATAACTCAGTTTACTTAAAAACATTCACTTTGAAATTTTCAATTTTTACTTTTTTTTAACCCAGTACCACCTTAAGTGTAATCACAATTGATCATTTTGTTATATTTGAAAATCGAAAAAAAATTAAATTTGAGAAATGTTAAAGTATAGAGCAATAAAAAATACAAAAGGTATTTCAGAAAATTTAATGCAAATAAATGATAAAGTTTTTTTTTTTAAATACATTTTATGACAATCATCAAAAGCAATTTTGATGATGTCATTTATATGATCAAAGACATTTTTTTAAAATTATTATCTATAGAATGTATTATTACAAACAGTATTAATATAAAAATGTTATTATTAAAAGAAAACACTTGAGACACAACATAATAAATAATAAAATAAATAGTAAAGCTCTTTTGTTATGAAGAACAAAAATAAACAATGTACAAACTTCAACAAACTATAACAAGTGTAGCAAGACACACTGGAGAAAATTGTCATTTAAAATTGCAACATGTTCAACTTTTTTTAAATTTAATGCTAAATATTCCTAACAGACTTGAATCATAAGGATAAGTAAGAAAATTTGATTTCTTCAAAAATAACAGTACACAATATAGGTAAACTCGTCAAAAATATAAATACTTTTTACTAAACAAATTTTGTTGTCTAACACAAATATTGCCACATGTCGCTTTAAGATAAAAATTAGGTAAGTAAACATCATTATATGATATACACTATATACATACACATATACAATACACACATATACTTATACATATAATATATTGATTATAGTATAAATATTACAAAAATATTTTTGTGATAGGAAAATGTAAATAGTACAAGACTAATTCAAACCAAAGACCTTTTAAAAAAACAAAACAAAGACAATTCAACATATATATATATATATATATATATATATATTATATATATATATATTAATTAAATTAAAATTCTTTATTTAGTCAATAAAACAGCAGTTCTTGAGATTTTTTTTTATTTATTATAATAAATAAAATAGTGTTTGTCAAATATATACCTAACCTTATAAAAAAACTTTTACTTTTTACGTAAAAATTGAATGTTTTTTATAAAATTAGATATGTCTAACTTTGTTAACAGCCGTTTTTTTTTCATTAAATCTCTGATATCAATCTAAAATATCTTTTGCATATCTTTTGTATAAATGTTATGCTGATATAATATCAGCATAACATTTATACAAACCAAAGTATAATAACCAAACATTTATACAAACATTTATACAAACCATAGTATAATAACATTTAGTTGTAATAACAAAATACATCTTGAAAACATTTAGCTTTGCTTTTATAGAACCATCATAGATAACGAAAAAAATATTTAAATAATGGCAATTATTGCAAAACAACATTTGGCCGAAACTCTGTACCCACCGCATTTAGGTCAGTGCTGGCCCGAAATCAAATGCCGTCGTAGTGGCTTACAACTTTTCGCCAAAGTTCTGGCATATCTTCGTTTATATATATATATATATATATATATATATATATATATATATATATATATATATATATATATATATATATATATATAAATATATATATATATATATATAAAATATGTTAGCGTACTCAATAAATAGAATGCCTAATGTTCTTAAAGAACAGAGAAATAATAAAATAGATTCAAACAAATTTTATATGTATATATTTATATATATATGTATATATATATATATGTATATATATATGTATATATATATATATATATGTATATATATATATATATATATATAAACATATATATATATATATATATATATATATATATATATATATATATATATATATATATATATATATATATATATCGCGCGGGCAGTATGATCTTTTAGCTTTTACTCGTTTACTTTTGCCTTAATTTAATAGAGATTGCAATTTAATTAACCATTATACTACCCTTCATTGCTTAATCGTAATATATTTTGATAAGATCAACTTCAGCGTTAAGAAAATTGAAAAGTCTGTTTTTCATCATGAAAAGTGATTTTTGAAAGTTGTAAACAAATTTAAATAAGTTTTTAAATAGATTTCCGTATGACTTTACAACCAATTTATTGTAAACTCATATGTGTTAAGTTTATAATAAATTTGTTTTTTTGAGTTGGTTACTGTATTTGTAGAAGTTGTTGGCATCAATATATCAACTGTACCTAATAGGGCACATTGATCGTTCACTATGCGGGGCTCATTGATCGGAGGATCAAAATGCCCCATATAACTTATATTATAAGACTTAAATTTTTTGTTCAAATTTTATACATTTAAACTTATGACGAATAATAAATCTTTATATAAACTTTTAAAATTTCATTTTAAAAATGTAATAGTGTTAAAAACTAATATTAATAACATTAGATTTTAGTTTTACATAAGTTTTACAATTAGTTTACATAATATTATAATATAAAATATTTTTTTTTAAACAATCACTTTTTTTACTTTTTTTTAAATTTTCATATTTTTATATGGTTAGGTATAGAAAAAAAAAAACAGACAGAATTGCTATATCATGTGATACAATGAAATCAGCTGTTAATGAAGTTTTAGAGGGCAAACCAGTGAATGTTGTAGCTCGCAAGTTTAGCATATATCGAATGACCTTAAAAAGATATTGTAACAAAAAGAAGCTCAACCCAAATGAATCTTTTAGGCCTAATTACAACAATAAACAAGTTTTTACTGCAGAAGATGAAAAAGTTTTTCAAGTTATTTACTACTTCAAAAATGAACTATGGACTTTCAAATAAGTCAACACGATTATTGGCATACAAGTTTGCTGTAAAAAATAATAAGATTTGCCCTTCAACATGGATCAAGAATAAAATTGCAGGGATTGATTGGTTGCAAGGTTTTATGAAAAGACAACCAGAGTTGTCTTTACAAACACCTGAAGCAACTAGCTTTGCTCGATCAACTGCCTTTAACCGACACACTGTTAGAGAATTTTTCCAAAATCTAAAAACAGTAAGAAATCGATATAAGTTTGATCCTTATTGCATATATAATGTTGATGAAACTGGTTTAACAATAGTACAAAAGCCAGTAAAAGTGTTAGCAGGTAAAGGAAGTAAACAAGTAGGAAAAAAAACATTTGCAGAACGAGGAATATTAGTAACTGTATGTTGTGCTTCAAATGCAATTGGAAACTCTATTCCTCAACTATTTGTTTTTCCTAGGGTCAAATTTTATGATTACATGATAAAGGAAGGTCCTTTTGGATGCGTGGGATTTGCAAATCCTTCTGGCTGGATAAATTCAGAAATTTTTATAGAATGGATAAAACATTTTGTGAGGTATTCAAACTGTTCTCATGAACCTCCAGTTTTTTTACTTCCAGACACCCATAAAAGTCATATTTCTGTTAGAGCTTTGGATCTTGCAATTCAACATGGAATTACAATGCTAAGTTTTACGCCCCTTTTGTACCCATAAATTGCAACCATTGGATAGAACTGTTTTTAGACCATTGAAAAGGTTTTACAATGCTGCGTGTGATAATTGGATGGTCACAAATCCAAGACCTATGACCATTTATGATATTGTTTCAATAGTTCGCAAACCATATACAAAAGTTTTCTCACCATCTAATATACAGAGAGGATTTCAAGTAGCTGGCATTGAGCCATTTAATCCAGAAATATTTAAAGATATATAGTTACAGATCGTGCTGCTCCAAATGTAGTAAACACAATTCTTGTGGAAAATGAAATGACTGTAGCACATATTGATGGCATGGAGCCTGAAATGCCTGTAGTACATCATGAAACAAGTTTTTCGAACAAAGTGTCACAAAGCATTGCTTCTTTTCTCTCACCTGAAGTTTTGAATCCTTACCCGTTAGCATCTGCTAGAAAAAGAAGTGTTAAAAGTAGGCAATTAAAAACAAGGATTTTGACTCCAATCAGAAATGAAAATCGTTTGTCAGAAGAAAAGAAAACCCTAAAACAAATCAACCATCAAAAGAAACTCATCGCAAAAGATAAATAAAGGGGAAAGGTTAAAAACTACTTGCTTAGGAACAAAAACCAATGTAATGTAAAAGCAGCATCACGACTTGACTTTGACAAAGGATGATAATATAAAAAAATAATCTTGTAAACTTTATTTCTAATAAAAGTCTTGTATGAATCTTGTATTTTCTTTGTAAACTTAAAATACTGTATTCTTATAGACTTTATAAGCTTCAAGTTTTGTAAAACTTAACACATATAAATGTTAGTAGTATATAACTTATTTTCACAGATAGAATTGTGGTTATTCTTCTAATGTAATTTTTATACACTGGTGTGTATTAGGTATATTGATCTTTTGCAAGGGTTGTTGTAATGTTGTAATTTACTATGCTCATTAATGTTTTTTATTAAAACATTTATTTTTACTTAAAGACAGATTGTTCTAGTTTAGTTTAGTAATTATTAAGTTTATATATCTAGATCGGGTTGTTTGCAGTTTTCAAAATACTGCAACGGCAATCAATGCGCCCCTATCTCCCCAATATATATATTGATATATATATATATATATATATTGACATTTTAATATTTCTGCTTTTTAAAGTAATGAAAGTGTTTTTATGATAAATGATTACATTTTACCGTTCTATGCTAGCAGTAATTGCTGAGCTGACAGGCCTTATAACTTTTAACTTGCTATATTTATGAGTTCTTATTTGTAAAAAAATTTTTTTTTTATTTATTTTCTATTGTTTTTTTGGTTAAATGCTAATAATATTTTGTCAATAATTAATAACAACCACTGAAATATATAACAAGTTTAAGTTCTTGATAGAAATGTGTTATTGCGCAATTATTTTAAACCATCTAATTTAAATATGACCAATAGTAAAGTAGAATATGCTGTTTTATTTGCTTACACTGTATTTTAGATTAGTTTAAGAAAGAAAACTCAAATTTCATTGTAAAAATTAAAGTTCAAATTTTATTATTTTAAGCATC
>NC_061170.1:31075014-31200014 GCF_022113875.1 Hydra vulgaris | reverse complement strand
TTATTGTCTCAATTAACAAAAAATTAAATTGTTTATTTAGTAAAAAGTTGAAATTTTAAAAACTTATTATTTTTCATTTTTTAAAACGTTATTATGAGCGTATTTTAAAGTATATTACTAGTAGTGGATTTTATTAAGATTATTATGAAATTATAGTAGTTTTAAAAAAAGTTTGAAGCAAGTTTTATGGTATATTACAATAATTTTATAAATTTAATAAATGTTTTATTAAAAAAACTTAATGTAATTTGTAAAAATTATTTACTTAATAATAAATTTATGTTGTTTTAAATAAAGTAAAGGAAAAGCAACAAAAGTAATTTAGATTTTAATTATCAGGTTTAAAAAGGATTAGCTTACTTTGGTTATGAATTAAACTCTAAAGGTTTTTGTCAAGATTGCTATAAAAGCTCAGCTAGAATAATTAAAAATGATTTCTTGATTTACCTTTAGACAACTACTTATGATCATTCGGAAAATGAAGTGCAGATAACTGATGCATTAGAAAATACTCTCCATTGTTTAAACATTAAAAATAGGTTGTTATTTTAAAGCCATTTTTTAGTTTTTCGTATTTTTCACATCAAAACTTAAACAACCTGATTTAAACCTCATTTGAACGTTGATAAACATCCAAATATTGTCGTTAATTATACGACTAGAAATACATGTGTTCTTTGCATTAAATTTATAATTGTAATTATAATTGTAATAATCCTTAGACGTTGTTTTAACATATTTTGAACATTTTTTTGTTGTTATTATTACACAAGACCAACATAATTGTTATGATATATAAAATTTAAATGTTAGGCAGACTTTGTTTGTAGGGGTGGATTAAGAGTAAAACAAGTGTAGCAATTGCTACAGTCAACCCATTTCAATATATATATATATATATATATATACATATATATATATATATATATATATATATATATATATATGTATATATATATATATATTTTATATATTTTTTATTCAAAATAGTAGAACAATAAAAATAAAAAGTTAGTTTTAGTCTAGCCGGGGTGTTCTAAAATTGAAGCTAATCTATGTTTATTATAATACGGGATTATTTGAGTTGAAAAAAAAGACTTTTCTTATAAAGTAAAATGCTTTATTTAAAAACTCATGTTTTTATTGGATTTTTGCTTATTAGCTCCCAAATTTTTGTTAGCAGCCGTGGCGCAGTGGTTAGAGTTCTGGCTAAAAACCCAGAGGTCCGAGGTTCAACACCGGTTCTAGCTCAATAAGCGATATTGGTAAGGAAGGAGGCGTGAACCTCTAGTTAAATGCTCTCCCTCGGTGCTCCGTGATAAGATCGTTTAGACATCTGGGAGCACCTAAATAATAATTTAAAAAAATTTAAAAGCAAATGACCTTATGTAGTATTTTTAAAAACTCAAAAATCTACCTGGAATTTTTTTACCAACATTTAGAAAATGAGATATAATTTTTTTATTAGCATTGAACTTTCAAGTTAGGACAAAGTGCTATTATGCGAGTGCCTGTAGCAGTTAAAAAATGATCAGAGAAACTTTATCTGATAATATTAATACTGTAATTTAGTTAATAATAGTAGTCGACTTACGTCATTTTAAAATAGTTTCTAGGCTTTTCTATACGCAGTTCTTCTATTCCACGGGTCTACAAGAAAGGTCTGCAAGCAAATTTGAGCAGATTAGAGTTGATATATTTTTTTATTATTAGCGAAAAATTGATGTTGTTTACATATTTTAAGATTATCAATTATATCAATGTTTTATTTGTTCTTTTTTTTTTTTTTTTTTTTTTTCAGTAGAAGTTTTTAAAAAATAAAAAATGACTGGTAAAGTAGTTTTTTTAGTTCATTATTTTTTTTAGTACATTATATTCTTTTTAGAACAACTATTATTTTATTTTTCTGAACAGTTCGGTACATTGGAAGACATATTTAGTAAGTTTAATTCATTTTATTATTTATAGATTATTTTTTGCTTGGAGATGCATTGATGAGAATAAAATTTTTTAGACAGGCAATCTAACAGTGAAATAAGTATGTTGTATTATTTATTAACTATTTTATCAGATTAGTTTAAAGTAGGAATACCATTTTGTCTAATAGCTATTGTTTTACATTATTATTTTCTAACTTTAATAACAATTACGTTATTAAATTAACAAATACGTTTTTTTATTAAAGACTATTTTTGTTTTGATTTTAATGCCTAATATTTCAAGGTCTAAGGCAATTGGTAAGCAAAAAGGTATCATATGTTTTTATTTCCCCAAAGCTTGATTGGCTGTTATAGTTAAGGATGCTACTCTTATTGTTGTTGCAACCATTTTTCTCAACTTAAAATTAATATTTTTGAACACAAACATTGTAAAACAAGGCCGCTGCACAGTGAAGTATTTGACTGAAAAAGTCTATCAAATTTCTTTGAAATTAACGCAAGAGCAAAAAAATCTTTAAAGTTTCCGCGAAAAAGTTTTTTGTAAATAGAGTGAAATTTTTTTAAAATATATATTTAACAAGTATATTTGTAATTAAAAAAAGCATATTTATAAATATAATAATATCTATAGTTCATTAAAAGGAAACATTGAAAAAAAAAGATTAATTAAAATAAAATCTTCTAAAACAGTTTCAATCAAGTTACCGGAAAAAAATAATTGTTTTATAAGTACACTCCTTGCGTACAGTCCTTAAAAGTATATTTATGGCACTTAATGGCAGTTGGTTTAAGTGTGTTACAGGGTTATTCATTCTTATATGCGCGTCTATTCATTTTTATATGCGCCTTAATTCATTCTTATATGCGCATTTATTCATTTTTATATGGGCCTTTATTCATTCTTATATGCGCATTTATTCATTCGAATGGTATTTTTACATTCGACGATGGTTTATTTAATTTAGTATTAGTTCTTTGTAGTTTTATTATTAAATTTCTTGATTGATTAAGTTATTATTTATCTAATTATTCGTTTATCTAGATTTTAATTTAATATTTAAAATTATTATTAATATCAAATTATACATCCCTATGGATGGAATAGAAAATAGCAGTACCAATCGTAAAACAAGGGAAAATGTTACAAAAGAGCACATTGAAAATGCTTGAGCATTTAATTGAAAGAAATCAATCTACAATAAGCATTTCCAGTTCTCTTAATTTATCGAAGCGCGCAGTTCAAAATTTTGTCGTTAAGTTAAACAGGATAATTCGACGACATGACTGCATTCAAGTCGTTTTCTGATAAAAAACGAGGTAAAAGACCTATAAACTCTCAAATAAAAAATATTATAGAGTTATGCGTACAAGAAAACAATCTTTGCACGCAAGAAGCAATAAAAAAATATCAATCTGCAGCAGGCTTCAACATGTCTCAGTCTACTATTTCAAGAAAACTCAAACGCTCAGATTTATCAAGAAAACGTGTTGTGCATGTGCCGAAGTACGAAATTCAACACCAGTTATTAATGCACGCTATGCATTTGCAAGCGAAATAAACGGAATTTCAGGTGAAAAACTTATTTATTTAGATAAAACTGGATTTAATGTGCACACTAACAGGACATATGGTTCTTTGCTAAGAGGTACGCCAGCAATTTTACAGTCCCCTGCAAATCGTGGTAGTTTAATTTGTGATACCACGTGGTAGTTTAATTTGTGAACCACGGGAGTGCTTGCTTATAAAATAAAAACTGGAGGCTGGAATGCAGATTCATTTTGTACTTTTATAGCTACATTGATGGCACCAGCGATTAGGAATGCAAAAGTTGAGGCGCCGGTGCTTGTTATGGACAATTGTATATTCCACTGGAGTCTTTTTATTAGGCAAACACTAGCCTCTCATGGTATAGCTATTAAGTATTATATTACATGGTATAGCTATTAAGTATTACAGCTATTACGTATTGATATTAATAATAATTATAAATAAATAAATTTAAATCTAGATAAATGAATAATTAGATAAATAAAACTTAATCAATCTAACAATTTAATAATAAAATTACAAAGAACTAATACTAAATTAAATAAACCATCGTCGAATGTAAAAAGTCTTAGGTTTAAGTATTTTTAACCTCGTTTACCTAGAAATAAGAAAAATTTATTTTGAAAAAATAAACTGTTTTTTTAAAACAAATTGCTTAAATGATTTTTTTTTTGTTCAAATTGCTTTTTTACAATTGCTTTTGTAAAACGCATATAAGAATGAATAAAGACGCATATAAAAATGAAAAAATGCGCATATAAGAATGAATAAATGCGCATATAAGAATGAATAAAGGCGCATATAAGAATGAATAAATGCGCATATAAGAATGAATAAAGGCGCATATAAAAATGAATAGACGCGCATATAAGAATTAATAAAGGCGCATATGAAAATGAATAGACGCGCATATAAGAATGAATAACCCTGTAAGAATATAGATTAAGTCATCGAATGTTGAAAAAATCAGCTTGCAGAACGGTGGAGAAATTTAAAAAAATCAAAACATTATCACCATTTTTAAACACTTCATTTACGTCAGCTTTTGTCGGAAGATCATCTTTTCTCGATCCTTTCACATCACTTCACAAGAAACTCTACAATAAACAAAAACATGCATGTAGAATAGTATTTGGAGCCGACAGAAATGTTCCTAGCGAACCACTTCTAAGTGTGCTCGGTGCTTTAAATGTATATAAACTCAATTTACACCAAGTTTTATTGTTTATGTTTAAAACAAAAAAGGAATTGTCTCCTAAAATATTTCAATCTTATTTTAATAAAAATAACCATAGGTACTCAACAAAGTTTTCAGAAAACAATTTTGTTGTTCCAAAACATAAATTAAAATTAACTTCCTATTCAATTAAATACCGCGGACCTTATCTGTGGAAGAAATTTCCAGATATTGTTAACAAAAAGCAGACTACATTAGAGCAATTTAAGGATGAATCAAAACGATTATTATTGTTCATGGATCTCAATAAATCCGACTTTAAATGTTTATTTTAAAGTAAACAAAATAAAAAAAAAAAAAAAAAAAACAGATTCAATTATATCAATGATATATGATAATATGAATAAGAAAAGAAAGAAAAAGGAAAAAAAAAAAAAAAAAAAAAGAATAAGAAATCCAAGTGATGATGTCACAAGTGATGATGTCATAAGTGATGATGTTACATATTCATATAGTGTTAATTATGAGATTTTATTTTTTCAATTTCTTTTATATTCAGGAATTTTTTTTTTTTTTTTTTTTTTATATTAACTTATTTCTTAAACATTTTAGCAACTGTTAAGCATCTTAACGCTTCTTAATTAATTCTTATTTTTTATTTTTTTTATTATATTAGTTATTTTCTATTTCATTTCTAATTGTTTCTTTTATATATATATTTGTATGTTACGGTTATGTAGAATTTTTAATGGGGCTCGGCGATAAGGCGAAATGTGCCTTCTTCTTGCTCCAGCCATCAATTTATATAAATGTATATGCAATGTAAACATTTTTTAACGGCAAAATAAATTACACTAAAAAAAAAAAAAAAAAAAAAAAAAAAAAACTTGGATACCTATATATTTTCTCCATCAGGCTTGCATTGTTTTTGTTAGCTGAGACGTTGTACCAATACACTGCTTCCAGTATTGACATTTTTGACCTTTCTGCAATTCTCTTAATTCTACGAGGATTTCTTTCCACAATTCCATTTCCTTCGCAACAATAAGCAGGTCGAAACCTAATGCGCACTCTCCAACCATCAAGAAAAATTCTTTACTCCTCAGTTTTAAAAGTTGCTTCGTTATCTGTCATAACTTCAGATAGCGCTCCTCGCTCGCAAAAAATAAGGCGGAGTATTCGAGTAATGGAAATACTTCCGTATGAACATGAAAGTTGTCGCCACAGTGCTTATCTTGAAGGTCCGCAATCAATCAGAGTTTAAATTTTTCTGTGCCAAAATGCGTGATATCTATGCCCACTCTTTCGCAACCTCATCACATCTTCCTCAAACTCTAGTCAATGCGTCAGCTAAGTTGTCTTTTGAAGGAACAAGTTTTGCTATCATATTAATACCATGTTCTTCAATACATTGCTGCAGAACGCTTAATCTTCTTCGAATCAACATTTCGCCCCTTTGCTTTTGATTTCATTCTTGACTTTGCAGTGAGAGCGTCAGAGACCCAGTGGAACACTGTCACGGAATCTGCGAAGATTACTTTCTTTCATTTCCAAGTCAAAGCCACACTCATCGTCCCAACCTTTCGTCAAACTAACCACTCTTCTATTCAAAAGACAATAAACTGCACGTAACCAACCACTTACTGGTAAATGACCTACCAACTGCCCACAAACGGAAAACACTATTCTTCTACTTAACTTTTTTGGCATTGCGTTGACTTGATTCTCCCTGGACCAGGTCAACTTGCTACCAACCTTGTACAGACATAATCCCAAAATACTCGACACACACATCTGCATCTCTTGAATACGTTTCAATAAAACTGTTAGCTTCTCACCAGTCCAAAACGGGTCTGACTTTATTATCTTTATTTCGTTGGTTAACAGCTATTAAGGGAATTTGCCCTTTGGGTAGTCCCATCTTATTTTCGTCATATTCAATTAACCATTTACGATTGATCCATTCTTGTAGTTCGTTTTCAAATTCTGTTCTTGGATATTTTGGTATGCTGTCTTAGGCAACTTTGTTAACCAACTGGTTGAGGCTTTCTCTATATCTCCATTTCCATTTAACTTCCCATTCGACACAACTAAATATTGCTTCATGATCTTGCTTTTTAATTTTAATTTTATTGACATTATCTTTCTTTAAGACTGCTATTCCACACAAACTGAACCCAAACTTTGCTATTCCAGACGGGGAAATAAAAACTCCTCCTAGCAGTTTAATGGAACTCATTCCCAGCATCATATCAACTCCAAACGTTTGAAAATTCACTAAAATAACTTCGCCTTGTATTTGAATACCATTACATTGATAAAATCCAAACTCTATCTTTTTGGAATCTATTGGGAGTTTCGATATTTTTGAAAGGTTGTTGAAATCTATAGAAGTGGTTTTGCATAAATAGCAACGCATGGTGGATGACATATTTGCTGCTGCATTGCACACTTTGCCATCTACCATGGTTAACAACAACTTATGACAGACTGTTATTTATATTCGGATCCGGGTCATTCATGAATGACCCGGATCTGAATAGGTCGGCAAAAACTTGGAGACGAGTGTAATGAGTTATTCCAAATTATTTTATTGTTACTCAGGCAAATCAGCTGCAGGATTGAAAAAGATTGCAGTACTAGCAATGATTGAAAAATGTCTGCATTGGAGTAACTATTGTTAATAAATTTTTGTTTGAATTGAGATTGTTGTGAACCATCACATCCCCATTTAAAAATAAGTTCCAAAGTTGTTAAATCTTCTGTTTTTAATGTTGCTAGCCTTTCTTCAAGATAGAAAATAAGATGCTGAGCTGTATGGTCTAGTAAACCTTGTAATTTAATTTCCGCACAAGTTTGTGTGATATAGTAAGCATCAGTGTGTGGATAGCATTGTTGTTTTGCTTTTTTAACAACAAAGTAACAAGGAATGATTTTCATCAACATTTTTTTTCTCACGAAGTCCCATCATAAACCAGTGTTTCTGCATTAGCATAAACCAGTGTTTCTGTTGACCAGCATAAACCAGTGTTTAAGCATCATTATTACTTCTTAGTTGCGCTGTTTTACGACGTTTACTACAATCACTCAACTAAGAAAATTCTTTAATTGGGCGACCAAACGCACGTGTATCTTCGGCAGGAATAGCGGCATTGTTTGGTATATCAAGCGTGCCTTGTAACCAGTTATGATATAAAAAAAAAAAAAAATAATGTTTTGATTCTTTTTGCCATTTGCCATTTCTTCTTCATTTTTGACATAAGAACAGAATATGTTTAAATAAAATCAGTTTTTTGCTCAATCGGAAATTTAAAAAAATTGGAATATTGCCAAAGTCAGCTTCTTAAATCTCACTAACCATTGGTAAGATAAAATAACTACTTTGTTACTGTTGATAAACTTTAAAATCAAAAAAAAAAAAAAAAACTTGTGCCAGAAGACATCTTGCCCCAGTGGTGGGGCAAGATGCTCTATGGATTTAAAGAAAGAAAACTTTTCACGCGTTTTTCCCCAAATCATTAAAACAGTTGTTAAAAATAACTTAAAGTTCTTAAAAATAAAATCCTTTATTAGTTTTTTTTATTTACTCTTTACATTTTATTAAAACAACTGAAATATTAACACTGCAAATAAATACTATGCAATTATTCTATACAATTGTCTTGAAGATAAATAACTTCTTTTTTAATTATTAGCAATAAATAACTAAAATAAATGTTCTAATAACGATGTATATACATGACTATGATTCACAGTAGTAGCATAAGTCTGAATCATCTGGTACCAAGATGTACATTTAGTACAATGTGTCCAATCATCAAATGGGGGCACATTATAAGCACAAGAGCATATGATGCATAAAGTAGTATCAGTAATAAAACATTGAGAAGCTTTCTGCTTTTTAGACTTTTTTGGTTTTTTGTCCTCAAATTTATTGATTTCTTTTTTTGCTTGATTACCTTATTAAGTGCAGCTTTTTCTTTACGCAATATTGCTTCTTGTTGCTTTTCTTTTAGATTGTTTTCATGTTCTTCTAATCTCTTCTTGAAAGGCAAAGAATTAAGATTTTCAGCTGATTCTGTCTTTCTTTTACGCTGTCTTAATACAGTAATTTTAGGACGCGGGGAAATCTTTTCCAAAATATTAGGGGCGGATTTAAGGCCAAGATGCTCATCAACAACTGGCAAAACTGCATCATTTGATTGTGCTGGTTCTTTCGTAACAGTCTTCATTTTTGTGGCAACAGTTGCTGTGCTTATAATATCTGGCAACTGTATATGTGCAACAAGAGGTATACTAGGCAAATCACTTGATTGCTGACAGCTTTCCAATAGTATAGCTTTATCAATGAGCAAAGCTGCATCAAAGGCTTCATCGTTAAAAATAAGCTCATTTATTGGGTATAAACCAGAGCATCTAAATTCATTGATTGCTTTGTCAATGTTTGCAGTAAAGTTATAGGCAGTTGTAAAAATACCTGCCATGTTAAAAAATGAAATTCTACGTCCCTGATGCGATAACATCCAGTTGCTTGCTGCAGTATTGTAACCAACTTTCAATGGTTTGAAAAATGTACGGTCTAAAGGTTGCATTTTGTGTGTACAATGAGGTGGAAGAGTTATGAGGTGAATCCCATTGTTGCGACAAAAGTTAATGGCTTCAAGTGTTTTGTGACTATGATGACCATCGAGTACAATTAATTGCTCGTTAGTTTTAGATGGATGAGTCACAGTAACAAAATGTGTTAACCATTCTATGAATAAAGATGAATCTGTCCATCCACTGGAGCTAACTCTAACAACTGACCCTGAAGGTGCACCAAAAGCCAGCCTATCAGTTATTCGCTTACGGGGGAATATATATAATGGTGGGACATAAACAGCACTTGCATTAATTGCACACACGACAGTCACAGTAGCACCTTTTTTTCCACTAGTTATTTTTGAAACTTGTCGTTTTCCCTTTGTTGCATTTATTTTTCCTGACTTATGGACATTTGTTATCCCAGTTTCATCCATATTCCAGAGCTGTTTGGTTGAAAACTTATGTTCCTCAAATAATGACTTGTATACTGAAAAAAACTGATTTAACTTTGGTTTATTGAAGCCAACAGCTCTGCTTACACTGGTGGCTTGTGGAGTTCGAATAGAAAGTTGTGGGTTGGGAGACATAAATCCTTGCAGCCAATCCTTTTCTGTCATTTTTGATTCATTATTAAAAGGATTTTCAATTCCCATTTCTTTAGCAAAATCATATGCTAGGCGACGTATATCTATTGTTGTCAAGCCAAATAATGCTCTTTCCATAATCTGAATTTGTGTTACAATGTTTAATTCAAAATCTTTACTAAATACAGGAGATTTTCCACCCAGAGATAAACCACCAACTACCTTTACTTTTCCATCTCGATGACATTGTAATGTTTTTTTGTTAATACTAAATTCTGATGCAACATTTTTCAGACTGCAGCCCATCTCCATAGCTTCTAACGCTGACTTTATCCTATCATTTGTTGCACCTCTCTGTGTTTTTTGCACATAATTTCTCGCCATTATTTAAATTGTTTAAATATGTTTGCATATTTATATTAAATATTTATTACTAAATAAATATTTTAAAATTAAATTATATAAACATATAAAGACATGCAAAGTATTATATAATTATTTTATATTCTACTGTTTCAAACATTACCTTACATTCATAAATTAACTATTTTAGTTAAATAAGAACTTACTTAAGTTATATGCATAAAATTTTTTAATTTATTATTGTTATTATTATCATTTACATTCAATTGCTGATCATTAATTTAATATAATACAACTTTATTTCCCCAAATGCAATGCAAATTTTAAAAATGTATTTATAATACATTTATATATACATTTATAAATAATTTATAAATGTTTTACAAGTATGGATTGAATTGCAGTAACTGCATGTAATACAACTTCACACTTCACTTTATTTAGCATACATATTATAACATTTTAAAAACATATAAAATTATTTTAAAAAATTATTTATATATATGTTTAATAGTTATCAACACATAAACCAACATGTAAACAAAGTCAATAACTAAATTAGTAAACGTTATTATGTTCTAAACACACTTTTAAAATTGTAGAAATTCCGTAAAACCACGAGACTAGAAGCCCTCCGTGGGCATCTTACCCGACGTAAACGAGGACATCTTGCCTCATATGTGGTGAGTGCAAGTTTAATACAAATAAAACTAATTTTGTTGCTTAATTAAAAACTTTTTTTTCTACATATTATTTTAGAACAAATTCTTTATAAAAAAAACTATTTTCTTACCTTCATCGCATAAGTATTGCCAGTCCAATAAACATTTGAAGTTATAAGCAACTTACTAACAAAATACTCAAAAAAGTTAAAAATCTATTTAAACCTTAACTAATAACGATATTTAAACTATTTTTTGTTCCGAGATATTGTTTTAACTATATTAATATTATAATAGAGGAATAAAACATTACTAATCTATGATACCCTCACAAAAGCAAAAAGACTTCTTGCCCCACGGGTCATCTTGCCCCACCCTACCCTATATATATATTTATTTCAAAATTAGAATATAAATATATTTATACATACCTTGTTCAACAATATTCATTGCATAAAATTTCAGCCACTCACGAAAACCAATTGCAAACCAAAAGTATTTCATTAAAGTTACAACAAATGATCAGTATTATTTATTGTGATAAATAATACTGATCATTTAAAAAAACTTTAAGATTTTTTAGTTTTTGCGGTAACTTCATAGAAATACTATTGATTGACTTTTTCAGTCAAATACTCCACTGCGCGTGGTGCTAAGAAACAAGTTAAGTGCGGTACTACCAGGTACATTTGACCTTATGTTTTATTATCTTATTCGAAGTTTTAGAATGTTTTAAATTGTCCCAGAACATTTTAAATTGTTCTAGAATGTTTTAAAATTCTATTCTATACAAGTTTTTTATTTAACTTTTTAAATTAAATGTTGACATCTTTAACAGAGTTTAATTTGTATTAATAATGATTTGTATAAATGTTTTAAAAAAAAATTTCTTTTTATGGATTTAATCCTATCTGTTGAAAATATATTTATATTTACGATATATCGAGGGAATATTGATATCCTCGTTATCAAGTAAATTAAAAACTGTTATAAAGCTGTATTGTACGCAACTGTTTAAATATAGAAAATGACGTCACATATACCCGGTTAAGACCATTGTAGCGATAGGTACTCACATTGTGCTGTAATTCCAGCGTTTCCCTAACTTTCCGCTTAAAACTATTTTTTCTATTTTGAAAGTATTGCAACCATTTCAGTGAAAATTTCCTTGGCAATTTTTAAAATGTTCAGCCTATCAACGCACTTAGTGCAAGTATTCATATTTTTTGACTTGTTCTCTGTAATAACAAACATACAAAATTTCCGGTTCACAACACTTTGACAAGGTTTACTTAGTGATTAGGTTTATTTAGTGAACATGATAAAAGATGAATTAATGATAAAAATTAAAGCGAGGTAAAAAAATATAGTTAAGAAAAAGAAATATGTTGTTTGCTATATTTTTATAAAACTAAACTATACACTATTGATAAGATTTATTATATGATAAAACTATGTTACAACTTATAAGTTTTAAAGTTATTTTATATAATACTATGGCCTACTAAAAGTTTATGTAGGCCATGATAATACATAATAAAATACTACCATAATAAAACATTTGTTATTATAATATAAATAACACGTGTAAACTATGATATTATAATTATTATTATAAACAATAATAGTAGTAGTTATATATTAAATGTTACTATTAAGAACAGTTGTTTATTTTGATATAAATATTCTTAATAATATTTTGCAGAACTTTAATATTACCAGGTCAATATTATATCTATTAATATAATACTATATTATATATGTATTTTCAGTGTTAAAAATTTGGATGTAGTGTGTTTAATTAAAATACATTTGCACGTGGTTTTGTGAGCAGAAACTATTTTTTTATTTTTTAAACAATATTTTTAGCATTTTCTAAGTACTCTGACGGTTGTTGCATTGAATAGAAAAGAAAATAGGATTTTTTTTTGTGTGAATTATTTGGGTAGTTTATATTAGAAAATTCTACTCCGTCCTTAACTACTTTCCAACATACATTAGTATCTGCTAATAAATAATCAGCTGATTTTTCTGAATGTTTTTGAGAATGATTGCTGTGACTTTTAATCTAAGTAAATGATATTTTTGTGTCATTAAAGAGTCTTCGTAATGGTTGGTAGAATTTGTGAAGTATTGAGATACTATCACATAATTTTTTTCTTTCTTTTAGAATTCTTATTACTTGGTTGCGGATTACTGAAAAAGAAATTACGTTATTAAAATTATGATTAGAAGATGTATTTGTAGACAGTTTTAAGTTTTGAAACATTGCTTTTTCGATTTTCCTCATTAGATGAAGAATCTGAAAATAGTCTATACTGTAGAGGAGCAAAAGATTCTCCAAATCAGTGGCGGAACTTCAAAATTTGGCTCCCTCCCCCCCCCGCAAAAGAATGTTTATTTTACGGAAAAGAGTTTTATAGTATAAATATTATTGAGAGTATAACTTTTTTTATATGAGGTCCCCCTATAGCTGGTAGGCCCCCCCGCAACGCAGGGTCCTGCGTCCAGTAGTTCCGCCACTGCTCCAAATTTTTTCGCTTACTATTATTTAAATCTGTTTCTAAATGTTCTTTTATTATCATTGCATGTACAAATGGGATATTTGATAAACAAAAAAAACTGTGTGTTGATCTGGAATCTTCAGTCATATAGAGAATGTAATGTACTTTAAAGAGCGTAAGTTAATGCTTGAAAACAAAGTAATCAACCTTGTAATGATCTTAAAAATAGTTTTTAACTATCAGCAAACTTTTTAAATATTTTGCAAAGGTTTATGCTTCAATTCCAATCAATTAGCTTTATATTCAATTCTTTTTATTATACTTTCTACAATTTCGTTTTATTTTTTTCCTATTAAATATAAATGGCTGAAGCAATAAAATATTTTAAAACTAAAGTTACTTAAATTAATTTTTATTCAGAATTTTGGCTGCAAAAGTTGATATGTCTTTGTGTAAGTCTTCTATATTGTAGAAAATACATTATTCATAGTATAAAAACAGTATGGTAGTGAGGATAGTTTTTTATTTTTATTATTTTCGGTTGATTTTATTTTAGTATGAAGAGAACTTGACTCATTCATAGATAGAGCACGACAATTTGGCCTCAAAAATGGGCACCAAAAGCATTGACAGGGACAAGTATTTTGAAGATATAATAAATCAATAGTTCTTAGATATATATATAAAACAAAAATACTTTGTAATTTAACTTCCATAGTTTAAAAGCATTATTAAATTAAAAACCCATAGTTTAAAATCATTATTAAATAAAAAAATACCGGAGTAAGTCAAAGACTTATAACAGAAACAGTAAAAACCAACTCGCTGCTGTGTGTGTGGTAAGGCATGGGTGGATTCATCAGATGACTGGCTCCAATACGTTTCCAGTCATATATGGGCATGTGAAGTCTGCTTTTGCATTGACATGTGAACAGATTGTGTTTAATTCGTTAAAGCATAATAAAGCTTTAACTCTTTTTACATTGGCGAAATTGCCACATAAAAGGCGAAATCGCCCCATATAAGAGTGTAATACAAAATACGGTGTTCATGAGTATAAATAATTAATTTTTTTTGAATTTTTAAACGCGGTCGAACTAAATATAGTTTATTCAATATTATTCAGTTAATGATATACGATGATATATATATATATATATATATATATATATATATATATATATATATATATATATATATATATATATATATATATATATATATATATATATATATATATATATATATATATATATATATGTATATATATATATATATATATATATATATATATATATATATACGTATATGTATATATATACATATATATATATATATATATATATATATATATATATATATATATATATATATATATATATATATATATATATATATATATATATATATATATATATATATATATATATATATATATATATATATATATATATATATATATATATATATATATATATATATATATATATATATATATATATATATATATATATATATATGCCCAATTAAGGAAATTGTCAATTGATGGAATCTAAATCATCAAAAACTACCACGGCGTTAACTTTAGTTCAAAAATCTCCCGATTGCCAGTTTGCGCGCGTTTTCACACTTACTGTCATAGTAATAGAAACCATGTAAAAATAACAGTAAAATTTTAAAAGACCAATCAATATCAAAAGATTTTGCGAGTGGTTTCTATCGGTACAGACATTTTGCGCTAAACTTATAAGAAAACAAAGCGTATGTTTATGTACCTCATCCTACCATTTTTTAAATTATGTCTTGAGGTTATACTTTCACATTGATAACATAATATCAAATTGATATTTGTAGAAAAAAGATTAAAAAAACTGGACACTCCAATTATAATTGTACTTCTGAATAAAAATTAATTATTAAAAATCTAAGAATCTATATGTAAAATAATTTTTTAAACTTAAAATTTTGTATAACACCAAAATTTAAATCCAAAAATCTCCAAAAATAATTTAAAGAAATTATGAAATACAAGTAATCTGATTAGTAAAAAAAATTCTTCAAATAAAATTCTTTAAAGAAAAAAATTTTTCAAAAAAAATGCTGCTATAAAAATTAATTTAATTGGTTTGTAGTTCTTTTGATTTCGTTGCAAGAAAGTAAGACGTCAGGTACAGCCTGCCAATATCTAAAAAACAAAAATAAAATTTTACTACTGTCCTATCAATTTATCATACATGTTCTATTTTCATCCAATTTGTAAATTCTATTTTATAAATCTACACACACTGTAATTTGCATAGCTTTTTGAACAGCCAAGCTTTAGATGTATTGTGGATGAAATAGGTAACCATAACTTAATCTTAAACTAATAGAATAATTTATTCTTAAACGAATATAATAACTTAACCTTAACCAATAGAACTACTATATATATCTACACCTTAATTTATTAAAAAAAAGAAATAGCATAACATAAGGAAAGATGCCATCTTATTGATATTTTTTACAGGTAATATTTTCAAAAACTAATAGAAATAAATTTTGAATATCTTATCTTTTTTATGAAGGTTATATAAAAATTGAGATATAATCAAAATGCAAAAGGATTTTCAGAAATAAAATGAAGGCAAAAAATTTGTTGCTTGTACATTCTTTTTGATGTTTGTCAGCATAATTTTTTTAATAAAAAGTCATAAAACTGAGCAACCTTGCAAGTCATTACATCTCTGATACCTATTTTGAAATTCACAATACTTAAAGTAATCTTTTTGTGACATACAAATCCTGAGTCCTTTTAATAATCAACATCCCTACTTGGATCATGGCTTTACTTAGATAACCTTAACACAAACATCAAGGTTTTGAATAAGCTAATACTTTATATCAGATTACTATAACCTCATACAAAGTATATCTGATACCTTATCAGATGTTTATCAACTTTGAAAAACAACCTTACAAATTGTTTTGGTTTTTGAACATGCAACATACAATATAATTGGGTATTAATGAATATAAATGAGAGAAACACAGTTTTTTAAGATATACACCAACATTTGTATAAAAAATCAATAATATAAAACATTTGTATCTGTAAAAATAGAAAACTTGTGAACACTTTAGTTCATTACTTATTTAATGTAACAAATAGCTGTTTGAATATACTAATTATAATTCCTAAATCACTTTTTTGTAGCTGTTTACACATTTTATTCACAGTAGTACCAGTCTTTGCATTACTAGAGGTCTTTCAATAATTTCAATACCACCGTTGTAATCAATAATAAACTTGTTTATCAACTTAATAATAAGCTAATAATATGTAACCAAGTAAAATATTTATCCTTCATAAAAATACTTAATGAAGTTACAATACAAGTATACAAAAAAAAAATGCAGAATAAAATCCAGACAAATTTAAAATTTAATAAACATAACTTTGAAATTCACAAATATGGAGTAAAACAGAAAACAAAAATATAAAAGTAAAAATAATAACTAATATAAACGATAAAAAGAGAAAACTTGGAACTTCAAAAACTTTCAAGCATTTTTTTTTCATCTCAAAGCCTGCTTACCTCAGCCAAATAAAATAAAAAATAATATTCAGTGTGTTTAAATATTCTAATAACACAGTAATGTAAAATAAACATAAACTTACTTCATAAAATGTTCTGAATGCATTTCTCGATTAAAGATGGACAACACTGATGTGTAGCCTGTCACACGTTGCAAGTTAAGATATTTGTAAACATTTTTTTATACTGTTTTATATATATATATATATATATATATATATATATATATATATATATATATATATACATATATATATATATATATATATATATATATATATATATATATATATATATATATATATATATATTATATATATATATATATATATATATATATATATATATATATATATATATATATATATATATATATATATATATATATATATATATATACCTAATAATAAATATTATTTTCATAAAATATATTTTTTCAAATATAAAATCAAAACTTTTTTTTTTAATGTTAAGCGAGAAATAAATGAAAATTCTATAACATTTACATTTAACATTCAAGATAAAGTCTTAAAAAATAGTTTGTTTGTTTTTTAATCAAATAATAAAAAAATATTTTTTAAAAATGGCTGCCAGTTTACTGAAAATTAGTTAAAAAGTCACATAGAAACTTCAGAGATAAACTCATACTTATCTTTTACTCCATTTATAAAAAAATTCCACAAATGGTCCTTAGCCTGTTAGGTCCATATTTAGTTAGAGATTTTAAAGTTAATTCATTATTTTAGATTTTAAGACTTTTTGAAAATCAAAAATGTCAATTTTTATAAGAAAAAATAAGATATCTCAAGATATATTCATTAACTTTCAAAATCTCTATCTAAAAAGAAAGATATTAATGTAAGTATCAATTTCAAATGTAAAACTGTGTGTATAGAAGAGTTAACATAGTGGTTTATCGAGCATCTTTTTGTAGACTTATTTATTATGATTAAAATAATACGAAGATTGTGTAAAAATACATATATTCTTTTATGAACAAAAAATATAACTCCTATTTCAACATATTAACACATAAAAACATTCAACTTCAGACCAATTAAGCCATGATCCTTGGTTACTTAACTGCATATTTTAGTTTAGACTGAACCAAACGTAAAAATATTTCAGTCTAGACGACATTTAGTTTTAATAGTCGCGCGAGCAGTTCGCGCTGAAAGATTTTTGGACAAAAATTAACGCCGTGTACTAGTCTTATGTAACAAATGCTGGTAGCAATTGTTTATGGCATATTAGAGTCCTATGTCAATATCAAGTTTATTCTTGATTTCATTAAAGTTAAAGAAAGTGTGCTAAAGATCCCCTGGCTGTCTAATGTGAAATAAACCCTGCCAATATAATTTGTCGTATACAATTACATAGCAGCAGGCACACTTGCTGTTGGTTTGACATTGAGTCAACAAATCTCTTTAATCTGGAATCCTGAAAACTTTTAGTGGTAGGAAAAGCAAGCAAAAATAGTTTGTCTGCTCAGGTGACGAAACAAGAAAATCAAAAGTCATCAAAAGCGTGGTGCATCTACCACTGCTGAAGTTTTCAGAACAAAAACTTATATTAGAAGCTATTCCACCAGTTGTAGCTACATGTTTTGATGGCGTTGTAAATCATCTTTTAAAAAATCTGTTTGATCTTTAGCCTGGTACATAAGAATGCCCATCAGCAATGCATATTACACTGCAGCCATATGGTCATTGCAGCCATATGGTCATTTCAATGGCAATCATTTATAAAGCTTTTGAGTGGTTTAAACAAATTGCATCGGCTTGTTGATTTGGTCAATTTTAATCAGGCAATTTTCTTCATCCAAACTTTTTGCTAGTCAGGTGCGATGAATTACACAACATTTGTCAAAAACATAGAGAAAACAATGTGTTAAAGTAAAATTTTATAAGTTTTTCTTTTTAATCTATTACAAATAACTCAACTTGGGTGGGTTTTAGTAGCTTTCAATAAAAATACTTTGGCCTAAGGACCAATTACTATTTAATCATTTTTTTTGTGGGACATAGCTTTGACCCTTATTTTGTGGAAAAACATAACCATAGGCAAAAATTAAAAAAATATTGGAAAAACTAAATATGAAAAAGATTTGAAGATCGCTTGCCATATATATCTACATCCGTCTCAAATATTTTTTTTTAGAGTATTTCGTTAAGTATTACTTATGGAGTATATCGTTAAGTAATACAGGTACAAAGCAAACGCCAATAAAAGAGTAGCGTTTACATGTAATCAAGAGCTCTTTTTTTATTTTCTTATTCTCTCTCTCTCTCTCTCTCTCTCTCTCTCTCTCTCTTATTATATATAAGAAATATATAAGAAATAAAATTATAATGCTGGCATTAAAAGAAGTTTTTGTTTTCCTTATTCTAAATTGAGGACTAAAAATTTTAATTTCCTTTTGTTTTGTTTTTTAAAGTTAAAACTTGTTCTATCGTAGTTTTACCTTATTTTTATTAAAATAATAGACTTCTTGTAACGCTTATCAAGGCAAAAATTACTTGCGAAGATGGCGTCACCTTTTGGCAAAAAACTGCAACAAATAAGATTTTATTTAAATAATTAGGAAAACTTTCTCTGTTGTAATAATATAAAATTTATTTTTATAAAATATATTATTTTGTTTTTTTATTTATAAATTTCCATTTAAATATAGTTATAACCCAGCCAGCATGTCATATTGGGCCCCACATGGGCTTTCCCAAGTAGTCCATACGTGGGCTTTTTAAAAGGGTCCGAAATGGGCCCCATATGGGCAGCCCTTAAAGTTTCAAAAGCGCTCAGTTTATAAATGCTATGTAAGCTTTTTCCGCAAATTTTGTACATGCGCTAGAGCAATTTTTCTGTAAGTTGCTTATTTCTAGTATTATTTATAAAAAAAATAATTTTATTATAAAATCTAGTTTATAAATATTGGTATGTGGTACTTTGCTAAACAATTATAATACAACTGAAAAGTTCTGTATGTTTTAAATTTTCATTTTTGTCCTTTGGCATTTTAAATAAGCTATTTATATATAATATTTCATTACGTTTTGTAATTTTTTTTTAAACGATAATACATGTATTAATCTTTGTATAAAGGTAAATATTAAGATGGATCAATTAGTGTGACAGACTAATTGAACAATCTTGATATCCCCTGGGTAGCATAATCAACTGACTGTAAATATTCAATGGATCATAGACTGCCTTTTGATTATTGTTATAAAGCTTTTGCTATTTGTTAATTTTATTTATCCTTTTTTATATTTTACCTATGGTACATGTACTGTAGTATTGTTTTAATGCTTTTTTGTTGGTAATATTTAAGACAGTTGCTGTTTATATCAAAATTTAAACTTCACTTTAAAGTTGCTTGTATTTGAGTTCATTAAAATAAAAAAGTATAAATATACAAGATAGTCAAAATTTATATTTAACTAATTTTGTTTTTGGTTTAAAAATTGTTACGACATTGGCTATACAAATTGTTTTTTTGTGCACACACTATGAGTATTTAGTGTACAGTTAATTGCAAATAACTAGTTCCAGCCTGCTAATGTCTTAAAATTGCTGCATA
Organism: Hydra vulgaris; assembly: GCF_022113875.1. Classification (NCBI taxonomy): domain Eukaryota; kingdom Metazoa; phylum Cnidaria; class Hydrozoa; order Anthoathecata; family Hydridae; genus Hydra; species Hydra vulgaris. The sequence goes on along the minus strand of NC_061170.1, from coordinate 31,179,493 downwards.
CGTATGCAGCAATTTTGTATATGTATATACAGGGCACCCAGGTTAATCTTTCAAAATTTGAAAGATAAAGGGAATACCTAAAATTTATTACATTTTTAAAAAAATCCTTTAAAATCAGTGAAAAGTGAGGGAATATTATTTAATTTTATATTTTAATCAGAAAAATTTATTTAATTTTTTTTTTGTATGATAGATTTCTTTTTTAATTTCCTTTTCAGTCTTAAATCAGTGGTTTTACTGCGTATGTAATACGCATCATCTTACATAGAACGTTGATGATTGCATAATGACCACAGATAAAAAAAACTCTATCTAACTGCATCAAAATAATTTATTAAATTTAAGCATTTTATGTATTTATTTTTGGAAAGTTATTGATTTGGCAAAAATAGAAAACTATAATGTTTTATTTTATAAGATATCACAATGGCGTTCAGTATTCGAACTATACAAAGGAAAGCTAAAAGAGCGTTTGAATCGGTAATGTTGAATCTCAGCGACACAGCTAATATTATTGATTCTGCCAATTTTCAAGAACAATCAACATTACCTACTATGGAAATGCACTTGCCTGAAATTGCGAATTCTATTAATGAGACATTCGACCAAATAATATGTATGGATACTATACCTGATTTTCAAATAAATGGTGACTGCTGCATTCCACATGATTACAAAAATGACTCAAATGAAACCTTTGACTCGGATAGTGAGGCAAGTGAGTGTGAAAATGATTTATACGAATATAGTGAATTTAACATTAACAGTAGCTTACGTGACTGGGGTACTTTATTCAACATTTCTCATGCAGCTGTAACATCACTACTTCATATTTTGTGGCAAGCCGGATTATCAGTACCAAAAGATTCCAGAACTCTGCTAAAAACACCTAAAAGTACACAGATTAAGCAGATTCCTGGCGGACACTATTACCATTTCGGTATTGAAAATGGAATAGTCGCATCTTTAAGGAAAAAAATCAATGTCACTCATTTTGAAATCAAGAAATTGTCTCTTAATATAAATATTGACGGTTTGCCGCTATTTCGCAGCTCACGTATATATGGCCAATATTAGGCAGTATTGTTGAATTACTAAAAGTTGATGTTTTTATTATTGGCTTATATGCTGGATCATCATAGCCTTTATGTATCAATACATTTTTAAATGTTTTTATCATTGAAATGAAACATTTATTTCAAAATGGTGTGAGATATTTAGATCAAGTGTATCTTATTGGGGTAAATGCAATTATTTGTGATGCACCAGCACGATCATATTTAAAGTCTATTAAAGGGCATGGAGGTTATAATGCATGTGAGCGTTGTGAAGAGGAAGGCACTTACTTGGACCATAAAATGACCTATCCAAATTTGCATGCTTCGCTCAGAACCGATAATGACTTTGTTAAGCAAAAAGATGAGGACCATCATTTACCCAATGTACGGTCACCTTTGCTAGAACTTAATATTGGTTTAGTTTCTAAATTTCCACTTGACTATATGCACCTTACTTGTTTAGGCATAGTTAGGAGAATTATTAGTCTCTGGACGAAAGGAGATTTGCATTATAGGTTGCCATCAAGGATAGAACAGAATATATCTGCAAACTTAATTATGTTGAGAAGCCACATGCCTCGTGAATTTGCCAGGCGACCACAATCAATTCTGGAATAAAAACAATGGAAGGCAACTGAGAAGTCAATTTATGTTATATTCTGGAGCAGTTGTTCTTCGTGATGCTATTCCCATCAATATGTACCGTAACTTTCTAACATTTTCTGTTGCAATGATATGTTTACTGCGACCTGAATTTGCAAACAGTTTGCAGTACTGTGACTATGCAGAGAAATTGTTGCTTCTGTTTGTTAGCGATTTTGAAACTATATATGGTTCAAACCAGCTTATATATAATGTACACTCTGTCATTCATTTGCCACAAGATTGTAGAAACTTTGGAGCACTAGATAAAGTATCATCATTTCCCTTTGAAAATTTTTTAGGTCAAATAAAAAAAATGGTGAGAAGAACTCAGAATCCAATTGCTCAAATAATGAGACGCTATTATGAAAAAGACTTTATCTTATTCGAAACAGAAAATACTAGCACTATTCAGCAAAATATGCCTTCGAAAGAACACTACGCTGGTCCTGTACCACAAAACTTTTCTCAAGAAAGTTTTCAACAATATAAACATTTGAAAGCAGATCGTATTTTTATTTCATCAACAGTTGGCAACAATTGCTTTAAAAGCTAGGGAAGCTATCAATTGTCATAAATATATTGCAAATACCAAAAAATGATACATTCATTATTTACAACGAATTCATTCATTTGGAACCATTTTTTATTTATCCATTACATTCTACTCATTTGGAAATATTTTTAGCTGCTCATTTATCCACAGATCTAAAGTTTGTTCCGCCTGAAAAGATTGGAAAAAAGTTTGTTATTATGCCTTTTGGTGATAACTTTGTTCTTATGCCTTTATTGCATCAAGAATAAATTTAGTCAATATGACTAATAATTCTTATGGTAAATAATTTTTGTAGACCAAAAAGTTTGTGTTTAATGGCTCTTTAACATAGCTGAATGCATATGAAAAATTTAGCACCGTTTTTTCATTCTTTCAAAGTTCTTTGTAAAATTTATTCAATTAAGTGGAGTATTATTATATAAATCCTCAATAATTTATATTAATTAGTTAAAAAATATAATGTGTTTTAATGTAATATCATTGCTAATATAGTATTAATTTTTCTATCTGTGGAATCAGATATAGGATTTAAACCATGTAAATTATTACAACATATTTAATTAAATATTTATTTAATATGTTTATATTTATTTTAATAAATCTTGTATTCAATATTTATATCCATTAAATATTACTATATTTCAAATATAGGAAATGACACTATATAAATATAGTAACATTTCCTAACTTCCTAATTTCTATTTGCAGTAACATGTCTTTTAAGTTTGCTATCGTCGAGTCTATAAGTAATCATAGTGTAGCCACTATTCCAGTGTCATGGTTTGTTTCAGAAGAGAAAGAAGAGTGCTTTTTTCCTTCTAAAGTAAGCAGAAATACAATTAAAAAACTTGTTAGTGATCAGTGTGAGTCATTGGTTAAATTGACCAAAGTTTTTTGTTAGAGTTCTGGGAAGAGCAGGTGCAATATAACGTTTTTGTAGGCATAACTTGTATTCACACAATAATTTTTTTGATGCAAATGATACAAAGCAATTTAAAAAAAAGTTGAGCATGAATTAATATCAATTTTTGGCTGTATATTTTAGCAACTTATGAAAGGGCTGAAGAAAGGGTAACAAAAGCCTTGAGTCAATCAGACATTGGCATGACTGACCAAGATGCTCCAGTGCGCAAACAAACCTTAAAGACGAATAAACATGGGTAAGAAAACCCATTTTTGTTTGATTTTTTTGTTGTTGTTTTTCCATTGAGTTGTTTCCTTATTATTACATTCAATCCATAATTAAATTTCGATTTAATAGATAATTTTCAAACAATGTAACTCATTTGTACATAAAATATGTAACTTATATTTTAATCATTTTATTAAATTAATATTCAGTTATAGTCAGGTTAGGTTATCCTTACGTAAAGTAAGTTTATCCTGCTATTAGTAACATGTAATCCAGTACAACCTGCTTCATTTTAACGCCATGAAGGTCATCTTGTTGTAAAACATTGCTTTAACTCTTTTATAATGGCATTTAAATGTCGTTATAAAGAACCATACAAACAACATGAGTGTATAAAAATGGATATAAAAGTTATCCAAACAAAAAACAAAATTAAATACTAAAACCATTTTCTGTTGGATGATCTATTTCTTAACTATATATAATGTTTTTACATTTTCATTACTTCAAGGCGTTTCATTACTTCAAAGCGAATTTTTTCAGATTCTGATACTGACAATGAAGAATCTCCTAGAAAAAAGTCAAATATGCTGCAACCTCCCAGTCCACCTCCAAGAATAAATTCTAATGTTCAATATAATTCTTCAAGTTCTACATCTGTTCAATCATTACAAATCACTCCTCGTCGTCCGCCTTGTACAACAAATTCTCCCTGCTGCTTTTTCTGTTAGACACGTTTCACCAGCAACTTGCAGTACGCCTACTACTAGTTCAAGCAGTCAGCACACACCATTTACTGCTCATGACACAACTCTTGTTTCTGTAGCTGAAGTTGTTCCTGATAATGGCCAAGATATCCAAGGTTAGTATAATATTAGATGTGTTGTAAAGCCTAATTTAATTAAGTTTCTTGGCTGTAGTCTTTACTAAATTATATATTTATTTTATTTCTGATATTTGCACCTTGCTTACTGACGTGCCGAGCTCTTCGTCATTATCAGCAATTGGTTTTCGTTCAGGAGGTTAGTGTAATTTATATTATTTATAGTATACGATTACGTTCATGCAAAAATAAAATTAATAAATTATTGTTATTATACACATTTTTGCACACACAACTTTCATCAATTTTTTCAATGGGAAGCAAGATTTAATGCAAATAATTCCTGCTGCAGTTACTGCATAATTGTAATGTGTATGACACTGATTTTCTTTACAATTTTTGTTGACGATAACACCTTACAGTTTTATTTTACAATTTTTAATTATATCAGAATTAGTAGCGTTAACAGCAGTAATCGATTTTTTTAAATGCTCAGTTATTCTGTTTTGTAGGCTCAAATTTGAGACCTTATCTCGAAGCAATTCTAAAAACTTTACAGGAAATAAAAATCACCCAAACTATTCATGGAAATATTTTAAATGCTTTGGTGCAACAACAAAATGTGGTAAGCCAAGCGTCACAACTTTCCCGTGGCATTATTCCTATAAAAGAACTCCATGACTTCCAGCTATTAAACAATCAGCTCAAAACAGACTACAACATTTCTTAAGCTCTGATTAGAGAACAGTATATGTTTAAATTACATTATATAATTTAAGCAAATTTTATGATAGAAGTGCCGTTTGTGTATTTTTGAAATAATTATGAACAATTTGTACAATTAAATGCTTTTAATAAATATAACTCTACAATGCAATCAAACAATTTTGTTTAATTAATCAGAAAGAACTAATATGAAATAAATTTTTATTTATAAATTTGAGTAAATGTTAAAATACATAGTAACTTTTAATATAGGTTTCTCATTTGAGCAGTCTTGGAGGACGGAAAGTTTTTGAAGCTGTAGCAAGGATGATGAAAGCAGTGATGCCAGATTACGTAGCTTTCCAATTTAATTATAGTGGAACAAACAATAAAAAAGGAATAAAGGGAACTGAATTTTTCAATATATTGTGCAGTACGTATAAAATTGTATTTTGTATTTGTTGTTATTTATTATTGTAACAATATTTTGTATAGCCCAAGATTAAGAGCTATAAAAAATATATATTCATCTGATATACATCTCTAATTTTCATAATTAAGAACTTATTTGAGCCCAAATAATTTCTTAATTATAAAAATTAAAGGTGAAAATATATTTGCATCATAGTAGTACTGTAATCTTATAAGATAAGTCTACATTTAATTAATGATGCTTTTTTTTTCAAGTGTTTTGTGTTGTTGTGTTAATTTTTTTTATTTAATAATAAATAAAAATATTGCATCACTATAAAGTCTATGACCTAGATTTTTTCTCTTTTGTAAATTTATATCAAGGAAATAGTGAGTGTTTTAGTAAATATAACTTTTTTTAGGTGCTGTTCAGCAAAATGTGCTCACTTCGAGTGCAACTGCGAAAGATATCGAGATAGCTATAGGTAAATGGTTTACTGGGGCGCAAGATCGGGGTGGAAAACGAGCGGAAAGAGCCAAAAGAACAAAGGAAACGAGGCTACGTCAAGAGGGAGAAACAACCTGAAAGCAGGAAGTGATTATAATATAAATTCATGCATCAATGCAAATTTGTTGCCTGCTATGTACATTTTTTTTGCTGTTTTATTACTTGATGTACATATCTCTTTTTTTTGAATATTTCTATAACTGGTGTTTCTTGTTAAGTTTGAGAACATTTTTATTTACATTATATACTTGATTTAATTTATCGTTTTTGTTATAAACAAATTCCTGGTTTTAATAATGCAACATTTGTGATATTTAGATCAACGGTATATACATTTTTGCAATTTTTTGTTCTACTAAACTCGAATATTTTATGCATTTTTAGAACGATTATTGCTTAACTTGTATAATATGCATTTTCCAATTTTGTTCGAGGTGTTTATAATGTTGTATTTTACTTATTGTTCATAATAATTGTATTGGCTTTAATAATTATATATAAATTAATATTTATAATAATAATTATAATTATTTTAACATGCAAAATGTAAAGGTTCTTTAAAATATGCTAAAGATACGACCTGCAAAATTGATAACTTATTTTTGTGTTTCGGTGTTGCAGTATGTTTTTCGGGCGCCTAAAAAGTAATCCGACCTGTAAAAATTGTATACCATTTTTACTAGATTAGGCTATAGCCTAATTTACACTACGCATTTACACTAGATTAGGCTATATATAGCCTAATCTAGTGTAAATGCGTAGCAGCGTATTTTTCCTGTTCCTCAAAATGTTGAAATTTTATAATTGGTTTCTAAATAGTTTTCATATAATTTGAATACATTCTGCATAATTAATCTAAATCACATTGCAAAAAATAAATTCTGGTAAAATTATAGATTAATTTTAATCAATCTTAGAAAATCTGAAACTTAAGCAACACTTAAGTTGTTGTTTTTTTCACTGCTTTAAAACAATTAAAAATCAAACCTAGGATTCTGTCGCTAGACGTGAATTGGGGCCCAAGTGGGCAGCCCATATGGCGTGAATTGGGACCATTTTCCTTGGGTGGGATATGGGCAACCCATATGGACCCCATATAGCTGCCCACTTGGGCCCCAAATAGGGCCCAATTGGACATGCTGGCTGGGAATAATCATACATATTAAACAATTTATCAACGACGGGACTTCTAGAAGATTAAGAGGATCTTATTATGAAGCCCCTTATAATATATGGTCTAGTTTTGATAAAAATACAATGTCTGTAGTAAAAAAATTATACACTATTATGCAAAAAATTTAAAAAAATTAAGATAAATTATATATTGTTAAATAAAACAATATACATATTGTTAATAAACAATATACAAAAAAAGATTAAAATTAAATAAAGATACTTTCAATTAAAAATAAAACCTTTTTAAGTTTTTGTTTAAATAAAGCAAAAGACAGTTTGGTAGAAAAAAATTAAGTGAGACTATTTTGTTCCTGAGTCAAGGACCTTGGAAAGAAACAAATAACTGTTCTTTGTTTTAACGGCAAAAAGGAGCAATAAGATTGTTAATTATATGAAGATTATATTTGTTTTTAAGTTTCGACCATTAAAGATTTTGAAACACAAAGTAACAAATGTTATCTACATGTTTTAAACATGAAGCATAATATATTAAAGGCATTAAGTTAATATACATTTAAAACATTCATTTAAAAAAAATTGTTTCGTGTGAGAAATACGGTTTTTAAAACTTATTGCGAAAGTTGTGTCTTTCTGATGAATGTAGAGAGATTTTAACCTTTGTTTTACGAACGTTTCCCCGTATATGCGTAGTTTATTTGGTTATGAATTTATAAATATACAATTTAACTATCTTAGGTAGTTTCTATATATCAGTAACATATATATATATATATATATATATATATATATATATATATATATATATATATATATATATATATATATATATATATATATATATATATATATATATATATTATATATTTAAAATAATATATATATATATATATATATATATATATATATATATATATATATATATATGTATATATATATATATATATATATATATATATATATATATATATATATATATATATATATATATATATATGTGCTTCGAGTACCGAAAGGATTATTGATGCTTAATATTTAATTATTTTTGACTGCTCGTACTGCTCATTCTTTCATCTTTTATATATCTTGGATCATTTTTCGTGAACTTCCTGGTTAAATTCTTCTTGGGGTACCTAAATAACAAAAAAAATTTGGTGGAAGAATTGCATTGTCTTCTTTTCCAATCATCAAATTTTGTCTGATAGATAATATTACTAATGGTATACACCTAATAGCGTCTTGTTTTAGACTAAAAAACATCTAAAAATCTTAAAAGGAATTAGTATATTTTTAGTATGCTTCAGGACTTAGTACATTTTTAGTATGCTATTTCTTAATTTTAATCGGTTAGATTGGTTGTTACAAAACATATTCTCAATTTGAGGAGTTGTTCCGCCATAAACTAACATAACATTAATAAGTCAACAACCATCGAGTTAGTATATCTTGAATAACACTAACAGCTTTCTTTCTTGGTGTTAATTTAGATTGTTAATTTTTTAATAAATCATTTAACTGAGTTGATGCTACAAAACTATAAACCAAGCATAAAACTTTTATCATAGTTGAATCATCATGATTGTTTACTTCTTTTGTTATTAAATACAAAACATGCGCTATACAGGCTAACCAACCATGCTTAGATATTTCAACTGCTGCAACATGCTGCTTAAACAATATTAAAGAAGCTATCATGGTTGTTTCGGTACTTCTAAAATTTACTATAATGCTCTTATACTCAAGAGCAGACATTCTATAAAGAGCTTTAATCTCTAAAACATACAGTTTGAGCACAACCTTCAACACATAATCTAGATTTTGAGCACAACCATTAAACAACAAATATAATTATATAAACATTAAAAATATTTATATAAATTTGATCAATTATTAATAGATAATTTCGCTTTTCTAACTATTTTTTTAAAAAGTACAACTACCTACAAAACTCTAACTTTTTTTTTAAATTAATGCATTGTATTTAATCAGAACTAGCTCATCTGTTTTAAAATGTCAAAATTGATACATGAGCGCTTTTTAATAAGAACTTATTATTAATAAAACTTAGACGTAAAAAAATCATATTTTTGTAAAAAAGTGATATTTAGTTTTAGTTTGGTCGCTACATGTAAAAAAAATAGGGAAACTAAACATTTTGAGTGGACATTCTGATTTTTACATAGACTTGTTCCTTATAACTTAAGAAGTTAAAAAATTTTTACGTGCCACTTGGAAAGTGCTTATAACTTAAGTTAGAGACAAAAATTGATGCAGCTTATTGAAAAGATTTCAAGCATGATATATCCGCCATGTTGTTTATAAATCCAATACCGCAAAGCATTACTTTAGTTTTAACAAATTATTTATAGGGAGTTAATTGTTTGTAAAATTAGATGTTTTAAATATAATTACTCAAATCTATGTAACCAAAACGTCATAAACCTTATTTTTAAAAAACTTGTTTTTAATTTTTTCTTTAATATTGTATTAAAAATATGAAATTTTAAATAATTTTAATTTAATAAATCTAAGAGATAAATATTGTTTACTTTTCAAAAACTGATTAATTTTTTTTATTTTATCGAAGTTCTTTTTAAAAGTAAAGAATTACCGTCATAAATAAAAGAAAAAAATCAAAGTCATTTTTATAAATAAAACAAAATATTTGCATAACAAACTGCAATCATTTTAAAAGAAACGGTTAATGCAAAAATATAAAACATAAAACTAAAAAAACGTGTTTTATTTTTATTTATTTATTATTATTAAAATAAATAATGGCGAGTAGCAGCATTTTAATCTGGTTCCTAAAAAAGAAATTAAAAATGCTTGTATTCTTCATCATGGTGAAGTTGGTCGTAATAATAACAAACTGCGTGGTTTTACTGAAAATGCGCTTGCGAAAGTGAAGACTTGTGGATTGTGACTTGCAAACCAAACATTGTGACTTACAATGCTTCGTAAGTCACAAACTAAATGTACAACACAATTTATTTTTTTATAAATGCCTTAAACAATGGTACGGAAAAAACAATAAATAGCGTAAATTTGATAACAATATTTTTTTTTTACTATTGTCAAATTCGAAATAACTTTAAAATAATAAACATTCTACCTGAAATTTAGGTCCGTATCCAGCATTTTTTGGTCTTCGCGATATCTAACTTTTAGACATGGAGCAAACTCCAAACATTTATATACTTTTGTCATTTATACTTATGTCAAATGAGGATGCTTTGCAAAAAATTGCGATGATTGGAGCTTGGGAACAAAAAAACCCCAGAATTTGTGCTTCCCCTGCCCTGAGATGAAATATTTTTGTACTATTTTTGGACAGATTTATATTTATCGATAAATTTTAAATTTCATAGTAAAATATTACAGTGATCAATAATTATAACAATATAAATTTTGCGACCCCCTCAAATTGAGGGGGTTTAAACTTTATATCGTCAAAAATCTCGAAGACCAAATAATGCTGGATACGGACCTGCTGATACGTGCCCAACAACTTTCTTAATTCATCAAAGATGTTACGATAAGTATGTGAATATAAAAACATTAAACATTTTATAACATCGGAAAAATAGATCAGAAAATGTCAACGAGATTGTAGGCGTGGATAATCCATCCTCATTTAAGCGTAGAATCTCAGCTCGGAAATGAGATAGATCAGGTAAATTAAAAAACCTTTTAGTGTGAAATGCAAAGCAAAGAATATTGCCCTCAGTTTTTACGTTTTTTTTATGTTTTATGTACAATTTCAAAATTAAAATTATTCCTTTGTTTCATGAAAAATTATTGCGGATGAAAAGTGTTGCATTTGCTATTGCAAAAAGACTAATAAATATAGGAACGGATATAAAACACTTACACCCAATGGACACCGGACCTAAAAAAGACGTCTTTTTAACGTTCAAAAGACGTCCAAAACGTTCAAAAGACGTTCAAAAGAGGTCCAAAACGAGTATAAGACGTCTAAAAACGTCTTTTTTGCGTCCGTGCCTACTGGGCAAAATTTGTAACAGAAAGTGCAGCAAACATGTTAAAAGAAAACGCTTAAGTAAAGCTGAAAACCCAGCTAGTATATTGGGCAAACCATAGTTTCCTTAGAGTTATATTATCGTTGGACTTGTTACCTTAACTATACAAGACCCCAAAAAGTTCCTTTTATTTTAACAGAAGATGCAGTTATGCGTTTTCTCTTCGACTATGTGACAGATCACGTATTAGACAATTTAAAGATTACTCATACAAGTAAGCTATTTGAATTTTAGAAGGAAATTTGCACAGATAGAGCAAAGATTCTAGATAAAAGGACTTTGCAGGATGCTGTAGTAGCAGAACTTGCGGGTCTGTTCAGTTGCGGTCACCAAAATAGGGTATTCTTTCTTATCCAACAATACCATTGAGAAGGGGAAAATAATCCAAAACTGATTGAACAGCTTATCTATCATGTCGTACAAAAGATTCGCAGCAAGGCTTTGTCTTTAAAAAAAACATACTTTAAACTGCCTACATATAATAAATCTATTGGTTTCGAAACCGTTTGCATTTACACGGTTGACACAGATATTGCTATTTACGCTTTGTACTTTCAAAACCAACTTCAAATAGAATTATTTGTGGATATTGGCGTCTCTACTGAAAGACGGACTCTTGAGATAAATCTTATTCCCTCACAGTTAGGTACTGATTGTTGTAAAGCTCATCTTGCTCTTCATGCATTTAGCGAGAGCAATTATACAAGTGCATTTTACGGGATTGGTAAGTCAAAGTTCCTCAAACTAATGAGACAGTCTGAAGAGTACAAGTCAATTTTTCCAAGGTTAAGGACTCATATACCTTAAGCCACTGTCATGTATATGACACACTTGGCTCAGTGTGAGATTTATGTATTGTGGATATCTTATTCGTTTGCCACAAAAAAAAAGTCAAAAAATGTTTTTTGACTTTTTTTTTGTGAAATGCAATAAAAAAACTTTTTGGGAAATGCAATAGAAAAACTTTCAAATTCTACATTAAGTCACTTAAGGTCCGTAAATAAAACTCTACTTTTATGCGGTTGTTTTTTTTAAACGTATAAAATATACAGCAAACTACGAAGGTTTGCGTTCGATATAAAATCTGTTTACCAAACTAAAACGTAAGCTAATTGTTTTTTAACAAATAGTTTAAAACATATTTCATTTAGAAACTTAAATCGAAAAATAGTTTCTTCTTTTATTTTTTAGTTACATAATAAATTCATATTGTCATATTAGCATGAGCTCAAAAAAACTTGGACGACCTGTGAAAGTTTTAAACAAAACTCGTATTAATAGTGGAAGATTTGCTGGAAAAGCCTCTGATTTACCCGTAAGCGATCTACCAAATTATAAACAGCTCATTCAATACGGTTACAAGGTTGAGAAAGAATTGTTTATTGGACAGAAACTTGACTCAATCGTAACTAAAGTCAATAGTGACTTGCAACAGCTTTGGTGTAGGGTTAATCCAAATCTACCTCTGATAAAAGATAAACCATTGAAAAATAAAATATCAAGAGCATTTCTAAAGGTGTTGTCTGCAGAACGAACTCAATCTAAAAACCATAAGTCCAGTATAAGCTGACTAGAAAAGAAACTGGAAACATTGTTTGATGTGTCTGCTTGCCGATGCCATCTTCCAATTATTGATGATTGTCATGATAGGTAAACATACATTTTTTAACGTTTTTTATTACAACTTTTTTTTTTATTACAAGATTTTGTAAAGGTAAATGAAAATTTACAACCCCATCCCTCTGCCTTCTACTAAGGTATTAAAGTAAGGCATACAACCGTAAACTAACGGATAAAAGCCTATCCAATAAATAGTTTCTATATTGTTTTGATTTTAAAGTAGAATAATATACGTTTAGCCGAATTGGATGTCGGAAAAGTAATTGCACAATGAAACACATAGTTTGTCTTTTTGAGGAAAGTAGAAAGGTAATTCATGCCATTTTTGTGTTGATATTATTAGGCATTTACAGTTAAAATTCATAATAATGTAAGGTTTGGGAAAATAAAATAGTCTAAAGTCATTTTAAAAATCGCTGCTCTTTTACGAAGTTATGTTAAAATTAATATTGATTACTAATCATTTGACTGTTAATTCTTTCTATTTACTTTAAACTTAAATACGTTCAATTTTAGAATATTTGACTTATTTTAGGTCCCTGTTCTGGAAAGAGAATATTTAAAGGACCAAAGATGCAAGATAGGACCAAAAGGAAGTTGGCAGTTAGGCAATGTGGACCATGTGGAGGCAACAAGGAACGCCAAAAAGTATATTAGAGAGGAAAACGAGGCAACTAAAAAGCTAATTAGACAAAAAAATCTTCAAGAAACATTAGAAGTCGATTGAAATGGTAGTTTTAGTGCTGAATCTTCAAGTTTAGATACAACTGAAAGTGAAGAGTTTGAGGAGCAAATACTTAGTGAAAGAAATTATACCGAATTAACTAATTTGGCCAAAGCTGCAATAAGATACGAAGTGATGCTGCAGCAGCTGCAATAGCAACAGCTGTATTAATTGACTACGGAATAGTAAGTAGGAGTAAAAAATCTCAGATAGTGACAGAATATAAGGTATTTTGCGAAAAAAGCACGAGTGGCTAAATCAATTGACACTACGCATCGTCAAAATGTTTTAGAAATAAAGGTAATTGGTGTTGATAGCAAGAAAGACAAAAATTCATGAATTAGTTCATGTCATGAAATACAAGAACAATGGGGACCCTTTTTTTTATCGAACCACCAATGATGAACATCATCTCCCTTTTACTTGTGAAAATTATCCATTCTCTGGAAATTATCTCACACATGTGATAATAGAAAATGGTAAAGGTGGTACTATGGCTCTAACAACATTAAATGTGCTTTCTGAATACAACAGTGTTAAAAGTTTAGAAGCGATTGTTCTTGACAATACAAGCTCTAACACTGGCGTAAATAATGGTTTAGTTGTAAAATTAGAAAAGGTTTTGAATCGTAGCATTCATTTAGTTAGATGTTTGCTTCACCAGGGTGAGTTACCTCTTCTGGTCCTGTCTGTCATGCACGCTGGTTAACCCTTGCTTTAAGAATTATGATGGTTCATGCAAGAACTGAGATACCTACACATGATCTAAACTGCATCACAAAGTACATAGTCCAAGTCTACTGTCCAATGTGGTTTGCTGTAAAAAGTTCAGCGCATTACAAAGATGCACCAAGTCTTCTCCATAAAACAATACAATTAGTCAAAAAACAGGATGACAGAATTAAAAAGATTGTATTGAAAAATCTTCAGGGTAACTCCTATTGCTGCTGTCAAGAAAACTTTCTTTACGCTATGCTATTAGACGATGAAAAAGTTGTACGAGATCGTGCTCTCAATAAAATCTTGGAGATTAGGTTATCTAGGGAAACTAATCCAGACTTTAAGCCTAAAATCCAAGCTAAGACAATTATGACCTTGAACTTCAATGCTGATGTTTGGACCGACTTAATTGAAGTTTCTTCAATACAAATTGAACCTCCCACTACAATTTTTGTTTCTTTAAATGAATTAAAACAAGCAATTCAAACCGGAAATAAACTTTCTATAACTGACTTGTCAAACAATTCTCAGTCGGTGGAAAGAGTTGTAAAACTTACATCAGACGCTTCTAAAAAGGTTTATGGACGGGTTAGGAGACATAACTTCATTTTGGCTAAAAACCAAAGTAGAGCCGAAAAATAGCGAAATGTGAAAAAGTCTGAATATTGTATACTTTTGTCAGAGTAATTTAACAATCTTGTATAATGCAAATATAATATGTATATTGAATACAATAAATAAATATAATATATGAATTTTTCTATGACTCTCGATGATTAGCACACATGAATTTGAGTTCAATATACTATTTTATTAAAAGACATTCAAAAACGTTATTCCAGCATCAAACTTGGTTTAACTTTCAGTGTAAAGTCTATAAAAGCGTTCAAGTTCCTGTATAAGCTAAAAAGACCCTAACCCAAGCTAATTTTAAACACCAACAATTTTGAAGACCTTTTTGTTAACAATCGAGTTTAAAACTAGAAATCGGATTTTCTAGATTTGAACTAAAATTTTATAAAACTTTTCATGAACATCTGCGACGGAAACTTTTTACAAAACCTCGTTTCTACGTGGCATTAGCCAATAAGCTTTTATAAAACATCGTCAAAACGAGGCAAAACTTGTAGCAAGTTTCCGTCGCAGATATTTATGATTTTGCGAAATGTTTAATTAATTTAAATGTTTGAAAAAAAATATACAAATAATAGAAAACTAAAATGATTTCCCAAAATGATTATAGCTCCAAATTGTATAATTTTTTCGCAATTATGTTTATACTTATGGTTTACATAAATCCCAAAGTGAGCCAACATGCTTTAGAAAAAAAAGTTTGTTTAGACAGTGGATTAATATACCTCTGATGTAACCCATTTTGACCAAATCGAAAAGTTTATATGTCAGTCATAAAAATTATAATGCTGTGATACGAATGAAGGAAGATACCTTAAGTTTATTGCCAAGAAAGAAGCTACGGAATCTTAAAAGTTTTTGCCAACTAGGGATGCTCTTATGTGTCATTGCAAGAGAGTTTCGTATCAAACAGCAATTGTCAAACAATCAGTGGAGGCAAATCTCAATATTCCAAAACCCAATGGATATGGATGGCGAGAAATCGGCAATCAACTTGAGGTTAAATTTATGCTTATTAGACCTGCTCCAGAAGATGTTTTGCAGTTAATTCTTGTTTGTGTAAATAGTCAAAATGTGAAACCCGGGTTGATTGCATGGATTGACTTGTACGCAACTGTTCGCCTTGTGAAAACACAAATGATTGGGACGACACCTAAACAAAGTATCATTCAACTGATTCGAATTTTCCCTTTTAAAAATCTGCTGACTAAATTTTTTTTTTCCGCAAAATTTGAAAAAATTATTAGCGTGACGTCATCAGTACCAAACAAGGGCCCGAATTTGACCCTTTAAGCACTATTAGAATTGCTCGTAAGTTTTTCTAAAGGTTTTATTATTTACTATAAGGTTTTCTTAAGAGATTATCTAACTTTTGACGTAAATATATATTTATTAGTTGAATAAAAAAGTAGACCCGCGTGACAACATCAGTACCAACTAATGCCCCAAGTTTGACTCTTTAAGCACTTTCAGAAAGACACGTAAGTTTTTTTTCGAGATTTTGTTGTTTATTATAAGGTTTTCTCAAGAGCTTATCTAACTTTTGACGAAAGTATTTTTTTTTAAGTTTGATTTTTTGAAAAAATGTCAAAATGACGTCATCAGTACCAAATAAGGGCCCAAATGTGACCCTTTAAGCACTTTCAGAAAGGCACGTAAAGTTTTTCTTATTCAAGATATCAATGTTAAACTATTTAAGTAGTTTTTGTAATGTCCACTTCATTTCCAAGTAAAAGTTACACGTAGCGTCCAGACTATTTGCAAAAATGAATACTGCAAAGTGAAACGAATTTTCTAGATGTTGTAGGTAAAACCGTAGATTATATATAGATCGAACTATAGATTACTTGTGGTCTCTATTCCCTACCTTTAGTTTTCACTATTATTTTAAGTATTTAAATTTGTCATTTTTTCCGGAAATTTTGTCTCACCTACAATTTTCTTTTAATATTTTTCTGTGATTAACTTTTTTTTTTTCATCTAAAGATTTCGCTTGAGTTTATAGATCATATAATAAAAAGGTTTTGTTTATTTAAATTTTTTTTTATAGTTTTTAGGTGTTATGGAATGTTTAAATATTTCTCAGGCTAAGCTAGACTATCGTTATTTTGACGCAAAATCAAGTAAAAATATTCTCAAGTTAAAAATAATTAACATCTGTTCTCTATTGTTTTGCTATTGCTATCTGTAACAATAAATAGCGCGGATATCTTGGCTTTTAAACAATACGTTAAACGTCCATCTAATAATACGTTCTTGGTTTACGACATCAACTACAGCATGAGTACAATTCACCGTATAAGGATAAAAATTTATTTTCATACTAAAAAACTTTTTGAAGATGGATTTATTAAGCGTCCTATATATTTTACGATCTTTTCTATCATTTCTCAATATTCTACTTCATCATCATTAATATTCTACAAATTTGGAGTAATATTCATCGACATGTATTAATATTATTTTACTTGATTCCCATATAAAATTTCTTTTGCACATTAGTTCGTAGTTTTTTAAACATAATATTTCTCAGATTTATATATTTTGTCTTATTATACTCTCGTTTGGTGGGGTTTAAAAAATCATAAATTTATGTTACTATTTTTATTTAAGGTGTCCTAAGAAGCTATTACTGTCTTATAACAGAGTACCGATGAAAAACTTTTAAAGTGAGGTTTATGCTTCTTTACCTACCGATTTTATAAAACTTGCCTAGAAGTGGCGTTAAACCACGGATTTCTAGCTTCTGAGGTAAGCGGCTAACCATTGCGCTTCGGCTGGTCTGAATGATGTAATTTAAATTATATCTTTATATTATAAGTATATAAGAATGATGTAATTTAAAATATATAGAATTTAAAGTTTAAGTTGCAGCAAGGACCTATTAATAGATGGACTGTTTAAAAATCAGGATATGCGCGCTAGCAGTTGTTATAATAAATATGACCAAACAATAGGAAACATTTGCATCACATGGAAATACTTTTATACAAATATACATTGAAATGATAAATGTCTTATCTATTCAATTAAATAAAAAATTTTATTATGTAAAGTAGAGTAAAAGTACCACAAACCGAGCAGTGCGCAAAAACGGACACTTATCAAAAAAACTAAATATCTTTACTAAAAATAAAGATATTTTCAAAATTTAAAAAAGTTTTTAATTTTTAGTGTGTTGAAAATTATGAAATTCAAAAAAAAAAAAATTATTCAGATGATTGCTTCAATAATTACAAAAGTGCATCGTTTCTTCAATTTCTAAAACCTGTAACTGAATTTAATTTACTAAACTTATAATGGCAAAGAATAAAAAAAACGAGAAGCCTTAAACTGAGGAGACAATAAAAAACGCTTTGATTACGATTGAAAATGGCGAGTTAAGCTTAAGAGGCCAAGCTCAATTCTACCGCATACCTGAATCAACGTTATCCAACCGAAAATCAAATCAAATAAAACTTTAGTAGTTGGTAGTGGCAATACAACAAAATTGAGCCCTTTTATTGAATTAACCTTTTATCGGTTCACCTTCTTCAGATGCTTGGCGATTGAAGGCTTTGGTAGACGATTAGATCAAGTTCAAAGTTTAGTAAGAGACTATTTAATTGAAAATGATGAAACGTGTTTGCTCAAAAATGGAACGTCTAGTCGCAAATGGTACAAAGGATGAAAGAGCTCCTTGGAAGCAATTTTAACTTTAAAAAAATGCTTACAAGCATCCTGCAAAAAAAGCCAGAAATGTTAGAACAGTAGCTGGTCAAGCTTTTACAAAATAAGCGTGGTTAAACAAGTTAAGATAAGATGAAGACGCAAAGCTATTAAAACGAACATATGTTCAAATTGCAGCAGCAGAAGTAAAAACTCCTGCTAAAAAAGCCAGAGATACAAGTTTTATGGAAAACTTGTAAAAAAAATCCAGTTGCAGTTTGTAGCTTTGTGAACCGTAAAAGTGTTTAATTTATCAGGTTATCAATGCTTTTTCATATAATTTTGAACAATCCGCTTTTTGGGAAAATTTACGAGAAGCGGACTCTTTTTTTAAAAAATAAAATCCTATTATCCATAAAAACTTGAAATTAATTTTTTTTTTGATACTGCGAAATTGCTTTAATAATAAACTATATTCCAGAAAAAAAAAATTCTACAAATTCTCAATATTAAAAAAGGTATTTAACTTTTTGTGAAGAGTTTCCGGTTTGTGGTACTTTTACTCTATTGTGGTTCATTTATTTTTCTATTTTGTTGAAAGATATTCCACATACTCAATCACCCTTGTATTACTTTTGCATAACTATACAAAAAAAAATTTTTTAATCATAGGATTATTCTAGAACTCACCTCTTTTGAAATTGTACTTGAAAAAAAAAAATTCAAATACTGAAAAATATCAAAATAAAGTTGTGGGATAAAAAGCAATTTGATTTCCATCAAAAAAGAGAAGTTTAAATCTTTAAGAGATAAGCGAAATCTAAATGTAGGGAGTAATGGTTGCGAGCAATCTCTAGTTCAATCTATAAATGGTCTATTATATGATCTGCAACGTAGGAAGTTCTTTTTACTTCACAATATTCATTTTGGTGTATCACATATTGCATTTTTACAAAAATATTATTTTTGACGTCAAAGTATTTTTATAAATAAGTTATTATTAAACAAATAAATTAAAATATTTAGCATTACATAAGACGTTCTTAATTACATAAAATGCATTAATATTTCCCAAAAGTTAGTGTTTCAAGGATAACAAATAATGACTAAATGTAGTTTGCAAAGCAAAAATGTCAGCTAAATGTCGATTTATTTTGTAAAAATATTTTAAAATATGACGCTAAAAATTCCAACCCGCATAGAACTTCAGTTATTGGCAAAAAGCTATAAAAAAAAACTAGAAACAATACTGCAAAGCTTTTTTGTAAATTATTATTAATTAAAATATAAAGAGCTTGTGTTAAAGTAATACAACTTAATGACGCTGCTTTATGGCTGTTTGTACAGTTTATAACATTGATAACATAAAATTTATTTAAAATAAAACAAAGTTAATAAACAGAACTGTTCCAATTATTAAATTAAAATATTTCATCATAAAATTTTAAACTTTGTATTTGCGCAAAAGCATGCTATATCTATAAACCAAATGAGTAAAATGAAAGCAAAAAAACTTTAGATTATGCGTTTTTTCTAATTTATTGCTTTTTAATCTAGCTTCTTGACAATAAAAGGATGAGGTTTAATTTAATGAAAATCAACGCAAAAATAAATTTTAGGAGATGGTACAAGTCTTTTATTTATAGAAAAGAGAAAGGGAAGCAACATTACGACTATGTGACAATGGTTGAAGATTGGCAGCAAGAACAGGTTTGACTGTGTTTACAATATATATTTCTGCACCTGGTATTAAAGAAAAAAAGGCATTCGAAGATCCGCTTCAGATATGCTAACAAAATTCCATATAAACGGATCTAAGATTTACAAAGATAAAGAATAAAATCTGGAATAAAAATTTGGTGGTTAGTATCAGAGCCTTCGAGAGGTGGGGGAGGGGGAAAGGGTGCAAATTAACCCTCGCGCGGGACAATCTTTTTTTTTTTTTTTTAACAGTAAGTAGAAAACGTTATAATGATTGACAATGTAAAATTTGCTTAGTTTTTGTATATAAAATCAAAACTTTTATAATTGGAATAAAAATGCACACAATTTTAGTTTTAATTCTTTTATTATAATTAATTTATAAACTATTTTTGACGAACAAAATAGGGTTTAGTTGTAGTTGAATTAGACAGAACCGGGTTGAGTTAGACAGTTGAATTAGACAGAACCGGGCGTATTTTGTTAGCCCATGAACAGTTAGCCATGCTAGCTTGTACTTGATAAGTTAAGAGAAGTTAAAACGAAGGAGACACAAGTTGACAATTTCACGATAAAAAGCGCTAATTTTTCAAGTATTATTTAACTGTAAAAGCAAAAGAGAAAATTGACCGTCGTATTTTTTAGAAAAATAAGCCGCCTTGTCTCTACCAGGTCCCCAAAAAGTCTTCACAGTCTTATCTTAAAGCACCGTGGAAGAGCATTTGAAAAAAAGTTCCTGCGTCATTCCTTACCGACGTTATAAAACTTGCCCAGAGGTGCGAGATCTCTATTTTCAGAGGCAAGCGTGCTAACCATGGCGCTACGACAGCTCAAGTTAATAGAGTTTTTGCATCAGGTTTAGAGTAGTCGAAATGCCAACTTTGAACCCAATAGAATCAACTTTTTTTTTTTCTCAAATCGTTGGTGGAAATGCTGAAATTTTAATTCGATGCGTTAGTAAAACTTGCTGAAGTGAGGCTTCTGGTTTGCGGTTAGGAAAATTGTTGATGTTGATTAAATAAGTGTTTGGTTATTAAACCTTTAACAGTCCATGCCGTATTATTACGCAAACTCAAAGTGGTTTCTAAATGCCCATTATTACTACATAATTACATAATTAATTGCTCAAAGAAGGTATGTGGTATGTTACAAACACAAAACTTGAAAAGATTTAAGAATGTGAATGTGTAGAATGTGATGAAGGGCTTTGTGCAGCTCCTTACTTTTCCAATAGAAGAGCGTTTTTCTAAAAGGCGTTAACTCACGTTTTTATTGTTTTGAGAAAAACACAAATTACTAATTGTCCGGCGAAGATTTTACTAATATCTATAATATATATATATATATTTGTATATATATATATATATATATATATATATATATATATATATATATATATATATATATATATATATATATATATATATATATATATATATATATATATATATATATATATATATATATATATATATATATATATATATATATATATATATATATATATATATATATATATATATATATGTATATATACACATATATATATATATGTATATATATATATATATATATATATATATATATATATAAATATATATATATATATATATATATATATATATATATATATATATATATTTATATATATATATATATATATATATTTTTTTTTTTCTTTGAATATATTTCGCTGAATATATAAAAATAAAATCATAAAAATACAATGAAACTTTTACATTACACAAAGATTATATATAAAGCAGACAGGGGCTCAAAGAAGATAAGGATGACTGATGTCACCACAATCTTTTCATAAAGCCTCTTTACAATATCATTTAAAGCCCTCTTACCTTTAAAAAATTTACAACAAATATTTTATCTGTTAAATACTACGTGAAGAGTAAAGGAAAACTCATATATACATATATACACATATATACATATACCCATAAAAACACATAATATACAAACATTCTTACATATATGTCAGAAATTTAGGAGATGCAGTTTCATTTGTCGTTTAAAAGAGAAAGTCCTTTTCAAATTTTTTATATTGTTATTTTTTAATTGATTCCATAAAACGGGCCTTCGCTAATAATTGAGAATTTCGACGCTTGCGATTTTACTATACTCAAGTAATAGTTATGGTTGTTATTTGACCGAAGATTGTGTTTTTGTGAAAATGCTGATTTAAAAATATCAGAAAACACTTTTGGCAGCAAGTTGTTCTTATATTTATACATAAATATTAATATTTGAAGCGAATTAAGTTTTGATATATTTAAAACATTCATACATTTCATTACAGGGAAAGGGTTTTCTAATCTCTTTAAATAGTTAACTGATTTACATGCGTGGTTTTGTAGGCTCTGTAATCTTAATAACTTAGTTTTGTGTGTATTAGCCCAAACAATATTAGCATAGGAGAGATGACAATGAACAAGACTGAAGTAAAGTATTTTGCGTGATTTATAATCAAGAAAGGCCCTAGATTTATATAATACACTTATAGCAGAAGATATTTTTGCTTCAATGAGACTAATATGTTTTTCCATGATAGGTTCTCATCAAATATTACTCCCAAAACATTTGAATGATTTACTCGATTAATTTCATTTTTATTGATTGACAGTTTTGGCAACTTTAATGGAAGATTAGTTGATTGTCTTATTTTATGGAAGAGAGTATAACTTGTTTTTTCACAGTTTAATGATAACTTATTAGCTATAAACCATTGATTAAAGCTTTCTAGTTTAGTGTTCATTGTTTCGAACAATATTTTTACATCAGAATTGTTGTAGAATAAATTTGTATCGTCTGCATACATAATTGACGATATTTCATGAGAAGCTTCATGGCCTACTATAATTACACGGCCGGATATCTTGCTTTTCGCAGCGAAAAATTAGAAGGGTAACTTTTCAAAACATAAATATATCGCATAGCATGATTGACCACACCTACCACAATTAAAATTAAAATCTTTATACAGAATTTTGTTTACAGAAGTGTGTATATAATATAAAATTTGTTGAACATATATAACTTAAGTCTCAAAAATTAGACATTTTCCTTTGCATGATAATAGTTTCTAAAAACTTAAGAATAAGAAAATATTATATTGTACTATGTTCATCAATATAAAATTGTAGTTATTTTATTAATAATATATATATATATATATATATATATATATATATATATATATATATATATATATATATATATATATATATATATATATATATATATATATATGTATGTATATATATATATATATATATATATATATATATATATATATATATATATATATATAAATATATATATATATATATATATATATATATATATATATATATATATATATATATATAAATGCATATATATATATATATATATTTATATATATATATATATATATATATATATATATATATATATATATATATATATATATATATATATATATATATATATACATATACACATACACACATATATTTCACACAATAAAATCTCAATAATGTTAACAAGATATATAAAATGATAAACAAAAACCAAACAATAAAGGAAGAGTATACATTAAAGGTATAATAGTTCAGCTGTATAATTTAGCATTAGCTACTTCAATTCAGTTCAGCTTAATTGATTTAATAATCAATTAGTTAAGTTAATTCAGCTTTAATCTTTTTCTTTGTCTGCATTTAAAATCCTATACACTGTTCTTTCGAATTTCATCAAAAACGTGTTCCTGTTCATTGTTAAAATAAATATTTACAACAACACGAATTACAAATTTTACTCCAATAATTTGATGTTCATCGCATAAGAATGAAGAAGCACAATCATTTAATTACCATCTAATTTTGCAATACTTTGACAACATAATGTGTAAGATCAATAGCTGGTAAAATCAATCCACCACGAGAAAGTTTTTCTAAATATTGACATTGCAGCTAACCAATTTCAGCTAATAGAAAAGTTTTACAAACACCACATTTGATCTTTTTATTAAACTTTTTAACAACATAACCAGAAATAACTGTAGCAACTTCAAAGCTCTCTGAATCTAAACTGCGTTCTTATCTGGTAAAATTTCTTGCAATTTATCATTAAATATTTTAAGTAAAGATATATTACAACTCTCTTTTCTAAAATCTTCCTCCCAGATATTGACTGATTCTTTAAGTAAAGTTTTCAAAGCTAATATGCACTCAGATGTCTCAGGCTCACGCAAACCAATTAAAAATCTGCCACCACTCATTTGACGGTACTTTGAAAATCTTAGTTCTAATGGATCAGTTTGAAAGCGTGGTACTAAAAAATAATGATACCCTTCTTGAATTAAATCATCAATAAGTGAAGCTGTGCATCTTAAAGTGGTCCTTCACGCTTCTGATGTTTATTTACTTAATATAAACTTTTGAGAGTTTGAAACTTGAGATAATTGACAATTCTCAATCCATTTGGCTAGTTTCTTTAAAAATAAAGGTTTTATGTCACCCATAACAGCTGCATTTCCAATACAAAAATTGTTGTTATATATTTGCTTTCTGTTACTTATTGTCCACCATATATTTATCAACTTTAAAAAGTCTGAGGCATCAGTCCTATTTGGAAAATAACTTTCAATAGATACAGAAGTTGAAGGATCAAATATTGCAAGAGCAAGTGGTACACTTTGTTTATTATCTCCTGCATGAAGTAATTTATAAAATAATTTGAAACCTTTTTTTAAATTTGACTGAAGTAATTGGTCTTTATCATAAACATCATGAAGTAACTTCCACGATATTTCACCAGCATGTACATCAATAACATCATGAAACTGATAAAAATGAAAAGCAGGGAATATACGTTTAGAATTCAGTAAATTGATATATTGATGGTGGTATTTTCTCAGTTAAGCAATAAATAGTTGGAACGGATTTAAATCCCAAACTAATGTTAGTCTTTTTCCAATTTTTAAATATTTTTCTTCAAAATGTTTAGCAAATGTTTAACTGGGCTTCCATAACTTTCGATTGACAAATGCTACTCACTGTTTAAATAAGTCAGGAAAAGAAAGTCTAAAAGTTACCCTTCTAATTTTTCGCTCCGAAAAGCAAGATATCCGGCCGTGTAACTATAGTAGACCATGGAAGCTTTATTCATATATATTAAAAATAATAAAGGTCCTAAAATTGATCCCTGTTAGACTCCGCAAATGTATATTATATATATTTATATTTATATATATATATATACATATATATTAGATAAATAGAAAATAACCAGCCTTAAAAGCATGACTCTGACGAGATCGTTTAGAATAATAGTAGGGCCCTGCGAATCATCTTTTTTAGATTAGAATTACTATTCGAAGCAGGTTTTGATTTGCAAATTGAACTAAACCACGAGTCCAATTAGCATTTTTAAGAAATATAAGATTAACTAAAACATAGGTCTCCTCAAAATGCTAATTTGATTCGAGATTCAACTCGATTTGCGAATCAAAGCCTGCTTCGATTCTTGATTGATTCGATACCAAAAAAGGTGATTCATAGGACCCTAGATACAGAGCTGTCCTTAGGGTGGCGCGAGTGGAGCGCCACTCCAGGCCTCGCAGTTAGGAAGCCCTCGCGCAACGAGGCCATCCTAAACACGAGCAATCGAAACTTTTACTACTTGTTAACAAAAGTGAGCCTCGCGTAGCAATGCTTTACTCTTTATAAAAAATAAAAGGCGTTATTTTTGCTAAAAAATAAGAAAAAGTTTTTGTTAAGTGAAAATAATATGTGACCTTGCGGTAGAAAAAAAGGAACACATGGTGGGATCTAGTTTCTGAGAAAATCACGTTTAAATACAGTGACCTGTGGTTTTTAAGTTTTAGAGAACTTCAGCTCTTTCTTTTGCATTTTGGTTTTGGTTAATTTAAACAGTACTTTACAAACGCTACCTTTCGTATCATTTATTTTTAAGCACTAGGTGGCATAAAAATACATTGTTTGTTTGAATAGGCTCAAGTGCTTTACAATTCATTTAAAATTCATTTTCTTAAAATACAGAATTTCTGTAAGTTTTACTATTATCTATTAGTATAAATGATCTTGTAATACAAAGAATTCATTTTGCTGTGTAATACATCCCAAAAAATACTTTGATGTGTAATTTAAAATTTCGGCTCCTTGTGGTCCCTTATCTACTTGGCGATAATGTAGCATTTTGCTGAATGGTCTAAGTACCAGTATGCTTAAGTATACCTATTATAGTAATTTGAATTCACTATTACACTAATAATGACAAGGGGCGGATCCAGAGGAGGTGGTGGGGCTTGAGTCCCCCTTAGGGATTCTTTTTCTTTTTTTTGATGTGCTATTTGGACTCATCCACAAAGAAAAATTTATGAAAATAAAGTTTTTGGCAAGGTAGCCACTAGAAAAAAACCAACATGCTCCTATAGTCATCAGCTTGGATACAGAAATGCAATAAGGAATGGAAAATGGTTGTGTCATCAAAGAGCAGCAGACAATGCTTGAAATAATTTTTAAGCCAAGATATTCATTATAATCAATTTTTTTAGATAAGTTTTTATTGACTTGTACCAAGTACTGTAATTACAATTTATAACTATTATTCCCTTGTTGAAAAAACTACAAGGCAAATTACAGGCAAAAAGTCTGTTCTAGATATTTTAAGTTTTTTATTTGAATTAATTACATTAGACAAACATTAAACTTTAAAAAATAAAAAATCATAACTTTGGATGCAGTTGAACTATTTTAAAGATCTTGGTGTCAATGTGTTCAGTTTAATTAGCTTGTTTCTGTAGTATGATTAACTCATTCCTCCTTATCTGGTCCCTTTTCTACCGCGAGGTCACATATAATAATAATATACGTGCCAAAATTATCTAATTACTTACGCAATTATTTATTAATTAAAAAAATATCAACATAATTCTCCTTCATACGTGTTAATAGCGAACAAAAAAATAAAAAACATTGTTTGAAGCTGTTGAAGCTCTTCTGTTTAACGGTTATAAAATACTTTTTTAAAGATTGAAAAATTTAAAAAAAAATTAATAGATCTGGCGAAAATTAAATTTTGTTTTTCAAAATTAAAAAAGAAGAAAAAACAATTTATTTAAATAGATGAAACAAGAACGAATTAAATGAAGGAATATAAAATAAAATTCAAAAGTAACGTAAGTAAAATAAAATGAATAAAAAAAGTGAAATAAAAAAAAAAGGTAAAAAATGAATAGGCTGCACACCGGATCTTAGTCAGAAAGAGCAGTTATCATTGGTCATGTGATTTGTAAAAATTAATATGAATTGAGCAGCCGCTGCGCAGTGGTAGCGCACTTGCCTCAGATACGTAAGATTCGTGGTTCGAACCCCACCTCTAGGCAAGTTTTGCGACATCGGAAGGAGGCGTGAACTTCCTATAAAATGCTCTTCCGCGGTGCTCTGTGATAAGACCGTAAGGACTTCTTGGGGCACCTAAATCAACATAAAAAAAAAAAAAAAATGCAACTTCTTTTAAGAGTGAAAATGAAGATGTAAGCATCGAAGAACATTTCCTTGGATTCTAAGACTTGAAATCAACAACGGGAAAAGTCTAACTGGTGTTTTTTTACAAGAGTTAGATGAAATTGGATTGCGAATCAGGGACTGAAGGGGACAATTATATGACAACGGTTCTAATATAAAAAGTTTCCATTATTGAGTACAGGCACAGATCTTAGAAATAAATCCAACTGCGTTTTACATGCCCTGCGCTAGCCATAACCTCAACTTCCTAATTTGGATCGCAGCAAAATGTTCATCTAAATTTCTAACGTTTTTTGGTGTTGTGAAAAGATTTTATGTACTTTATTCTTCGTCAAAAATACGATAGTAAATTTTCATTCAACGCGTACTAAATCTAATTGAAAAAAGTCATGTGACACTCGTTGGGAAAGTAAATTGGAAAATGTAAAACCGCTTTGATATCAAATTAAGGAAGCTCATACTGCATTAGTTAAAACTAGTTGAGTTCAGTGAAGATCCAATAAAAAAAAAAACAATAGTGAATCACCATCAGTTATAAATGAAATAAGTTATGAAAAAAACCATTCTGGCTCAAAAAATGCACCTTGGAGTTGCGTAGCAGTTTCTTCAAAGGCTAGTTCAGTTTTTTTCAGAAATTTAGATTTAAGTTTTGCGGCGGCAATGTTGTTAGCAATGAATTAGAAATGAATTTCAAAGAAGCCAGGCAGAGAAAGAAAAAAGAATGTTTGAGTACGAGGGAGGACCTACGGCAGGATTCGCCAAGCAAATGTTTAAAGTGGAGTATTTTTTTTATTGCAGATACTGCATTACAGTACGAGAAAAGGAGGCTTGAACAAATATTTCTAATAATTACGACATCTAAGTTTTCATCCTTTTGATGCAATTTTAAAAATTATTTAACCATAGACAATTCTTTTTACTGTATTAATAGCACTGTATTTTTTTAATATAAATATTTACCACTATTCTATTATAAAGTTGATGTCTATTATTTTACAGTGTGAACACTTATTATATAACATTTACCTACCTATGAGCACCCTTCTTATTGATTGCTGAAAACATAAAATGTGCAAATAAGATATTTATAACTGATTATTTAACAATAACCACAAAAAGTTTGAATAATGCAAAAAATTCAATAAAAACCCAACAAAAAAAAATCTATTCATTATTCTAATTCATCTATTTCTTGTCAGACAATAATAATTATCTATTTTATATTATTTGACCTTTAATAACTTTAAGAGTAAACTTTATTGTTATTGTTTTAGATTATTTTATAAAGCAATCACTCCATTTTATAAACCTACACAAAAATATCAACTCAAAATTATACCAACCCAAAATTTATGTTTTGCACTTATACAACCTCTTTTCAGACAGTTAGAGAAAAGGTTTTTCTTCGTCAAAGCGCCTAAAACGATGATTTTTAAGAAGGCCTCACAAAAATGTTAAATGCAGGCCTCGCATTTTTTAAGGACGGCTCTGTCTAGATAATATGTTCTGTGATAAGACCGTAAGGACTTTTTAAACACTTAAAAAAACTAAAAAAAACATAGTTTTTGCTTTAAATTCTAATTTTTACGGTTGCCAAGTAAGGAAAGGAAAAAAAACAACAAAAAAAAACAATCTAATATTTTGTTTACAAAGGAGTGTCTTTTGGGAATTGATGTAACGGTCCATTGCGTATGTATTTTAATAACTGAAAAAAACAAATTCGCTGGAAATAAAAAAAAGTTTTTGAACAAAACATAATCATAAAAAAAGATTTTCAATATAAACATTTTAAATAAAAAATAAGGCAATAAAATAGTTTTAAACAAAAGAAAAAAATTATACAAGTATCAGTGATTGTTACCAACACTTCGAAGCCAAAACCGTAAGTAAAATAAAACTAATTTATGTTCTTTTATCCAATTGTTATACAAAATAGTTTGTGTTGTTCGAGTAAAAATTTCAACTTGTATAAATGCGGAAATATGATATTAAAACCTTTGTTTACAAATTAATTATAAAATACAAAACATTTTAGGTGTTTCTAAAAAATTAATTGAAAGAAATCTTCTGGTGCTCAAAACCGTACTAAAGCTACAAATAAAGCAGCAGAAAAAGCAAAAAATAGACAGACTTTAGAGGATATATTTAAAACCATCACACAGACCAAAGAGAACGTTTCTTCTCCAAAAACTCAATTAAGCTCTTCAGTAAATTAAATGTTTTTTGTACCATATTTTTTTCTCTGGTATTACCTTTGTTGTTATTACTAACTTTTTTTTTAAGGATCACTTTTATAATGACCATGACTCCCAGTCAGTCTATGAGTTTTAAGAGGAACCAATGACCTCTCCTCCTTTTTCAAGATCACCTGCTGCATTTAAAAGGTGTGGTTCGAAGAACTGTGAACATGTGGGGACCTCAAACAATTAACCTGAAAATGAGTTAAATGAACTTAAAAAAGACTTATCAGAGTTAGAAGAAGAAACTTCATCCAACAGAAAAGGATGTGATGCTGAACCTGATTTGGTAACAATTTATGCTGACCCTTCTTTGTGGCCAGTTGTTTTGTGTCAAAAAGATCAAGATGTAATCATTTTAAAGGGACCTCCTTCAAATTCCTTGAAGCAACAAGATTATCCCCGGGTTCTAAAAAAAGAATCTTTCCTTTAAATGTATTTTATCAATCTTTGCCTAATAAGGAAAAAGTAGAAAGAGACTTTTTATTTTGGAACTCTACCTCCAAGGCTCTCTACTGTTTTCCTGCTTTTTCTTGAGTACAAAAGCAATTTTCAAAGGCGGAGAATTGTCACTTCTTTGTAGGAACGGAGGAGCTAAGGATCAATGGAGGAAACTCATAGAAGAGTTGTTGATGTTGGCTGGGTTGATGTTGCTTCACTCGTGTGAAGCAACATCAACCCAGCCTATTGCACCAAAAGTTCTATGTTGATTGGAAAGAGACATACATTCGTCTTACCGGCTTCATTGGTATAGATTTAGAGCTTCAGAAGCGAATCAATTCTGAGACAGCTAAATGGAGGACAATTCTTTGTGGAATTTTGGATGTGACTTTTTTCTTGGCTTCTAGGAATTTAGCATTTCTAGGTACTTTATTATAAGGCTCTCTCAATATCAGTTTTGATTATTTATATATTTATCGTAATAATTTACTTATAATCATTATATACAATTATGTTTTCAGGTGAAACAACACACGTGAATGGGAAAGGAAATGGAAACTTTCTTGCCGGTATGAAGCTTATTGGTCGCCGCAACCCTTTTATTGCATCCCACTTGGAAGATGTGAGACGTTATCAATAAGAGGACTCCAGAATAAATGCCCATTACCTCTCACCATCGTCTCAAAATGAGTTTATCAGAGAATGTGGGGGTATCATCCGAAATGCAGCTGTCAAAGAAATCCAGCATCAACTTCACCATCATAGTCAATGATACCCCCGATACATCTCACACTGAGCAGATTACCTTTGTTATTGGTTTTCTTCTCTATGAAAGAGAAAATATTTGCTGGCAAATCAAAGAAAGATATTTTTGCGTTGAAGCTTTCGAGAAGAAGAAAGGACTCGATATAGCCAAGCTTATTACTAATGTAATTGCAAGGCTAGGTTTGGATATTCAAAACTGTTGTGGTCAGGGATACAATAAAGGATCCAATATGTCAGATGCTTACAAGGGAGCTCAAGTGCTTACAATATGTCAGATGCTTACAAGGGAGCTCAAGGCAAAATTATTCAGAAGCTCTGTACGTTCCCTGTAGTGCTCACAGTCTAAATTTGGCTGGTGTGCACGCAGTTGAATTAGCCATTCATAAACTATTTGTCGGAAACGTCGAATCTTTATACGTATTTTTTAGTGCAAGCTTTGTTCGATGGAAGATCCTCACTGAAGCAACAGGAATTTCACTGCATAGACTCTATGACATCTATGACAAGATGGAGTTCTCGTACCGATGCAATCAAACCACTTGCCAAAGGACTAAGAGAAATACTGACAGCTCTTAAAAATGCCATTAAAAACCTAGATCTGACCAGTGAGCAGCTTAGCCAAGCAAGGGCATTAAAGAAACGGTTACCATCTTTTGAATTTGTACTTCTAGTTACGATTTGGTACAAAACCCTTACAGCTGTTAATGACGTTAGTCGTCTTCTGCAATCTGAGGCCATTACCATCGGTGATGAGCTACGTTTGATTAGGCAGCTGCTGGAAGATCTTAAACAAATTTGGGGCTCTCGGTTGCAAATTTTTCAAGAGGCTGTAGCTGTAGCTGGACCGCTACGACTTAAAACTGAACTAGCTGTTAAAAGAAAGCGCAAGCTAAAGCGTTTTCAGGATGAAGCATCTAACACAGCCTATTTATACGACAGCCAAACCACAGTGGACCAGAATTCACTTTTACTGGAAAAAATTCATAACTAATTTAATATTAGGGCTATAATCACTAAAATTAGCACGAGTACTAATATGATGTCTGCCCTTTTTATGAAATTGCTATTTTTTTATTTCTTTGCGATGGATACCTTTATTTTGCTTAGCAACAACCTATTTTTGGTATTTGCAGATATTTTACGAGTGTTATATTCACTAAATTTGGTATGAGTACTAATATGATGTGTGCATTTTTTATGAAGGTGCTATTTTTTATTTTGTTGCTATGGATAATTATATTGCTTAGTTGCAATATCCTTAGTTACAATGGGGTAAACAAAATGTTGTTATAACATCGTTAATTTTGTAACAATAAAAATATAGTAAACAGATATGCAGAAAAAATGAAAAGAGAAACACAATTTAAGTAACATTGCATTAAAAATGTAATAATATAATATATTTACACAAAATCTCTAAGTGGTACTTCTTTTAGTAGCTCTAGCACTCCATCTGGAAAGTCTTTTTTCTTTAGATGATGTGGTGTTCTCAAATTACTAATAATTGGATCAGATGAACTTATCAATCTCCATTTCAAGTCTTCATTTGTTTTCGAACGGGAGCACTTTCTTGAAAAAGACTCCCGGAACTTCTTGAAGTCCTTGTTACGTGCTTCTTGTGCCTCTTCACTGAGCATTCCAATTGGCAAAGCCATTCGATCCACAACTTGCCAACCATGAATAAGAATTCGGTGCAGGCTCTGTGGCATGTGGTACCATGGATACTGGTTCATATATCGTTTAGCTGTTTGCATGCAGAAGTCTCTAAATCGAGAAGAACCAATAACATATTGTTACAATAAAGTGCACAAAATAACATGTAACATCTTAATGATGATGACATCTAGTTGGAGAATTTCAGCAGTCTTCTCTGCATTTTGAAAAAGTTGTCGAGCAGTATTGCCAGTGTTTGAAGATACTGAACCACAAGTCCTTGGAAAATCAATTAAAAGCCCAACTTCATCACGAAGTTTCTTTTGAATAGATGTCTTTCTATTTTGAATTATTTTTTTTTCTGATAGTTCTTGTGTTGACCATTTCTGTATTGTTAATTTGTAGCTTATTTTGAGAAGGCATTCCATAGTTCTGATCCATGCATGGAGAGTTGAAAACCCATAATTGAGTCCAGTTTTAGTAATTGGGAGATTTTTTGCAGTATTTAATCATTCATTTTTTTTTTTGGATTGCAACCACAAACTGAGCAGCATTGCCATGATTTTGTTGCTGTGGATAGTGCTGTGGCAACTTACCCATCCACCATTGTAATTTCAATTTTGTGCAGAACTGTTAATTTGTCATACTTTGTAGTAAATAATTTTTCTATTGAGTTGTAAAGGAATTGCTCTTCTTTTTTTAATACATCTGATGTTTCTTTTTTATAAGATAATCTTATTGGTCTGCAAAATAAAGTAGATAATTGATGAGGGTTGGACCAAATAATCTTCTTTTCGCTATTACAATATCCAGATAACTGGCTTTGGCCAGTTGATCCATCAAAGCCAACTTTGGACCTTAGGGTCATTCGTTGAAGATCTTCTAAGTAGTTAATAACTTCTGCCTGACATTCTATCAAACGTAGTGCTGTATGATTGACCAATCCTTATATTTTGATCTCTGCAGAATAGTCAGTGACAGTCTATAAGTTAATCTCTGGAAGACAAAGTACTTTTGCTTCCCGTACATTATTATAAGCTGGATATAAATTACAGCCTTTTCTCACAGCATTGTTTTTTAGGCGCTGATAATCAGACTTGCTCACATTATATCTAAGATGAGTGCTAAGGCTTCATTGGGAGTATTTTGAACATGTTCATCAGTTTGAGTTCTTGATAAATTTCTAACTACCTTAGCATGTTTTCTCCTTCCTTGTTTCCAATGTTTGCAACTGCTAGCAAGCAACAGCTCGTTTGAAGAATTTGCCAATGATTCAAGTTTTGACACTTTCCTCTTTTTAGATTTATCAGATGATTCTTCAAATGATTTACAAGACCTGCCGAGAGATAATTTTGGTGTAGTTTCTGTATTGCATAAAGAAAAGGTTTGTTGGGGACTAATAAAGTCTTTGCAAAGCCAGGCTAAATTTTTATCCACAAATATATAATTGTAACGTCCACTTGCAGCCCATCGCTTTCTGTATTCAAAAGTAAATTTTGAAAAATGAACCTTACATTTAGAATTGCCAAGTTGTTCACTAATAAAATTAAAAACTACCAGTTTATCTTTTTCATTTGATAATTATAATTTGTTTTCTTTTATAAATAAATGGATTTGGCTTCTATTAATGCTTGACATAATAAAAATAGTCTAAAACTAAAAATAAAACAATTTATCAATAGGTTTTCATTTATTTTATGTAGAAATAATTTCGTTTAATTATTATAATATTAACTTTAATTAAATAGTCTTATTTTTGAATCAAAATATTCATCATATTATAACATATTATATTATTTTGTTCGCGATGTTATATTTTATATACATTATCAGGGTTGGATCCAGCATTTTTTAGTGTTTGAGATAGCCAACTTCCAGACATGTAGCTAACTCCAAACATTTATACCTTTATATTTATGTCAAATAAGGATGGTTTGGAAAAAATTGCGATGATTGGAGCCTGGGAACAATAAAGCTCCAAAATTTGAGACGTACCTGCCCCAAACGTGAGAGCAACAGTTGATAAAATATTTTTTGTAGTATTCTCAACAAGACTTATATTTATTAATAAATTTTAAATTTCATAGTAAAATATTTTAGCGCTCAAAAATTATGACCATATAAAAATTATAACCCCTTCGAGTCAAAATTTTTGAACGGTCATAATTTTTGAACGCTAAAATATTTTACAATGAAATTTAAAATTTATGGATAAGTATAAATCTTGTTGAGAATAGTACAAAAAATATTTTATCAACTTGTTGCTCTCACGTTTGGGGCAGGTGCGTCTCAAATTTTGGGGCTTTTTTGTTCCCAGTCTCCAATCATCGCAATTTTGTGTAAACCATCCTTATTTGATATAAGTATATACATATATATGTTTGGAGTTTGCTCCATGTCTGGAAGTTAGCTATCTCAAACACCAAAAAATGCTGGATCCGCCCCTGAATATTTTTGCAAATCATTGCAAATAAAAATTAAA
The DNA here is from genome assembly GCF_022113875.1 of Hydra vulgaris. Lineage (NCBI taxonomy): Eukaryota > Metazoa > Cnidaria > Hydrozoa > Anthoathecata > Hydridae > Hydra > Hydra vulgaris. The sequence continues at coordinate 31,144,316 of NC_061170.1, read as the reverse complement.
TTAGCAAATATTAGCAGCTAAATTAAACATATTTTCATAATATGGATATAAAAGCTTTAAAATATGTATATAAAAGAACAGGATACTACAAGATCTTCTATTTTTTGTATTTTTTAAACCAAAAAATATACTTCAAATATTCTTTTATTAAAGTATTTAAAATTATTATAACTTATTTGTTTTCTTACCTATTTTAATCTAACAACTCTTAAAATGCAGAAAATAGACAGTTCAACAATAAAATAATTTTCAATGCGAAGTATTTAATTGAGTGTTACATTATTACCATAGATTTTGTAAACAACATATTTTGCTTTATAATATTTTTTTTCTAATTTACGTTTGTATATACTTTAACCACATAATTAGTCTATTCATTAAAATTTTAGATGTATATAAAAGGTTTTAAATTGTTTCATTATATCTATAAAAAGGTTTAAAACCATAACGACATCAAAAATCTGACTTTGATTTTTATACTTTTGTCCAGTCAGTGGCCCACTGTGCAAACAAAAGAATTTGAAGCGAACGTTTTTAATGTTGGTTTAGACAGTGTAATTCAGCAAACTGGTTCACGGTTTGAGGCAAGCAGGATGGTTGACAATATGTTTTCATTCATATGGTTGGATAATGATGATCTTTCCGTTCAATATAAAGCTTGCAAACTTGCACAATTTTATCCAAGAGACGTAAACAAAGAGGATCTCATTGAAGAATTTTGACGTTTTACAAAAGCCCGCAAAACAATTTTTAAGCAAGGAAACCCACTGCAGCTACTCAATCAAATCTTTGAAAAGAAGCTTGAACGCCTTTTTCCGTACATTTGCATATTGCTCCGGATTTTCATCACTATACTTGTGTCAGTTGCTGAGGGTTAACGATTCTTTAATAAACTAAAGATTATAAAAAACTCTCTCTGTTCAACTATGGGCCCGGATCGCGTAACTGATCTTTTGATTGAAGAAGTTTTGGCTAAGAAGGTGAGCTACAGCGATGTCATCGATTTATGGGCGGTCAGAAAAGCTCAAAAAATTCATTTTTAGCGCTTTATTTATCTTTGCAGAAGATTTTTTCGATTGACTTTTTGTTTATTGTTTTTTATGTTTAGTATTTAGTTCATATGTCAGTTTTTGAATAATAAACCGTTTCTCAATCCGGAGAACTAATAGTAATGCAGAATTACAATGTGCTGTATTGAAAATAGAAAATTCCTGCGTTCACAAAACTTTAAATTTGGTAATTTCTTGGTTTGAAATAGGGACGTCGTTCTCCATTTTTGACCCGGGCGCCAATAGTGCTCTTGAAGGCCCTGGTTACAATAAAGAGATATAACCTTAGCAGATGCTAATTTTGCATTAATTTGATATATGATTTCTAAAAAAGATTAGAAGTAAGAGTTAATACTAGAAGACAAACAGCAGATGACTCGTCAAGTACATTACCGTTTCTAAATATAGGAAAATCTAGATTGTTGCGATAATGATTAGCTGAAAAAATTGAGTTTTATCTTACTTAAAGTTCAGTAATCACTGAGAATCTCATGCAGTAGCAGAAGTGAAATCCTTTTCAAGCTTAAATGCATTCTCTAAACAATCAGATAGTGTTGGCTTCTTATCAAGACAAGATTAAATGATACTATTGTTAACGAATAATGCGACCATCGATGCAATAATTTCTGGAAGATTATTAATGTAAATTAAAAAAATAGCTGGGGCTAAGGATAGAGGAATTCCTGAAGTTACAGGAAAGGAAGAAAATAGCTGTCAATTGAGGGCAACGTTTATACTAAGATTGGTAAGAAAGGATTATATAGTCTTAAAAATTTTTCCTGATAAACTGTAGGGAGAGAGTTTATGGAGAAGGCCATTATGCCAAACCTTATCAAAGACTTTAAAAACGTTGAAAACGATAGATTTAACCTCTCCACATCTACACTGTAAAAAATCTCCGTAGTATTTATCGTATTTTTTCCATTGTTTTGTTACGTTTTCAATAAATTACGGTCTTTTACCTATACTTTTTAGACTTTTAAAATAATCACATCTTTTTATGGGATTTTGACCGTATTTATGATACAGAAAAGATCCGTAACTTTAAATAACATACTTTAACCGTATATTTTAGTTTACTTTAGTATAGCCTCTACATTTACAGAGCGCCATAGTTCTTTTTAACGAAGAGAAGTTATACACGTTTTTAATTTCAAGTTAGAGATTTTAATATATTTATATTTGTTTTACTGGAACTAAAGTGCTGTAAGTTTTTAAAGCAGCGCATTCACAAATTTTTTTTTGTAATTTAGGTGCTGATTTTTTTAAGGATGCTTTTATAAATAGATAGATATATTTATCAAAAATATGTACTTCTGAAAAATAGTTTCCTATATTATATTGGGTTAATATAGTATAAATATCTTTTTCTATGTATTGAATTTTTTAAATTTCATACTATTTAGTGTTACGTTTTTATAGTATATAAAAGATACACTAAACAATATGAATTATAGAAATTTTAGTTAACAAGAAAAGTATTTTATAGCATTGTAAATAAATAAAACATAATTTACTAATAATTAATTAGTAAATATAATTCATATTTTTTAGTATTTTTTTTTTACATACTATAAAAACGTAACAGTAAATAGTATGAGCTTTAAAAAATTCAATACTATCAATAGTCTCTAAAAAAATTGTAAATAAAACTTGATTTATTAGTAATAAGTCAAGTTTTATTTACAATTTTATTTAGACATTATATTGAATTTGCAATTAACAGTGATATATTTGAGATTATTTAGTTGTTTTGTAACATATATATATATATATATATATATATATATATATGTATATATATATATATATATATATATATATATATATTATATATATATATATATATATATATATATATATATATATATATATATATATATATATATATATATATATATATATATATATATATATATATATATTGTTGTTTTTATTGTACCAAATTAAGATACAAAAATCTCTTGTTCGTTTGAGAGTGATCAATATAATGTAAGTGTTTACAAAATAGATCAATAATAATAATAATAATAGAGTTTGATTATTTGAAAAAAATACAACTTTTTGATGGTACTTGAAGTTTCATGCCCTTCGGCAATCATCAGCCATATTTTATTCTTTTAAAACAAGAAAAACCGTTAAAAAATACAAAATACAAAAATTAACAGAAAAAACAATAACAAAGCAATAGAATGAGTTCTGACGTCAAAACAAAATTTTTAATTAGAAAATTGTTTAATCAGCCGTGTCGAAGTGGGCGAGAAGAAACTTGTTTCGATGCCTGCATTTGGATATCATTTCACTTTTTTTGTTAATTAGATTTTTATTTTTGGAAAACAGAATTTGATATTTTTCATTTATACACAGTTTGCAAGACTTCATGGTTGGGTTGTAAGCATTGCACTGCCTAATTATTTTCCATTTAATAACTGGATTTAAATTTGCATCTTTCAGTTTCCAAAATTCATTTGATAGTTCAGTGTCGTTTTTGTATTTTTGAATGGTAAAAGATTTTACATGGTTGGCATATCTAATTTTGAATGGTGTTTCGCTTATACCGATGTATAGTTTGATGACAGGATTGGTAGTAGGATTAGTTGAACTTATTTTAGCTTGGTATACAATGTTTTTTGTTAAGCATTGGTTTGATAGAGGGCAGGTGCTTTTATTAAGGCAGTTGCAATTGGTTTTAGGTAGATCTTTTTTGTTGTTCATAATTTGTCGATTGTGTGCATTTAGGATAGATTTCATGTTCGGCATACAGCTATAACTTACTTTTATGGTGTTTCTGTTGAAGATTTTGTGGAACTTGTGGTTTATTGGAAAGTGTTTGTTGACTAAAGTTAAGAAGCTTTTTCCTATGTTAGTGCTTACATTTTTGCTGAAAAAGAAACACCATAAAAGTAAGTTATAGCTGTATGCCGAACATGAAATCTATCCTAAATGCACACAATCGACAAATTATGAACAACAAAAAAGATCTACCTAAAACCAATTGCAACTGCCTTAATAAAAGCACCTGCCCTCTATCAAACCAATGCTTAACAAAAAACATTGTATACCAAGCTAAAATTAAAAGCTAAAAGATTTATTCAATTTTTAGTGCAATTTTTCCATTATTAACCATTTCTAGTGTAATTGCATTAAACTAGTAATATTAACTCCAAAGAAATTGAAATAAAAACTAATTTAGATTAGAGTAAAGCACAATTATGGATTAATTATATGATATTATATTCAGTTTATATATTATTAGTTTCTATATAAACATTAATAAACTAAAATAAAACCTTTAAAAGATTTGTATAAACAGTACTTTTAGTTTTTTTATTATCTGCTGATTATAAATGCCTCCTTCAGTTTCTGATATTTAAAACTTTTGCAACCCTCATAACAATCTGTAAAAGGAATAACAAAACATCTTATCTACAGCAATGACAAATAAACTTAAAAAGTAAATTATTTAACATTTTTTGAATAAAAATTATTAAATCATAAACTAAAATAACAATTCAATAAAATATCATGCTTTTGGTTCTTCCAATCAAACAGCCTGACGATATGACATTTTGCTAAAATGTTAACACTAATTTGGTTAAAGGTACATCAACACATAACATTAACTTGTAACTAAACTTGTTAAAAGAGTTTTAAATAAGTTTATTTGTCTAGTTTTTTAGCTTTTTTTGCTGACTTTAGTTTTCCTAATTCCGAGGGATGATATACATATACATACTATATATTTTGACCTGTAAAATTTCAAGCTTGGTAGGTCTTTCATACCATAATAAAATAAATGAAAAATAATGCAGTAAATATTTCAATAGCTTTTAGATAAAGAGCATAAGATAAAAACAGAGCAATTTGAACTCTCTTTTAACTAATTTAAACTTTAAAGACTTGAACCAATCATCAATGTACCTTTCAAATACAACAGGAATTACCTTTAATCTTATATTATTTTTTAAGCGTTAATTTTTATAAATAGCTTTTCATAAGCCTAAGCAATTAGATTATGATTTAATAGGTAAATATCTGACAGATGTTCAGATTTCAGAATCATATTTAAAAGTATAGAGTTTGCAAATTATCTTGTGATTACTAAAAAAATAACTATAAGTTTTAAAAACACTGCAGTTTTTATTTACAGAATGATCTTTACAGAAAAAGCTATTAACTTAATTATTATTTTAGGAAAATCTAAATTTTAAAGGAGTAAAAATGTCACAAAAAAATTAATTTACCACTTGCATGTGTAGTTGGTTGTTTTCTGCTGCTTTAATTGTTGTTGCAACTGACAGGACTGTATATAAAATATTAAATGAAATTAAACACGCAAAACTTAATTAACAATAAAAATAATATTTGTGCAGATTTTAGAAATATAATATAACTATGTAATATAACTATATTATTGTTTGAACCATGTTAACTTTTCTACTAAAAAGAAAATAAATAATACAATATAATAATCTATCATTTCAGAGGTAAGTAAATTTATTTTCTCTTTAGTGGTTATCATATAGGGGTATGAATAATACTTAAACTTTTAAAAATATTTTTTAGTTTATACTAAAAGCCTACACTAAAACTGAAGATTAGTTTTATAAATATTTGAACCTCATAATTTTTGATTGGCACTGACTGCACTAAATGTATAAATATTATAACAATGCTATTCGATCAATATAACATCTATCATAAACGAATAGATGTTAGATCTTAATATAAACAAACAATAATAATTTTATTTAGTTATTTAAAAAGTAGTTACCACTTAAAATGCATAATTTTTCTCTAAAACTTTTAAAGAAAATTTATGCATTTTAAGTGGTAACTATTTTTCATAATTTTTCTACTTTTAATAAAAGTAGAAAAATTAGGAAGGTAAGAATTAACTATAGACGTTCTATAGCGTTATTAAAAACCAAATAGAAAAAACAATTTATGAAATATTTAAAAAAATGCTGAAACTTATACTTTTTTGAGATTACCCAGCAGGCAAAACTACGTTTTTTAAACGTTATAAATACGCATATTAAAATCGTATGAATAACGTCTTTTTATAGTATAAAATGCAAATCTGAAACTACGTGTTGAAAAGCCGTCTTTTATGCGTATTGAAAATACGTAATTTATCCCTAATAAAAATACGCTTTAAAAATGTTTTTTATACGTTGAAGCTAAATGTATAAAATGCGTCTTTTTTTAGTTTAGATCGCAAATCTAAAAAAACGTGTTTTGAAGATGTTTTTTAAAGCTAAGTCACAATGCGCCTTTTAAAGAAATTCAAACCATAAAAAATGACATATAAATTTTTAGTTTGAGTTGATCTTTCTGTTAAAACAATATACATATATATATAAAAAAATAAAATAAATTAATGCTATTTTGGTGAAAGTCTTAACTCTGCAGGTGCATTTTTCAACTTGTTTGCTATAATTTTTCGGATCGAACTTTGATCGGCATTGTTCCATTTAAACATAACTGCATCTATAAGTTTATTAACATTAATACATACATTATATGTGTAAATAAAATATAAAACAATAAGTACAGATAAGTAAAACTAATCTCACCATAAATTACACTACTGTACTCTAATTTATCAAATGCAATCTTTGTTGTTAAAGAACCTTTTCGGTCTTTTCCCTTCATATTCATTTTCGAGCGTAGTTCAACACTGAATAATCTGAAAAATGAAATGATATGAAAAAGTTATATAATTAAACAATTAACCAAAAATAATACAAAACCAATTAATAAAAAAAAGAATATTTAAATCAAATTCAGTAAATTTTATATCTAAATTAATGCATCTAAAAACTTTAGAATTGTTTCAAGATTAAAATAATACAATATAAAAAGTAAAGTAATTATAAATTTACTTTGTTATTATGTTGCGTGTATGTCTTTCAAAATTATCCCCACCAATAGCTTTTAGCTTTTCCACCTACAAGTAAATGAGAAAAAAGGTACTTTAATATAAAAATTTCACCAATCAGAGAATAATTCAATAAACCTTCATTTTTTCCAGAAATAGAAAAATCTATAACCCAGTTTAAACGCATAAATGCATAAATATTGCAATGAGATCAAAAAAGGAATAAATAATCTCCACCATTATTTTACAAATACGGAATTAATAGTGTGAACTATTGATATAAAAATTCTGTACTGCCTTGAAAATTTTCAAAAAAATTTCAATAATACTTGCAAAAGGTCCATAAATTAGTCTATTGCACTTTTGGAAACTGGAAATTTCCAGATGCGCCACTAATCTAAATTTTAAAAGTGCTATATTTATACATATAAATGATACATACCAAAATCTTCTTTACATCCATGTTCTTTAATCTATTATTTTCTATTTCCAATGTTTCAACATCCATTATCATATTTACATCATTCGAACTTTCATTATTTTTGTTAACTTTTAATAATGTATTTATTCCATCTCGTATCTCAATTAATAACGAAAGGGTTTTTTTTTGATATTCTAAAATAAAGTTTACAATAAAATATAATTTAACACAATATATTTAGATATAAAATAATTTCAAATATATTGATAAAAGATATAAAACATACTAGCTAATGGCATAAGACACTCTTCTGATAAATGGAGTGCAGAACTCCCACCTGATTCAAAATCTGATTCCAGACTCATAGCATCATTAGAAAGTTTACATCTCTTAGATGCTATATTATCCATATTTTCATCTTTACGTGAATTAATAGTTTTATTTTTGAAAGTTTGACTTTGACTTTGCAACCCTTGATAACATCATAAAATCACTTATATAACCAACTTGAGTTTATTTATAATTAAATTTATTTTAGTTTAACTTAAAATTTAATTATTCATTTTAATTTCTAATTCATCTCATTATTTCCTATAACGTTTAATTTAACTTCAATGAGAATAGAATTCCAATGTACCTGATTCAGAAGATGGTATTCTAAACAAGTCTAATAAGAGCTTTGGTTGACTAGAGGAAGTTAATAGTTGAGTTGGAGGAGCTACATGATGTGATGCTAAGCTTGATGAACAAATGCCTATAAAATAAGATATTTAATCAAACTTACCATTTAAAATTTAAAATCGAACTTTATTTGATATTATTTGTTTTACATCATAAATCTTAATCTCTTATAATTCTTAAATATAATTATTTAAATTTTTGAAAAACTTTTTATAATCAAATGCTACCTCTGAATGGCAAAGGAGGAACTGGCAAATTTTGGGCAACTGCAAAGTCGATCAATTTATTTGATACATTATCTATAAAAATAATATTCATATATGTTTTATATATCCCTCATAGTTCAAATTTATATATAGTATTAAATGCATAGCACTGTACTATATTTAAAAAGTTACAAAATTATCAGTTGGTCACTCACCATCTTTAGTGTTTTTTTCACTTTCACTTTCTTATGAAAATGCATAATCTCTACACAATTGCTCATCATCTAATTAAAAACAAAAAGATAATATAACTTCAATGTATTAGAAGCCCTTTTGAAAAATGTGCTAAGTCCAAGTAAATTGATTATTTTGCATTATGACTAGGAGTCATAAAAATAGATAGAGAATTCAGATTTCAGTAGATAGAATGTGGAAACGAAATTAACTCAAAAATTTTATTTTAAGTGCGTTTTGCAGATGGTCTCCTCATACTTAATAATCACCCTTCAAATATCTAAACAAACAAAAAACTAAAAATATTACCACTTTCAATTATAAACTTGATCAGTGTAAATTCTTTCCACATTTTTATTTCCAATTTGCCTTCCATTGCCTTTCTTTCATCTTTTATTCCATCGGGCCAATAAATAACACCTTTTTCACGGTTTATCCAAGTTCTGGGGATAACATCTTCATAGATCCGATGACCTAACTCTTTCCAGATAACGCGTGCCCACAACATTATTATAGATAAACTGCACACAAACACACATACACACACTATATATATATATATATATATATATATATATATTATATATATATATATATATGTGTGTGTGTGTGTGCGTGCGTGCGTGCATGCGTGTGTATGTGTGTGTGTGTGTCTGTGAAACATTTGTAACATTTCATTTAAAAATACTGCACATAATATATAAATATGCATATAAATAACATAAATTAAATTTTAAAAAATCAACACATTCAAGATGAAATTTATTAAAATTCTGAATTTTTAAGATGTGTTTGAAAAAATTTATTGCAACATTAAATTATAATTTCAATAAAAAAAATTATTATAATTTCAACTACATATGAATTAAAGGAAAAAATGCAAATCCAAATTTATATGGTAAGACAACTATTTTATTTAAAAGCTGTGATCTATGCAACACTTTTGATGCCATGTTAAAGCTGTTAAAATTCGATACACATCCAATGTTCAAATCTTTTGAGTGTAGCGGGATTTCAAACAATGATTCCAATTGATTAAATTTAAACGTGGAACAAACATAGTATCCACTATCCCGCTTTTCTTTAACAAAACAAAAACCATTTTCAATTTGAAAGACTGAATCACGAAAGCATGTTGACACTCTATTAACTTTGGAAACTTGTATTTGATATGTAATACTCTCAAACTCTGCTTGACGTTTTGACACTTGGACAATAGGATTTTTTGAATTTCTCACAAAATTTTTTAACACCCTCATATAGTTTTCAAAAGGAAATGCAGAAACGTCATTGAGTGAACACTGCATATTAATAACATCTTCATCAATATGTAATAAACTATGTACATTATACACACAAAAACTACCGCCATAGATATGCTTAGAATTTTTTACAAACCATGCTAACAATGAATGAGCAAAATTAAGATAATGCATACGAAGTTCTATGTTCTCATTTAAAAGTATACGCATAGCTACACTCAAGGCAAGAAAGTGTTGATAAATGTTTTTTGACACAATTCCTTTTAACACAATCAAACCAGTATATAATAAAAATTGTCTAAATTCAGTAGCTTTCCAGTACTTCAACTCATCAAGCGATCTTGGTTGCCTTGCAAACTCTGATGGTAGTTTACCATTTAATGCTAAAAGGTGATCTGAAATAGCTTTTATTTGCATGCTTGATAGTTTACATAATCTTGGTCCGTTTTTTAAAAACATGAGTAATCTTTTCACAACACCGAGGCATACCAAATGCATATAGTCCAAAACAAAATCATTTACACAATTAACTTGAGTATGAACAAGAGGACTCAAAAGATGCTGATGAGTATTTTTGTAATTAAAATTATTAAAATCAGTCATATTGCGTGGTGGAAAATCTTCATCGTTGTTAAATACTACTCTGCTATCAACATATGATCCCTTTATTTCGCATCGTTCACAAGAATAAAAACCTGTATAGCCAATAGTTCCTTTAAGAAATGAACGAGCAGGAGCATCACAAATAAAAGATTTGATGGAAACTTCATAATTGCAACTTTCATAAGTAATGCCTTCAGATTCAAGTAAATTAATTTCAGAAATAAATTCTCTTAAATACTCAGAAGCAGAACTAGGTTTAGATTTTCCGCAATAAAGTGCAATCATAAAAACATTAGAAGCATAAAATAAACCGAGAATAGGCCAAATCTGTATTTTAGATGATTTAAATAAAGGAACTCCATCAACATTAACACAAAGTTTTATTTTATTGTTTTTATTAGTGTAATTGGGCAGTATTTGCAACTGTTTTTTAATAGCATTTTTTATTCCAAAATAGATATAGGAACCCTCACACATTTCTTTGCATTCAAATTGCTTTGGTGTCTTAAGTAAAGTACGAGCATCTTTTGGGAGAATATGCCCATGTTTTCTAAGCACAGCTAATAACTCATTTGTACAAAGTCTGGGAAGATTATACTTACTTACAATGACAGATAAATCTTGGCTTAAAGTTTGATTACCTTTACTATTAACATTATCTTCATCACTATAACAAAACTCAGGATCTGAAGATGTGTCTTGTTCGCTTAAGTTAGTGGTATAATCAATTTTGTCATTATTATGACAATCAATTTTGTACAAGACATTTTTAGCATCATTCATTAAGCTATTGTTTTCTGTGTGTGAGATTTCACTGCTGAGTACAGGTGTGAATGGGTCATCTTTTGAATGAGACTCTTCTTTTGAATGGGAGTCTCCTTTTAAAATAGCAGCTAGTTCTGCTTGCACCCTTCTATATTTCCGAAAATAAGCCATATTATATATTTTAATTCATTTATAGCTTAAAAAAAGATTGAATAAGCACTATTTATTAAACATGTGTTTTTAATATTTTATAAATAATGTTTAATAAAAACAAATATTAGGAAAACAAATATTGTTTAACTCATTTAGCACAACCTCTTTCAGATTGAGTTACTTTTATGCTTAGACTCTCTAATATAAATTTAACCATAAGGTTGTAGAAACTGTTATGATTTAAAAAAAGCCAGCAAAATAGAAGCCAAATTAACAATTTGCTTAATAATTAGAAATGCTACAACTTTTTTTCATTTAATTTATTTAAAAGGATAAACAGAAAGAAAAGATATGTTAGAGTGTAGATATTTAAAAGACCAGAACATATGCATACATAGTAGTAGTAGTAGTAGTAGTAGTAGTAGTAGTAGTAGTAGTAGTAGTAGTAGTAGTAGTAGTAGTAGTAGTAGTAGTAGTAAGTAGTAGTAAAAGTATTATAACCTGTTGCCTTTTTTAATAAACAGTTTAAGTAGTGCAGTGCATGATGACCTGTGGCAGTTTAGCCATATATATATATATATATATATATATATATACAAATTTTTATAAATATAAATATAAATACATACACATACATATACAGCCTGCAAAATTCAGGTTGGCGTTCGGCAATGCTGATTCAAAAGCCTGTTTTTTCAAATGCCTGTTGCTCTCAAGCTTTTTTACTCAAAATTTTACCGCAATTATAATTTTATTAAGTTTTAAAATCTATTATTAATTTATTTTATTAGTTAAAATTAATCATTTACATGTATATATATATATATATATATATATATATATATATATATATATATATATATATATATATATATATATATATATATATATATATATATATATATATATATATATATATATAAAAGATACACCAATGGACCTCCCTAATTTTATTTTACTAAAGTATAAAAAATGCTTTTAAATATAAGCTTGATAATTTAAAAAAACAATTGAAAAATTCCTTTACTTTCAAAAAATTGTTGGATGTCCCTTAATACACCCAAAACAAAATATTAGTCAAAGTCTTTTTTTTTTTTTTTAGCAATAAGCATGAGGCGAAATATTTATCAACAACAAATACATGATAAAATTCATAAATTGATGTCCCCAACTTTATCTTTATCTTTTTATATATTTTGTTTTTCAATATTCTAATTTTAATTCTTTACAAATTGAATATAAATTAAATATACCTTACTTTATATACCTTTTTACTTAATGTTCTAATTTACTATCTTATTGTTACTAAGACACATGAAAATGATATTAAAAAATTACAAACTTACACAACTTTTAACACCACTTTGCAACTTGTAAGCTTAACAGTTTTGAAAATAATACAATTTTTATATAAAATTAACAGACTCATTATAATTAGGTGCTGATTTTATTGTGAGATAAAAATCCTTAGTTATTGTAATAACTGTAATATAATAAGGATGTAATAAGGCTATAAAAAATCATGTGGTTATTCTTACTATAATTATAGCTATCATTATATATACGCATGCTACTATATTATACTATAATTTAATATATTATGCTATAATTTATAGCATGCGTCTTATTTTAAGGCCTTGCATTGTTATATTACATGCCATCTATTATTGTAGTAACATGCATTATCATTGTAAGTTAATAATTTAAGTTATCATAATAGACTCCAATGATAACTTAAAATAATAACTTATAACGATATATCGTTGTAAGTTATCATTTTATACTATAGTATAAAACAGCATTCCTTCGATTGTTATAGTAACATACGTTTTAACGTATGTTACCATAACAATCCGGCACTGTTTGTACTATAGTATACTATAGTATATAGTTATAACTATATATTATAGCTGATTTATGATTACTATATTATACTTAATAATCTTAACTTAATAATGATAATAAACCTTAGGAAAGTAGATTAACTCTATGTTGAAAAAATGGCGTCGAGCGAAATTTTTCACTATAAATCGAAAGTACTTTCGATTTAAGCTTTAGGTCTTTTAAAACACGTCTTTTTAATGACTAAATAAAGACATATTTTTTCAGTGATTAAAACGTCTTGTCTAGTTCAACCAAAAAAACAACCTATTTTAAACGCAACGTATAGACAGGATAATAAACCAACTTGCAAAGAAGTTTAAAATGCGTTTATTTTACATCTGCGCTAGACGAGATGCGTTTTAGACATAAAAAATACGTTTTTTATACAGCTTGTGCCTGCTGGGTACTGCTATCTTTTTGAAACTGCTATTTTAGTAGCAGTAACTAAATAAAGAATTATCAAAATACATTGTTACTGTACTTAAAATTACTTTTAATCGCTTATACAATATTATCGAAAAACTTACAGGACTTTTTAGCTGCTTCATTAACCACATTATTATACTAAAAACAAATTTCTTTTATCTCTTCTAAACTATTTATTACCTAATTTAAGATTCATAAGAAATTCTAATTTTTAAACATAAAAAATGATTCAAATCGTCCGACACATTATGTGTGAATTAAGTTAGCTCCGTACGGAATAATTTGATTTAGCTTTTCAACGCAAATTAAATATTCAGAACACATTTAGAATAGATTCCTAAACGTTTAAATCGACGTAAATGGCATCTAAACGTGATCGAAACCAGTTTTAAACCAACAAATGCCTGTTGGGTTTACATATATATATATATATATATATATATATATATATATATATATATATATATATATATATATATATATATATATATATATATATATATATATATATATATATATATATATATATATATATAATATATATATATATATATATATATATATATATATATATATATATATATATATATATATATATATATATAAATACATATATATATATATATATATATATATATATATATATATATATATATATATATATATATATATATATATATATATATATATGAATATATATATATATATATATATATATATATATATATATATATATATATATATATATATATATATATATATTTATATATATATATATATATATATATATATATATATATGTATATATATATATATATATATATATATATATATATATATATATATATATATATATATATATATATATATATATATATATATATATATATATATATATATATATATATATATATATATGGGCAATACCGCAAGAGTGACGATCGTAACATTTGACACTCTGTAAGCTATTAAAAGTCAACAGAAAATGGAAATGACTTGAAATAGTATCATATAATTTAGTTTACAAAAGTTGCAGCATTAAAGTCTTAAACATTTAGTCAAAAAACTAATTTTTAAGTAGCGTAACTACTGGTCCTAAGTGGTCGTAACGCTTACTTTTTACCACATCTAAACAAAACAAATTTGTCAGACATAATGCAGCAAATGAAAAAGTAAAAAAAAAAACATTTGATGTGTGTATTTACCACATATTAATGTTATTATATGCTGAGTTTCATAGATTTGCTTAAAGTTTTACAAGCATTTTTATGTTTTTTTTGTCGTGACGAAAAATACAATATTAAAGAACAATAAAAGAAACAATGCCATCAATGATGTAAGAAAAATAGTATAAACGATTATTAAAAACCATGAAAATTATGTATGAAAAATGCGCTTTAACATTATCAAAGTTTTAAATAATGGTTTTGCGATGCGGTTTTTAACAATACACAAGAGGACTATAAATAAACGTCAAAACACGTTTATCCAACCAAGCCAGGTCGTTAAGACAATCTTGACTTATGGTACACCTGAGATAATTTTTATTATTAATTTAAACTTTGCTGAAGATTCTTTCTGCTGATGCTTCTATTGCTGGTGCTATAAGAAATATCCTCAAACTGACACTGGTTTAAGAAATATACTTTTTAATTTGCACTCTGTTAAACCAATTAATATTTTAAGTGCACCCAAATGTTTTGTACCAAATTTAACTTTGTGAATCATTGTTAGGTGTTTCATTTCCTTCACTTTCTATATCCTAAGAATATTTTTTTGCAAAATTAGCGGCTTCATGTATTAATTCCTTCTCTGACATTTTTTGATAGTTCCAAAGAAAGCTAAAGGTTTCAGAAATATTTTTTGCGGCGCTAAAACAAACTGTAAGTCCGCCAATAACATTATCCAATACTACATAAAAAATTTGCTTTCGGAATTAGGATTTCTAGGAGGATTCGCCTGGCTCACTCATTCTACTCACATTTTTATGGTGGAATTGTTTTCTGTTATCGTTTCTAAACAATTTTATTTCTATATCAAGGCTAGATGCAACAAGCTTAGCTAAATTCTACATTGTTTTTCTTTAAAACTTTCATATCTAAAGTCGCGTTACCACTTTGAATGTCTTTGTTGAAATGTCAATGAGAATTAGTAGCCTGTGCCACACAATTGATGCAGGTAAAGGTACTGCTACAACAAATAGTTCCACGAATCTCTTTTCTAGTTTTTGGAGTAAGTTTTAGCTGGAGCAAATCTTCCAAAGCCAACTTTACTTCTGAAAGGCCAGATACAAATGGTTTGACACTATCTATTCGATCTGACCACCTTTATTCAGATATACTGTGAAGGGAACAAACATTATGCTTATATAATATTTTCCACCTCTTTGGAATGCAACTGAATTAGGTGTACATTGTTTGCACAGTTCCGAAGTAGGTTATAGCTTCTGGAATACATTCAGCAGCATCATTATCGCATAGGTTTAGTGTGCGGGAGACACAAGGAGGAAACATAGCAGTAGGACACTGTTCGTTTATTGTAGCTTGTGCTCGCTGGTATTTGTCTGATATATTTGACACATTGTCATAACTTTGAGCCCTACAATCAGCGTGTGGAATAACATTACTTTCTAACTTTTTTGTAATCATTTGAGCAATTTTAGAACTATTTTTGTCACTACAATTCCATATCGCAATTCCTGGCAAACTGGGTAACGTAAAAAAATGTTGTTTGCTTAACGTGAGATGAACCTGTTGTAGAATTTACAAAGTCACCAACGCGTTGCGAATATCCCTAAAAAGCAAGGCCACATTCTTCTAAGAAAAATATAACATCTATAACACAGGTAAACAACAAATTTTTTTTTTCTGATTAAAGCAAACAACTTGTTTTTTGTATTTCTCATTTTAATTTCATATATGCAAATCATTTTTCACCATCACGTCAAGTTGTAAAGATATTTGGGTTCAAATCTTTAGCATTTGGGGTAAAATCCCTAATATTATCAAAAAAAGATTATTTAAAGGTGTATCGTCCTAGGTTTAAAAAGAAAGGTATTTTTATCGAGATTATAAAAATAATATTTGTTTGTAATAAAAATAAGTACTTTATGTATTATTGTTGCGTAACTTTTTGTTAAAAATCATTCAAGAGTCTTTCACATTTTTTTAACATATTTTTTTTTGTCAATAAACTTTAAGGAAAAATATTTATGTTTTCTAAAATTTCTATAAAAATAAGCTTCTTTTGAGACCAAAGTTGACATACTTTTGTATAATTTCTTTTTGATAATATTAGGGTTTTACCCCATATACTAAAAATTTGAACGCAAATATCTTTACAACTTGACTTGACGGTGAAAAATTAGTTGCATACACTCTCGCGGAAAGTGTGAAGTTATCCACCACACCGGTGTGTAGCTATAACTCCTAGACACAAGTGTGGAGTTATTTTGCACACTTTTATGAAAATTAACTTTTTTTAACTCGACTTAGCTAGACACCAGCTGTGGGGGGAAACTCCACACTTTCCGCGAGTGTGTATTTGAAATCAAAATGAGAAATACTATACTAAAAATAAACTGTTTGCTCTACACCAGAACTTTTTTTGTTGTTGACATATGTAATATTTTTTTAAATTTCGGTACCATTTTTTCCTCTTCCAGTTTAATTAATGATTAAATAAAAATATCAATATCGTTTTGCATTGAAAGACGTTGCTTTAATTCACACCATGCTAGATAGAATTCTCTATGCCCATAACTCTTTTCATGATCTAGAATTCTGTAACATAACTTCCATCAATTAGAACTCGCTGGGCAGCCTTCAGTTGTAATTAATGCAGATTTGGAAGCAACACTTAGCCTGGAACAAACACTGTTCCAAAATAACCGGTAAGGAAAACAGCATAAAAAAGTCTTATGCTTGTTCCATACAAGTCAGTCTCGGGTACGCTGTTCTGCATTTATGTTTTTAAACTTAATATACCTTCTGGAAATTTTTGATTATTATTATCTTTTAGCAAATTTAAAGGAAAGTCAATATGACCTCTGGAAACAAAATTATTTATTTCTGATTGAGAAAGATATTCTGTTGTGATGAATCTAATGTCAAGTTTTGTACTTGATTGGTAAAGTGAATCATTGCTTAATATAGAATTTTCTATTGTACCAGGTCCAGGTTCTGAATTTGCAAAAGGTTCTATGTTTTTTTTTGTATTTTTTTATACTTTTTTATGTAATTTTTGTGATGGTAATTTTGTTTATGAATGCCATTTTCATTTTCCTCTTTTTTGAAAATTTACATTATGATTTGTTATTAATTCATATTCAGTATTAGTTTCTAATTCAATTCGTCTCTTTTATGCACCTAATTGAAAGCGTGTCTGTGTTCCTTTTCTTTCATTGTATATCTGTTTCTTATTTTTCTTTTTTGTGCTCCCAATAAAAAAAGAAAATCTAAAAAACTATTTTTCCGTAATAAACTAAAAAAAATATTTTTTTTTAATTTGCACCAACCACCACAGGATAAAAAATATGGAAATCAACAAAGGAAGAAACAGTTGAAAAAAAAAAAAAAAATCCTAATGATTGTTTAACAAAAACAAATTTTTGATCATAATAACTGTAAATTCTCAAATTGCAACGCTTAAAAAAATAAAGTTTTTTACGTAGAGCCCCCAAAAAACTTTTTATTTGGGGGTTCAACCTTTTTAATTGCTTCTTTAGATTTTTTTTAGTAAAAAGAATCAACAATGGCAATTGGCTTGGGCTAAAAATTATTCAACTCTCGGGATCATGGCGAAGAGTTTTATGTCCGATGAAACAAAAATATGTTTGTTTAGTTATGATGGTATCGTACGCAAATGGAGAAAACACGGTGAATGTCTAAATTTTAAATGTATGAGACCAAATGCCATACATGGAGGAGGTACTATTTAAGCTTTATTGTAATGTTTCAATATTCTATATACTTCTAACTTATTTTTCTATTTATATTAAGGCGAAAGAGGGTTAAGGGTTCTTTTGCTTGGAGTGGTGTTGGCGAACTCAAATTTATTGACGGAATAATGACAAAATAAGTTAAACTGATGTTATAAAACTGAGATCAAGCCCCAGAACTGTTGGCTTGTCTCATAATTTTATTTTTCAACAGGATGGAGATCAAAAACTTTTTCAAAGTTAACATTGGTTCGAAAACTCAATGGTTCGAAAAAAAAACAGTATGAAGATGTTAGATTGAGTTGCATGTCACCAGACCTAAATTAATTTGAAACTTTGTGGAACCTTTTCAAAATTAAAGTAGTTGAACAAAATCATCTTGTCGCAGTTAAAGTATTTCAGTTAAAAAATTGACTAATTACTTTATTTTAGCAAAACAATTTTTTCAGGGGTATTAAACTTTTTCTGACTTGGTGGATTTTGTTTTAAATTTTTGTTAAATTTAAGCGTTTTTATTGAAAAGTGACAAACGTTTTTGATATACTGTAGAACAAAGGGATAGGTGTTATATTGAAGTGGTACTAAATAAAAGGACATAAAAAAAAAGTCTGTGGAATCAAACCGAACAAACCTAGTTTCTAAACAAATGGGTGAATTATTACAAATAAAAAAGATAACCATCAACACTAAGATTACAAGAGGAGACAGCTGAGCTTAAATTAGTCTCTTAAAGAGTAAGTAGGACTGGTGAACTTTGCAAGAAATAAGACTCAATAGAAGAAAAGTTACTACGAGGACCACAAATATTAGTGAACGAGAGATTTGGAGAACTTGGTAATAATGGCTTTTTGTGTTTCATGGTTTTTTAATACTTTATTCATTTTCGATAGTATTCAGTACACTATCTAATCGTACAAGAAATTGACTCTTTTCTATTAATAAACCCTGAGCCATAACAAAGGGCTTCAAACGTGCTTTTGATAATACACAACAAAAGTACAAACAGGGACACCACTAATGCACAACATGACACTGTTATTACTCGAATATTTTACAACTGTTGATGAAATCAGCTTATCTGAGAACTTCCACAGAGTTTGGGAAACCTGACTACCAGCTGACCATAAATCTAAGTTTTAGAGCTGTACCCTCATAAGAAGAAAACAGAATGAGTTGTCTAGCCATAAAAACGAAGACACAAGCAAAACCCATGCAATGAGTCAAGAAGATCAAGCATTCAACATCCTAAACAGGAAACAAAGTATTATAAGTAACATATAATTTAGTCTAATAGATGAATAAGGGGTTCAAATAGTGTTGCTTTTTTTATACCATAAAGAAGTCAAATGCTTATTTCATATCATAAATATGTCAAATGGTGTTGCTTTTTAATATCATATTCGAGATTTCTTGTTAAAATAACTTTTTAGTTCTTTTCATCACCCAAAATTACATGTAAAAATACAAAGGGGATAAAACTAATAGTTTATACTCTAAGTTGAAATTCTAATTTAGGTTCTTCTTGAAATGCTTTTTTCCATCAAATTTTTGAATACCATTCTTTGTTCTCTGATGTTCCGTAATTCAAAGGACTAAAAATTTCCGCAATATATTTTCTTTTACGTCATTGTTACGAAGAAGTGTTAATGATATTTTCCCCCTTAATCAAACAATGAATGAAGCTTAGCTCCAGACGGTTGCAAATTTTCTTTACTTCGTTGATAAAGCAGTTATCCTTATTAACATCAGGTATTTGAGTTAAAATCAAGGATTATGCGTTGACAACATTTGTATGGCTAACATTTTTCTATGAGTGTGTTAGTTAAACTTAATAGTTGAATAACTTAGCTGTAGTAACATAATTTTTTTTTTTTTAATTAGTTTATAGATAAATTTACTGTAATTTTCTTTATCCGTTAAGTACAACAAATCAAAATTCAACTTTAAGTAAAAGTAGGATATTATTAGCTTCCACGCAGAGATTTAAATTAATTTAAATTCAAAAGCGCTTTATTTTGAATAAAAATCTCAAAATATTTTATTATTGAATAATAAATTTAGCGTGACCCTTACAAAAAACTTTCAAATCTTTTGGCCGTACAAACTTCTAAGTTAGAAAATAAAGAACTCCTCAGTTGGAAACTAATCTTCAAGTTTAAATATAGTTTTGCAATCGTTAACGATTGAGTAAATAGAACTTTACAAAACGCTAATAACTGTCTAATTGTTATTCAATCTTAACTTTTAAAATTGCTGTGCAGCAATCTTTGCAATTATGTTTGAAAAGTATATTACATGATTGAATACTTCAATCAAAAAAATATACTTTTCAAACAAATCTCTAAAACCCATAAAATTATGATAAAATATATACTTCAAATGTTTTGATCTTTAAATTGTGTCACTATTATAGATTTTCATTAAATAGTTTTTTATATAATTTTTTATATAATATAATAATAGAGTAATTCTTTCAGTCAATTAGCTTCAACTTTAATCTCAAGCTGATGAGTTTACAGCTGAAATCCCTACTATAAACTATAGTATAAACAACGTAGTGGTAATAACTATAAACAACGTAGTAGTAAATAAAAATATACTATAAACAATGTAGTGGTTTTGATTCAAAACCACTATGTTAGTGTCAGTGTCAGTTTTTGATTTTGCTTTTTAATTAAATATAATCAGCTTGATAGAAGAGAACTGGCGTGAAATTACTCTATCGTTATATTACATAAAAAAATTATATTGGAAAATATTCAATAAAATCTACATTAGTGACACAATTTAAACATACATAGAAAAATTTTAAATCAAATTTGCAAAAAAGTGTTGCTGTTTATATATGTTGTTTTCAGGACTAGATTTATCTATAGAGTAACAAGGCCGCTTGAGCATTTCAATGTTAATATAAATGGTGAACTAGGCAAGTACGATAGTTAGTTTTAACAAGCATAACTGTAGCAGGATTAGATGGATCATATCTTGGTGAGGAAGCTTTACTACCCAACTTCATATTAAAATCCAAACTTTATGTATGAATCTGTAAAACCTTTAACAAGTATAATTTTATCTAACCAAGACGTTAAGCAAATTAAAAAACCACCTACTTCAATAAAGGTGTCTTATAACAATTGCTTATCACGCTGTCTTATAACAATTGCTAATCTAGAATCTACTGTGATATATGTTAACTCAAACTTTTCATTTCGCGTAGAATACAAAAATATTTTATTTATTTATATCCGAAATTAATGCATCCGCCACAGTCTCGGGAAAAACCATCTTACAGTATTACTTATTATTTAAAGTTTTTCTGTATCATTAGCTACGGAATTTTGCGGAGTATCTACACTTATGCTTTATTGTACAGACCCTTATATGCGCAATATTAACTGATTTCATGTTTGTTACATTGCGAGGCGCATTTTTTATATTACCATCTACAACAAAATTTGACCCATGGAACGTTTTAAGTGATAGTCAACTGGAGAAGATAAAAAAAGAATTTATTATTTTTTAAAAAGGGGTTGCAGGATTTGAAAATAATAATTAAAGTAAACAATTAAATAATAAATGACTACTGAACAAATAATGCAACTTTTAACAAATTTCAAATAATTGTGTTTAAATATAGTTTCTCACATAAACTTTAAATCAATATTGTATAAAAGTATAATATAAATGAGTGATGACAAAACTGGGTATAATTAAAAGTATATAAATATATTTTCAATTAAGAAATTTAATTTTTTTAGTTTTCTTTTGTGCATATAATAATTCCATTCATGAGAAAAATCAAATTTTTTTAAAATTATTTGGTTCCATAATAAAGCTCCACGAAAAGAAATGCAAAATTTACCAAAGTTTGTTTGAAATTTTAGTTGTTTAATAAAACTATCATTTCTTAAAGGATATATTTTTTTTCTTATAAAGAACATAAATCAAAAAAGGAAGCTGGAGATGAGTTGGTTTTACATTTAAGCATAAAACAAAGAACATTATAAACAATTACTTGATATATATTAAAAACATTCATGTTTAATGTAGCCTTGAGTGAGTAAAACGATTTTTGAAATTTATAAGTGGCGGGATAGCTCAGATGGTTAGAGCGTCAAAGGAAAAGTTAAAACCCGGACTGTTGAACGATACGGTTTTAAATCCCGCCACCGCCAACTAAGCGCTTGAGTAGTACTTCGGTACGCAAAAATGTTGGTCAATAACGGACGCTACTTTGGATTAGTCTTAATGACTATTTGTGGCTGTTCCTATGCTAAGCCAACAATATCTTCGGATATAAGAACATTGTATAGAAAAATATAGCATGAAAACTCAAATAAATAAAAAAAATGAAAAAATAAGACTTGCAATATGCTTCTGCTGACAATTAAGTGGCTTTAATTTACTTTTACGGGTACTACCCCATGCAATATTAGCATAATTAATATGACAGTTTATCAAAGAGTAATATAGTTGAATTAATGAATGTTTGTTTGAAACGCTTCTTGTTTTTTATAAAAAACGCTTCTTGTTTTATATAACGTTCAAGTTTTATAAACCCGATGAAACAGTGATTAGTTTCTCTGAAGCTTTTCTTGTTTTTAAAACTAGACAAAAGCCTTACTCTAAATTAAAGATTAAATAAAATATAAAAAAAGTTATGGAAAAACTATTATATCTAGTGTTGGCTGAAATACCATTACAGTAAATGCCAGAAAATTCAACACATGGCGTTTTAACATAACGTTAACATGGATTCAACGTATTACAACTATTTCAGACAACTTTCGCAATAAAAATATTAAACATTAAAAATACTTCAAAACGTTTATCTATTGCTGCTACCACTTTTAATAGAGTTAGACTTTTATCAGGGGTTGCTGCAGGCTTTATTGCTGTTACTGTTGTTGCTGCTCCTGTAAGCATTAGGCTAGCTGCAACTGTTGTTTCATGCAAAGTTACCTCTGCAATGCTTAGATAAATGCAAAAAAATATATAATAGCAGCAGCAAACCCTTTCATATATTATTTACATCAGCTTTAGAAGCAGTTTCTTCTATTCAAGAAGGATTATTTTGTGCACTTATTGATGGTGAGCTGACAGCTGACGATTATTAAATTCTCGAGTAAATATATTGAAGATTTCTTAGACACATTTATGTAACGTAGTTACGCAACAAAATAAGCCAGCTGATCTAAATGACAATGGCACAGAAAATGTACAAAATATCCAATTATATCTAACAATCAGAAGAGCTTAACAAACACTCCAGCAACCTCTTTCCGGCTAAACAGGTTTTACACCGATTCAGGTGCTGGGGTACTTGGAGGAGAATGAGGAGTAGCCTTAGTTTTCATTAAAAGGTAAATCACTCCAAGAACCCCTCTCCTACAAATAAATTTGTATTCAGAGATAAATCTATTACTTGTATTTTTTCTTTTTTTAACCTATTTTTCAACTTCTTCTTTCTTTTTTAAAAGATATTTTTTAATTTTTTACTTTTTTTCAAGCTAATTTAGTAACGCAGCTTGTTTCTCTTTCCGCTTTGCAGCAGACAGCTGTCCAGCCTATTTTTACTTTTGCAGCAGACAGCTGTCCAGCCTATTGAGACAGCTGTCCAGCCTATTTTTACTTTTGCAGCAGACAGCTGTCCAGCCTATTGAGACAGCTGTCCAGCCTATTTTTACTTTTGCAGCAGACAGCTGTCCAGCCTATTGAGACAGCTGTCCAGCCTATTTTTACTTTTGCAGCAGACAGCTGTCCAGCCTATTGAGACAGCTGTCCAGCCTATTGACACAGCTGTCCAGCCTATTTTTACTTTTGACGGCTTAGCGATTTTTAATTAGTTGCTCAGGAAGTAGCAGCATATTCTCTAGATCTCAGGTGATTTTTGATTAAGTTGTTCATCTGAAATAAGTTGTTCATTCTCTTTCACAATAATTTTAAATAATGATCTGTCTTTAAACGGAAAGATAGCTATAACACTTAATTAATCTTACAATCAATGAAACAGCATTTAACGCATGGTTAAAATCCAATGACTTGTTTTATATGTTTTATAGTTATATGTTTTATATGACAACCACTAATTGCTAAATTTGCTGAAAGTGAACGGCGGCTGTCAATGTCAGTCTCAGTAATGCAAACATCGATGAGAAAAATACATTCATCTCCTTTTACTACGTTACTTATGAGTTTACTAATAGCTTGCACACTATACCGTTCAATTCAAAACGCTGGCACGACATGAAACATCTTATCACGGATAGTTTCACTGTTTAGATATATTTGAAAAATTGCAAAAAGCAACAGCTGCTTGGAATTAAAAACGAGTTGAGGCTATTGATAGAATATTAGCCTCGAAGCTGAAGGAGAATCAAAATATCGCAAATTATCGCAAAACGATTGTTGAAAAAAATTAAATAGATAATAATGGATTCCTTTCATTTTTTTTCAAAACCTGAGTTATCAGATTTTTATCGATTAAGTAAAGAACAAAAAATAAATAGGAATTTATTTGTCGCAGGAGCTGCAATTATGGGGGTGAGGGTGGGGGCGGGTGGGGGTAGTTGTAAGTTGGTATGTATATTACTAAAAGTTATTAAACGTTTCAAAGGTCAGCCCTACACAAGGTTGTCGTATGTTACGTAAAACTAACAGTTTATTTTTTATTTTTTTGTATCTTGTGTAGTTTTTAATGAACACAATAAAGCTGCATTTATCTAAGTAAGCATAGATGCTGCGAGACCGCAAATTTCTATACTTTAATCAACAAGATCATATTGAACAAGATCATATATGACTTTTTTATAAATATAAAGAAAAGACTAGCCAGTGCAATTTCTGAGGGGAGTAAATCATTTGAATCCTTTTTGAAAAAATCAGATTTCATAATGGATGAGTCGGAGCTTCTGATTAATGAACTTCGGCTAGCAATTAGTATGCTGAATAAGTATGCTGACACAGCAATCTATACTGAAGGCCTTGCCATCGCGCAAACAGCTTAGTTGACTGGGGGTCTATTTTATTTTAACGGCAAAAACAAAACAAAAAAGTGTTCAGTATTTTTATATTAACTCAATGAACTTTTTACTCTCAAACTGTTTCATTTTATAACAAACAAACTCAAATTCAAACAAAATATTTCTTAACTTATAAATTTTTTCAAATTCAAAAACAAAAATCATATATATATATATATATATATATATATATATATATATATATATATATATATATATATATATATATATAATATATATATATATATATATATATATATATATATATATATATATTCCTAAAGATCCAGTAGTAGTGTAGTAGCGAGACTCAGAGTTGAAGAAAAAAGATAGATAAATATTTTTAATAATTAATCATTGCTCTGTTCTCTATATATATCTATATTCTATATATATATATATATATATATATATATATATATATATATATATATATATATATATATATATATATATATATATATGTATATATATATATATATATATATATATATATATACTTACACACTTAAATAATCCTATACATAAAATTACAATTAAAAATTTGTGATAAGAATACAATAATATTTTAAGAACTCATGACAATTTTAATATTTTTTGAGCTGGTTCTTTATTTGAACGAGGAGTTGAAAGTTTACATAAATTGCTTAAAAAAATGTTTGAAAGAATATTTCCTTGATGTCGATGCATCTCAAAGTTGTAAAACTCTGATATCATCATTAGAATATTGCTCAATGAAACTCTGCATACTTTATCTTTAATCGTATTAAAAATTATAAAAGAAAAAATTACCCATTGACAGGTATTATCTGTGGGAATATTAAGTCCACCACGGTCAATTGAGTCTATGTATTGTCCAAACTTTTGGTGGTAGAAAGTTGTTTTTTCTAGCAGCTCATTTTCTGATAGTTCATTATCTTTACGAGTTAAATATCCTGATATGTATATAAGTGCCATATTTGTATCAGAAGAAATAAAAGATTCAAGATTTGGCAGGTTGTCAAATATCTCAGCAGAGGACTCATCCAATAAAAAACCACAATTTGGACAAGAATGGGTTGTATCAAGACATATGTCAACAGCTGGGTTATTAAGAGATAGTAAAAGCTTGGCTCTTGAAATATTCAGTTTTTCAATTACCTGCTGTACTGTTATAAAATATGTACCTCCGGAACCTTGTCGCAATTTGCTAAACTCTTTTTCCAATGGATCAGTAGAAAACTCACTAAGAATAACATATTGGTGTGAGCTATTCAATAATGAACGACATAATTCAACAACACCATTGCACGTATGGTAAATTGATTTTGCAGTGTCACAAGTAAGTTGTTTCTTCCTTTTACCTTGCTTTCCAGCCATCTTTAAAGCCATATTTCCGAAATCTAAAATATTTTCTAATCTATTATCATTAGGATCTCTAATAACTGCTTGAAGTTCATCATTAAACCTAACATCTGCACCTGTTCCTTTAACATCAAGAACTTTCCACCATGATACGACAATGTTAATAAAATCTGCTGTGTCTTGTCTTTCTTTTATATGCTGCAGTCCTGGATGATTAATCAAAGCATGGTAAGTTTTGTCACAAAATATCCTTAAACAGGTAGACACTGACTGCCTCTCGATTGGCTTTGGAAATATTGAAACTTCATTTAAATTAGACAATTTAACTAAGTTTTTAGATTCAAGTTCATAAAGTTTTTTCAGGTGATCCCATTGTGCTACTTTTTGTACCCCTTTATCATAAAATATAAGTTGACCAGTTTTTTCAGTAAGCCAATTATTTCTAATGTTTTTAAGCAAATGTACATAATCAAAGATTAAGAAAACACCATCATTAGTCAACCAAGGTTTACTTGGAACTGTGAATTCGAAGATTTTAAAAAAAGCCTGATTAATTCTATTTCCATCACATATTATGGCTTTGACTTGACCCGATGATTCCTTTATTGATTGGATAGTAATGCTAATTTGTTCGAAAAGAAATTGAGAGTTTAATTTACTTATAGGTATCATTTTGGAAATGAACGATGGCCCACCGAATAAACAATTAACCATTAAACCCAATACAGTTTTTGCAAGAGAAGTTGAATCATCCATTGCTTTTCCGAACAATGTACCACCATGATATAACAACATTTTTTTAACATAAACCTCGTCATGCAATAACAAACAAATTTTATGTTTTTCTTCAATAGATTGAAAAATATTAGTGAAAAAAAGTTTTTCGTTTAATTTAGAAACTTTTGAAGTTATTCTTGTCAAAGTTCTTACAGAAGGCAATTGGTAATCTGTTCGCAATTGATTATACAAACTTCTGGATGTAGCAAAATACTGAAAAGATCTAATAATAATTTCTTTAGAATAAATCTTATTTCCAACACACTGTGTACCCATAGAAGCTAAATGTTCTTGAATTACAATTTCTTTTCTTCCAGGAATCAAACTCTTTAAATAACGTAGGACTTCTTCTAATATTGACCATGCATTAATTTTTGAAACTCTGTTTTTAGAAATAGTAGGAATTTTAATTTTGACTCCATAGTGATAAGTTTCAAAATGTAAATCGTCTCTAATCTTGATAAAAAAATATGGAACCCCATTTGAATAAGCTTGTGATTGCAAATGAATAATGCTATTAATCATAAAACATACTGATGGAACACCCAAATCTCTTTCATTACATAAAAGAATTTCTTTCATTTCAGCAAAAGTTACTCTATCTTTTTCTAAAAAGGCTGATAATTCATCTTGAGCAAAATTTCGAATACATGAAGAGGCACTATTTGTTGAACGTAATGGAGGAGGTTGAGTGGGAATTTGACAAGACGGTATGCCTGGCCAAACAGATGGTGGAAATTTAGGAAGAAATTTTCCTCTAACTTGTTGTTTTTCAAAATTTATCGGCCAATGCAACTCACAAACTACAGTGTCATTAGTTACCTTTAGATTTGCATTTGGAATTACTTTAATCCACATTTGTTTTTCATCTTCATTTTTAGGAAATCGATATACTGAGATCTTTAAATTATCAGATTTCTTTTTAGCCGATAAATAATTTGTGGTACAGCCATAAATACAACACTTTTTACCCATATTTCAATATCACTAAAATGGCGATTATAGTTAAGTACAGTTTAAAATAGGCCCCCAGTGAAATACGTTTTTTGCGCGTTGGCAAGGCCTGCATTATAGATCGCCGTGTATGCTGAACAAATAAGAGTGCGGTTCTTGATGAAATTAACCCCGATGTTGTAAACACGGTCTCTGATATTATTTAGAAACCTATTTTTACAATTTTAAATCTTTTTCTAAGAAACGGCATTTTTCTTGACCAACTAAAACAAGCAAAAATAATTCTGATATACAAAAGCGGCGATGACTCGATAAAATCTAACTATAGACCAATTTTCATATTTTCCTGATTTTCCAAAATACTAGACCGTATTATGCACAACAAGCTGTACAATTATCTTGAAACTAATAACATTTTTTATCATAAACAGTTTGATTTTTGCAAAAACATTCCACGGAGCATGCAGTAATTGATCTTGCGAACCAAATTCTAAATAATTTTGAAAACAATAGTTACACATTTTGTATATTTCTAGATCTTTCTAAAGCCTTTGATGCTGTCAACCACAAGAGGCTCATCTACAAACTATGTAATTATGGAGTTGCTCACTCTAACTTAAAGTGGCCGCAATGCTATTTAGAAAATCGTAAACAAGTAGTACCATTTGGTTTAACATGCTCCCCATTTGAGTCAATAAGTTGTGGAGTTCCACAAGGATCAATACATGGACCTTTGCTGTTTTTAACTTTTATTAATGATATTTATTTGTCATCAAAAATGCTTATTTATATTATTTTCGCTGATAACACTATTTTTTTTTTTTTTTCTGACTCAAATTTAAAAAATATTTTTTGCAATGTAAACACACAACTAACATATTTCAATAAGTGGTTTATAGCAAATAAACTTTCATTGAATATTGAAAAAATAAAATAAATTTTGTTTGCTAAACCATCCAAATCCAAGAACCTTCCACATACACTACTAGAACTAACTATCAACAATATTAAAATAAAAAGTTTTTTCAATAAAAATACTTGGAATAATATTCAACGAACATTTATTTTGGTAAAACCAAATAAAGCTTGTCGAAAACAAAGTTTCAATGACGTTAGGGATAATGTATAAGACTCAACCTTTTTTGAATAAAATATGCTTAAAAAATTTAAATTTTTTCTTTATACATAGTCATATTAACTATGGTAATATTGCTTGGGCAAACAACCACTCAACTTTCCTAAAAACTATTTATACAAAACAAAAGCAAGCAAATCGATTTGTTTTGGGCATGAATAATTACGAATGTGCCGAGCCGTTACTCAAAGTAATAAATGCCCTAAATGTATACAAATTAAACATCTACCATAACTTGTTATTTATGTTTAAACTTCAAAACGAATTAATTCCAAAATATTAATTCGTTTTGAATAAAAATAATAAATATAAAAACTTCTCTCTCATTAATCATAAATATAAAACAAGACACTCAAGATCAGCATTTACACCTAATGCATTCTTATAAAAGACAATTGTATCAGCAAGAAAAGTTTAATTGCCTGGCTGACCATCATTAAATAATGCTTGATTGATAGCCGCTTAGCGTGTTGCTACGACTGATTGTTATGCTTGATAGGCTTGATCAAATGCTTCCTTAAGACCATTTTTTCTGTCGAATTCAGCTTCAACAAAAGTAAGGAAACGTGCTTGCAAATTTATTATTGCTTGAACCATTTTGATATGGATATTTTTTTCAGATCTTTAATTAAAAGTCTGTAGCGGGAACAATTAAGTAGGTATAACTCTTAGAAAAGAAAAAAATATCATGAACGTTGGTCCTCGAGAGGATATTTATTGATTCACTTGTAAAAAAAAAGAGAGCTCGGCACTGTTAAAATGATGCTTGGAGATTATCTGCTTCAGTGGAATCCAGGTTTTCTCATCGAAACAGTTAGGTATAACCAGCTTAAAGGTGTAAGGTGTTTTTACCAGAGTCCTCTAAGCAAAATTTCATCAAACTTGGCAAATGGAGGCTTTTTAAAAAATAGTGTATATTTGGTCATTGAAAATTGTAAAATTTCTAACTAATAAAGAATGTTTGTGGGATTACAGCATTAACTGTGATATTAGCCTTAACTGTGTGAAAAAACAAAAAGAAATAATTGCTTAGTTACAAAACGCTGGTCACCCATGGGATGGATATACATGCCTTGCTGTTAACAACGGTGTTCATGCTGATATTATCAAGTTGACAACTAGATATACATACTAGATGATTGATTACATTGAAATTATTGAAGCTGTGGAAAAAATAATGTGAGCGCTATAATAGCTTACTTTGTAAAAAAAAATTCTGTTGTGTTCACTATTTTAACAATGTAACTACTAACTCTTATGTTATTTGTATTAAAGATTTATTATAATAACATACATATTTACAACTAGTATTATATAAACAACCAAAAAATGAACGCACTCTTACCAATCATAATGTTATGTATAACTCTTAACAGTTCCTTTTGTTTGAGAAAGTTTCTATTATTACTTAAATAAATAAATCATTTTTAAAAATGTTTAATAGTAAAACTTTATAGGTCTATTAATTCGCTTTGGATGTGGTTTTCTTTCAATAATTTTTCTTTCATTATCATTTACTGGTGTTTCACGTTGTATACATTCAGCTTCAGGTTTTAGAAGTTTTTTTATGAATTGTATATTACGTGCCGACTCGTTTCCTTCTTGATCGACTACAATGATTAAATTTCGCATTCTTTCTTTAACTATATATTTTTTGTTTAAATATTTTGATTCTAATTTTCCTCCCGGTTTATGACGTTTAACAAGAATCTGATCTCCTACTTTAATGTCATTACTCTTTTTTGCATGATGTTTCATATCAAAATATTCTTGTACTTTCTTATAGTTTTTATCTTGACGTTCTATCACTTCTTCTTTATAGGGTGATTTTTTAGTTATTATTTAAGGAAACATATTTTTGATATTTCTATTGAATAATAACGTGGCTGGTGGTTTGCCAGTTGTAGCATGAGGTGCGCATCTATAATTTCGAAGCATGCTATGAAGTTCCTCTCTCCAATTTTTCCCCACAAAATAAGTTGTTTTAACTGTTTTTCCTGTAACTTGTATAAATTTTTCTACGATACCCTTCGCTTGCGGATATCGAAGCGTTATTTTAATGTGTTTTATGTCATTATTTATCTTATTATTAATCTCCTATAGCAAATAAATACTCTCCTGACAATAATGGTCCAAAAAAATCCATTGCTAACTCATCCCAAACATGTTCTAGTAAATTCGACGTTTTTATTGGTTCAGGATTTGGAACACGTGAACTTGCTTGACATCCCAAACACCTTTTTAACATATGCTTCTTTATCGGTATTCAAAGTGACCCAATAAACATTTTGTCGCAATAAGCCTTTGCATTTTTCTACACTTAAATGTCCGTCATGCTCAATTTGTTACACTCTTTTTTAAAGGGTCTTTAGTAGAACAATTTTTTCTCCTCGTAATAGAATTTCTTCGTGATCAGTTAAATCATTTTGAAATATACGATACGGTTCAAGTATTGGATTGTCATGCCATTTACCCAACAACAACGCTGTTTTTACTGTTATTGAACTGATGTCTGTTGCTGTCTTCGTTTTTATATCTTCGAGTGATATTGAATTGGGTGCCATTTTTGTCACTAAAAAATTTACACATGCTGCAACTTCATTTTTATCTGACTCACTATGTATTTCATTTAGAGTACAGTTTCTAGAGATAAAATCTGCAATATTCTCTTCTCCTTTTTGATATATTACATCGGAATCGTGTGCCTGTAATTTGATTTGCCATCTTGCAATACGTGCATTTAATTTAGAACCAGAACAAAAAATGAACTTGAGAATTTAAAATTTTTTTCCATATAAATACAAATGTAACTTTTCATTAGCCTATACTAAGACAAAAGCTTCCTTTTCTGTAAGACTGTATTATAAATCAGCTGCGGTTAATGATCTACTTATGTAGCAGATTGGTTTGATCCATGTTCCTTCTTTTTGTAAAAGTATTCCACCTATGGCATGATACAGTTAATTACTGATGCTTACTAGCATCAGTAATTAACTGTACTTCTTTGCGCGGATCATCCCAGTGGGCACGGAAGTAAAAAAGACGTCTTTTAAACGTCTTATACACGTTTTGGACGTCTTTTGAACGTCTTTTGAACGTTTTGGACGTCTTTTGAACGTTTAAAAAACGTCTTTTTTAGGTCCAGTGCCCACTGGGATAAAAAGCTAAAAACGGATTTACTTGATAATTCACGTTTAAGCATGTTGAAAACGTAATTTTTTTTTTTCCGACTTAAATTTTGAATTTTTCTTTAATAGTTTCCGTAGTACTGATGTTTTTCACTAAAGTCTTTAATAAATCTTGATACATATGAATAAACCAAAAAAACTTCCAAACTCACTGAACGTTAGTGATCTTGCATTCTTGATAGTTTCTACTTTGTTTGGATCGGAATTAATACTATTTTTAGATATTTCAATACCAAAAATTTTTATTTCTCTTGAGCAAAAATGTACTTTTTTTATTTAACTTTAGACCTAATGTCCTTGTTTTGATGAACAAAAGTTCTAACTTTCTTAATAAGTCTTGTTCGTCTGATGCGTACATTATAAAAATCGTCATTAATAAAATTTACTCCCTCTATTCTACCATAGCTTTGCTCCATAGTTTTTTGAAAAAATTGTTGATCCCATACACTAATCTTTTGAAAACTCCCTCAACTGTTTGAAAACTTTTAATTTTTCTTGATTTGATATCCAACTCTAGTTAAGAATAAGCTTCCTTCATGTCTAGTTTAACAATGTTTTTGAACCATTTATTTCATTTATTAGCGATTTAAATCTTTCACGTTTAATTGTTTTGTTCATAGTTCTAGCATCAAGACATAACCTTACTGTCTTTTTTGCATTTGGTACAATTACAAAATTACTTATTCATTCTTGTGGTCCTTCAACTTTTTCAATAATGTCTGCTTCTTGAAGTTGCTTTAACTCTGCTCGAATGTCTCTTCAAAAGTGAGGATAACGACGCAAATTTTGCGCAACTGGTTGTATGTTTTTGTCTACATAAAGTCTGCATTGAAAGGTTTTTAATTTACCATGTCCTTCGAATATGTTTTGGTATTTTGCAATTAACTTTGTCAAACTATTTTTGAATTTTAAAGTGACTTAACTATTTGAATTGATATGCTCATAACTATTATTATTTCAATTCGTTGGAAGTTTGATTTTATCATCATTGTTTTTACACACGTTAAATTGCTGAACAGTTTCATCTGACTTATTATCCACTGAATTTATATAATTGTCTTTGATAATCACAAACTTTACACTTTCTGCAATTTTTAAAATGTTCAGTTCCTTAGCGGTTTCAATTCCCATTATATTTCCAACATTATTTTTCTCTACGATATATATATTGTTAGTAGCTATTTTGTTTTAAGCTTCAATTTCACCTTTGAATCCACCTATTTATTTTGAAGGCTTCGAAGTTTTGGAAATATGGTTGTTGATGATTTCTTGATTATTAAATTAGGATTGTTATTTCTATTTCTTTCAAAAGTTTTTTTATCAATAACGTTCACACTGGAACCAGAGTCAATAATCATTTTTATCGTGACATTTTCCACTATTACATATATTGATTTTGTTTTATTAGATTGTCTTTTTCGAGTTGAACTACATGTCAGGACAAGCGTTTCTTCTAATTCATTTTCTGAGCTGTGTTCACTTTTAGCTTTATTATTTATTTTATTAACTTGTCGGATTGTCCTATACAATGGTTAAAGAATATTTCGTCAACAAATAACTAAATAATTTTTCTTTTGACATTTAAAACACATTTTTCCAATAGCTTTACAATTATTTTAGTGTTCAACAAAGTATTTCTTTCCTCATCAAAATAAGTTAGTTTTTCTTTTTTGTCTATATAATCATTTCGGCTAGGTCTCAATTTAAAGTTTGTCGTTTATTTTCTTCAACTGAAAAAAGTTTGCTTTTCTAAATGATCTACTAAGTCGATTTTCTCTGTGCATTCATTTGCTTTTTAATCAGACATTTCTTTTGCCTTTTGTTCTGACACTTCCATGTTTCGACCAATTTCAACACATTTCTCGAGATTTGTTTCTCTATCTTTAAGGAGTTTTTGTTTTGGTTTTAAAGAATAATACGATTATATAAACTGATCTATTTTTTGCCTCTGTAACATTTAGAAAGGCACAATACTCCGTTTTTTTTATAATCGCGTAATGAAACTTACTGTACTTTCCTCTTGATTTTGCTTGATTCTTGTAAAGACGTAACGTTCGTATGTTATATTCTTTCTTGGACTAAAATACTAATCCAGTTTATTACACATTGTCTTATATTGATCGGTGTCAGTTTTTTTCAGGGTTTTATAGATTTCTTTTACATCCTTCACTGCTAGATGCAGAAGTAACGCCTTTTTTTTGCGCGTCTTGGGTGACTACAGTTGCAAATAGATATAACTCAAAATCTTCTTTCCATGTTTCCCACTGTTTGTCTAAATTAGTTGTGTCGTTTTGATTTATGATAAACTGTTTTACTCTAGTTAAATATATAACTACAAACTCTTATTTTATTTGTGTTAAAGATTTATAATAATAACATACATATTTACAACTAGTATTATATAAACAACCATAACTCACTTCAATATCTCTTTAACTAACGCACGAGTTCTAATGCGTTCCACATGAGCGCACTCTTACCAATCACAATGTTATTTATTTCGTTACCAACTCTTAACAAATTCGCGGTG
The DNA here is from genome assembly GCF_022113875.1 of Hydra vulgaris. NCBI lineage: Eukaryota > Metazoa > Cnidaria > Hydrozoa > Anthoathecata > Hydridae > Hydra > Hydra vulgaris. The sequence goes on along the minus strand of NC_061170.1, from coordinate 31,108,859 downwards.
CAAATTTTAAGAGCTGCTAGTGCCATTTGACAAAATTTATATCCTGACCAAGGCATTACTAGCGAATGCACCAAAGGAGATATCGTTTTTGATAAAATATATTTTTTACTCTCTAGTTTCTAATAAACGTCCTCCCCCCCCTCCCCCCATGTTTATTATCCTTGGATATTTTTTCCATCCAAACGCTTAAAAATAGTGTTGAACCGCAGGCTACATTATGCCGCATAGAATACAACAAAGAGTGTCGACGCCGGCTATACTAACACTATGTGGCTTTAAAAGCCACACTCAGTGTTGCATTCGTAAGGCTACAATGAATGTAGACTTGAAAGCCACACTTTGTGGCTTTTAATGCGACACTTTTGTAGAAACTTTTTTCACAACCGCCGCACTTAATCATTGGCCATATATATACGCTCTTTTTGCGCGACAAAACCATCCTAAAAAAACCTTAATATAAGCGCTGCGCTAAATGCAACACTATAGTTTATACACTAATCTGTGTTTTTCTAGACTTTTTCTTATAAATATTTTGATTTTTTGTAAGTATTTTAATGCATGATTTATTCCGTCCATTTAGGACTTCACGTACTATGAATATAACCGGGCACAATTAAATAATTCAAATAAAGTTTGTTATTTATATCATATATTAAACATTATTTATATCATATATTACACATTGTCATTTAGGGTCATATACTAAATTACACATGTATATAATATTGGTTTACATGAAATAACGGAATGATATCACAATAAAATAATAAAAACTGAAATATAAATTTTATTATAACTTCGAGTCAATGCATTGTTAAAGTATTTCTTTTAAGTATATAAACTCAGTTCAAACTCAATTCAGTAAATAATAAAGTAAGAATAAGTCTTAAAACCTTTATATGCAAAAGCGAAGTTTAAACTTTGAAAAATAGATATCGCAGTCAGAGAAGAACCGTATGTCAACATTTTGTGTTTTTTTTTTTTTTTTTTGTCTATTATCAATAAATATACAGAAGTTTGTGTTCCATAAATATACCACACCAATAAAATTTTAGGAACTATTTAAATAATCTGTCGAACTTTCTGGCAGAAAGTCAACGCGAATTAAAATTTAAAACTTGATTTTCTTGGAAACACAAAAAATGGACATACGGCCTCTTGGTTCTCGGGTGACGATATAACAAAAATAAACGAGAAAGTGTTAAAAATACTTTTTTGTTTCACAAACATATTGCTTAATTTAATGTTAAACTTTTGGCAATACTTTCTTTGAAAGGAATTGACGATAACTCTTTTGTTGTTTATTCGAAGCAAATTTCCCAGAAATCCATATACACAAATAAGTTCATGAGGAAAATTGAGATTAAATACATAATAAAATACAAACAGCAGCTCAAACGCAAAACTAATACTCGGTACGGCATCCAAAAGTATAGCTGTATTATCGATTTATAGTTAGAGTTATAATTAGATTTATAAATAGAGTGCCGCAACACTTGAATAAAATCGGTTGGAAAACTTTCTCCTTCTATAAGTTAAAGGAGCTTTCAAGAGATGTACCTAAATGTTTAAGTAAAATTTTAAAAATGCAGAAAATACAAAGCTCATAAAAGTAATACTTTTTGATTATAAACCAAATTCAACTTAAAAAAAAAAAGTATAGAAAAAATCTACATCAATTTCTCTATAAAACAAAGCCAAAATTGCATCAAGATCCATTCTTGGACACTTCTTGCCCATCTGTAAATAAAAATAATGTAAAATGCTGTAAAAATTTACATTTAAGTTATAAAGTTTTTATTTATTCATTCTCCCCACTTTGGGTAATAAACATATATATACCTTCATTATATTCGTCTTCTGTCAAAGTATTTTTGAACATTTGATCTCTTGCTAATAACAAAATGTTTTGTTTGCAAGTGCTAAAGCCATCATGAAATGTAATATTACTTGATACCTCTTCAATGAAATAAAACTATCTTTGAAAATCCCTCATTAGTTTCATATCTAAGATGGCCCATGTTGCATGTTTCAAGAATTACAAAAAGAGAATCCTTTTTTAAGTGTTTATCTTGTTTATACAATGTGTCCAGAAACTTGAGTGGCCCATGGCAATGTATAACGCTACTTTCAAACTTACTCTTAAACAATAATAGAGTGGAATCATATGCTGCAATGTCATTTAAAACTGATAAAGCAGCATTACCAACATCACCGCTCGAAACAACAGAAAATTTTGAAAAATTTAAGGAAAAATAGCTTTGAAAAACTATTTCGAGCACTGCAATATAGGAAACTAATGATTATGAAATATTGTTAACAGAAACAATTACTTCAAGTATAATATAATAAGGAACACTGCTGCTTGTTCGAAATGAAGAAATTAACGAACTTCCCCAATACTATTATGACGTTGTAGATGATTTAGAAAAAAAATCAATAGTTTCAAAAAAGCATCACATATATAGCAAATAAACTCTTTTATACCTTTTATGAGAAAAAAAACACTATATATATATATATAATATATATATATATATATATATATAAATATATATATATATATATATATATATATATATATATATATATATATATCTATATATATATATATATATATATATATATATATATATATATATATATATACATATTATAGCGCTATAAATCATAGTTGCCATTGTGCATTTATTCCATATATTAATATAATTTTATTAGAGTGCTTTCAGAGGTATGATGAAATTATTTAATACATTATTTCAACATGCAACATGACGAAAAATCATAATCATAACTAATAAAAATCATTATTGATATATTATGCAATAATGATGTTTATTAGTTATCTCAGCAAAAAAAAAAAAGATGTACACCATGTAAAGTATACCTTTATGGTATACATATATATCTCGTTGTTATCATATGATAATTAAAACAGTTGTTGTTAATATAACTAAAGTGCTGCTATTTTAATTAAAATGACACCGTAATTAAAATGACACTTCATAATAATGTTGTTAACGCAAATAAATGTTGTTAACTAAAATAATTGTATTAACATAGCTAGTTATGTTTTTTTTTATAAAAAAACTTATATTTATATTATGTTATTATTTTATTTATATAAAATAATAACATTTGTCTAAATAAATAAAGTTACATAAGTTAAACTAATTCATTTAGTAATGTACTACAAACCGAAAGTCTTACCTAATTTTTAAACATTGCAATCTATATTATAATAACAAGCTTAATTTTAACCACTTCTGAGGTTTAAAACGTAATCAATTTTCCTCCTACGCCTTAGTTGTGGACTAATAATCATACTTAACTCAGTAGGCCAAAGACATTTTTTATACGTCTAAAATACGTATGAACACATTGTAATAGGAGTTTTACACGTCTCTAACTCAATGCAACTAAGGCATAGAACTAACAAACTCGTAAAAAAAAAAAGCTGATAATTTAAAACAAAGCTAATTGGTTGTTAGTGGCAAACCGAAAAACTTTAAAGTTATTTATGCAAACAAATAATTCGTATGAAAAGTAATTTATTTATAAAGTTTACCGCCTCTGTTTTTTAATTGTTTACGCATTCTGAGTGGAATAATTTATTATTTCAAGATGGCCGAATAAAACCCGAGTATTTCAATAAATGATTGTAAATACCGAAAACAGATTTTTAAATGGGACTAAAAGTTAAGATTATTTATGCAAAAATAATTTTAGTAGAAAAATTAACACTTCCATACGTTATCTAAAATTAACGTGACGTTATTGTTATATATACTCATTTAAGTGTGGTATTGAAAATAATAACTTCAATTTTTATAAAATAATGGTTTTTCATGGATAATTTTCCCAAATAATGTCTAATTAGAAATGTCAAGTTACATTCATTGAAAACAAACACCAATACGAACTTTTATGAAAAAATCAAATTCATAGACTTATCTATAGCCAAGGCTCAAGGTACTTTATGTTGAAAATTGCATCTTTTCTAAATAAAACTACGCTTGACGATTTGTTATAGTTACATTACTTTTACCAGATTATAATAATGATTAAAACAATATTTCCATGCATACCAAATATGTCATACTTCTTGATGAAAAAACTTACATATACTGTAATTGAAAAAAAAATTTTCAATTACAATATATGTTATTTTTGTTCGAAAAGACGTGTACCAGGCCTTAGTTGCATTGAGAACACATCTTGTGCCCACTGCAAAATCGCAATAAAATTATAGCAATTAAAACATTAATAGAAAAAATTTCAAATGACATTTGTATTTCATATGTTATCTTATATTTTATTTTTAAGTCAAAAATATATGTATAAAATAATTAAAAAAATATATGACTTTATAATATTTAGCAAGAATAAATACCCGTTTAGAAAAAGGTTTTTTAGTTTACATTATTCACATACACATAAAGTGGTAAACCTTAAAAACATCGTTTTTTACCACCAATATGAGGTACTTAAATTCAAACACAATCAGTTTAAATTATTTATCTATACGTTTGACTTATTTTTTATTTTAAATCTCTTTTATCGCGCTATATTTGCTTATAATTAATAATTAAGTTTTTTTTATTAATTTATATATTTTCATTACTCTGGTTTATGAAAAATATATCATTTACATCAATTGATTTTTATTCATTTTTTAGTTTTATATTTTATATCGTTTGTTAGTAGCTATTCTAATATAGTAGTATAAAATATAATAATAACTTCAAAGTTTATTTTTCTTGACATTAAACTAAAATTTAAATAAATAATTTTTATAATGACACAACCAACATGGTGCGCAACAAAACCTTTTCATATAAAAATGGAAATCTATCTTATACTTTTGGTATGGAAGTTCATTTTAAATTGTATAATGTATAAAGTAAAACAGGGTAAAGTGAAATAGCGGGTAGAATGAAATAGTTATGACAATGTTTATTCTTTCGCTTTTAATTAACTATGGAATAACTTTTGCAAATATTTTTTGATTATATTGTAGAGAGTATTTTTCTGAGTAAGATTGTATAAAATTTTATTTTTAATAAAAAAAATTTGTGGTGGGGTTGAACGAAATATGCTAATAAATAAATAAATACGAAGCAATAGCTTATTTCTTAAAAGCGGCTTTTTTTATTAGGTCTCAAGTGACCAATAAATCTCCAAGAGATTTATATATATAAATTGGAAATATTTTCTTAAACTTAATTGACTTGCATTTTCCATTACATCATAAGCTCCACAAAATATTCAACAGAAGCACAATAAAAATTAGTTACAGCTGCATGCCAAATATTCGATCAATAATTAATTCACACAACCAACAAATTTTGCGCAACAAACTTACCGATAATGATATAAACTGCAACTGCATTAATAAAACCACATGCTCGTTAAATAATCAACGTCTATCAAAAAATGTTGTTTATAAAGCCACTTTAGAATCACCTAATACCAGTCTTACCGAAAAATCCTACATCGGAATTAGTGAAAACACATTCAAGCTCAGATTTGCAAACCATCTTAAATCATTTAATGCAACCAGGTATAGGAATGATACGGAACTTTCCAAGGAAATCTGGAAACTTAAAGACGCGGGTAACATGCCTATAATTAAGTGGATCATAATTAAAAGATGCCAATCTTTTAACCCATCTACAAAAAAGTGTAACCTTTGCATCAATGAAAAGTATTTTATTATGACTTTTGATAGCCGACTACTACTTAACAAAAAAAGTAAATTGGTTTCTGCTTGTAGGCATAGGAAAAAATTTTTACTATCTAACTTTGATTCCGGCGATTAGCAAATATCGGATCACGTACAATTGACGTCAGATGCCGTTGCAACGCTAAATTTGTATTTTTTATAACGGTTTCATTTATATATATATATATATATATATATATATATATATATATATATATATATATATATATATATATATATATATATATATATATATATATATATATATATATATACATATATATATATATAGATATAGATATGTATATATATATATATATATATATATATATATATATATATATATATATATATATATATATATATATATATATATATATAGATATAGATATGTATATATATATATATATATATATAAATATATATATATATATATATATATATATATATATATATATATATATATATATATAAATATATATATATATATATATATATATATATATATATATATATATATATATATATATATATATATATATATATATATATATATATGTATATATGTATATGTATATATATATATATATATATATATATATATATATATATATATATACATATATATACATATATATATATATATATATATATATATATATATATATATATATATATATATATATATATATATATATATATATATATATATATATATATATATATATATACATATCTATATCTATATATATATATATGTATATATATATATATATATATATATATATATATATATATATATATATATACATATATATACATATATATATATATATATATATATATATATATATATATATATATATATATATATATATATATATAAATATATATATATATATATATATAAATATAAATATATATATATATATATATATATTATATATATATATATATATATATATATATATATATATATATATATATATATAGTAGAAAATAAAACTACGTGATTTTCACAAATTTAAGTTTCATGCTATGCTAGTACAAATTATAGATGGTAGTATTCGATAGATTCGATTCGATAGATAGAAGTATTCATTATACATATATATTGAATAGTAAAATATCGGTAGAGATATTCAATATAGATATTTATTAAATGTATATATATTAAAGAATAATTAAGGTATATATATAGTGATACTGTTATTATATCCATATCAATACTAATTAACATATCTAAAAACAAACACATTTGGAAAACATCAAGCTGAAATACTCTTTCCGTGATTCGTATAAGATGTTCTATGTGATTTAAAATATTAGGGGGAGTTAATTTGTTTCGCCGACAGGGGTTCACTTATTTGAAGGGGAGTTAATCTATTCCAAGTTAGATTAACTCCCCGGATAACTTTTTACACGACGGGAATTAATTTATTATGTAGGTTAATTTATTTCGTATAACCGGCCTACGTGTTTTTGTTTGCTACAATTTTTTTTGAGTTCAGTGTAATTAGTGCTACCCCAGGCAACGTTACAGTAAGATTATAGTTGTGTATAAACGAAAAATAATTTTTTTAAAAATATTTTTAACTAAGAAACAGATTTTTTTTGATATAACATGGAAATAATTTTTGAGATCTTATTTTCTATATACTTAATATGGAACTTTCATGACAACTTTTTTTATCTAAAAACACTCCTAGAAAGTTTAAATTCAAGTTCCTTTTCTTTATTATCAGGGACTACCTATAGTCCGGGACGCAGAGCATCGAATCGATGTGAAATCGACGAGAGGGCTGACTTTAGCGCCGTCAATATACCAACATGTAATGTTAATAACTTAAATTAAAAGAATGGTACTTATAGATTATTGATAAGCTGCAAAAAATGTTGAACAATTTAGATTATATAATGAATTAACTTTAATTAATTTATTTTTTTTTAAACCTTTTTATAGTACTTTTAAAGTAGTATGTTTATATGATGATTGTATTGCAATTATAAGTATGACCACTTAAATATTTTATGATAAAAAATGAACAATTGTAACTTAATATTCTTTTTTTTTTTTAGTACTAAACTTTAGTTAGTACTAAAAAAGTTACTTTAGTGTAAAGTAACTCAAGTTACTTTAGTATAAAGTAACTCAAATTATTTTAGTCTAAAGTAACTTAAGTTACCTTAGTCTAAAGTAACTTTAGTTTAGTACTAAACTAAACCTATTTTTAAGGTATAACATTTAAAAAATATTAATTTTAATCTCTGTTTTAAAATAAATTTATAAAACCATTACAGACATGCCTAGATAATGCTTAGTAGGTAATTGTTATGGAAATTATGAACGTACAAATGTTAAAGCTTACAAATTTCCAAGTGAGAAAGAATAAAGTGGAAAATGGTTAGCAGCTTTACCAAATAAAATTCAATCGCCAAAGGACAATATGGGTGTTTGTGAAAAGCACTGGCTTTTGGGATGTAGTATGCACTATCCAAAAAGATCTAAATATCAATTCAAATATATAAACAAAAATTTCAAATCAATGTTGTAGTTATACTTGTAAGCTTTATTTAGTTCAAACTCAACAGATAATCTAAAATCAATGGAAACTTTTTAGATTCCATCAGATCCTCCTTCACTATTTCCTGGGTGTTTTCCTTCAATGTTACGATAAACAGGCAAAACATTTCGTCAAACAAATTTTGGAAAAATTTTAATTGAATCAAGAAAATCATTTTGTGATGAACTCAATTCTTTCAACAAGATTGATAAAATAAAAAATTTGAAGTCAAACAGTTTCTTACATATGTAAAGTAGCGGTAAGAAAATTTTTTTTTTGTTAGTATTACTAATAAAATAATTATTTTAAAAATTTCAAGGTTTCCTGATTGTTTCGTTGTTACAAATGCATCGGATCTGACTGTTTTTAATATGACATTTTTGCGTCCAACTTATATGGACACGAAAATGTCATAATAATAACAGTCAGATCCGATTTGAGTGTGAGTATTGATTGTAACAGAAACTAATATTTCTGTTATAATCAATACTTACACTCAACAGTTACATGCTTATATCAAACACTCACAAATTCATTGCAATGATATTTTAGGGTTTTCTCACAAACTCACTCGGTGGTCGCAGTTAGAAGCAATTATTTCAAGAATGATGTCATCTAAAGCCTAATTAAGCGAGGAACTAAAACCATATATTGCTAGAGATTGAATGTACATATGGAGAAAAATCTGATAAAATAAATTTTTTGATTGAACAACTACAACTGCAGATAACGCCTGTGAGAGGTAAACGTTACTCTACGCTAGTTGTACGACAAGCTTTAGAACAATACCTTTCAAAAAGATGTTGTTATCAAATTCTTTGTGATACACTTTCATTCCCACATCCAAGAACTCTTAAATTAAAAAACGGCAGAATCGGTGAAGTAGGAACACAAAATGAAAGTGAAGAATGTATTAAAAACATTTTGAAATATATTGATAATATACTAGAAGTAAGCAACCCGTAATACGGGTTAGTAGTAAATAAATCATTACTAACAATTTGATATTTATTTACTTTCTCTAATAAAATATAAATTTAATTATACAGAAAACAACCCGTAATACGGGTTAGTAGTAAATAAATCATTACTAACAATTTGATCTTTATTTACTTTCTCTAATGAAATATAATTTTATTTATATATTTTTTTAGTTGAGCTCACTTTTATTTTTCTTGGCTTCTTAGTTTAAGAGAACTTTTAGCTTCATTAAAGATAAAGTTAACCATTTCTTTTACAATGTTCAGACATTGAATGCGCAAATCACAACCATGTAGTAGTTTAAAATGACTTGAATTATATGCACCGAATATCGATGTCAAATTTTCAAATTCCGTAAAATTGTTTAGGTAAATATTGGGAATATATTCTACTCTTAATTTTGCTTTAAGCTGAGTCGTTTCTTTTTTTTTTTAACTTTTCATTTTACTGAGTGAAGAGCTTAAAAATATGTCACTATCGCACCTAAACTTTTCAATGTTATTAATATACTTTTTAAATATTTTTAAAACATCTAAAATATTACACCCAAACTTGTAGGCATAGAAGTTGGATATCCGGAAAAATAAGTTGAAAAATATATTGCAATTCCAAAAAGGGCTTACCCTGCATACGGATCCTATATTATTATGATAAAGATTATTATTAAACCAACCTTTTTTTTAATTAGTAATCCAGCAGAAACTTGTTTATAAAAAAACAATAAAGGTATATATGGATTTACTTTAATAGCTAACGTGTATCAACATATTTATTTCAGTATACATGCAATCCATATTTATACTAATTTTATAAAATGTCCGAAATACATTTTGCCTTAACTTGGCGTTAAATTATTCGTTTTATTTCATTAATTTTTTTATAGATCAGATTAATAATAAAAGCAATTGGATTTTACTCAATATTTTTGAAGTAATTATTTTTGAAGTAATTATTTTTGAAGTAATTATTTTTGAAGTAATTATTTTTGAAGTAATTATTTAGCTTTAATAAAATTGATAAAATCATATAAGACAGTTTAAAAATATATTTAAACCTTTGTTCACTTTTTGAAAATCCGTAAAAAAGCAAGTATCAAGTTTACATATCTTTAAAAGAAATTTATTTACATGATATATAGTTAAATATGTAACAAAAATATTTTAAAACAGAAGCATATATAAAACACATTTCTCTTAAAAAAACAAAGTTGAAGCCACCATTTACAGCACCGAGGAGCCAAGCATAGCCTATTGTAAAGAAAACCATATCAAATAATTTAAAATATTTATTACCGATAGGGACGACAATTAAACATATTTAAAAAGCTACGTGATTCCATATTAGTAGGATTGTTATAGAAAAGTATATTAAAAAAGTATATTTAAAAAAACGTGTATTAAATATATAAACAGATTTTTAAAAACTACCTAATTTTGTAAGCATTTTGCCAATGGTGTTCAATTTTAAAACCAATATCTTTAATGGAAAGCCGACTTGTTTAACTAATCTCATTCAAAGAATAAAATTATAAACACTTAAAGATAAAAAAAAAAAAAACGAATAAGATATAAACAATCGTACTATAGTATTATATAGATAAGTAAATATATATGAAAAAAAACAACAACTCGAAAACAGTATACTTGTTTTTGATAACCTATTGTGATACTGCAGCAGTTGCTGTAGGGATGCAGCTGTTCTTTTCGGTGTTGTTCAAAAACGTAATTTTTATGTTGGCTTTTAGTAAACTTTAGTTTAATTTAAAAGACATCACAACGGATTTAAAAAAACTCATAATAAAAAAAGCAAAACATAAAATGCTTCAAGGAGCCAAACTATAAACATAAAAGATGAAGAATCGAATCTAGATAAATAAATTGTATTTATATAGCTAAATATATTGCCTTGGGTTTTAGTAAATTTTAAAAGCAGTGAGTTCAATAAATAAAACATACTAAATAATTGTTTTTAACAAAAGAATGCAGCAACATAATATTATGATAATTGGATAATGAATCAATTCAACTTTCGACTTTAGATTTTAGGGAGGGGTATTTAAGAGGGCTTTAAATTTGAAGTCAGGTTTAATTGGTGGGAAAACAATTAAAATTTTCATTACAAAAGATCAAAACAAATCAAATATACAACATAATATATATTTTAAAAAAAAACTACAAAATTAAAGTTAATTACAAAATTAAAAAAAAAAACCGAAGAAAAAGCAGCAACCAAAAAGTCATAAATATCTCTACTGATAGAAGACATTTACAACCTTTTGTTTGCTGTTTTTTCTTCGGTGTCTCCCAACACCCCGGTATGGATGAGCCCTTCATTTAAAGGAGGGCTCATCCATTCCGCCATTATCTTTCCGTTTGATGAAGGACCTCTCTGAGAGAGGTCCCGGGTGTTGGGAGCGGTAAATTTTATAATCGTCAAATGATAAGGAATCTAGCGAACTTATAATTTAATTAACACAGCCCTATCAGCTATACTTCCACCAGACACTAAAGACAAATATATACTTAAATAAATATAAAATAATCGATAAAAAAATGTTAACATATAAATATATACATATTTAAATAATTGTTTTACCCATCCCCCTCATTTCATCCATAAAGTTGTCTAAAGTAAGAAAAAAATAACTAAAGCTAAAAATACAACTATAAACTAAACCAAAACTATAAACTAAAGTAAACTTTAAATCTTCTAAATATTAATGCTTTATTTATTAAACTAAACTAATCATAATTTATACTTAGTTTTTGTTCCAACTCCCCTAAAAGAAAGTATAAAACTTGATTTTTTAAAATTCCAGTTGCAGTACAAATAAACAAATTCCTATTAACAAATATCTAATAGCAAAAACACTGACTTATTTGCTTCATACATAACATAAAATACATAACTTCATCTAGCCTATCATTCATTTCAATGTCATCATTTTGATTAAACATATTTATCAAAGCAACACTAACTATTTCTTTTTTTTACTCTCTAAAGTTAACAATAAAATAAAAAAACTAAATAAATAACTAAAACAATTTTACTCAAAAAATTAAAAAAAAAATTTCTCAAAACAAATATAAAGAATCCAAACTAATGCAAAATAAAATTAATTTGCCATCATCAAAAGTAATAAAGGTTTCTTAAGTTTATTTGATAGAAGTTAAGAAAAACCTGCAACCATATTAGCAAAATTTTAATACAAAAAGATAAAATTTATTCTGTTTCTAATAAAAGAAAAAAAACTTAGAAACAAACAACATATTTTCGCAGACAGCGTCATATGGCATGCCTTGGGAGAAAACATTGAACAAAACGGGTAATAAAACTTATTAACGCGTTATGTACAATAGAAAACGGGTTATTAACGCAGGTTTATAAATTTTTATTCCCCAACACACTATTACGCTGCGGCAACTCCAAGGATATACATAGTTATATATATATATATATATATATATATATATATATATATATATATATATATATATATATATATATATATATATATATATATATATATATATATATATATATATATATATATATATATATATATATATATATATATATATATATATATATATATATATATATATATATATATATATATATATATATATATATATATAATATATATATTGTATATATATATGTTCATATATATATAATATATATATATATATATATATATATATATATATATATATATATATATATATATATATATATATAAAGAGAGAGAACATATATATATATATATATATATATATATATATATATATATATATATATATATATATATATATTCATATATATATATATATATATATATATATATATATATATATATATATATATATATATATATATATATATATATATATATATAATAAAGAGAGAGAACATATATATATATATATATATATATATATATATATACATATATATATATATATATATATATATATATATATATATATATATATATATATATATATATATATATATATATATTATATATATATATACATATATATATATATATATATATATATATATATTATATATATATATATATATATATATATATTTATATATATATATACATATATATATATATATATATATATATATATATATATATATATAAATATATATATATATATATATATATATTTATATATATATATAAAACATATATATATATATATATATATATATATATATATATATATATATATATATATATATATATATATATATATATATATATATATATATATATATATATATTTATATATATAGAACATTTGATATATATAATATATATAGTATATTTGATAAATAAACCTCTACAATTTTTTTGGTTCAACAACTTGAATATGATTAATAATAACTCTGTAAATATAAATTTTCTAATGATCTAAATCTTTATAAATTAGATATTTTATTTTATATCTTAATTTTAAATTAAATAAATTATATTTATCTTAACTATAAATTAAATCTTTATAAATCAGATATAAATAGAAAAACAAACATATAATAACACAATTATATGTTTGTTTTCAAAGAAAACAGATATATATTGAAAAGTATTTTTATTTCTTTTTAAAAATTTAAAAATGCTTTTAAACTTACTCCCTCCAATATAATTATATAATATATATATAGTATATATGATAAATAAACCTCCACAATTTCCTTGGTTTAACAACTCGATTATGATTAATAACAACTCTGTAAACATGAATTTTTTAATAACCTAAATAAATTACAGATAGACAAACATAAATAACTCAATTAAATCCTAAACCAAAATTCATTCATGCAAGACAAATTATTTTATATTTATTAAAGAGCCAGAAACATATTTTTTTTCATAGAGCAAAAGTATTAACAATATTAAAGATAAATTTTATATATATCAAAATTTTTAATAAAAATTAAATTAAGATAAATTTATAACAAAATGTTGTCATGGCTTTTATTCTAATAACCAAAACTATGTGAAAGCATGAAACTACCCATAAATATATTTTAACGCTAGACACAATCTAAAAATTAAAGTAATCTATAACACGAAGCTTTAAATTTAAAATTACAATTTAAAAAAGATTACAATAAATTAGTTACTTTTAAATTAAAAATTTTAGATTATCTATAATTTTAAGCTACTAAAAATTATCTACTTAATATCAACTTGGACATTTTGAACTCGTACCATGAAAGGTTGAAAGGAAATCTTTAAGAAAGCACGCGGTAAAGAAAAGTCTAGAAACTACTTAAAAAGTGTATTTTACAGATACAGAACCGTACCGTAACTATAAAACAATACGCGTAACTATGCGCACTAATAATAATAATAACAATATTCATTCGGCTATTTATTATAGAGATAATATATAAATATATTTTTGTTTGAAACATTAACTATTTCGGAAAAACGTTGCTGCCTGCCATTTGATGAAATGTACGTGAAACCAAGTATGCGTTATTGTGTCTCGTATGGCGCCAGTTTATAATCTATCTGGAATTTTTGTACAAAATTTAATTGTTAAAATCATTCAGACAGTTGCTAAACTTGGTGAAGAAATTTTATGCCTAATTTCAGACAATCTTCCCACAAATTGTAGCATATACCCATTTTTTGCTTTAAGTTTAAATAAGCCATGGCTAGGTAATATTTGCAACCAAAGTATAATAATGCTTCATGATCCAGTGCACTTGTTTAAATCCATTTAAAAAAACTGGCTAACAGAAAAAAATTGGAACAATTCATCTTACACCAAAAAGTCAATTATTTAAAGGGTATTATTGGATGGATTTGGTAAGTTTATACGATAAAGTTGACAATCTTTCATACAAAGATTGTCAACTTTATACGATAAAGTTGACAAATCTTTCATACAAAGCTATTCATCCAGGTGTAATTGATTGACAAAACGTCACCCATACGTGTGCTGTTGTTAATGAAAAGACTGTAGCTGCCCTTAAAATTTGTGATTTTAATGAGATAAGTGAATTTCTTGAAAGAATATTATTGATATGGAATTACCTTAATATCAAACAAGAAGGTACGGACATACGTTTAAATGATCCACAATTAGAGCTTCATACATAAATTTGAAGGATAAACAACTTCAAGAGATTTTGACATTTGCTGAAGCTGTTGCAAAAGTGCTAGAAGGAAAGGGCTGGAAGTGGAATAAATCATTCACAAGTGAAACTAAAATTTTTTTGTCGCTTATGCTCTATGAAATCGTAGATTTAATCCGAAAATTGCTGAATGAAGATCATTAACATGTTCTTCCTGGAATATTTCAGACAGAGTGGTTAGAAGGAGAATTTGGAATATACAGGTAGTTAAATAATTTCTTACATATTTATAATCACATTGATATTGTTATTATTACATTTAAGCAGGGTTGGACTGGCACTGAAGGCAAAAATAAATTAAATCTTTAATCGTATAGTTTTGGATTATAAGTAGAAATAACTTTTCTGTTTTGTAACATCAAAAATGTTATTTTATAGAAATAACTACCATATTTGTTGTATTGTCTTTGCAAAATTGATGTATTTAAAAAATAAATAACTATTACTAATTTATATGTATTTTGTGTGGCAGGGGCTCTGGGGTAAATCCCTACCAACCCCCTTACCAGTCTGACCCTGCATTTAAGAACACTAATTTTCATATGTATCTTTAAATAAAGTTCAAATCATATAAAGTTTAGATTTATTTTTATGCCAGGCTGTTTTGTGGAGGCAGTTATCATGTTTTGGTTGAAAAGGATAAAAATAGTCTTCGTTTATAACACCTGAAATTGTTTAGTAAAATGGATGCTATGGGTGTACCTATTTCTCAATGCTCAATTATTCAATCAGAGTGTTTTCAATTAGATCTGAATGATGATGACATTAGTTATATTAATATGTCTGTCTCTTCAATCGATGCAATTTCCGAAGAGAAGAAAACGCTTATGTCCAGCATAAGTTTTCACCAAGTAATTTGTATCTGATAATTTTGTTACCAATGCATCTGAGTTTACTGAGTTAGTTTCTCGCGGTCGACTATGTCACCCAACTAAGGATTTATTTCAATATGTCAGGTATGCGTATTCTCTTTTTATTTTATTACCTAATGCAGAGATGCGGTTCCAGTGCGTTAGATACGTTTCTAAACTTTTTATAGATTTGTATAGAGCTTTACTTTTTATTTTACAATTATCACCAATCAACACAGTTTTTTTCACCATTTTGAATTGTTTTTTCAAGGTTCTAACGAAGTTGGATGACTCATCAGACAAATTTTTTTTTCAATATTGAAGACCGCAAAGTTAAAACGTTTTGCAAATAAATAAAGCAACACACAATATATGGTTAAAATGGTTATTTTTTAAATTGTTAACATTGTTTTAAATACAGAAGTTAGATCATTTTAGATAATATTTTTTTTTGTTATTGAATTTTATAGGTTCTTATATTTATAATTATACTTATTATTTATATTTTTTATATTTATTAATGTTTGAAGAATAATAAATTATGAATTAATTTTAATTTGTAATGAAATGATTTAAATGGTTTCAAGTAATTAAAGTTTAAAGTTTCTATTTTAAGTATTTTATAAGATCCTTCTGTTTTCTGCTTAAGATCCTTTGATTAACTACATAAGATCAATTTACTTACTAACTAAAGTTTTAAGTTACTAATCCAGGTCTTATGAAAATAAGATTTCTTTTTTGCTATAAATTGACAAAAACTTAATGAGTTATGAGATTAAGATATTATTTAGTGAGAAACAAAAAATAACTCTGAATAACTGTTAATATTAGTATCAAAACCAAATAAATGTTAAGCTTCTATAAAAGTTTTTGAACATATTCAACTTTCAGCCCTTTCGTCAATATCGCATGAAATCGATGTTGCGCGTCCCGGTATTTTAGTAGTCCCTGTTTATTATGTTATTAATTAAAAGATTAAACAATTTACAAGGAATATTGTTAGCCTCACTAGGTTTAAGGAATAAGATAGACTTTGTTTTCACTACATTTTATGAAGATCTGGCTACTTATAAACTGCTCGTTCATCTAATTTAATTCTTCGTTAAATTTTTTAAAAAGAACAATAATATCTTTGTGAGAATAAAATAAATTAGTTTCTTCGGCAAAAAAGGTAGTATTGAATTTTTTGATGCTTAATATGAGTCATTTATATAAGTAAAAATGCTTATGGTCTTAAACAAGAACCTTGGGGTACCCCACAAGTTATAAAGTTAGTTTTTAAATCTTTTGGTTCTTTACGTTTTACGTATAAGTTACTTTCTGTTAGCAAGATATGATTTATCAGCGAAATAAAAGTTATTATAAAATACAATTTAAGCCAAAGATTACTTTAATTTTTAACAATATATATGGTGTTAAAACTAGAAAATTATGCATAATTTTCTAGATTTTACTTAAAGTATCTCATGATTAACTGTGTCAAAGCTTTAAATAAATCAATAAAAAAATTAATTGTGTAGCAATCAATATTAAATTCATTTGATATATGTTTATTCAATTCAATAATTGCATGTTCAGTAAAGCGGTTTTTTTTAAAACCATATTGATTACAGTATAAAATCTTATTTTTAGTTAAATAATTATAAAATCTGTCATACATAATAAGTTTAATTACTTTAGAAAAGCAGGGCAAGACTGAAATAGGACTGTAGTATAAAATATTAGTCTCATCAACTGATTTGTGAATAGGTGTTATTTTTGGATTTTTTTATTTTTCCGCAACATGACCTGAGTTATTTGAGAGAATAAAAATATGGAATAATGAGCGTTCGAAAATATTAAAAACAGATTTCAATAATATTCACATTACTTTATTCAATCTTAATGTCCGGAGCAGCAAGTGTACAATGTGAGTCGACAAGTTAGGAAAAAAACAGAGGGCACAATGGAGTAGGCCCATTACAAGACTGTGTTGGAAAAGCGTCTCTTTTCACAATTGAGGAAGTGACTTGTGAAGAAAGAATTGCATGATATTGTAGACCTTGTTTTTATGCATAATGGAGCACTTCGCCATAAGGAGCGTAGAGTTCCCCAGTATCTGACTTCTGAGAGTGTTGACGTGTTACCATGGCCGGGCAATAACTTTTTTTGAATTTGTGCTCGATTCTTAAAACTGACATAAGGAAGACAAAGATTACAAACAAACATTAGCTAATAGAAGAGAATATTAGTTCAAAGAAATAAAATGTCGAACTGACTGGCAATTGCACATCTCGATTTCATTCTATGCTAGAAAGAATAAAAACACTTCTGAAAGTAAAAGGTTTCTTCATCAAGTACTAGATAACAGTCTCTGAATTGAACTTTCTAAAAACAGCGTTTTTAAATGCAATTTTATGCAATTTTGCGAGTGAATAAAAATGATTTTTCAAAAATTTGCTTTTTTGTGATTGATTACAATTACTTTAACCAACACTCTATTCTTTTTTGCTTCAAATATGTACGGCAAGATTGAATAAATTTAAAAATTTATTAAGTTTAGAAGAGGACTTGAACCTCCCAAAAAAATATATTGTTTCAATTGAGTTCAATATGCATTTCCATGAATCCCACACAAAATCCACATGAAACCCATTTGGGATAAGCATTTTTCTTTCACTGGAGATGACAGTGCACTATAACACTGAGCCGTTAATGATACGCATCTATGATGAAAACAAACCATTTTATTAATCTATTTTATTAAGCTCTACGTATGCAAAAAAAGTGCGCAATTGTATTCTACAAAATTAAGAGCCTAATATTTTTAAAAAAACAGAGCATTAATAAACTAGTAGAAAATCACTTGTCAAACTTTTTTTTTTTTTTTTTTTGTACAATTATTACAATATTTATTTAAATATATACAAGAAATAAATTACAGGTAAAAAATTCGTTAAATAGAGTAAAACTTTCACAATATTTAATAAATGAAACAAAGAACGCGGGCACTCTAGGTCTTGTCACCAAGAACCGCTAAAAAAAAAAATTACATTGCATTGCAGTACAATAATAATTACATTACATTACAGTACATGCAAGTAAAATAAAGTCAACTGATAAATTTGTTCAAAAAACAGTAAAATTTATATTAAAACATGTTTATAAAATACGTATTTACATAAACTTTATGTAACATATTACAATAAGCTTTCCGTAAAAAAAAAAAAAAAAATGAATATTTACACATACACGCAAAAATTGAGATTCGTCTAAGTTTTAAAAGTATATAAGTATATTTTCAGTGGAAAATATGAGATTTATGAGATTTAAAAAAAAAAAAATCAAACTTAGGTTCTTGAGAAATGCCTTTTGTAGTATTTATAATTATACTATTCCATAAAAATGGTCCTCGAAATGAAATAAAAAAACTTCCGAAAATGGTTTGAGAAAATGGTTGTCTAATTAAATTTTCATTCCTTAAAATATATTTATTTATATCGCTTTGCAAATACAAGCTGCGGAAAGAAACGGGAGATAAGTTGTTTTTACAGCAAAGAATATTACAAACATTTAGCTCGTATATATTGAGAGCTTTATTCCATATAAAAGAGGCTTTGCATGAGCAAAACGGTCCTTGAAATTTTTATGGCGTGCAACATGCTTCTGTTGCCCATATAAAGGTTCAAGTTTACCTTTATTTGTACTACCCATACCAATGTTTGCATAGTTTATATGACAATGAATTAAAGAGTAATATAATTGAATTAAGGTACGTTTGTTAAGATGGCTTCTTGTTTTGTATAAAATACCAATACTCTTTGAAAATTTACCGCACAAGTTAGTAATGCGGTTTTTCCAATTTAAATATTTTTGTCGATATAGACACCCAAAACTTTTGTCACTAAAACTCTTTTAATTATTATATTATAAGCAAGTTACTAGGCAGCAGGTGTTTTATTCCGTTTGGATGGAAAAAAATCTATTTAGTTTTATCAATATTTAATGATAATTTATTTAATTTAAACCGTTCAGAAACTTTTACTAGTTCAATGTTCATGCTGTAAAAAAGTGTTATAATGTTATTATGAGAAAGAAATAAGTTAGAACTATCAAACATAATTGTTGTTGGGTTAGAAGCTTTAGATAGATCATTAATATATAATAAAAATAAGAAAGGTCCTAAAATGGTTTCTTGAGGAACTCCACACTCCACATTCAACAAATTGGATGATACGCTCTGGTCCGCATGAATAAATTGCTTTCTAATACTAAGGTAGCCTTTTAGCCAAATTAAAATATTTGTTTTTTACTGTGTTTCTTCTATAAAAATTCATCAGAAATGAATGTTCATATTAATAAATCTTCAATTTGTACCAAGATTTATAAAACAGGAAGTCATAAATATTTATGCTAAATAGCTAAGATAATTATTAAGATTTTTTTTAATTGCAAAAAATCGATAAGTGATTTCTATATGTTTATTAATATATTTATGAACAAGTAGAAGTCACTTATAAATTTTTTTATTTTACATGGTTGTTTGTTAATAAATATTATTCATAAATCTGATTTCTACAAATTTAAAAAATAAACTTTATTCACTGTATGTATATATACATACAGTTAAAAAAGTTTAATTATTAAAACCTCTTAAAAACTTCAACTTACCTCTAAAAACTTCAACACTCATTAACCCTAAATCTTGGATGACCCACTATATTCAAAGCTTTTCAAAGTACGTCAAAAATATTTCAAAGTTGGTTTGTACATTGAATGGAGGAAGATAGCTACAGAGATAAATAAACTAAACATCAAAAGAAAAATATTTTATAACAAACGATGCATATCAGGCAACACTGGTTTTTGTAAAGAAGCAAAACAATAAGTCTCTAAATAAACCATCAATGTAATAAGTGTCTAAATAAACCATCAATTTCTAAAAATACATTTAAATACTAAACGATCATTATCATAATGTTTGGATAGATAAAACTATTTTTAATATCTCAATCTTTATTAACATAAATGCAGATCAATCTGCAAATCACATCATTACTTAAAATAATATTTTAACATAACTTAGCAAACTAAAGTCTGGATCACCAGGCCCTTATAATCTGTCCCCAATTCTGTTAAAATCATCCTGTTTCAAAATATCTGAATCACTCTGTATTCTATTTAATTAATAATTGAATGCAAACATATTCCATATCAACAAAATCAACTCACTTAACACCTGTACCTAAAATAGCGAACCCACTTTCTATGGTAAATTATCGGTCAATAGCTATCACATCTGCTCTATGCAAAATCTTTGAACGTGTTTTGTGTATGTTTATTGTTAATCATACGAAGCATATCTGAACCACAAATAAACAACTTGAGTTCCTCCTTGGACATAGCAAAACGGATGTTCTAATTCAATTAATAGAAGACTTTAGCCACACAATAGAAATTCTCAATATTCGCTATCTTTTTTGATTTTTGTAGACTTTTTGATATGGTTGATCACAACAAATTGCTCTAAAAACTCACATTTTGTACAGCGCCCCCTATACTCTTGTCTTGCAGTATTGTAGCAAAAAAATGCGTCAAATATTTCACAAACAATCACTCAAAGTTACTAAAATCAATGCCGTAAACTCACACCAATTCAATATCTTTCACGATATCGAAGAGCTTATTGATAAAACAAATATATAATTACTTAAGAAAATCTTATCTAACCCAATACATGCAATAACTTAAAAACCACAACCAGAAATTCGGACAGAATATTGTATAAAACCATTACTGCTAGCTTTACATTGTATCAAAAACATTGGATTAAAAATATTTACGTATACTTCGAGATGGTATCGAAAACCTATACCTTCCTAAGTAATTCACTCTCGGTACATCATTTTTAATCTAAGAGAAAAATACTCCAGATACATTATAAAAAAAAAAATATAAAATTCATTTTTATGCTATGCAATTTTAAATAAATTATTATAAAAAAAATTAAAATAAATAAATGAATATTTTATTTTTATTTTTAATTTACTTGTTCAATTTTATAAGTCTATAAATATAATTAATTTGTTTGATTGATGTCAAAGGCCAATCATAGTTTTTCTTAAATATTTTTTTTTTGCATATAACTGACTATATTTCTGCGGTCTAATTGTATAATCTAAAAAGAGTTGTTTCTTACTGTTTTTATTAAATGTGTAGAATAAATGTTGTCTGTGACAATTTCAGCCTCGGTATCATACACATTTAGGATTTTTAAAAAAATGATTTTCACTTAAAAATTTATTAACTGTATAAACCATTTTTATATTAAGGTTTTGCTCTACGTGAATTTTAGGAAATTATCACCACTGACATATACTTTCAAATTACTTTCACCCCATAATTGTTTGTATAAGTTAGATCGAATAAAGGGACAAGGTTTTATGACAACGATTACAGAGTTCACTGTTATTTAGTAAAAACTTATAAAAAAAAACCCTATAATTGTTTTTCATAGCTCTGTTTGAGCAACCGCATGCAGCACAAGATATAGACTTAATTTAAAACTTTTAGATATTAAAATTATTTGATACAAACGACCAAGATATATATATTTTTTTAAATTTACCCCCATAATAACCGATTCAGGCATTTAAAATAATTATTTCCTAATTAGAGCATCTAATGTGCTATGTCCAGGAAGGAACTCAAGTTGTTTAAAGACTATTGCTGTGTTTTGAATTTTATTTTGTTGTTTGTTTATTTTAACTATATTTTAAATTTTATTTTAAGATAAAATTTTGTTATTTTATAATATTATTTGAATCTTTATTTTACCTATAACTAAATCTTAACATAAAATTACTTTGTTACTGATTTGTGAATACGTAATTTTAATAACAGTTTATATTGGTTATAAACTCTCATATTTTTACAATTGTTTATATGAATGTCATGTTTCTTTAAGGGTAATTATTTATTAATTCAAGTTAGTTCCTATTCATGTTTAGGTATTTTTTGAAATCACTTCATTTTTTGATTTTCTTTGAAATTATTAAATATTTATTAAAATGATTTAACAAATATTCCTCAAAAAAAAATGTCCTAATGCAAATGAAAAAAATTCAAACTATTGAGACTGTAATGCAAAACAATAAGTTATGTACAATTAATGAGATTTGTTTGGATTCTATCATTTTACCAATAGAGTTTTTATTTGCCAAAGATTGGAACTTTATGAAGTTATTGTCATAAATGAATCAAATGTTTTATAAAAGTTCATCAATAGTCAAAGATGTATTTTTGTTACTTATTGTGTCGAATTATGTTTTAAGAAAAGAAACGTTGTTGAATGAAATGATATTGATTAAGTAACAGAATTTGACCCCAACCATTTCTAACTAAAGAGTAAGCAACCACATATATATATATATATATATATATATATATATATATATATATATATATATATATATATATATATATATATATATATATATATATATATATATATATATATATATATATAATTTTTTTCTGCCGCTCCTGACAATTTATAAACTTTCTGGTAAATTTACACGGAAAATAATGCTACATACAAAGGAACGTTTTTTGCTTATACATTTAATTTTTTAAATTAAAATATTTTTTGTGTCTTTTTACCACATATATCTTTGATTAGCGTAGAAAAATCAAGATTTTCAGCAATATCGTTTTCAATCGATAGGGTTCCTAAACTTAAAAGTCTATCCTGCGACAATGTTGACCGCAGATTGATTTTTATAAGTTTCATTTTGGAAAAGCTTCTTTCTCCTCTCGCTACAGTAACAGGTATTGTTAGCGAATCTCGCATTGCAAAAATTCGCATTGCAAAAAAAAAAAAAAAAAAATTAAATACAAATCTTGCATTTTATGCTGTTTTATAAAGTTTAAAATAATAACAAGAGTAATTTTATCCTCAACCATTTCATAAAGAACAAGTTTAACGCTCATCAGTTCATCGCAAAGGAGAATACCATTAATGTCCGATTTTAGATTTACGGTAAGTTTACTTGGAAGAGCTAAACATGATTTTAGAATTTCTTTCTTTTTTGCAAACTATCATCATTATACAAAAATCCCAAACTTCTGAATAATTCTCCAACTGTATAAATCTTTCTCTCGTTGAAATTAGAGATGTGTATAAAAAAGGATTAAAGAAATCGATTTCTAATTTTTTCAGGAGAAAATAAATAAATCCTATCTTGGGCTGGTTTGTCAAATTGCGTTTTAATCGTTCTATTCTTTTAAGTGGTTTAAAAATCAGGCTCCACTTGTAATTCTACGGCCTGTGGTTGAGTGTTTTTATGTGGTTTTAAAGAGGCAATTTATAATAACATCTTTAAAACCACATTTTCAGTAGCTTTCTAAAAATGAGCTACAGATTTTTACTAATTTTGCACGTTGAGTGATGTCTAAGTCTTTTTCTTGAAGAGTTTTACTAACAATATTGTCTTGAAAAAGAACGTTATACCAGACAATTAAAGAGACAAGAAAACTAAAATCTTTTACTTGTTCTGCTAGGGTTATTGCTTCGTGTGCAGTTTTAGAACCACATCCTTCAATTTCTTACAATGCTATCAAAGCAGCATGTATATAATTAACTTGATAACAAACGCCTTTGACACTACTTATTTTCACTTCTTACCGCCTGTCTCAGAGTTTCTTTAAATACAAAATTTTTACGTGATCAACTAAAATTTTTTATTGCCTCACTGACGCTGAGAATAGAGTGAACAATCTCTGGAGAATACCGAATAAAGTTAAATATTTTAATGAAGACCGTGCAGAGTCACTTATAACCAAATTTGAACTATGGCTGCCGCAGGGAACATGTAATGCTAAAGAATTAAGATTTAAAATCCTTTTTTGTACCCCATTAATTTTTCTTTTTATATTTGAACTATTATCATACCCTTGATCAGTTAGAAATTTAAAGTCCATGTTTAGTTAACAATTAAAACAATAAGTCCTAAGTCTGTAGAACCAGAAACAGAAAAAAACCCTAAAAAGTACTCTATAATAATAACTCTAATGTCTAATGACAAGCCAAACTCGAATTATAAGAGAAAGTTGTTCTTTTCTAGAATATCAGGTGTAAATTCAGCAATGATTGAATAGTAAACGGCTTTCAAGACTCGGTTTATTATTTCACGAAAAATTTTTGAGACATTAAATCTATTTACTCATTTTGTAAATTTTTCCCGCAGTAATGATCTGAAGTGCCAATTTTAGTTGCAAGTGCTAAATGTTTTTGCATCGTAGTATCAATTTATGCTAGCATCTGTATTAGTCCAAAGAATTTGCTCTTTTTGCCCTGACAATTCTACAAATAAAGTTTTTAAAACATCAAAAAGTAATGACTTAAGATCACATAATCATTTGAAATTATTCAAAGAGAAGATTTTTATCCGCTTAAGTCAAAAAGAATTTTGCACCAATGATTTAGAAACAACATAGAAAAACGGAAATTCCCAGCTTTCTAACCTAGC
Source organism: Hydra vulgaris (assembly GCF_022113875.1). NCBI lineage: Eukaryota > Metazoa > Cnidaria > Hydrozoa > Anthoathecata > Hydridae > Hydra > Hydra vulgaris. The sequence continues at coordinate 31,083,061 of NC_061170.1, read as the reverse complement.
TGAAACGGATGACAATGAACTTTATTCAGAAATATCAGATATTCCACCGACTTCAGGAGAAGAGTAATGGATAAAATTAAATTTTTAATTTATTCAGTACTGGTCAGAAAAGATTTTGACAAAAGAAGGCGACACTTCATTACAAAAAGGTATAAAAAATTGTTACCAATAATGAAACTTTTTTCACCATTGTTTGCTGTACAGCAATTAAAATGATCGTTGTTTTGTTTTTATTTTTTCAACAACAAAAACCAACAATTTTTCTGAAATTTCAAAAGGCTTTTGTCTAATGAAAAAACTAAACCCAAGAGTTTATTACCGTTTTTATGTTAATGAACATAAAAACGGTAATAAACACTAAAGATGATATTCTGATCGGAAAACTCTCGAAAAAAACCTCTAAAAGAAAAGACCTTGAATCCTGATCTGCAGAACTTATCAATAAGGAGATAAATCAGAGGAGAGTTTGCCTAAATAAATTTATGTTTTTTAAAAATTTATTTAAATAAATTTATGTTTTTTGAATTATTTCCAATATATTTATTTTCATCGTTTTCTGAAAGAGTTTAGTTTACTTATCACTATGTTTATAGTCCACCAAATCAAAAAACTCCTATTAAGTAATTATGGCGTTTTAAAGAATTTTTCGCGCCTTTTTTTGCGCCTTTTATTTTACACAAGTGTTTAGTGCTATTTTTTGGTCCGCCATGTTTTCATTCAAAATTTTATTGTTAATTTTAGTTAAAAGTTACAAACAAGTTATTGTAAATGAATAATATATAAGGTATTTTGTTATATTACATTGTAAAAGAGTTGATAATAACATAATCGGAATATTTTAAATCATCAAACGAACATATATTTACAAATATAATGTTAAAAACTATTTCTTTTTGAATTAAATCACTAAAATATATCAACATTTATATTAACATTTCCAAGAGACAACGCCGTTGCGATGGGGTGGTGTGACACCCCCCTTCCCCTATCAATGATTTTTTCGTTTATTTAGTCGGCAAATTTGATCTTTTTTGACTAGTAAGTCAACAAATGTAGACCCTTTTGACAGGTAAGTTAGTAAATTTAGACAGTCAGTCGGCAAATGTAGTTATGGCAGTCGGAGGGCAGTTGACAAATTTTAAAAAAAGAGGACCTTTTTTTTGGTCGGCAAAGTTATAATGGCATTCCCCCTCCCCTCCACACGTGACACCTACTCAAGACGGCCCTGCCAGGGAAAAAAGATGTTTTCCATTAAAAAAACTTAATGCCTTTACTAAATTATGTCCATAAATAGAAATATTTTCGGACACCTTGTAGCGGTTTCATGAGGCAGTTTTAAAGAGGTAGGGAACACTTTCTCCAGATTGCTCTCAATAAACTCTAAGGCCCAATTTTTTGTTAAAATTCAGATACATGATTGAACAGGATATGAAATATTGATTTTAAAGTTATACCATGTTCTAACATCAACTTTTTATAGCAGGCTTTTGAATTTTCGATATTAGTTTGGAAGTTTTTATCAAGCCTGAGTCCATAGCAAGACTTAACAACTAAATTTAATAACCTAAGCATTCTTCAAAAGTCTTTAGTTTAATTGGCAGCTTATCATTAAACGCTTCCCAATTTTTAAGAGTTTTTTGAGAAGAATTTTCATCAACTTTTCCACAATGCTGACCAGTCTTAATAACTTACAACTGTTCATAAGTCTCCTTCATACTCATTTCCGACCAAATCTGCTCCATATTATCCATTACATGATTGATTTTTCCCTCCATTATATGAAGCTCCGGTAAAATAAGCCTATCTAAAAGAAATTCAGAGGGGTTTCCATGTACTAATACAGTGTTTATACAATTCTTAAAATGTTGTGCACACTTAGGTTTTGAACCAGATTCTTTAAAATTTGTATAGTTGTCTTGACAGCTCTCAAAGTAGCATTTTCCAAGTTTCTCTTCTATACCACTCACACACAAAACAGGAATGAATTGAACTGCTACTTGGAGATATACCTATCAGAATTTGACTAAGTTTTATGTCGCATACTCCTATATGCTCAACTTTTTCAAGATTTAGTTTTTCAAATAATATTTAAAAGTTAAAATATCTTTTTGGGATCTCTGGAGCTACTAGAAGAAGAAATAAAGCATTTACTGACGAATCCTTGAACTTCTTTATTAGATCATCTTTATATGAACCCCTGCAAGCTGTTATGGGTTTTTTTTTAAGGTAATTTTTGTCAAATTTGCCGTAATTTTCAAAATTTTCATTGAGATTGATAATTAAACTAAGTTTGATAAAACCACTTCCCCCGTCAGCAGCAATTTTAAACACTGATTCTTAAAATCAACACATAAGGTCCAGAAGTAGTTTAACAAAAAGAGTAACATCATTGCCGTACGCGACTGTATTATTTTTATATTCTAAAGTTTTATCTTTGTTTTTAAATTCATATAAAATATTTTCTTTAGTAAATAATGGGAGAAGATAACTATCCAAATCAGAGACACAGACTTTCAATCCAGGTTTTACAGCGTTTCTTCTTTTTTCAACAACTCTGTAGTTATTAATTTTTTTTAATTATTAATTTTGCTACCAATATTGTAACATTTTATTGTGCAGAATTTATATTAGTATTATGATTTTACCTTATCATATTAGCAAGTTTTATCATTTTATAATTACTTAAGGAAAAAGAATTCCGAATACAAAGAAAATTATTGTGAGTAAAATTTGGTATTTTCGGAGTATTCTCAGATCCTATAGATTTTTTTTAGTTTATTACCTCCTGTCTTCAATGAAATGGTGTTTTCATCAGTACTTTTATGTTTCAATCAGTACTTTTATGTTTTTTTGTTATCTGCTGATAATCAATGTCTTCTTCAGTTTCTGTTATTTAAAACTTTTGCAATCCTCATAACAATCTGTAAAAGGAATAACAAAACATCTTATCCAAAGCAATGACAAATAAATTTAAAAAGTAGATTATTTAACATTTTGTGAATAAAACTTATAATATCGCAAATTAAAATAACAACTCAATAAAATATCAAGCTCTTGGTTCTTCTAACCAAACAGCATAGCGGTATGACATTTTGCTGAAACGTTAACACTAATTTAGTTGAAGGTACATCAACACACAACATTAACTTGTAACTAAACTTGTTAAAAGTGTTTCAAATAAGTTTAGTCGTTTAGTTTTTTAGCTTTTTTTGCTGACTTTAGTTTCCTAATTCCGATGGATGATATACATATACATACTATTTAATTCAACCCGTATAGTTTCAGACTCGGTAGGTCTTTCGTAACATGATAAAATAAATAAATAATAATGCAGTAAATTTCAATAGCTTTTAGAGCATAAGATAAAAACAGAACAACTTGAACTCTCTTTTAACTAATTTAAACTTTAAAGATTCGAACCAATCATCAACATACCTTTCAAATAAAACAGGAATTACCTTTAATCTTATATTATTTTTAAAGCGTTGAACTTTTATAAATAGCTTTTCTAAAACCTTAGCAATTAGATTATGATTTAAAAGGTAAATATCTGACAGATGTTCAACTATTAGAATCATATCTAAAAGTACAGAGTTTGCAGTTTATCTTGTGATTACTAAAAAACTAACTATTAGTTTTAAAAATCATTGCAACTTTTATTTACAGAATGATCTTTATAGAAATAGTCATTAACTCAATTATTATTTTAGGAAAATCTAAATTTTAAAGGAGTAAAAACTTCACAAAAAATCAATTTACCATTTGCATTTGTACTTGGCTGTTTCCTGCTGCTTTAATTGTTGTTGCAACTGACTGGACTGTATATAAAATATTAAATGAAACTAAACACACAAAACTTAATTAACAATAAAAAATATTTTTTTGCGGATTTTAGAATTTTATTTTTTATTATATAATATAGCTATGTATATTATTGTTCAAACCATGTTAACTTTTCTACTAAAGAGAAAATAAATGATACAATATAATAATCTATCATATTAGAGGTAAGTAAGTTTATTTTCTCTTTAGTGGTTATCGTATAGGAGTATGAATAATACCTAAATTTTTAAAAATATTTTTCAGCTTACACTAAAACTGAAGATCCATTAAATAAACATTTGAACCTCACAATTTTTGATTGGCACTGACTGTACTAAAAGTATAAATATTATAACATTGATATTCAATCAATATAACACTTATCATAAACAAATAGATGTTAAAATAGATCTTAATATAAACAAACAAGTAGAAAAATTAGAAAAATTAGGAAGCTTAGTCTTAGCTTCCTAATTTCTTTACTTTTACTAACTTTTAGCCTAAGAGTTAACTATAGACGTTATATAGCGTTGTTAAAAACCAAACAGAAAAAACAATTAAGAAAAAGTTTTAAAAAAATGCTGAAACTGCTACTATTTTAAAATTACTGCTACTTTTTTGAAACTGCTATTTTTGTTGCAATAATTAAAAAAAAGAATTATCAAAATACATTGTTACTGTACTTAAAATTAGTTTTAATCGCTTATAAAATATTATCGAAGAACTTACAGGACTTTTCAGCTGCTTCATAAGCCACAATAGAATACTAAAAACAAATTTCTTTTTTCTTTTCTAAACCATTTATTGCATAATTTAGGATTCATAAGAAATTCTAATTTTTAATTATAATGAAAGATTAAAATGTCCAACACATTCTGTGCAAAACTAATTTAGTTAAGTTAGCTCCTTACGGAAATTATTTGATTAACTTTTTCAACGCAAATTAAATATTCAGAACACGTTTAGAATAGATTCCTAAACGTTTTGATCGACGTAAATGGCATCTAAACGTAATCTAAACCAATTTTAAACCAACAAATGCCCGTTGGGAATGGTGCCAATATGTTTGGAAAACACAATTGCGTCTATGCTCTTGTCCATCTCTATATGAGTCAGCAAGATCTTGTTGGTGTCTATGCTGCTGATGTTTCTACACTCATGATTACGTTTTTAGGAAAAATTTCCATCTTTAAATTTTCAAGCTCTACATCGAGATGGGAAAAAAATTAAAAACATTGAGCACTTTGTTAAAAGGAAACATTGACGCAAGAGTGTCTACCAAAAAAGAAGGAAAAACGCCATTGCACAGACGAATCAAAGAAGTTCTTCAAGTTTTCAATCCTATTATCCGCAATATTATGACAAATGCTGCTACAGTTTGCAGTGCAAAAGATCTTATTATTCAAACTGATTTCAGTATTTTGTCTTTATTGTATTTCTGGTGTCAAATTTCTTCTTTAGTTGACCGGAAAACAAACTGATTCATTATAAAAACATTTTAAATAATATTGCAGCAAAAATGAAAAGAGTGAAGCAATCAGAATTTAAGAGATGTTCAGGTTGGCAATATTATAAAAGATGCCTCAGAAACAGAAGCTAAAGAGAATGGAATGAAAATAATGCTAAAATGGTTCCCGACAGTCTTGGATTAGACCTAAGAAAGAAAATTATTGGCGAATACGTAAGCGGAATGTCACAAAAAAGTATTTGTGATAAATATTGCGTGAAAAAATGGACCGTACCAAGACTATGTTCCAAATATCGTTCTACTGGGAAGTTGGGAGTAGATAACAAAGGTAAAAGACCGCGTTCCACCACTTCTAGAGAGGATTCTATGATCGTCAGATCCGTTAAGAAGGATCCTTGAATATCATCAGTCGAGATGCAAAAGCAATTAGAGCTGCCTGTTTCGGACCGAACAATCAGACGACGTGCTGTTGAAGCCGGATTGTTTTCCGAGGCCCTGCAAAGAAACCGCTGATTTCACTAAAGAACCAAAAAAAAAGACTCCAGTTAGGTACTTCTTATATTGACTGGAATGTGCAGAAATGACGAACTGTCCTGTTCAGTGATGAATCGAAGTTCAACATCATTGGGAGCGATGGCATTTGCCTTGTACGTTGACTGACCGTTAAACGCCTCGATTTACGTTACTGCTATAAGACCGTGAAGCATGGTAAAGGCAATGTAGTGGTCTGAGGGTATTTTTCTGCTAACGGTCTTGGTCCAATACATCGAACTGATGGAATAACGGATCGTTTCATAGTTATTTCTCTAAATTGAAAAAATGCAACACCGATGCTGCATATATATATATATATATATATATATATATATATATATATATATATATATATATATATATATATATATATATATATATGTATATACATATATATATATATTTATATACATATATATATATATATATATATATATATATATATATATATATATATATATATATATATATATATATATATATATATATATATATACATATATATATATATATATATATATATATATATATATATATATATATATATATATATATATATATATATATATTTATATACATACATATATATATATATACATATATATATATATATATATATATACACACACACAATTTAAATGTATTCTACAAAGTAAAGTGCTCAATGTTATTCAAAGAACAGATCAATAATAAATTAGTAGAAAATCACTTATCAATTTTTTATTTATTTGACATGGTGTTTTATTATTAAAGACTCATTAGAAATCTGTTGAACTTTTATTTATATAAATTTATTTAAGCAAAAGTTGTTATCTAGAATGGTTCAAGATGATAAAAAATTATATTAGAAATTTTTAAAACAAGATGTCAATGTTTTACTTTTTTCATTTTAGATGTTTATTACACCAGGTTCATGTAAATCTTTACCAGGTAAGTTTTTTTTTTCCTCCTATTTTAGCTAATCTATAAACTTTTATCGGTCAAATATATTTTATAATTTTTATTATTAAAGAATTTTTCACGAGATGCAATATTCAATTAAACTTTTGTTTTCATGATCTCATAATAGTTTCGGCTCTAGCCCATTTTGCGACATTGGTAAGGAAGGAGGCGTGAACTTCCTAGTTAAATTCTCTCCCACTGTGTTCTGTGATAAGACTTCCGGGAGAACCTTAAAAAAAAAACGACAAAAATGTATGTATATAATTGAAAATTATTAAGATAAAAGTTTAAGGCATAACTTCATGAACTTTTTTTAAATTATAAAAATAAATTTGCTGAATACATGTTTATTTATTGTTTGATTTATTTTAATCACTGATGATGACGTTTTAAAGATGAACACACATGTTGAATATTGCTAATTTAAGTTTTGATTTTTTTTGTAGTGCTTTTTTTAAGTAAAATAATCATATCCATCAATTGTTTTTTTACTTTATTTAACTTTATTAATTTTTTTTTTTAATTTTGCTTTGTTATTAATTTAATGTTAAATAGTCAAGCAACGTTCAAAAAAATATTTTTGTTTGAATATAAAAATACAACCATAATATTTGGCTCCATGAACAAAAAATTTGTTGTTTAAAAAACTAAATTCTTATCGTAATAATCTGCAGCAGTATTGAGACCTTGCGATAAGCTATCGACTGGATAAAAGTAAAACGGCAAATTTTTACGCCAGTGATAAAATAAACTCATATTATATATATGTCTCCGTTTAAGTAACGGCAAGAAAAATTTATTATCGGATGGTTGTTAACGCCAAAATCTAACCCTGCTCTACCCTTCTGTTAAAACTGTTATAGGAGGAGTTTTCTATTAATTTAGGAAAAATATAAAAAGGTTTCCAATCAAAACAAGCGTAAACAAACAAGTTTACTAGTTTAACAATTAAGCTATAATATATACTAAATAAAATTTACATGGTTTATTCCCAAATAAATGTTATTATGAAATGAAATGTATTTTGCATTTAATTAAAATATATATATATATATATATATATATATATATATATATATATATATATATATATATATATATATATATATATATATTATATATATATATATATATTTATATGTGTATATATGTATATATAAAGTATGTATATATATATATATATATATATATATATATATATATATATATATATATATATATATATATATATATATATATATATATATATATATATATTATATATATATATATATATATTAT
>NC_061170.1:30981838-31074014 GCF_022113875.1 Hydra vulgaris | reverse complement strand
GTTTTGAAGATTTGATTGAAAAATGTTGTCAGACGATTGTTGACCTATCGTTTTCGCTTAAAATTGATTTGTTTTTCCAATCTTTCTTTTTATAAAAAATTTCATATTTTTTTTCTCTACGATCCATTGACCATATTCGCAGGCTTTTTTGGTCGTCCAAAAACATAAAATCTTCTTTTCTGGTTGGAAGTGATTTAGTTTTATATTGCATCATTATGTCATGAATATCTAAAAGAGATATGTCGAAAAGATTACGCATTTCTTCCAGAAATCCTATGCGCATTTTTTTATACCCAATAGATACTTTATTTCAGTTTTGCTTGTAATTTACTTCTGCGATTTTCCATTTCCATAATGTTATTCCTTTAAGATATATGTATAAGTTAAAAAGTAAAATTATTTACTTGCATTTTATCATGTTTCTATCAATATTATTTTTGTCATAATTAGAAATTAAACTAATTATTTATACCTTATTTTTTTATGATACAATATTGGAACTGAAGCCTTTTCCCATATATTAACTAAGGCTTTAGTAACACACATCAAGCTGTATCTCTGATATATATATATATATATATATATATATATATATATATATATATATATATATATATATATATATATATATATATATATATATATATATATATATATATATATATATATATACAAGATCAAAAAAAAAATTTTTTTGTAGAAAAAACCATCGAAAAGCTAACTGATAATAAGCTGCCACCAAAAGGAAAAGTGCTTGGATATCTTTATTATAGAAAATAATTTTGACACCAATTTCTAAATCTGATAGACTTTAGGACATTGTTGGCTGCCTTTTTTTTTAATGCCTAAATGTAACGAAACTGGTGTTTGTTGGACGAAAGAGATCAGCTTGATGTGTGTTATATATATATATATATATGTATATATATATATATATATATATATATATATATATATATATATATATATATATATATATATATATATATATATATATATATATATATATATATATATATATATATATATATATATATATATATATATATATATATATATATATATATGCACATATATATATATTTTTTTCATCCAGAATAATATGTACAAGGTAAATTTACAGTGAATATATTACTGGTAGGTCTTCCAGAAGATCACACAATCTTATAATAAAGCCTTTTACAAACAATATTAGGAGTCAAAATAAATAAATAAATTTACAAATATTTAAAACAATTTTTAAATGCGTTTATATATTATAATACTCTTTAGATGTTAAGCAAGTTTTAACAACATTTTATAATATATGTGAATATATATATATATATATATATATATATATATATATATATATATATATATATATATATATATATATATATATATATATATATATATATATATATATATATATATATATATATATATATATATATATATATATATATTCTCAATATTTATTATTATGCAAAAAACAAACAAACAAACAAAAAAAGCAAACAAAAGTTTAAAAAATTACATCAGTTTTCATCAGTATATATGTCATGTAATGTAAAAAATATTGTCGTTCAGATTACAATTCCTTAATTATTTTGTGGAATAGGTAATAATTTAAAAACATAAAAATATGTTATCAATTGAAAAAATTACTTCTTTTAGTTTTCTTTTAAAAGTAAAATAAATCCAATTATGCAAAAAATAAAAATGCTTTAATACTTACTTTAATAATACTTCTCCTCGGTATTTAATGCAAGATTTGTCTATATTTGATTGAAAAATTGGTTGTTGGATATGTTTATTATTTCTTAATATATACTTATTTTTTTCTTTTATTGAATATAATTTATGAAAAGAAACGGGAAATAGATTTATTTTGCCCTTAAACATAAAGCAAAGAACGTTAAATATAATTGCTTCGTAAATATTAAGAGTATTCATGTTTAATAATAAAGAGTGAAAAAGAATCCACTTAGTTTTTTTAATGTTAAGAAAAAGCTTATTTGATTTAAACCAGTCAGATATTTTCTTTAGTTCTACAATGATGTCATTAAATAAGCTATTGATGTTATTTCCGGATAAGAAAAAACTAGTATCGTCAGCATACATTATTGTAATTAAACTAGAAGTTTTATAGAGGTCATTAATATAAGTTAGAAATAACAGTGGTCCGAGAATGGAACCCTGGGGGACTCCACATGATATATCTAAAGCAGTAGTTGTTGAGTGCGTATCAACAGGCATGAATTGTTTACAATAATTTAGTAACTTTTTAATAACATTAAGACTTAACCAGTAATAACGTAATGTTCTAATTTATTTATGAGAATGCCATGATCAATAGTATCAAAAGCTTTAGATAGGTCTATAAAAATACCTAAAGTAAATTGTGATTTTTCGAAGGAGTCAGTAACAATTCTTGTGAGTTGAAGTACTGCGTTTCTGTAGAGTTTTTTTTTTTTTTGAAACCGTTTTGATTGTTGTAAAGTATATTATTTTCATAGAGATAATTAAAAATTCGATCAAATAAAATTATTATAAGGATTTTGGAAAAAACTGACAATACTGAAATTGGAAGATAATTCACAACATTTGTAAGTTCACCACCTGTATATATAGGTGTCACTTTTGCAACTTTCATTTGGGCCGGAAAAATTCCTTGACTTATTGAACAATTAAGAACTTTAAATAAAGTATTTTTTATATTATCGTATGATTTAGTAACAATATTTCCATTTAAATCATCTGGGCCAATTACTATATATAGGCCTTAAGCATTTTGAAAGCATTTTCAAACTCTCAATATGATAGTTTAAAGGCACTTAGAAAAGAGGTTAGAGGAAATTCATAATTATTAATTGGATTTATCATATTTGGAATGTTTTTTGAAAGAATACGTCCAACAGAAACAAAGAATTTATTTAGTTCATTTGCTATTTCTTTAGGATCATCTATTATTTTATCATTAATTTTAATAGCTTTACGTAGAGAACACAATTTTAAGTTTTGTTTGCTCGTGATTTCACTTATAATTTGCACTTATAAGTGCGTTTTGAATTGAGTTTATGTTTCTCTAGCAAACTGAAATAGTATTTTTTTTTCAAATTGTTTAGTATAATTTTTGTATATTGTTTTGTTTTCAGTTGTTTTGGATTTTATATATTTTATATAAAGTTTTTGTTTAATTTTTGAGGACTTTCTGAGGTCTTTATTGATCCACGGTGATTTAAGGCTTTTATTTGATTTAGTTATTTTGATTTACGGAAAATTTGCGTCATAGATATCATAATATATTTCGTAGAATATGTTATAGACTACGTTTGCTTCTAATGTAGTCGATGCTTTTCTAGTTAATAGGGATAGCCTAGACAGCAAGCTTACATTGGCCCAATGTAAGTTTTAACATTGGCAAGTTTATTCCGTTGGGCCAACATTTAGCCAATGTTTATTTTCGGCGTATTTTTTTCAATTCTGCAATTCTGTTTTTTGCATATATTAGGCCAACATTTAGCCAATGTTTTTTTTTCGGCGTAATATTGCAATTCTACAAATCGGTTTTTTGCAATTATCGTACTACGTTGGGCCAATATTTGGTCAATGTAGTTTAGGTTTAATATTTTGCCATGAAAATCTGTTCTTACATTCATACCGTAGCCAATATTCGGCCAATTTAGTTGCGGATTAGTATATTCTTTCAAATTTGTTTCCAAACATGGTATCATTTGACACAGAATAAAAAAAGGTTTTGATACTATAATATATCTTTCCATTTATTTAAATAAAAAAAATTAAAAAAAGAAGCTATATTTATTTATCTTCTAAGAATCTTAAAAAGTTCCTTATAGGAAGTAAACTTCAAGAGATTCTTGTGACGTGTTTTGTTTTTTTAAATAATGAAGCATTTGTTAACATTTAAATAATATGCTTAAAACATTTTTTACTACAATCTAAATTATTAATGTAATAATAAAGGCAATAATCAAATTATTTTTGTGTGAGTTCTTAAAGTTATTTTTTTATTTTTATTGCTGTATTGGCATTTCAAATGTTTGATTTATTTAATAATCTTTATTAAATATATGAAACATTTCAAATGTTCGATTTATTTAATAAAGAAGACATTTTAAATGTCTTCTTTATTAAATAAATCAAACATTTGAAATATCAAACAGTATATATATTTTTTTCATTAATTATTTATAATAGTTTAGATTATATAGCTATAATAAGATATATTATTAAAGGTATCAATAATATATGTGGCATTGAAGTTGTTAGAAGCAGTTATTTTACATTTTAAATATGTCTCTTTTGTTTGATTTTTTCTGTGTTTGATTAAGAAACCCTTTCTACTAACATATTTAAACAGTCTACAAAAAGTGATGTTACTAGATCTTATATTCTACTTATGTAGAGCTTTCTAATATTCCATCTTTCCGAGGCACAGGGACATTATTCTTGGTTTAACTATTTTTTAGTTTAATATCTCTGGATATTTTTCATATTTAGTTTGCGTACAACAGTTAACAAATTTAAGCTTATACATTAACTTTAGTAATAACTTAATTATTAATGATTTGATTTATAGATTTTTAAAGCAATACAAGATTGAATTTAGCGTAAGGCTAAATTTCTGCTCTGGAGACAAAAAAGCATGACAACAATAATGACCAGTCAAAATAAAGATTAAAGAGACAAAAAATTGTGTATATCTTGGTGTAGATGATTTATCCTCATTTTCTTATAATAAAACAAAAAATGTTCAGGATTTACCTGTAACTTCAAACTCTTTATATTTCAAATAACCACACTTTTTTTAGAAGTGAGGTTATTCGAAACAAATATTGTTTTTTTAGGAAAAGATAAAATTATAAGATAAAATAAATATTTTTTGGGTAAAAAAAACAATTTTTAAATAAAATAAAAATAAAATTTTTTACAGGAGAAATGTTTTTCCTGATTTTGTAAAATTTTAATTTTGTGACTTGTCACATTTTCAAAATACAGCGCTCAATTTAACTATTATGTGTTTTTTTGGGGCTACAAATTTAATTTTTTTGAAACTTATGTTTTTCTTAGTGTTCGTTCTTAGTCATCCTTAATAATAAGATCCATACTAACATGTAAAATAAGATCCATACTAATATCCAACATAACTAATAGCTGAGTTTTATAAGTTTTGTCATTCAAAGCATGTACAATCTTACCATATCCATTATAGTAGATTGTAATTTTAAACATTTTGTAAAAAAATGTTTAAAATTACAATTTACTATAATAGAAATTTTTTTCTTAGTGTTCGTTCTTAGTCATCCTTAATAATAAGATCCATACTAACATGTATAATAAGATCCATACTAATATCCAACATAACTAATAGCTGAGTTTTATAAGTTTTGCCATTCAAAAATGTACAATCTTACCATTTCCATTATAGTAGATTATAATTTTAAACATTTTGTAAAAACCATTGTTAAAAAAGGTCAGTGAAATTCATCTGATTTTTTAAAAAAAACCATTAAATTTTATATAAATAGTTGGCTACGAATCCTGTTGGAAAAACTTTGTTTTATTATGATTTTTTTTGTTGTACAATGCAATCTGTATTTTATAAGATACACAAAACAATTCTCGTTAATGTTTAAGCTTAAACATTAATGAGAATTGTTTTGTGTCAGTGCCAGAAATTGAATGCACACCTGCAAATTTCATAATTCATAAAAATATTATGAATCCATTAGCAAGTATATATTTTTATCATTAAAAATTTGACCCTCTGTCTTTTATTTTATCTCTTTTATTAGTGATTGTTGTATTTACTTTCATAAATTCTAAATATAATATGTAATTAGTTGTATAGTTTCTTAGTAATATAATTAACTTTATTGTTTAAGATAAAGTTGTATCCTTGAAAGATATGCTGGTATAATTGGCACAATGGGGAAGCATTAAAGTGCCACTTGGTGAACTCCAAAACACATCAAATACAGTTATAAAAACTTGAGCAACAAAGGTATGCTAATTATTGTATTGCCTGAAAGAGTGTAATTGCCATTAAAAGCAGTAAAGAATTCAAGGACTGGAATAAAAAAGACAAGAAAATACTTAAGTAAATGGTAAATATTTTTTTTGATCTGTTTATGCATTTTGTATGATATCTTAGTGCAACTTATATACTTTAAATAAAATACTCTTTGAAGATTTCTTGTAAATGACATTTTATATTAATTTAAGTCTAATCAAAGGTTACTTTAAATATTGCCAGGTTGTGTATTTATGCAGGTCAATTATTTGGCACAAATTGGAGTTGAAGACGAGGGAGATTGGATATGTTATTTACTAAGAATTGATTTTTAAAATGGCCTAGCTGTAAAAACAAACTATGCAGGGAGAGGACAAATATGATTCACGATTCATTCACAAGTAGCTCAGCCAATATCGAAACTACTCTATAAAATTTATAATGAATTTTTTAATTTAAAACTCAATGTGTCAGTTTTTGGTTTAAGTTTGGTGTTTTCAATATTTATATTTAACCGAGAAATTATGTTAAATAAATAAATTTTTATACTTGTATCATACATTCTTTTTTTTTCTCTATAAATTTTCAATGTAGCAATGCAAATCATCTTATTTGTAACAACGATCAATGTTGCATAAAACTTTAGGCCGATATATAACATACGATATTGGGCCAATGTTGTATACAACATTTGGCCAATTTTGTATACAACGTTGGGCCAATGTTGTATACAACATTAGGCCGATGTTGTACACAACGTTGGGCCAATACCTAACCAATGATCAAACCTGCATTGGGCCAACATCGACTTTTAAAGTTGGGCCAATGCATCATCATGCATTGGCCCAACGTTGGTCCAATGTAGGCTTGCTGTCTGGGAGTTGATGGTTAAATGATTCGATATTTGATTCATTGAAAAAGCGTTTGATAAAACTTTTTTTAGTTGTTGTATTATTTTGGTAACAAGATTTAGAGAAAAGAAAACAGGGAAATGATAAGAACGCAGACAGCAAGCTTACATTGGACCAACGTTGGACTATTGCATGATGATGTATTGGCCCAACGTTGAAAGTCGATGCTGGCCCAATGCAGGTTTGATCATTGGTTAGGTATTGGCCCAAAGTTGTGAACAACATTAGCCCAATGTTGTATACAACGTTTACTCAACATTGGACCATTGTTGTATTCAACGTTAAGCCAATGTTGTATACAACATTGTATACAACATTGTTGTATACAAAGGCCAATATTGTATACAACATTGTATACAACAATGTTGTATAGAACATTGGCCCAACGTTGTATACAACATTGGCCCAACGTTGTATACAAAATTAGCCTAACGTTGTATACAACATTTACCCAATATCGTATATCGTATATCGGCCTAACGTTTTATGCAACATTAGATCGTTGTTACAATTTAGATGATTTGTATCGCTACATTAAAAATTTATAGAGAAAAAAAAGAATGTATGATACAAGTATAAAAATTTATTTATTTAACATAATTTCTCGGTTAAATATAAATATTGCAAACACCAAACTTAAACTAAAAAATTGACACATTGAGTTTTTAAAAAAAAAAATCACTATAAAATTTATTATTTAATTTATTATCTAGTTGTTTCGATACTGGTTGAGCTACTTGTTATTGAATCGTGTTTAGCTTATGATATTTGGTACCCACTATTATTTTTTTTTCTTCTACTATCTCTATCACATGTTTGCATAAGCCATGCTTATTTGACTTCACAGTTTCTAAAAATAAAAAATAGTTGTTTGTTTAATTATGCACCAGAGAAACATAACAAATTAAAATTAATTCTGTAATGCAAAATTGAGACTGAAAAAATAAACTTTTCTAAACCACTGACCAATAGCAATATATGCAATCAACATTTTTCCTAATGTAATTTTTTGTCCTTTCTCTGTATAGTTTAATTTTACAGCTAGGCCATTTTAAAAAACAATTCTTATTAAATAACATATCCCATCTCCTTTGTGTTTAACTCCAATTTGTGCCAAATAACTGACCTGAAAAATACACAACCTGGCAATAATTAAAGTAACTTTTGTTTAGACTTAAATTTATATAAAATGTCATTTAGAAGAAATCTTCAAAGAGTATTTTATTTAAAGTATCTAAGTTGTACTTCATACAAAATGCTTAAACTGATCATAAAAAATATTGACCATTTACTAAAGTATTTGCTTGTCTTTTTTCTTCCAGAGTACTTGAATTCTTTACTGCTTTTAATGGCAATGACACTCTTTCAGGCAATAAAATAATTAACATACCTTTGTTACTCAAATTTTGTAGATCACCAAGTTGCACTTCAATACTTGCCCATTGTGCCAATAATACCAGCATATCTTTCAAGGATACAACTTTATCTTGAACATTAAAGTTAATTATATTATTAAGAAACTATACAACTAATTACATATTATATTTAGAATTTATGAAAGTAAATACAACAATCACTAACAAAACAGATAAAATTAAAGAAAGTGGGTCAAATTTTTTATGATAAAAATATATACTTGCTAATGGATTCATATTTTATGAATTATGAAATTTGCAGGTGTGCATTCAATTTCTGGCACTGACACAAAACAATTCTCATTAATGTTCAAGCTTACAAAAAAAACATTATAACTTATTTGAGCGTTGTATTTTGAAAATGTGACATTTCTCCAGTAAAAAATTTCATTTTTATTTTATCTAAACATTGTTTCTTTTATCAAAAAAATCTTTATTTTATCTTTTCCTGAAAAAAAATATTCTTTTCTAATAACCTCACTTTCATAAAAAATGTGGTTATTTGAAATATAAAGTTGTCCTATGTTTGTAAATAATTTGTTTTACATATTTTAATTCTGAATTTTAATAATACAGTTTTTAAAAATAGTATCATCTATAAAAATATTGTCTTACCTTCGTCTATTATATAAATTTAAATAAACGTTTATATAATGAATAATAATGAAACGCCAGCAACTGTTAAAACTTTAAACTGATATGAATACTCTGTTGTTTTTTTCAACAGTTAAATTCAAATAGACTTCAAAGTTGGTGATACTAACTTTAAAATCCAACAAAAAAATTTGTTACGTTAAATCGACTAGAAAACCTGGCCAGTTTTTCCGTGGTCAGTATAAGAGAGCGATCGCTCTCACTTCCCGACCAAGCGTTAATATGTTGATTATTACACAATAAAATATTAATTAACACTATGACTTTTTGACCATATTATATGAAAAAGTTTTTAAAGTTGTGAAAGCTAAAGCTATGAATAAAGATTTTATCAATTTTAATCATCAGACATAAAGACTTTTATATAAAAACTTACCATTTAATAAATTTGTTCATTCAACTTCTCAGAGCAAACATTGAACTTCTGTGAAGAGTTTGGAGTTACAGGTAAATCTCAAAGTTTAATAACATTTTTTGTTTTATTATAAGAAAATGAGGATAAATCATCTACACCAAGATATACACAATTTTTTGTCTCTTTAATCTTTATTTTGACTGGTCATTTTCGCTGTCTTCCTTTTTTGTTTCCAGAGCAGAAATTTAGCCTGCTAAATTTAATCTTGTATTGCTTTAAAAATCTATAAATCAAATCATTAATAATTAAGTTATAACTAAAGTTAATGTATAAGCTTAAAGTTGTTAATTGTTGTACGCAAACTAAATATAAAAAATATCCAGAATTGTTAAATTAAAAAATAATTAAACCTCAGAACCATGGAATATTAGAAAGCTTTACATAAATAGACTATAAGTTCTACTAACATCACTTTTTGTACACTGTTTTAATATGTTAGTAGAAGGGGTTTCATAATCAAACACAGAAAAAAAATCAAACAAAAGAGACATATTTAAAATGTAAAATATCAGCTTCTAACAAATTCAATGACATTGAAGTTGACACTGGCATCGACAATGGCATTGACAATTTCACATATATATTATTGATACCTTTAATAATATATCTTATAATTGCTATATAATCTAAACTATTATAAATAAATTATGAAAAAAAAAACTTATACTGTATGACATTTCAAATGTTTGATTAATTTATAAAGAATCTTCTTTATTAAATAAATCGAACATTTGAAATGTTTCATATATTTAATAAAGATTATTAAATAAATCAAACATTTGAAATGCCAATAGAGTAATAAAAATAAAATAATAACATTAAGATCTTACACAAAAAAAATTTAATTATTGCCTTTATTATTAGATAAAAAATTTAGATTGTAGTAAAAAATGTTATAAACATATTATTTAAATGTTAACAAATATTTTATTATTTAAAAAAACAAAACATCAAGTCACGAGAATCTCTTGAAGTTTGTTTTTTATAAGGAAGCTTTTAAGACTCTCAGAAGATTAATAAATATAGCTTCTTATTTTTATTATTTAAAAAAAAAAAAAGAAAACAAAACCTTTCTTTATTCTGTCAAACGATACCATTTTTAAAAACGTTTCGAATGTATAGACCAGTTGCATATGTTTACATTTTTGATGTAAACTAACACATGCGCAGTAGTTGGTAGGCAAAAGAAAATAAACAAAACATTATTGAAACATAATGCCTGTATCTTGTTGTGCTTTTGGTTGCTCTAGTAGGAAAAAAAAAAAGAAGATTATTTAAGTTTTTACCGAATTCCATTTGGAACAACAACAGAAAAAGAAAAAGAAAGAAGGAATTTTAGGATCAGAGCAATTAAACGAGATAAATGGTCTGAAAAACAAATAGATGTGCTCGTATATGCAGTCTCCATTTATATCAGGTATAGTATTATATACAATTGCTTTAAAAGATAATTCAAATATGATGTTTTTAATTAAAACATTTTACAGGAAAGAAATCAAACGATTCGTTGCACCCTGATTACGTTCCCAGCATATTTTGATTTAATAAAACTGAAACTAGTACAAACGAAAAGTTTAAAAGACACAAGCGATCAGTTAATCAAAGACATAAAAAGATTGAACTAAATTAAATAGAAGAAAATGAATTGTCTGAAGCTGAATTAACTGTATTGAAAAACCCAAAAATTATTGTCGATAAAGGTACTAAAAACTAGTACTTATAGTATTGATTGTTTTTAATTATAAATAAAGTATTTTTCTATAAAACTACAGTTCATTAAATTAAATCTATATTTTTAGGAATACAAACTAATGAAGAAGATATTACATCATTAATTCAAGAAAAAACTTAACAATCAGATAACAATAAATTTAAAGTTCTTAGTGAAACTAAATTACTGGAAAGGAAGAGCAGCATGCAATTTTCATTCAGTGAAACTAAATTCTGGCGATTTAAACTTTATGACTGGTCTAAAAAACGAAAAGATATTTAATTGGATTCTTTCTCTTTTCATAGAAAATGTCACACAAGTGCGAAAAGACCTGAGCTATGAAAATCACTTCCTCCTAATTTTGATGAAGCTACGACTAGGTTTATTAAATAGAGATCTCTCCTATCGATTTAATATTAGCAGAGAAAATGTTACCAAAATTTTAAGAAACTGGATCCCTGAAATGGCTAAAAATATTAAATATCTAATTATATGGCCTTTGCAAACAGCAATACGGCAGAATATGCCA
The DNA here is from genome assembly GCF_022113875.1 of Hydra vulgaris. Classification (NCBI taxonomy): domain Eukaryota; kingdom Metazoa; phylum Cnidaria; class Hydrozoa; order Anthoathecata; family Hydridae; genus Hydra; species Hydra vulgaris. The sequence goes on along the minus strand of NC_061170.1, from coordinate 31,062,360 downwards.
TCACAATTTCTAAATTTTAAGATATGTGTTGTCATAATTGATTGTAGGAGGTTTTTATACAGCGCCCAAATAATTTAGAAGCTCGAGCTAGCACCTGGTCAAATTATAAAAGCACAAATACTATTAAGTACCTGATTGGTGTTAGCCCAGCTGGAGCAATAACATTTCTATCACATGATTGGGGAGGAAGAATTTCTGATAAAGAAATTACGATAAAATTAGGTTTTTTAGATTTTGAAGGGTATGGAGACAGTAGCATAGCTGATAGAGAATTTCTTATTGAAGAGGAGTTAGCATTAAAAGGTGCAACATTGCACAGGCCTTCATTTACAAAAGGAAAAAAACGAGTCTAGAAAATTGACTCACTTAAGAATACACATCGAACGTGTTATTGGAAGATTAAAGAGTTTTAAAATACTTTCAAGTGTTATTCCTATAGCACAAGTTGACTTATTAAATGATATTATGCTATCTATTTGTGCAATAGTTAATTTAAAAAAAAAAGTGTTGTTTCTTAACCAATTACAAACATTTTTCTATTTAAAATATAAAAATAGTATTTGAATACTTTTTTTAACAAAATTATGTTTGAGGAAATTATATATTGACATACTATAATTTACAATATATCAAAAGATAAATCTTAAAGTTACATTGTCTTATCTGTATTTTGACAGGGAGGACAGTACCATTTTCTTTTAGGAATTATTTTTATTCTAATACAAGCAAATTGAAACCATTCATACTTGCAATTTATATTGCCACATGAAACCATTTGACCAAATTGTGCTTTTTGACAAAAACAGTAGACTTTACTTGAATATACTGAATTTGGCAAACAACTCTTAGTCAATAATTCAGGTAAAATCTTCAAAGTAAACACATTACTTAACTTAACAAGCATGTCTTCACAAAATGGTTCATTCTTTGACAAGCGATGACAGTAAAATTCCTTAGGGGACCATATAAATAAATCACAATAAGGTAAATCACACACTAACACTTGGTCTTGCATTTGATAGTAGTAAGGATGCTCTATTTTAATTACACGATTAGAATCCAATGAAAATATTTTATCATTCTCTGGATATTCAAAACCATTTACATATTTGTAAGGGCATTTAATTTTCACAAGGCCTTTTCCATGACAATAACATTCTACAAATGCATCAGGACTTGCACCGATTTCAGGAAATTTTTCATTGACATGCAATCCTGTCAAAGTTATTTTGAAATTTTTATGTTGTTCTGAAATAATTTGAGAATATTTTTCTCTCGCTTTACCTTCATTTTCAGCTCCATACTTTGTAGCTATTGTTCCATCAAAAGATTTATACTGCAGGATTTTGTTAATAAAACTTTTATTATCATTTTTTAACAAGTAACATGCTTCATAAAAGTAGGAAGCAGTAATCCTACCACATTTATGCTCTTTCCAACACTGTGAAAAACGTTGAGCATGAGTTATTTCTGATAATCTGTCAAAAGATTTTTGGGTATAACATTTTTTGTAAAGTTTAAATTGTTGTTTGCATTTATTTATTAAAGCTTCTTCTGAAAATTTTGTTAAATTTGGTTCATATAGATATGTCAAAGGTTTTGGTATATAAGTTCATCAGTTTCTTCAGCTGTATCAGTTTCACTAGAATACAAAAAATCAGTTTCATCAATACTTGTTAGAACAGCAGCATCAAGTTCTATTTCTTTCAGTTCATTAAACTTGGACTTTAAAATACCAGCATACTGTTTATAAGAATAACAATTTTCATCAATATTCTTGGATATTTGATTATGAAGGGGTAACTTTTTTTTTTTTCGGTTAGCTAAAATTTATGTTTGCTAATGCTGTGGGACTAATGTGCTTTTTAGATCGATTCCATTCATATTTTAAACTTGTGCAAGCAGTTTTATTGATTTCAAGTCTTATACAGGCTTCAACTTTAAAAAGTAGAGCTGCTATATGACTGCAAGCTGATCCAAATCTAAAAAATAAGTTATTATAAACTTAGGTTTTCAATATATTAATAGTTATTTCAAATTATTCATTATAAATTATCTTAACTAATATAATTCTATTATAATATAATCATATTATAATCTTAAATAATCAACATAATTTTATGTTGTTAATCATAACAATTTAATGTTGTTAAAACAACCTAACTTAATTGTTAAAGTTATCATACCCATTTGATGTTACTAAAAAACTTAATCTTAATTGCTTATGTAAACATACCCAGCAACACAACTGCAGTTTCCATTTAAAATATATCCTTTGGATTTGTGAACATAAATCCAAACATCATACATTGCTGTTTTTTTCCCTTGTCTTTGACTTGGCAAGACCTAAAATAACAACATTAATTTGGTTTAAAATTTATTGTAGTTGTATATTTTAGTTATATTTTAGATTTCACAAAAATTGTTTTTTTACCTTTGTTTTTAAAGCACAAAACTCAGACTCTTTATTTAAATCAGCATAAAAAACATCTTTCACGTGTCCACAGATAAAATAGTTAAAAGCCTCAAGGGATTTATAGGCTTTCATACTTTCTTTGCTATATAAACTTTGTGATTCTACTAAAAATGTGTATATATCGCCATAACTGACTTCAGGAAACAAACTAACATTGTTTTTCCAAAAATTTTCTTCGATACCATAAGGATCGGGAAGCAAAACATTGTTTTCTAATGTCAACTTCTTCAAATAAAATTCTTTGTCAGGATTAGCAAGAGAATTGAAGTAAGAAGACATTGTTTAGATGAAACTTTATTAAGTAGTCCTAATTAAAATTCTTGTTTATTTTATATTTTTGCCTACCAACTAACGCGCATGTGCTTAAATTGTAAACATTTGCAACTCGTCTATAAACTAATCCGCAACTACATTGGCCGAATATTGGCTAGGGTAAATAAATGTAAGAACAGATTTTTATAGCAAAATATTAAGCCTAAACTACATTGGCCAAATATTGGCCCAACGTTGGAAAAAACCGATTTGCAAAATTGAAAATAATACTCCGAAAAAAAACATTGGGATATATGTAAACATATATATATATATATATATATATATATATATATATATATATATATATATATATATATATATATATATATATATATATATATATATATATATATATATATATATATATATATATATATATATATATATATTATATATATATATATATATATATATATATATATATATATATATATATATATATATATATTTATATATATATTTATATATATATATATATATTTATATATATATATATATATATATATATATATATATATATATATATATATATATATATATATATATATATATATATGTATATATATATATATATATATATATATATATATATATATATATATATATATATATATATATATATATATATTTTATATATATATATATATATATATATATATATATATATATATATATATATATATATATATATATATATATAATTTATAATAGATGGTAATACTTATAATATTATTAATTTCTTAGACATATCTATGATTCTTGAAAACAACAGAAAAATAAAAACGGAAATTTATTATAAAGAAACCAATACTCACGACTATTTAAACAACAAAAGCCATCATCCATATCATATAAAAAAGAACATCTTTTATGGCCTTGCTAAAAGAATAATTGTTTTCACATCTGATTACAATAAAGAAAAACAACGTTTAGCAGAACTAAAAACGTGGCTAAAAGAATGCGAATATCCTAATAATATTATTGAAAAACATTTCACAAGCTGGTCCTTGGAACCTATAAGGACCAGCTTCCAAAAATCAATCAAAAGAAATTTTTCTTTTAGTTACAACTTTTTACAGCAATCTGAACTGCCAACCTTTTATTACTGAACAAATCTTTTGCTTAATCTATCTTCAAATGAAAGAGTGAAAGAATTTTTTTTAATGTCCAACCAGTAAATGCGTATAAACAACCACCCAATCTACTGAGAACACTTACTTCTTTAAAAATTCAATCAACCAGTAAAGAAGTAGAATTATTTAAATGTATTGATAATCGTTGTAAAATATGTAAATTCTACCTTCAAGAAGTTAAATCAATTACGACATCAAATGATACTATATGGAACATAAAAAGCTATATTACTTGTAATAGTAAGAATATAATATACTATTTAAAATGTTTGTAATGTAACAAGAAAGCTGCATACACCGGAAAAACAAACAACCTACGACTTTGCACTAATGGGCACATTTCTAGTTGTAGAACTGGGCAATCAACAGATAAATTTGATAACCATGTATATATTTTGTCAACGTCCGCATAACTTCATTATAGAACCTTTTTTCCAGCTTTTTTGTGTTTGTGGAGCTAAAAAATGAAAAAAACCTAATTTCTTATGAGAAGCATTTTCACAACCAAAAACATGATAGTTTTAATTGACATTACAATATAGATTACATTAGTTGCTAATAGCAACATTAAATAATTATCATTTTCTGTTTGTAAAAAAAATTTTATTTTGTTGTTATAATAACAAAATATAATTTTTAAAGTTACTTGTTTATATATATGATTATTGTTTGTAAAATGTATAAAACCAATTTATATAACGTTTTATTCAGAATCGTATGTAATATAAGTAAACTTTTCTAAAATTACAAGCCTTTTTTGCTCAAGCTCAAAGTCATGTTTTGATTCCAAGTGGAAAATTTAAAACTTTAACTTCAGATAGAATTACGTCATCTGATTCTCAGACCATTAAGAGTGATAGTCGAAGCTTATTCGTAAACCGTTAAGGCTACATTTATTTGCATATAGGACTACACTTTGAGGCAAAAAGCTAGAAAAACAAACTAGAAAATAGGTTTTATTTAAATTTAAAAAAAATTTCTTCTATTAAAGAAATATGGAATGTATTTTTCATGGGATATATTCTAACAAATACAAAAACAATTTATTTATTACTATTGTAATAAATACAATCTCTTATCCGTGAAATAATATATCTATACCAGTTTATATATTTTTATGCATTTGTATGCAACAAAATTAGAATTAATCAAAAAATGTAATAAAAGAAAAAAAGCAAAAAAATTGCAAAATAAACTTGACGCATAAACGTTTATTTTGCCACAAACCGACGTCAATGCGCAACATTTTTTTCACTTAAATTTTAGATTAGCGTTTAATATTATTCTTTAGTTAAAATAAAATTAATTAAAAAAAAAAAAAAAAATGAACTTTTTTTTTATGACTATGTTTTAGTGGTTTAAGATATTCTTAGTTCCATTTTTATAGCGTTACATACAAACTTCTTTAAGTACAAACGTCAATTCCTCTAAACAAATTTTAGAATATGCCTATAAAAAAGTGGTTTTCAAAATTTTGAACTAAAATTTGAAAAATGAATTCGAAATGTTATTTGTTTCCCCCATTTGGCTAAAATGTTTCCACTAACATAGGAAAAGTGTTTTAAAAATTGTTCAATAAACATTCCCTGTAACTAATAAATTTCATAAATTTTTTAATTTGAATACAATTAAGTTAGCTGCAGTTGCACAAAAAATATGTAAAGAATTATAAAAGTTCACAATAATGCTTTGTTAAACAAACAAAAAAATCTTAAATAAAAAAACAACAGAAAAGTGTAATAGTAAACAAAAAAACAATCGTCCAATGAGCGGAAATTGTTAATCAAAAAACGTTAAAAGACACCATACTGTCAAAATACATCGGAAAATTAAAAGATAAAAACATTGATGATTTTATACAGAATTGGTCCATCCTTAAAACAACACCTGCATATAACGATATTTCAAAAAAATGCATACTATGCCTTCAAGAAAAACTTGAAAAAATTACACATGCGAACCAAGAATGTTTGTTAAACAAAAAATCAAAACTGATTTCTAAATGCAGGTACGAAAACAAATTTCTCTTTAAAAAACTATAAAAATAAGTGAGTTCAAATAATAGTTACATTACCAAGTGGATACAAGACGTGTTTAAAACATTTATAAAACATAATAAAACGTTTTAAGACGTTTTTTAGACGTCTAAAATAAGTTGTCCCCACTGGGTTTAATCCAATTTTTAATAAATATTTTAAAAAACGGCAGAAGTAATCAATTCTTTTTATAATGGTGTCGGCATATTCCACAAAACGTGTAAAAATTCACAGTAGTTAAGACATTTACAAGATCCTGTAATTTAATTTTTGGTATAAATTGAAGTTTTATTAATTTCTTAATTCATTTCTAATAATGTCTTTATTGGTGAAACATTGTGCTTAATGAAATTTATATATATATATATATATATATATATATATATATATATATATATATATATATATATATATATATATATATATATATATATATATATATATATATATATATATATATATATATATATAAAGGAAATAAAATTAAATAAAAATTAATTCCGAGTAATATTTAATAAAATGTTTAGCCAATATTATATATATATATATATATATATATATATATATATATATATATATATATATATATATATATATATATATATATATATATATATATATACATATATATATATATATATATATATATATATATATATATATATATATATATATAAATGTTGAACCAGCGTGAAAATATAACCATTTTCCAACTCAACAAACGTTTTATCAACATTGGTTTTTAGTTTTTGGCGACGTCGCATTTGTAACCATAATGATTTAAAAACAACGTTGGCAGCCGATGGTGGGACAACGAAACGCGCGACTTTGTTCTACTGTTTTAACAATGTTTGTGTGCTAGCTGGGTATTGCCCAAGCATTCATTGACGTAATGAAACGACATCATTAGTACTACAATGAGAGAACAGTTATTTTTCCCATAGTCAACAAAGACCAAATGCCCGAAATAAGAGAAAGTGTTTCTAAAAAGCTGTTTAACTCTGACTCTAAACAAGATGTTAAAAAGCCAATTTTTCAAGAGCAATACAAATGTCCAAATACTTCTAATCTGTCATCATTTGTAATAGGCATGAGTTGGCTGCTTTTTGAGAACCTTGGATTTGCAAAGAACAAGCTTGAATGGAGTCAAATTAGTGGTATGAAATGGAGGAAATACAGCACTTACAGAAGATTTAAGTACTGGGCTTATAAACTACATGTATTAAATGATCCTGCAAAAAAAGTGCTAAAACTTATTCAAGTTTACTCGAAAGTGTGTGTAAATAAAGCGTTGAAGCAAAATATTCTTCTGTAAATAGACAGCTTAGAGCAAAACATTCACTAAGTACCAAATAAATTTTTATAAACTTGTGAAACAATATTTTAACTAATTATACTGTATAATATTAAAGTGATGAAGTGATTGATTGTGTAATTCGGGTGTTTTTAATAAAAAAAAGCATTAATTAAAAAGAATGAAATGTAAGATTTTCAAACTGTATCTATAAATAAAATTACTATAATATATTGATGGAACAACAAAATGTAGTTGTTTCCTGAAAGTTTCGTTTCAAAAATCGAATAAATAAATGATCAAACTAAGTTGGCGCGTTAGTAGCGTAAAAATAGGAGATTTTAAAAAAAGCCTAAAAACTTCAAAGCACTGGAAGAGGTAGTAAATAAAACTATAAAAAAAAATGTTTATAATTTTCTCTATATACTCATCAAAATGCACCAGAAATCAAAAGACGACCTTCGAAAATAAAAAAAATTTTTGGAAATGGCGGGGGTTATTTATCTCTCTTTCTCTCTCTCTCTCTCTCTCTCTCTCTCTCTCTCTCTCTCTCTCTCTCTCTCTCTCTCTATATATATATATATATATATATATATATATATATATATATATATATATATATATATATATATATATATATATATGAATTTTTATGTATTATTGTTATTACTATTTAATTTTATGGTTTTATTTGTTTATTGATTTTTATTCTTTTTTCAAACTAAAGTTTTATAGTTTTTTTTAACTATTATATATTTTTTTCAATAAAAAATTTGTTTATGTTATTGTTACAAATTATTTTTATTACTTGTTTTTTTTTGACGCTCTCAGTTTAATGTCAGTTTAAAAAATGATAAATAAAATTTTAAAGTGACATAAAACCAATTGTATTTTCAAAAATTGCCTTCAACAAAAGATTGCGTTTTGAAAAACATTGTATTTTTTTTGTGTTATGTACGACTATTTTATCCTGCTACGCCTAAGTTTGATACTTATTTTAATAAATGGAACTTTAATGTTTAAAAGACGTTTAAAAGACATTTAAAACACATTTAGAAGGTAACTTTTAAAAACAAATACCCGTCGGGTAATGTTTATTATTTTAATATTAGTTATATTAGTTTAAAATATTATTGAAAAATAAATATTTTGTTTATTTTCAGGGACAGCTTGGGCATGATGTATTTCTTTAATTTGTTTTATAGATTTTTGGTCTCAATGGAGTGAGTGGTCACAATGCGACACATCTTTTATTATAACTCGAACTCGAAATTGCAGCCAAAATCTATCGTTTTATTGTCCAGGAAATAGTAGTGAGGTTCAATCATGTAGTAATCAAGGTCAGTCAGTTTTTGAAACAGGTTTTTATTTTAAACTTCTTAAAACAATTTTTGTAAAAACTCTTTGGTAACAAAGTACTCAAGAATTTCAAATTTTTATCAAGATTAACAAGTGTTTCCATTTAAATTATTGGAGCTTCATGGAGCTAGAACACTTAAAACTTTTTTTAGTTGTATCTATAGTTTTATCTGTACCAGCATTCTGAGTTCATATTTGTGGTGTACAGTTTGTTCGCAAACTGTACACCTAGGAAGACGGTGTATTAGAACGTATTGTAGTGCCTAGTAACTACTACTAAGATGACATCAAAGTAATAAAAATAATATTTAAATTTAATTAATTTTTTCAAGTTTGATTTTTTTTTTTTTTTTTTGGAAAAAAGACTGTGTTAGTTTTCCATAGTCAGATATTTCTTATAACAATTTCAATTCGATTTTAAATAATTTCTTTACTCCTACACCCATGTGTTTTTGCTTTTTTCAAACCTTTACAATAAATATAATTTTTACTATCAAAAGTCTTACATTAAAACTACAGAAAATAAAAAGTGGTAAATCAAATAGACCTGATCATAATCATCAAAAACTTTTAAAATGATGCTCTGACTTATTGTAAATTAGCACCTGCACCACAAACATGCGTTCCCTATGTAACAAAGTTAAGACCCTTAACCAATTCGTAACAGACACCAGCATTGATATTACCTGTCTAACTGAAATGTGGCTAAGCCCTTACGGCAAGCAGATTATTCTCTCAAAAATCAATAGTAACTACACTTACATAAGCACCAAACGTCAGGAGCGTTTAGGTGGGGGTACTTTTTTAATTGTAAATAAAAAGTATTAAGATAAAACAGAAGAAATAAAAATAACCTTCGACACACAACCTAACTCCCTACCTAACTCAATACCTAAACAAGAAGTTGAACAAACTATTGCTCGTGGATTCTCAAAGCAACTGCCTCGAGGATAATAATTTGTAAAATAATTTGCGATTATACCCAGTATAATAATTTGCTGGATATAATCGTTCCTTCAAACGAAAAACCGGCCCTCATCTAATGATTATTGTCCCATCGCTATTACATTGACATTATGCAAAGTTTTTGAACGCATTATCGCCATTTATTGTCCATCACACCAAGCACATCTGGGTCTTAAACAAACAGTTCAGTTTCCTCCCAGGCCGTAATACAATGGATGCCATTATTCAAGTTATAGAAGACTAGTGTCACGTAAAAAACAATCACAAATCAATCTTTGCAATATTTTTCGATTTTATAAAAAGCGTTTGACCTTGTCGACCACGAAAAACTACTGCTGAAGTTAATAAATATTTTACCAAGCTGGCTTATATCCTGGATTGCAGTTTATTTATATAAAAGACGCCAAAAAGGAAAACAAGTGATCACACCACTGATTGGAAACATCTTTAAGCCGGAGTACTTCAGGGTAGTGTCTTAGGCCCCATTTTTTTCATTCTTTTATCTCGGACATGAACACCCATCTTCCAGCCAAAACCATACTAAAAAAATATGCTGATGGCATCCTGACCTACATTATCTACAATAAAGCTCTTGCCAACTTCCCTTAATCTATCGTTGATGGCATTGAACTCTGGTTTCTGACCAATGGTATGAAGCTTAGTAAGTCAAAATGTAAAATTATTAAAATTAACTCCAGGTGCCCCGTAAGTCATTTTCTACCATCTGTCGTACTTGATAAGACTGAGGTTGAAACTCCAGCTAGAAGTACCTTGTCTCCAGTTAGAAGTACCTTGGTATCATGTTGAATGAGATTCGGACGAGCAATGGGTAAAAGTGCACAACACTATAAAATCAATTCCATTTTTACTCAAGCGCCTTAAGCAAATTGGTCACACGAAATCCAACCTCCTGCAAGTCTAGAGGTTTTACGCTATTAGCCACATGATATATAGTGCTCTAGTTCTTACGTCATGCAGTGTTTACCACATCCATAATCTTTATGTATAATTAAACATTTGTAATTTTTTTTTTATATTTGAATGCATCATGCATGCATGCTATATTATAATATAGCATGCATAAATAATGCATGCAAGTACCTCGAGCACTAAGGTCTTCACGGAAGAGCATTTAATAGGAAGTTCACGCCTCCTTCCCAACCGATGTCGCAAAACTTGCCCAGAGGTGGGGTTTGAACCACGGATCTTACGTTTCTGAGGCAAGTGTGTTAGCACTGCGCCACGGCTGCTTGAATAAGCTACTTATATAAGATAATAATACTCGGCTACTTATTAAAACTTGCTTCTTTTTTTATACATCAAAATTATAACAAACTAAATAAAACTAATATTTTTAAAATTCTAATGTAATTGCATTAAACTAGTAATATTAACTCCAAAGAAATTGAAAAAAAAAAATTTAGATTAGAATAATGCACAAGTATGGATTAATTATATGTTAGTAGTTTCAGTTTATATATTATTAGTATCTATATAAACTTTAAAAAATTAAAATGAAACCTTTGAAAGAATTGTCAAATCAGCACTTTTGCGTTTTTTTGTTATCTGCTAATTATCAATGCCTTCTTCAGTTTCTGATATTTAAAACGTTTGCAATCCTCATAACAATCTGTAAAAAGAATAACACAACATCTCAACCAAAGCAATGACAAATAAATTTAAAAAGTAAATTATTTAACATTTTGTGAATAAAACTTATAATATCGCAAATTAAAATAACAACTCAATAAAATATAAAGCTTTTGGTTCTTCCAACTAAACAGCCTGGCGATATGACATTTTTCTAAAATGTTAACACTAATTAGATTGAAGGTACATCAACACAAAACATTAACTTGTTACTAAACTTGTTAAAAGTGTTTGAAATAAGTTTATTCGTCTAGTTTTTTAGCTTTTTTTGCTGACTTTAGTTTTTCTAATTCCGAAGGATGATATACATATACATACTATATATTTCGACCCAAGCTTAGTAGGTCTTTCATAATACAATAAAATAAATGAAAAACAATGCAATAAATATTTCAATAGCTTTTAGATATAGAGGATAAGATAAAAACAGAACAATTTGAACTCTCTTTTAACTATTTTAAACTTTAAAGACTCGAACCAATCATCAACGTACCTTTAAAATATAACAGGAATTACCATTAATCTAACATTATTTTTTAGGCATTGAGTTTTTACAAATAGCTTTTCATAACTCTGAGCAATTAGATTATGATTAAAAATTAAATATCTGACAGATGTTCAACTAACAGAATCATATCTAAAAGTACAGAGTTGGCACTTTATCTTGTGATTAATAAAAAAATAACTATTAGTTTTAAAAATCACTGCAGTTTTTATTTACAGAATGATCTTTATAAAAATAGCCATTAACCTAAGTATTATTTTAGGAAAGTCCAAGTTTTAAAGGAGTAAAAATGTCACAAAAAATCAATTTACCACTTGCATGTGTACTTGGCTTTTTCCTGCTTTAATTGTTGTTGCAACTGACTGCACTGTATATAAAATATTAAATGAAATTAAACACGCAAAACTAAATTAACAACAAAATATATATTTGCGCGGATTTCAGAAAACTATGTAATATAGCTATATATATTAATGCTTAAACCATGTTAACTTTTCTACTAAAAAGAAAATAAATGATACAATATAATAATCTATCATATCAGATGTAAGTAAATTTAATTTCTCTTTAGTGGTTATCATAAAGGAGTCTGAATATAACTTAAATTTTTAACAATATTTTTTAGTTTACACTAAAAGACTACACTAAAACTGAAGATCCATTATATAGATATTTGAACATCACCATTTTTGATTGGCACTGACTGCACTAAAAGTATAAATATTACAACATAGCTATTCAATCGATATAACATCTTTCATAAACAAATAGATGTTAGGTCTTAATATAAACAAACAATATTTAGTTTTTTAAAAAGTACTTACCACTTAAAATGCATAATTTTTCTCTAACACTTTTAGAGAAAATTTATGCATTTTAAGTGGTAACTATTTTTCTTAATTTTTCTACTTTTAGTACAAGTAGTTAAAAAGTTGGGCCAAAAGTTTCTACTTTTGGCCCAACGTATTTTTGATTGTTGGACTAACGAGGCGTTTTGGTAGGCCGTAAGTTGGCGTCGTGCTGGCATATGGTTGGCTGCCCATCGTTCCTACGTTGGCGTAACATACACTTAATATTGTTGGCGCAACGTTGGCCCACTTTTGGTTTTAAATTGTTGGCGCAACGTTGGCCGAACCAAGTAAAACAGTTGGCGACACGTTGGCATAACGCATTTCGTATAATGTTGACTTTACATTGGCGCACCGTTGGTATGGGTTTGTAGGGGCTATGTTGGCGTAAAAATGTTTAAAGGCTGGAATCGCGTTGGCATATGATCGGCCGCCCATCGGGCCTATGTCGGCATCGTGTATACTCAATGTTGTTGGCATTGCGTTGGCACACTGTTAGTTTTATATTGTATTTGCATTTGTGCATTTTATTAACGTTGGCCTAAGACTTCAAGCATTTTTTCCAACAATGTCAGAAACGCGTTGTGTGACGACTGGGATAATTTAATACTCATTTAACTAACGTTATTATGAAAGTTGAAAATGTAAAAGTATTTAAAGTTACATAAAAGTATTAAAGTTAATAAATTTGATGGTTTCTAATTTAAATGTTTATTTGTTACAAAATGATTTAAACTGTTACACACATACAAAAAAATCATAAACTATATATAAAACTATATAACTAAAACCGTTAAAATGATGTTTCTTCTCCTCCCACCATACGAATTACGCGAATCGAAGCCATGCTTTAATGGCAGAAGCAACCTTGCATCCGTACCGCGACATGTTGTAGGATTACGCCGAACAGCATCTAAATAAAATAAACATGTATTAAGCACACACACTTATAAGTTTTAACTATAAACTCATTTACTTTCATTTATATAAAACGATAAAAACTATAAGTAAATACTTAAAAAAAATATATTAATAAACAAAACATCAATTGTAAGATGAAATAATGACATTTCAAAATAAAACAAAATTAACGCACTATTTATAATTTGACAAAGCTTGCTATTGCCAAAGGCATATTTCCCCTCCCAATTACTAACTACTGCTAAGTTGTTTGATATTAGCCGCTTAATAACATTTTTATTTGATTCAGTGATACTTTTTCCGCCACACCAGGGTTCGCAAAAACCCGGATTTTTGAAAAAAAAACTGGCTTAGTGTTTTTTAGGGTTTTATTGGGTAAACTTGGGTTTTTTGGGTTTTATTTTTATTTCGTCTGTGTAAAAATGTTTTTTTTTTTCAATGATATTAAAAAAAAAAAAAAACTAAATGAAATTTTTTACTTTAATTTTATTTAAAATATATTTATATATTGTTATTTAATAATTTATAATAACTTTTCAAATTAATTTCAAAAAGATTTTTAAATACAATTTAAAACTATAATAGAAAAAAAATATTTTGCGTTAAATCTATATGTATTGGTTTAATTTAAACTTAAAATTATTATTCTATGTAATTAAAAATGTCAATGAGAAATGGGAAAAAGAAGGCTATAGAATATGAGGTAGTAACTAAAGTTTCAATTAAAATTTGAACTTGAAATTTAAATGAACGAACTTGTTTCTTCGCGCTATGGCTTTGTTTATAAAAAATTGTGTTTAGGAGTTAAAGAGTTTAAAAGGACAACCACAAGGTAGCCTCTTTGACTGTAGTGGCTTTTTCTGGCCACTAATACTCATTTAAATTCACTTAGGGAGGTGAATAACTTAAAAGATTAAAAAATCTCAACTCATGAAAATATTTTAATAAAAATTGTTATAATGTATTTTCAAGTAATGATTCAAATATTAGTCTGATAGCTGTTATTGTTGGTTATAATAGTTAATAATTTTATTTAATAACAATTTAGTTAATAATAATTAATAATTATGTTAGTTAATAATATTATAGTTAATAATATTAAAGTTGGTTATAACAGTTCATAAATTTATTAAATATCTTTAAAAAACTCAATAACACTCAGATTTTACCGGGTTTTATTAGGTTTTTTTAGGCAGGTTTTTTTGGGTGGATTTTTTTAAGCAGTTTTTTTAATGCCAAACCTGCGCCACACTGACCTAAATAACTAAAGGGATTAAAGAAGGTCTAAAAGGAAAAAAACAATTTTAAAAGATATTATTTAGTATGTAATAAATTTTAAGTAACTTGAATAAGGGAACTAAACAACTATAACAAATATCTTACAAACTATCCTCGGAGGTCATTGTAAAGGCAATCTGTTTCTAGTTTTTGTAAATGTTCCATTAATGAAACAAGAAGCCCAAACTCATCAAAACTTGTTTTATATTACCACGCTACTGTTGTGCTGAGAATTGTTGCAGAAGAAAAATTATAATTTGATTATTTTGTTTAATTTCTTCTAATAATATTAGTTTTCGATGATCATTTCCTAAATGCGAAGAAAAATAAAATAAATATATATTTTTTAAATACAAATAATAATACTTTAATAAAGATAAAAGTAATAATAGTAAGAAAACATTTTCTATATATATTAAGTTCATATGAACAAACAAACAAATTCATCATTTGCTAATGCATAAATAAATGAAACACACCTCCAACATGACAATTGATCAAATCAGGTGATAACTGCTCTACTTGCAGTGCTATAGTAAGCACTGGCGTTAATATTGATGATGGTAGTGTAGTTTGGTTGTCTATTTAAATATTTAAGCTTATTTTTACAAGCACATATATACAAACAGACAGTTTGCAAATCATAATTTAAACTTTAAAAATTGTAAAACTTTCAAGTTAAAAAAAAAAGTGTTAACCAACCTTTTTTACTAAAAGATAAACCGTTTAAAAATAATGACGAGAGAGAGCAGTAGATCATGCATTTTGAAGAAGCCCATTTTAAATTTCTATGTACAAATAATGCATTATAAACATATTTATAATATCAAATTTTTTTCAAAACAAAATATAGTATAATATAAAAACATATTTTATTTTTTTAAATGTCATTAAAGGACAATTATAATCATTAATGTTAAGAATGTTGATGGATCATTAATGATCTGTAAAATATTTATTAAAATGCAAAAATCTAACCGGATTGCAACTGAGGAGGAGTAGGAAACTTTAGGTTTGAGGTTGAAATTGATACCGAAAAACTTTCCATTTTCAGACTTTGTTTAATCGGAATCTGAGTCACACAATTCATTCCATAAATACATGTATACATATATATATATATATATATATATATATATATATATATATATATATATATATATATATATATATATATATATATATATATATATATATATATATATATATATATACATATATATATATATATAAATGTATAATTTTATTTTGAATTTTTTTGAACAAATAAAACTGGTAATGACCTAAATTAGCTTTTTAGCCCTTTTTATTTCAGAGACTACTGTTGTGTTATAGGGTTATTATGTTTTGGATTTATTTTATCTATTGAAAAAACAAACTTTTATATTAACAATAGATAAATTTTATATTACCAATAGATAAAATGAACATCATAACATAGAATATTGTTACACATAGCATAATTTTAATCATCGTGTTAACAATTTACTGAAATAATCAAATAAATTGAAGTTAGAATAAAAAAAATTAACCTTTTCGCTTTTCTTTTTTTTGCTTTAATATCTGATTCTGTTGGAAGTTCTGAGCAGTCCTCTGCAATATCCGACTTGGAATTAGCAATTTCACATGTGCTTTTAAGATAATAAAAATTAAAACTGAACTTTTTTGAACAAATAAGCTAAGTTTAAAACCATTAAACGTAAATAAAGCCTACTGTAAGAATGCAGCACTCTAACAAAAAATAGTTTCCAAATAGATTTGGGAGGTTCAGCAGATTTTACTGCTTTATTGATTTTAAGGTCAGAAGTATACAACAGCCATAAACAAATACACTTTTTAAATAAAACTTTGCAATAAAACGCTACATACAAAGAAACATTTTTTGTTTATGTTTTACACAAAATACATTTAATTTTTTAAATTAATCTTACGAGCCTTCTTATCACCAAAATCTTTGATTAGGGTTGAAAAATCAAGATTTTCAGCAATATTCTTTTCAATCGATAGGGTTCCTAAACTGGAAAGTCTATCCTGCGACATTGTTGACCGCAGATAGGTTTTGATTAGTTTCATTTTGGAAAAGCTTCTTTCTCCACTCTCTACAGTGACAGGTATTGTTAGCAAAATTAGCATTGCAATCCATGTGTTTTGATACAAATCTTGCATTTTGTGCTGTTTTATAAAGTTTAAAACAATAATAGGAGTAATTTTATCCTTGACCATTTCAAAAAGAAAAGGTTTAATGGTCATCAGTTCATCGCAAAGGAGAATACTATTAATGTCCGATTTTAGATTTACGGTAAGTTTACTTTGAAGAGCTAAACATGATTTTAGAATTTCTTCTCTTTTTTGCAAACTATCAACATTATACAAAAATCCCAAACTTCTGAATAATTCTCCAACTGTATAAATCTTTCTCTCATTGAAATTAAAGATGTGTCTAAAAGAGGATTGAAGAAATCGATTTCTAATTTTTTCAGGAGAAAATAAATAAATCCCATCTTGGGCTGGTTCGTCAAAATGGCGTTTCACTCGTATTATTCTTTTAAGTGGTTTAAAAACAGGCTCCACTTGTAATTCTATAGCCGAATCCATTGCTTTTATAATTGCATCTTTAAAACCACATTTTCTATAGTTTTCTCAAAATGAACAACAGCTTTTCAATAACTTTGCACATTGAGTAATGTCCATTTCTTTTTCTTGAAGAGTTTTACTAACAATATTGACTTGAAAAAGAACGTCATACCAGATAATTAAAGAGACAAGAAAGCTAAAATCTTTTAATGGCTCTCCTAGAGTTATCGCTTCATGTGCAGTTTCAGGATTACATCCTTCAAAATCCGACAATGCTATCATAGCGTCATGTACATCACCAACTTGATAACGAACGGCTTTAACACTACTTATTTTTACTTCTCACCGCGTGTCGCAGAGTTTCTTTAAATGCAAAATTTTAACATGATCAATTAAAATTTTCCATCGGCTCACTGACTGAGAATAGAGTAAACAATCTCTGAAGAATACCGAAAAAAGCTATAGATTTTACTGAAGACCGTGCAGAGTCACTTATTACCAAATTTAAGCTATGGTTGCCGCAAGGAACATATAATGCTAAAGGATTAAGATTTAAAATCCTTTTTTGTACACCATTAATCTTTCCTTTCATATTTGATCCATTATCATACCCTTGACCTCTGCAGTTAGAAATTTCAAGTCCATGCTTAGTTAGCAACTCGATTAAAGCCTCAGTTAGTCCTAGGCCTGTAGAATCAGAAACAGAAAAGAATCCTAAAAGTACTCTTTAATTTCTTTAATTAAGTCAACAATTCGAATAGTAAGAGAAAGTTGTTCTTTTCTAGAAATATCAGGTGTACAATCAGCAATGATTGAATAGTAAACGGCTTTCATGACTCGGTTTATTATTTCATCATTAACCTTTTGAGACATTAAATCTATTAACTCATTTTGAATATTTTTCCCGCAATAATGGTCTGAAGTGTCACCTTATATTGCAAGTGCTAAATGCTTTTGCATTACAGGATCAAATTTTGCAAGCATCTGTATTAGTCCTAAGAATTTGCCGTTTTGAGGCGTAAACAGTTTATCCAAACTCCCTCGAAAAGCCATATTATTTTCACCTAGGTAAAGAGTGATATTCATCAGCCGAAGAAGAACATTTTGCCATCGCAAACTGTCTTTTTCTATAATTTTAATTTCTTCATTATCTATAGTTTTTCCAGTTTTTAATCTTATTCAGTTTCTACCCACTGTTGATACCATTTCATATGAGAGACGCTGTTTTCATGAATTGCCAATGTTTCAGTTAAATGTCTCCATTTCTTGAAACCATCAGAGACTAAGTTTGACTTTGAATTATTATCAAAAAGTAGACAGCAAAAACAAAATACGGAGTTTTAGAATCTGAATAAACCAACCATCTACGGCGAAAGGTTTCTCCATTCGCAAGCTTTCTATTGTAATAAATGCTAGAAAAATGTCGACCATTTCTATCTTCAGGGTATTTTTCCTTTGTAATTTGAAAAGGACCAAGTTTGATTAAATGGTCCACAAAGTTGCTAGATCGAACAATTGGCCAATTTCCACAATCCAATAAATTAGGTGTTTCTTGTAAAAAATCTTCCGATAAATCATTCGATTCTTTTAAAATAACTGGTTCATTATCTACTTCAATTTACAATGAAGTTATACAACTATTTTTGAGTAATGTTGAAGGTTCTCCAATTTTATTGGTCATAGAGATAGTCGTAGAGATAGTTGAAGCATCAGGGTTAAAATCTTCACGACCTTCGTCAGGTTTTTTATAAGCAACATATTTTTCAATGCTCATGAATTTTTTAATTTTTTCAAATTTTTGATCTTTAACGGACTTTCTTTTTCTGTACTCATAACCAGACAACTTTTTTCTCGAATTTGAAATTTTATGTGACATGAGACAGAATATTTTTTAAGATAAAATTATTTCTACAATTTAAAAAAAAAAAAAAATTAACAAAGTTTTCAAACAAATTCATAAAATTATTAAAGAAATAAAAAAAAAAGTAACTAAACTTACTGAAAATTGTTTGAATCGAGTCAACTTAACATTTAATATATAAAAAAAAAAAACTTTTGAACTTCTTTATAAAAAATCTTTTGCAACTTTTCGAAATGACTCCTAGAGGAAATAACGCACAAATGATACTACAAATTACAATAGAAAATCGAGCGTATTAATTAAGTAAATGTAGTAATTTTTTGTCTTTAAATTTAAAATCGTGTTTTTTTTGCAAAGGTCGTTAAATCTTTTAATTTACTTTAAATTTTTATTATACTACTAGAAAATTAAAACTTGTGACTAATAAAATTCTCCGCCCCTATTTACTTGCCGCCCTCGTGCAACGCACGACCTCGCCCCCCTAAAAGCAGGCGCTATATATATATATATATATATATATATATATATATATATATATATATATATATATATATATATATATATATATATATATATATATATATATATTTATATATTATTATTATTATTACTAGCTGGGGAGACCCGTAAAATACGGGTCTTTACCGAACCGACCATTTTTATACTTATCTATAGCTATCCGGATGTAAACTAAGGGTCTTAGTAAATCAAAAAGTAAGTATAGTTTTTTATATGTACATTTTTAAACGGTTTTAAAAAAATATTGAGGTAAGGAATAAGTATAGAAAAGGTCAGTGTGGAATAAAAACATTCCACACCGACCTTTTCTATACTTATTCCTTACCTCAATATTTTTTTAAAACCGTTTAAAAATGTACATATAAAAAACTATACTTACTTTTTGATATGACAAAAACATTTCTGTTAAAATGTTCTTTTAAAAACTTCAAACGATTTTAATATTATGCCGATTATAAAAATTTTAATAAGAAAAAACGTAAAAAAGACTACGAACTTAGAAAAATGCTAAAACATTCAACACGTGACGCCGTTAAAGTACGCCTTAGTTAACGTTCATAACATATACACATCTAATTAGATTTTATTTAAATTCAGTTGTTGCAAACTTGGTTTTGAATTTTTAATTACACTTCTTATGCGTCATAAATAATCTTAAATTCTAAATAGAAAATACGTTTATGGGCTAATTGGTAGACGCGCAACACTTAGACAGATATAGTCATCTCACCCCGGGAGTTCATACTCCTGTGACCTTTTTTTTTCATCCCAACTTACAACAAAAGTAATTAAAAATAAATGTTATTATTGAAACAGTTTTAAACATTTCTTCCTATTTATCTTTGAACTTAACTTTATTCACTGCAAACATACTTTTGGTGTTTGTAAGCGTTATTTTACGTTTAGTATTTGTAGGAATTATTTGCACGCACGTATTTTAAACAATTATTTTTACTGTTTCATCTAAAAATCTTATTTAATTTAGTTTAATAATTTCTTAAATATAATATATATAATATAATTTAAAATATTTTATTAACCCTATTTAAATAAGTATCAAAACTCTTTTCTTTAATTTAAAAAGAATTTAAAATTAACGTAGGCTATAACGATATTTTACCCTTTCATCAACATTTATTTAAAAAGTAAATTTGGATATAGAAAAACGGGTTAAAGACTTATTTTTTTAAATAAGTTAGCTTTATCTATTTAATGCTTTTCGTAAAAGCGTTTCTTTAAAGACTCTTAACAAATCATTTAAGCTGTTTTTACTGCCTAAGTTATTAAACCTGTTGTGTGTGCCAAAAATCGATACTTAATGCAAATGGAAACTTCGAGTGCTAATGGTGATTAAAGCATAAATGGTTCCTATTCATATATAATAAAAGGAAATATAAAAGACAAAGCAAAAATGATTTTTATATCCATTTAAAACAATAAATCCCAAAATAAAAAAATATAGATATTTACTTAAAAACATATTTTTCTTGATATAAAATAAAAATATAACCTTTAGTACAAATTACAAAAAAAAATTTTATTCAACAGAGCTACTTATAATACAATTTAAATTGAATCATTGTTTCATAAATATTAAGCTTTAGGTAAGCCATAATCAAGTCAGCTATAAGAAACGGAACTAAAAATGGAACAAAGTTATTTAAACGCATAATCATACACATTAATTACAAAATAACATGTCATGCAATCAATACTTTTGAAAACTCAAAAATGCGAATAAGAAACTTACTTTTTTATTTTTACATAACCCTGACAGACCAACATGAATGTGAGCTAAATCTATTTGCATAAAACATCACAACAATTAATTAAATAGCAGAACCACCTTTAAAGGACAAAAAAATTAGTTTTTTAAGGAAAATTAGAGTTATTGGGAGGGGAGGTATTAATAAATAAAAAAGCTCAACTTGAATTTCAAAATTATTTCATAGTTTTGTTAAGGGTTATTGAGTTATTCTGAGTTTATTATACATATTTTAAACTACTAACACCACACACTTATATTCTTAGTTCTGGAAGGTGCTACATAGAATTTGATTGTGTGAAAACCAAAAAATATTGTTGAGATTAACATTAACTTTATTAAATGTATGACCGTGACTTTTATTTCTAGTTAATGAGCATTGTTGATAAAGGTGTCTTTATTTAAATGATTTACTTTGATAACATTTAACATTCATGGGAAAAATTAAAAAACAACACAAAAATAAATTTACAAAAATATATTACAAAAAAAAATGAAGTGGCTCAAAAGTTGTCAATTTCTTTACATTTTAAAATGTAAAAAAAATTATTGACAACTTTTGAGCCACGTTGTCTTCTCCTCCCAGCATCCGCTCTATTCCCCGTGTTGTATGGGGTGCCATGCCTCCATCTAAAGGAGGGATGGTCGTCCCCATACAAACACCAGCGATGGAAGGCCCTCATAGAGCAATACTTTCGGAAATCTTCCCATGACTTCGAGCCTGAAAAAAAATATATATATAAATACAACTATCTACCTAGGTAATACTTACAAAAAATCTACTGTAAAAAAACAATAAAAGCAAATAATGTAATAAATTAAGTACAAGTGAGCACAACAACTTATTTATTTTACTCACTAATACTTGACTTATTACATTAACTAATTAAACTGGAAAGCACATTTGTAGCTATATTAAAAAGCAAAAGGTACAATAAAAGCAATCAATCAATGTAATAAGTCAAGTAAAGGTGAATATAACAACTTAATTGTAACAGAAGAAGCAGCAGCTAGAGATAAATAAAAGAAAGTTAAAAATGCAATAAAACAAATTAATCCATAAATTAAGTCAAGTATAAGTGAATAGAACAACTTACTTGTAACAGAAGAAGCAGCAGCTAGAGATAAATAAAAGAAAATTAAAAATGCAATAAAAACAATCAATCAATGTAATAAGTTAAGTAAAAGTGACTTACTTGTAACAGAAGAAGCAGCAGCTAGAGATAAATAAAAGAAAGTTAAAAATGCAATAAAACCAATTAATCCATAAATTAAGTCAAGTATAAGTGAATAGAACAACTTACTTGTAGCAGAAGAAGCAGCAGCTAGAGATAAATAAAAGAAAATTAAAAATGCAATAAAAACAATCAATGAGCCGGGGCTCATCTCTTTCAATTCGACAACGATTTATCTCAGCTCGCCGGGGCTCATCTCTTTTAATTCGACGACGATTTATCTCAGCTCGCCGGGGCTCATCTCTTTCAATTCGACGACGATTTATCTCAGCTCGCCTGGGCTCATCTCTTTCAATTCGACGACGATTTATCTCAGCTCGCCTGGGCTCATCTCTTTCATTTCGACGGTGGTTTATCTCAGCTCGCCTAGCCTGCCTTCTTTTATTTTGACGAAGTCTAATAATTTCATTTCTTAAATTATTAGACATAATTAGGCATCAAAGGAGTGTGTAAAAATGATGCCTAATATAATAAAAGTTGAAGTTTCTTTTTTAAACTTATCTAAAATAAAGTGTAAGCAAATAATACAGAGCATAATACTATAATCTATTATATTCTACCATATATAGCATTGTGTTAAGATAACATAGTTTTATTAAAAACTTAAACTAAAGTTATAAATTAATATAATATTTTCAACTAAGTATTGTTTATATATTTATGGTAGTTGTTATTAATTATTGACAAAATATTATAAGTATTTAATCAAAAAAACAAACAAAAAAAAAATGTAATTTAAAAAACAAATTTTTTACATAAAAGAACTCATAAATAAAGCAAATTAAAAAAATTTAAGGCCTGTCAACTCAGCAAGTACTGCTAGCATGGAAGGATAAAATGTAATCATCCATCAACAAAACCCTTTCATTACTTTGAAAGGCATTTAACGCAAGATTTGCAATAAATAAATACAAAACTACTAAAAGAACCTCTATAAACAATCATATATTTGCTTCAAGTGAAGAAACTTGGAAATATTGAAACTTCTTTTACTATTTTAGTTTTTTTTTTTAGATATTTAATATTCTAAAGAAAAAGGGACAATAATTTAAGGCAAAAAAATTAAAATGTCTATACATATAATATATGTATAGACATTTTAATTCTATATATTTTATTGTGTGTGTGTGTCTATATATATACACACACATATATATATATATATATATATATATATATATATATATATATATATATATATATATATATATATATATATATATATATATATATATATATATATATATATTGATGTACATACAAAACATTAAAATAATAATATAAAGAAAACATTCTCTATACAAAAAATCCTAAAAATTTAACAAAAGTTATTAAAACTTATGCTTTAACACGCTGTATACTTTTATATATATAAAAAAAATTTGAGTTAAACATATTTAATGAAGAAAATCGAAACTCTTAAAAATTTTAATGAGGAGGAGCTGTTAGTAAAGCCTGCTTTTTAACAAAATTTATTTATTGTCAAAAGCATACATTGTTAAGAACAGTGGATAACAATATTAAAACACATTTTTTCAACAATATTTTTTCAACACATTTTAGAAATACACTAATTACAAACAGAATTAATTTATGTGTTTTATTATGACAATACACCACTCTGCTGGCGAGGACAATATTTTTGCTCTCAACAAAGCCAGGTGACATTATAGCAAAGTACACCACTTGGCTAGCAAGGTCAACAATCTTGCTGTAAACTAAGCCCAGTCACAACAATTTGAAACCAAGCAAACAACATAATTATCACTTACAAACTATAAACATATTACATATAACACACCACAAATATTGAAACATTTCATATATTTACACACTTACAAAATATAAACCCATATAACCTTAACACATATATACACAATAAAACACAATATAAATAACACACATATATAGATAAATATATAAATTAAGAAAAATATATAAATTTGAAACTTTACAAATACAACCTTATTTTTGTTTTTTGAAATACCTCGTAATAAATGTTTAACAACTTTCAAAAACAAACTATCAAACAATCTGGTTTTTTATACGGATTTTTATAACTTCTTTTAAATAAGGTATTAAACGATCTTGTTCTTTAACATGTAACATTGAGTTGACCGTGTGAGATGCAAGTGTTTTAAACACTAACTTTATCAAGAGTTTGACCTCTTGACCTTTGAAATGAGCAACGTCTTCTTGAGTCGTCTTTTAATTTAAAAATTACAGATTAATTTTATAAATTAATAAATTTAAATACAATTGACAAAAGACTAAAATGCATGATTTAAATAAATCACCTGACTTTAAAAGTTACTTTACTAATTCAATAGTAACATAATGTTCATCCTTTACTACATAAGTTATCAAATAAAAATTGTTGATCTTATCACTAATTAAGCTGATGAAACAAAGTTTTTGATCTTATTACTGATTAAGCAGATACTGACAGATTATTAAGATTTGAAAGAGCCTCATTACGCGACTTCAGAAGTAAAGCAAACTCAAAGGCCAAGTATGGTAAAAAAGTCCGTGTAAAGGTGCACGAATGGTGAGCAGCAGCAGCGGCAGCGTTAAGTTAAGTATTATTTATAAGCGATTATTGTTATTATTATTATTATTATTATTATTGAGTTGTGTTGTATTCTGTTGGATTTAATACAGCTCTTTGTCAGTTTAAGAGTAATCGATACTTATTACCTTGATGTCCCAGAAAAAAATTGTATTTTTTGCATTTGAATGTATATATATATATATATATATATATATATATATATATATATATATATATATATATATATATATATATATATATATATATATATATATATATATATATATATATATATATATATATATAAATGTATATATATATATATACATTTATATATATATATATATGTATATATATATATATATATATATATATATATATATATATATATATATATATATATATATATATATATATATGTATATATATATATATATATTTATATATATCTATATATATATATATATATATATATATATATATATATATATATATATATATATATATATATATATATATATATATATATATATATATATATATATATATATATATGTATGTATATATATATATATATATATATATATATTATATATATATTTATATGTATATACATTTGCGAAACATTAAAGTACCTTGTTAATAATTAGTTATTAACAAGATACTTTAATGTTTCGCAATTGTCAATGTATATATATATATATATATATATATATATATATATATATATATATATATATATATATATATATATATATATATATATATATATATATATATATATATATATATATATATATATATATATATATATATATATATATATATATATATATATATATATATATATATATATATATATATATATATATATATATATATATATATATATATTTATATGTATATACATTTGCGAAACATTAAAGTACCTTGTTAATAATTAGTTATTAACAAGATACTTTAATATTTCGCAAATGTCAATGTATATATATATATATATATATATATATATATATATATATATATATATATATATATATATATATATATATATATATATATAATGCTAATTAGCATTACCTTGCGCACCAAGTATGGCATAAAAGGTACGCTCCATTTTATCTTACTTATACTCTGAACAAATTTTTCCTGGATGATGCAAAATGATGCCAACTAACCCAAAACAACGTTGGTCCAACAGCAAATTTAACGTAGTTGCGCCAACAAGCGCAGAACAACGATGGCCCGATAGCAAATATAACGTAGTTGTGCCAGCTAAAACAAAACAATGTTGGCCCAACAGCAAATCCAACTTAGTTGCGCTAACTAACACAAAACAACGTTGGCCCAACGATACAGGGTGCTCGGGTAAGAGTTAACTATAGACGTTTTTAGCGTAGTTAAAAACCAAACAGAAAAAACAAAGAAATAGTTTAAAAAAATGCTGAAACTGCTACTTTTTTGAAACTACAGCTCTTTTTTTGAAACTGCTATTTTAGTAGCAATAACTTAAAAAAAATAAATGTCAAAATACATTGTTACTGTACTTCAAATTACTTTTAATCGCTTATTTAATATTATCGAAGAACTTACAGGACTTTTTAGCTGCTTTATTAGCCACAATATAATACTAAAAATAATTTTCTTTTATCTTTTCTAATCCATTTATTACATAATTTAAGATTCATAAGAAATTTTAATTTTTAATCATAATGAAAGGGTCAAAATGTCCGACACATTCTGTGCGAAACTAATTTATTTAAGTAGTTCCGTAAGGAAAATGTTTGATTTAGCTTTTGGATCTAAAAGCTAAATCAAACAATTTCCGTACGGAACTTACTTCATTAAATTAGTTTCGCACAGAATGTGTCGCCTCCAGTTTATGACGTCATCCGCACGGTGAATAGGCCTGTTATAAAGTACGCCATGTCTGTAGACATGGCGACAGGAAAAACACTAATAACATGAATTAAACTTTTTAATTTTCAATCAAAAATATACTAAATAAAAAAATACTAAATAGATTTTTTTACAAATATATCTATAAACAAATTTATACATAAATTTTTAAAAATTTATGTATAAATTTTTACCAATTATCATTTATTTTACTAACCATAAAAACCAAGTAAAACCAAGTTGATTACCTTAACCATTATTCTTCATCATATTATTTTTATTAAAATATTTTAAAACAGAAACAGTATTTTATGTTGGATTTTTTTTTGAAACTCAGTGTTAAATAAAAATGTTATTTAACACTTGTTTTCAAAATTTTTTGTTTTGTTCTTTTTCTTGGTGAATACAAACTACAATAGTTTTTTAAGAATATGTTAAAAAGTATAACACCAAGTTTTCTATTCATATCCCAGACAGCAAGCTTACATTGGACCAACGTTGGGCCAATGCATGATGATGCATTGGCCCAACGTTGAAAGTCGATGTTGGCCCAATGCAGGTTTGATCATTGGTTAGGTATTGGCCCAACGTTGGGTACAACATTGGCCCAATGTTGTATACAACGTTTACTCAACATTGGCACAACGTTGTATATAACGTTAAGCCAATATCGTAAACAACATTGGCCCAACGTTGTATACAAAATTGGCCTAACGTTGTATACAACATTGGCCCAATATCGTATGTTATATGTCGGCCTAACGTTTTATGCAACATTAGATCGTTGTTACAAATAAGATGATTTGCATCACTACATTGAAAATTTATAGAGAAAAAAAAGAATGTGATACAAGTATAAAAATTTATTTACTTAACATAATTTCTCGGTTAAATATACATATTGCAAACACTTAAACCAAAAACTGACACATTAAGTTTTAAATAAAAAAATTTACTACAAAATTTATAGAGTAGTTTCGATATTGGCTGAGCTACTTGTTATTGAATCGTGTTTAGCTTATGATATTCGGTGCCCACGATTATTATTTTTTCTTCCTCTATCTCTATCACATGTCTGCATAAGCCATGCTCATTTAACTTCACAGTTTCTGCACACAAAAAAAGTTGTTTGTAAAATTATGCACCAAAGAAACATAACAAATTGAAAGTAATTCTGTAATGCAAAATTAAAACTGAAAAAATAAATTTTTTTAAACCACTTACCAATAGCAACATATGCAATCAACGTTTTCCTACTCCAATTTTTTGTCCTCTCCCTGCGTAGTTTAATTTTACAGCTACGCCATTTTAAAAAACTATTCTTAGTAAATAACATATACAATCTCCTTCTTCTTTAACTCCAATTTGTGCCAAATAATTGACCAGCAAAAATACTCAACCTGGCAATAATAAAAGTAACCTTTGTTTAGACTTAAATTAATTTAAAATGTCATTTACAAAAAATCTTCAAGGAGTATTTTATAAATTATATATTATATAATTATAAATATAAATTATATAGTATAAAAAGTATATAAATTGTACTAAGATATCATACAAAATGCATAAACAGATCATAAAAAAATATTTACTCTTTACTTAAGTATTTCCTTGTCTTTTTTTTTCCAGAGTATTTAAATTCTTTACTGCTTTTAATGGCAATGACACTCTTTCAGGCAATACAATAATTAGCATACCTTTGTTACTCAAATTTTTATAACTGTAGTTGAAAGTTAGTTTGCTCAAAAAGAAAATTTGAATCAATTCCACGTACTGGAAACATTTTGGTCCACCAAACAAAGTAACTACCATAAAACTCAAAACAGTATTAGCAAGAACATTTGGATTGTTAACTGCTTTCCCAAACACTGTTCCCCCATGGTACTGCAACATAGTTTTAACATAAACTTTGTCTAATAGAAGAATACAATTTTTATCTCTAATGTCAGATAAGTTTGAAAACACTTTTTGTAGAAATATATCTTCATGAATAGATATTACTTTTGATGTTAGTCTTGTTAATGTTGTAATGCTAGGAAGTTGAAAATCTTCTCTGAGACGATTATATGTAGCTTGTGACATTGAAAAATATTCAAATGCCCTAATCATTGTTTCAACAGAGTATTTTTTATCTGTGACAAGTTTATCACCCATCGAAAATAGTTGCTGCTCAATAATATTTTTTTTTGTTTATATCGTAAGCATTTAAAAATCGAACTGCTTCTACAATATGCGACTATCTATTTAATATGGTAATCTTGTTCTGCGAGAGTGTTTTTATTACACATTTGACTCCACAGTGAAATGCTTCGTACTGAAAATTATTATTTATTTTCAAAATAAATAATGGCACACCAGTGTTATGAAAGAACTCTAATGATTGAAATAATACTTGATTGTCTGTTTTAGTGTTAAATGATATATCAAATCCATTAAATTTGTAGATTTCTATGTTCGTTTTCAGATCATTAAATGATTTTATAACATCTTTTAAATTGAAAGCTGACAATTCGTCAGGTTGAACATTTCTAGATTCTGCATGCTTTCTTAAAGTAGTTCTGAGACAACTAAATGGTGAAGGTATTAAACTTGATTTTACACACGTAAATACAGATGGAGGATCACAAGGTCTTTCTTTCCCATCGTCTTCTGTTAAAACGTATCCAACAGGCCAGTTCCTTTTACAAACTACGGTTTCTTTTTTATCTGGTATATTGTCTCTTGGTATAACTGCCAATCACCTTTTTCTTTCTTCTGGTATTCGAAGAAGACGAAAAGTTTTTTCTTTGGAACTTTGATCATAATTTCCATTACAATATGTGACACAGCATTTATGACCCATGTTTATTAAAAATTTAAATTTTTAACTAAATAAATAAACAACAAGAGATTCGACGCGTAACAGAAAATATAGATTAAAAAATGTTCGCCTTCAGTTGTTGACGTCATCCGCACGGTGAATAGGCCTGTTATAAAGTACGCCATGCTTTTAGATCAAATATTCAGAACACGTTTATAATGGATTTCTAAAACGTTTAGATCGACGTAAATGCCATCTAAACGTGATCTAAACCAATTTTAAACCAACAAATGCCCGTTGGGATCCTTTTAGTTCTGTCACTTGTATAGCGTTGCGTGCAAATCTCTGTAGTTCACGGTGCATAAGAAGATGCTCTGAGACCTTGCAACACATCCCCATAATTTTTTTTTTTGATAATTATTACAAGAGTCTTCTTTATTTCAAAAATGAAAAAAGAAATTTTTTTTAACCGGGGGCCTAGGGAAATATCATGTATTTTAGGCGAGTGCCTAATAATTTTGTTGTTCAAGATAGGTAACTAAGAGCTATGTAGCAAACTCAAATTTTTAGTATGTTAATACTGGTATCAAATGACGATGAATTGGGAAAGGTTTAAGTAGTTGGAGCTAACCCAACTTCGTCACAACCCCGAAGTACCCCGAAGTACCGAAGTTCCTAGCACTCCGTCTCCTAAGATAATAAATTTTTCTTTTAAGTTTTTTGTTAAATTAGACCAAAATAATTCGACAGATTTAAAATTTCGTCAAAAAATATTTTTTTGTTTAAAATTTATGACCATAAGAAGTTTAAAATTCCACAATTTTACCCCCTGCACAGTGGTCCAGAAATGGCACTTTTGAGGCAAAAAATCATATCATCATCAATTTTGAAGATAAAAAGCTGAAATTTTTAGTGAATGTTCATTATTCTCTGGTTAACAACAACTGTTATTGTAATGTTGCTTTTATACCTCTGAAGGACACGCCAATAACAAATAATAAACATATGACACGTATTTCATATTAATTTTCAACTTTCTATTGACTATAAACAGTCACCAGAATGTTTGATACATTTTTCAATTGAATAGTATCATTCCTGAGCAGAAAATCAAGAACAAATAGCATAATAAAACTTCCATTTAACTTATTTTAACAAAATTATGAATACCTTTTAACTAAATATTTTCTAGAGGGTTAACTTCACATTTATAACATATTGGTGGATTACAAAAACATGCAGAGTATCACACCAAGGACAAAACCAAGGACAGGTGCCAAGGACAAAAAGTAAGCACAAAAACAATATATTTAGAATTAAAGTAATTTCCAAGATTTATGGTACATTTATAAAAATTAGTTTATAGAATAAATGCTCTTAAATAACACACCAAGGACACATGACATAACATGCAACATGCCTTTTGCATTTGTACTATGCAACATGCCTTATGCATTTATACCTATTACCATACTACATTTTGTTAGTATTAGGGAAATAAATTTTAACATCTAGATGTTAAAATTTATTTCCCTAATACCAACAAAATGTAGTATGGTAATAGTTTGACTTCCTGGTCAATTAATAAACAAAATTATAAAGTACACATATTTTGTAAATACCTAGACATGAACAATCTGTGCATACGGTAGCACAATAAGAACATACAACAACTTATATTGTATATTATATATTAACGCGTAATATTGGTTTTACACCAAGATTATAAACAAAAATAACAATTCTTCAATATTTCTATGTTAAATTTTTTTTTAATAAACTGAGCAATTTAAAAATATATAGTTATAAAGGGTTTGAGTTTTTAAAAAACATCAATGAAACATGTTTAAACATGTGTATATACCACTAGAAAAAAGGTGCTATTTTAAAAATGCAGCTTTATATATTTCTTAAAATAAAGTAAATATATTCAGGACACATACTATCAATAATTCAATTAGTTTGATAAAAAGAATATAATATTGTTTAGAAAGTTTCAAAAGAAAGTCTTAACATTCTGCTAGAGGATCAAGTTCTTTTTTTGATTCAGAACTTCGCCTCATAGAAGTGATAAAAGGGTCTGGTGAGCAGAGCAATCTTCTCACTACACCTTCATTTTTAAGTTTTCTAGAAAATTTTCTTGTAAAATGTTCTCGAAAATTTTTAACACCTTTATTTCTACTTTCCTGGGCTTCTTCAGATAAGAGCCCAATCGGAACTGGCTTGTCTCTTACAACCTGGTGTAAATGTAAAATCATCTTGTGAACTCCAACAGGCATAGGATACCATTTAAAATATGCTACATATAATTCTAGTTTATGTGGATCAAATGGGTGTTTGCAGGATAACACACAAAGTATAATGAAAATTTTTTTTTATCAATTCTTATCAATTTCAAGTATTTCAACAAAAGTTTCATGGCTTCTATATGCCCTTCTTGCTGTATTTCCATCATTGGATGTACGTGAGCCACCACTTCTTGGTACATCAATAACAAGTCTAAGTGAATCTATGATTTTTTTCTGAATTTTTTTTTTCTATTTGCGACTAGATTTTTTCTCTCAGGAGTGTTTGCATGAAAAAAATGGTCTTTTTCTCTGTCCAATATGTAACAGACAAACAACAAATCCAGAGATGGAGAGTGTTGATTCCCAAATCCAAAGACATCTGATTAGGTTGTTTATTATAAGCAATTACAAAGTCATTCATTGTTTGAGGATTTAATCCACATATATTGCAAACTTAATAAGAATCAGATAATGGAGAAAGAAGAGTGAAAACTTTTCCGTCAATCATATTACATTCTAACTTGTGCTTGAATTGATATTAGTCTATGTTTGTTGTTCTGAGTTCAGTTGACATTAGAAAATCATATTCTGGTTTAACAATTTTCTGATTTTCTTTAACGTATTGCATTCCAACAGGGCGACAATATTGGGTTAAGAATGTTTTGGGGTTAGTCCAAAGAATAACATTAGTTTCCTGAACTTTAAGTTGCTCAGGTACTGTACATGAAAGAAACAAAGATTTTTTAACTGAGACTAACAATCTGTCCTCTTCATCTTCAGTTCTCTTTTTATTAACAGACTGTCCAGTTGAACCATCGAATCCAACTTTGCTTATAAGAAGAAGAGTATTGCAAGGCCTAGGTAGTTTTGATTTGTCAATAACTTTCCAAACCCTGTTTGTAGTATGATCCATTATTCCTTGAAGATTTACAGAAGCACTGTAGTTTGTGGTAACGATTCCGGAATCTGGAAAACAATCACTTTTAGATTTCACAATAAAATTGTAGGCAAGGTATAACATGCAACCTTTATTTAAGGCTCCTTGACGGATAGTTTGGTAGTCAGCCATACTTATTCTACAGTCCAACATTAAAGCTAAAGCTTCTTCAGCTGAGTAGACGTTAGAGCATGATACATTACAGGATCCATCAACTTTACGTTCCATCATATGTTTTAAAACTTTGGCGTCTCTATTTCTTGCTTCATTATTTAGATTAAGAATAAGGGTATGAAATAGGCTTTCAGTAGTAACTCTTAACTTTTCAGTAAACTCTGAAGATTTTCTTTTTTTAGACCTTATTGAGAGATCTTCAAATAATTTTGATGGTGCACCTCGTTGTAAATGGTTTATCTTAACTTGCTGTTGAAGTTCATTCACAGTAAATTCTATACTTAACCATTTCTTGTAATGATTTATAAATTTACTATTTGTCTACCTGTCTCATTCCGTTTTTTTTTTAAATTTTTCATAAATTTTTTGGTTAGCTTTATCTGATTGTAGTTCGGATAACATTGAGACATCAATATACAAATTTCAGTTTTCGCTTACTTGCTAATTAAACTTTCATATTTATAATCATACTTTCCTTTAATTAAGTAATTGAAAATGTCTTTGTTCTTCATATTTAAACTTGATTTCACCGCTAAAGTGTTGAAAGGTATTTAGTGCAATAAATAATTACTGTAAATAATTGTGAATATTTCTTGTTTTGTTTATTCGTCTTTTCCGCTGTTATTCCAGAATATTCTGCTTCTAATATTCGCGGTTGAAACTTCTTAAAAAACATCAGAAGTCTGAGGTGAACCGTATTTTAGTTTAAGTATGTCATGTTTAAATTGACCCTATAGACACAAAAGCAAACAAAAGCAGCCAAAACTTTTTCATAAATTTTCTATAAACATCATTTTTTCAAACGCAAAAAACTTCAAGCTGGGCAAACCTGGGCGAAAATTTTCCTGATTGTTCAAAGTTTTATTTTCAAACATTTTAAAAGAAAAAAGTATTAAACATGCGGTAAGTTGTGTCTTTTATGAAATTTTATATTTTAAATTATTTTATATTGATCCTCCATATTTTATAAGAATATTAAAAAAATTGGTATATCTGTGACATAGGTAGGAGTGAGATTGTATAAAAGTTTGTGACTGATTTTTGCTCACAAAAATGTAAGTTTATGTCAATTTTTGAACTTCAAACCCTCCTAAGACAAATTTTTTTTTAATAACGGACCTTAAAAATTTAAATCTGGTTTTCCCATACTATATATAATTCAATTTTTAAGTTGTTTTTATTATAAAACAAACTATGTTTTTGTATTTATGACATGGTACACGACCACTGTGCCCTGAAATAACTTTGAATAGGTCGTAACTTTAAAACTAGAAATTTTTTTTGATGAAATTTAAAATCTGTAGATAAATTTTGATCTAATTAAATAAAACACAAATATCAAATTGAAATCTACTTTAAAAGGGTTTGTACTTGTTAACAACACTGAGTATTTTTTGCGCTTTAATACAGTTTGGGCTGTTTCTTAAAAAACAGCTCAAAGTTATGTTTTTAAGCAACTTATTGCAAGCATTGCCTTCTAAACAATGCTGTCCTTGGTAGGATACACTTCAGATGTTTATCGTAGGCAAACATCGGTTGACAAAGTGTAACCCACACTCCTTGTTTTCTAACAAATTTTTGACGATCTCTATTAAAACTTTGTCTATAACACCTAAAAGTATATGAAGACTGGGAATACATTGTACAAGCTCTATTATTTTTTTGATCCCAGTTAGTAAAGGGGGTTGAACAACTTTGTAACATTTTTATATTTTTAAATTTTGCACTATCAGATATTGATTGGTCATATAATCTGCACAATAACTCTAAAGAATAGTGATCAGCTTTTAAAAGTTAGGAGATGAGACCATGCAAATCGGACAAAGGTGCTTTGATGCTGCAATTTATTTTCCAACTGTTTGAAGGAAAACCTTTATAGCTTCAGATACTGTTCAATGCTTGCAAAAAGTTTTTTAAAAACATAGCTTTGAGCAGTTTTTTCAGAAAAAAAATTTAGAGTACCCAAATCAACATACATTAAGGTACATAGATATTTTGAAAAAGTAATTCATGGCTGTTTTAGAAAATCATTAATCTCTATATATGTCAAAGATATAAAACATTTGTCTGCGAGCGATAGAAATCTAGGGGCTGCAATTCCTTTGAAAGTAAACATAGTTGAGCAACATATAATCAAGTTCATCGACATGAAAGGTGGAGTCTTTAGAATGATAAATAAGTTTTAAATTTGAAAAAAGATAAAAATAAGTTTATTTAGTTATAATTAATGTAATTTAATACTTATTATTACAATAATACAACAGTTTATGCAAGTTTAGACTTGCATAAACTATGACGATTAATCGTTAAATAGACTAAACCTATTTTTGTGCATTTTATATTCTAATCACTTAGGTTACTGGACAGAACAAGCTCTCAAATCCATTTATTAGGATTTCAATCAGATTAGGCGATGGAGAAAAGTTAGAGAACAAAGTTATTAAAACGCAAAATAAACGAAGTTGTTGCTTACAACTACAAACACTTTTAAAGTGGATTTCAATTTGCGGGTAGCTTGTAAAAAGTATAATATTAACCTCTAATGAACAATTGTATAACATAATTTATTGATATATGATATGATGATATATGACTTGCAAAATTTAATAATATTTAAACCACATAGACAAGGTTTTCTTTTTTTTACAGCAATACCCAGCTAGCACACATATGTTGTTAAAACATTAGAACAATGTCACGCGTTTCGTTGGTTCAACATCGGCTGCCAACATTGGTTTTATATCACTATAGTTAAAAATGCGACAACGCCAACAACTAAAAACCAATGTTGATAAAACGTTTATTTAAAGTCGCAAAATGGTTATACTTTCTACGTTGATACAACGTTTTATTTTACACCTTGGCACAACGTTGTATTTTACGTTGTTTCAACGTTGTATTTTAAGTTGCTCCAACGTTGTATTTACGTTGATTCAACGTTAAACTTTAGTTGGTAAAACGTTGTATTCATTAATATTCAGATTTAAGTTTTCATTAAATTTTATTTTCTTTATGTATTTATAATATATATACATATATATATATATAAATATATATATATATATATATATATATATATATATATATATATATACGTATACATATATACGTACACAAATATACGTATACATAAATACATATACATATACACGTATACATATATAGACGTATACTTATATACGTATACGTATATATATATATATATATATATATATATATATATACATATATATATATATATGCATACATATGCACATATATATATTTATATATATATATATATTTATATATGACATATACATTTACATATATATATATATATATATATATATATATATATATATATATATATATATATATATATATATATATATATATATATATATATATTTATATATATATATATATATATATATATATTTATATATATATATATATATATATTTATATTTATATATACATTTATATATATATATACATATATATAAAATACACATATATAATATATAAAGTATATATATACATATATATACAGCCGACGTTAATATAATATTTATATATAAGTATATTAAATTATAGCGCCTGATCATCGGAACAAAAATCATATTTGTGTTGATTGTGGTTTGATATTTTAATAATTACGGAAGATTTTGTTTAAGTTATATAATTTCTTAATAGCTATATATATAGATCAACGTTGGGTTTAGTTCGTAAAAACAATCAACTTCTTGCGATGTATTTACATACCTTGGATCAACGTTGATTCATATACATTGAATCAACGTCGAAATTTATACATTAACTAAACGTTGGGTTTAGATCGTAAAATCAAGAAACTTTTTGCGTGTTTTTACATACACAGGAAAAACATTGATTTATATACATTGAATCAATGTCGAGATATATTCATTGGATAAACGTTGGATTATTTTTTGTTGTTTTTTTGCCATACAAGTATATATATTTACAATCAATATTTCAGATAAATACAGATGGCCGAGGCAAGAAGAAAAAACAATTTGTCTCATCACCAAGCCCCGAGAATTGACTCCGTAAAATAAAAACTGTTACTTACAGCATATGTAATTGTAACCAGTGTATAAGAAATAATGTTTTCTGATAATAAGTATTTAAAAATAGTAAAAATATATAAAAAGAGTAATAAATACATAAAAAATAAATTTTTGCAACATATAACTTGTTAAAAAATTTATATTCTTTTAAAAAAATCAAATAAAAAGTTACAAATTAGAAGAAATAAAATGTTGGTTTAACTCTTAAGATAAGAATAAATAAAAATATGTTAATTGATTTAAATTAAATACTAATTAATATTATTATTCAAAAGTAAAGAAGATAAGATTCTGAATCTCTCCAAAAATATATATATATATATATATATATATTTAAATATATAGGTTATGATTCGCCCAAAGTGACAATAGGTTAGAAGATAAACTTTAAAATAATTTAAAAAAGCTTATCTGTACTACCAGATAACTTTAGAAGAAGTCATGCACTCCGACACTAACCGGAAGCATTTGTTTCAGTTTTACTTTGAATTCGTTAAGAGTTTCATGAGTTTTAAGTTTATTAGATATAAATTTATTCCATACTTTTGGCCATCTAAAAGATATTGAAAACTCCGTTGCTGCAAAAAAAAACTTTAAGGCTGAATATAAGTGTTGCTTGAGTATTTGGTTAAGTATCAATTTTTATTTATTATGAATAACGAATTAAAAATGTTAAGTGTTATTTTTGAATTAACTTTAAACATAAAAACTAAAATATGATAAATGTTTATTTGGTAAACGGTGAGTATATTTAGCTTTATAAATAGTTTTTACAAATAGTTTTTAGAAATAGTAAATTTATAAATAGTTTTTTAATTTTGTTTTGATTTGTGCTACACCAAGCTATGTTTGCGTTATTCAGATAACAATGAATAAAGGAGAAATATAACTGTTTTAAACAAGTTTGATTTAATAAAGGCCTCGCCTTATAAAGTAATTCTATATTTCTTGAGATTTTATTTTCATGGTAATGTAAATGATCTTTCCAAGTTACGTTTTCATCAAGGAGTTTGCCTAAAAATTTTAACGATTGTTCTCTTTTTATAGCTTGACTATTAGTTAAATTAATTGATAATTTCTTTGCATTAAGCCATTCAGTAAGTTTTAAGAGTTCCATGTTAACTGAGTTAAACAACATTTTTATATCATGGAGAGCATAAAACAAATTTGTATCATCAGCAAATAAAATAGCGTCTAATAAAATACAAGATTTTCTTAAGTCACTGATATAAATTAAAAATGGGTGGTCCTAAAATTGACGCTTGGGGAGCCCCGCAGTTTATATTCATACTACCAGTTTCTCCGCAGCTAAAAGAAATACATTGTTTCCTATTTGACAAATAGCTTTGAAACCATTTAATATTTGAATTTTTAATCTCGTAATTTTTTAGTTTATTTTGGAGAATATAATGATCAACAGTATCAAATGCTTTGCTAAGATGAAT
The DNA here is from genome assembly GCF_022113875.1 of Hydra vulgaris. Classification (NCBI taxonomy): domain Eukaryota; kingdom Metazoa; phylum Cnidaria; class Hydrozoa; order Anthoathecata; family Hydridae; genus Hydra; species Hydra vulgaris. The sequence continues at coordinate 31,023,458 of NC_061170.1, read as the reverse complement.
AAAAACACCTAACGTATATTTATTTTCATCAAACGCCGGAAAAATATTTTGAACAAGATGAAGATGGGTTTAGATAAGATGTTTTTAGTTCTGTCGGTAATAATTCTATCATTAACCAAATGACATTGGATTAACGCTGGTTTTGCATTGGAAAAAAGACCCGACGTTTGCGATGGTTTTACATACGTTGACCCAATGTAAGTGTGCTGGGTAAAGTAGTTGTAGTTAACTCTATTGGACCCCTAATACGCCACCCCTAGTGTATGGCTCCTTAAAGAAATTTTTAAATTTTTTGTGTGTTTTATTTAACAAGATAAAATCTACAGATTTTAAGTTTCATCAAAAAAAAATTTCTAATTAAAAAGTTGGGACCTATTCAAAGTTATTTCAGGGGGTAAATTTGTGGAATATTCAACTTCTTATGGTAATAAATCTTAAACAAAAAGATATTTTTTGACGAAACTTTAAACGTGTCGATAAATTTTGGTCTAATTTATGATAAAACTTAAAAAAAAAAGAATTATTATCTTAGGAGACGTAGTTCTAGGATGAGGGCAATATGGAGTCGGGATGGGGTTGGGTTAGCTCCAATTACCTAAACTTTTAGCAATTCATCCTCTTTTGATACGAGTATTAACATACCAAAAATTTGAGCATGCCACATAGCTTTTTGTTACCCATCTTGAACAACAAAAATATTAGGCTATTGCCTAAAACACGTAATACCTCCCTAGGCCCCCGGTAAAGAAATTTGGTATTTACATTTTTGAATAAAGAAGAGTCTTCTGATAATAAACAATATTAAAAAATTTCTGGGGATGTGTTGCAAGGTCTTTTTATGCATCTTTTTATGTACCGTGAAGAGTAAAAGTCTTTAGCATATGTTGAGTTTGCTGGCAGTATATGAAAAAACCCTCTATAATAAATCTATAAAAATAAATTTTATTTTTACAACTAGAAAACGTTTTTGCCATAATCTTATTTTTTTGCTTTAAATTTTGATATAATTACTACTGATATGTACTATAATAAAAACTTTGCTAATAATATTCCTATAAATACAGCAAGGTTAAAAAATATTCAAAATTTATTAGGAATCCCCTAAACGACACCGATGACAGCGCACTGAACCACCACTAAGCTACCAATGATATGCGTTTAGGAGAAAAACAAATCTTTTATAAGTTCAAGGTATGTGGAAAAGGTTCGCGTGTTAATTGTTTTGCTTTTAAAACAATTTTTCAAAATGAATTATTTTACGTGAAAATATTGATGTAAACAAATATTAGGTATAGAAATAATGGGTGTTTAATAGGTAAGTATAGAAATAGTAGGTTTAGTGGAGACCCGTAATTTTTTGGTCCGAAAATCCAGGATATATCCTAGATTTCTGTATTTAAAGGAAAAGTATAGAAAAGGTCAGTGTAGAATAGACTTAGAAGAACCTATTTTTTTACGGGTCAGATCAGCTAGCATAAAAATACAGCAAGTATAAAATTAGTATGCAAATTTTTTGTTGCACATATTTGCATTTTATTAAGGAATGTTTAAAAGTGTGTAATGGATCTTAAAGTTCCTATATCTAATTTGCATTTATTTTAAATCAATACCAAATACATTCTAAGTAACAAAATGTTTGATTACGTAAGAATGGCTTCTCTAAAAATATAAAAATGGCACTTATAAGGGTTAGGATTATTAATACACCAAACAATTTGTGTTTTTATTAGTAATATTGAATATTAGTAATACTGAATTTTTCTTAAACCCATCTCAACGTCTTTAAAGTAAATTTAGTATTGTGCGAGCGAATTTTTTTCGTGAATGTAAATTTTAATTTATAGTTGTTCCTCTTTGTTAGTCATTTTTTGATTATTTTTACTTCAAAACAAAAGGTGTATGATTAAAGCAAGACGTTTTTGGATTTTTTATTTTGCATATTCGCGACCCTCATTAAACTCTTCACAAAATTGAACTCTCTTTATTTTAAAAACAGGTGTAACTCCTAAGGTTAAAGTCTCTGTCTAAAAATAAAAAACGGCCTATATCTAAAAACATCATTCACAAAATCTTTCTGTAGTCATTTATGACTTTTTAACCAAACATAATTTTTTTTTAATTAAAACTAATAAATTGTGAGTTTTTCAAAAAAAATGTTTTTTTTTGGTTAATTTTTTCATCTTTACATTGTAAAATGTTAGTCATTTTCCTGTTTATAACAAGCGGCCCACCCTAATGTAACATCTTTACTTTATTTTTTGCAGATTTAGATTTTCCTATAAAAATTTACCTATTCTAACCCCTCCTAACTTTAAAACTTTCACAAAAAATTTTTTTGCCACTATTTAAGGTTTCTGAGACACTGTACGTCATTGAAAACTAAATACCAATTTTTAGTATTTTGTGAGATAATAAAAGCTAAAGATAATGGTAAGCCTTGAAGATCAACCCTCGAATCATAATTATGTTTTAAACAACTTGAAATGAAGTAATTAAGAAAACAGTTACTAACTGTTTTCACAATTCAGGAATCTCAGTTGAGATAATAGATAATGGCCAAAATGGTAATAATTTTGAAGAGTTAAAGTTGAAATTTAAGCAAATTTGCAATACAAAACCAGACTTAGACCTTAAATACCTTGATGTTGATGCAATAAAGTTCCTAACTCTCTATCAAAAACTCTTTTGATAGAGAGTTAGGAACTGATGAATCCTAACTGTTCATTGAAAAAAAGCCTGTTCACAAATAATTGGCAAATCAGTAGTGAAAAAGGTTGAGTTTTTCAAACCTAAATCCATGTTACTAGATTAGGTTAGTTGCTTTTAGAAGTAATTAAATCAATCAAAGATTGTTGGACAGAATGAAGAAAAATTCAATTATTACTCTCTTTCAAAAACAGCACCGATCTACATAATTGTAAAGCATAGCTAAATGGTGTCTGTTAAAACGATGTTAATGTTTTTTATAAAAAATTAGTCCAATGATATTTATAGCCTTTGGAATATATGACATTGTGAAAAACACCCCTTTCCTTCCCAGTAAGCACAAAGACGTTTAAAAGACGTTTTAAAGATGTCTTTAAGGAGGTTTAAAAGGCGCACTTGTAGACGTCTAGATCATAAGGCTAAAAGACGTCTAAATGAAGACGTCTTTATAAAAACGCGTTTTAGACGTATGTTAGACGTTTTTTTCGAGATAAATTTAAGTACATGACGTAACATTTTCGCGTAGTATGTGGTATATATTCATTGTATTTATAACATCATATATCGTTATAATTTCGTATATACAAAATATACATAGGAACCAGCAATCAAAATAATATTGCTGTAATCACCACCAACGGTTGATGCATCAAAGATGAAAATAATGAATAACAATAACAAATATATATCAAAACATTATTTAAACATTTATAACTTACCTTTGGATATAATAAAATTTAACATACTTATTGCTAGTTAATTTTTGACCGCATACTTGACTTATTATATGGCTTGTGGGTGTATAAAAACTAAAAGTACTGATATTTAACTTATATATTATTCTTGCTATTTTCACTTATTATCATGATCAGTCAACTATCTATTAAAAAAGCAAAATAATTTTTAATAAAAAAAATATATATTATAATTATAGCAATTATTTTAGTGATTCCTGTGACAACAATTTTAGCAATTGTGTAAAAAAGTAATTTAATTTAAAGTAATTTACACTTAAAACTTGAACAAATTATTGAAAATAATAAAAACTATGTTTTTACTTTGAATATACGACATCTACTTAACGCGTAATGACAAAGGCGTCAAAAAAAAGTCATAATGACATATTTATAAACAGGTCTCAGAAAAGACGTCTTTTAGTTTTGATCTAGACGTCTTTTAATGCGTATTTTAGACTATTAATTACGCGTCATTTAAACGTAAATTTAAACATTAAAAACACGCATTTCAAACGTCATGTTAAAATTGCATTTATTAAAGACGTCTAGAAGATGTCTTGAAAAAAGATATCTTCTAGACGTTTTTTTAGCGCTTAAATAAACGCCTTTTAAACGTCATTTTAAAAACGCCTTTATAAAAGACGTCTAAAAGATGTCTTAAAAATTGACGTCTTCTAGACGTCTTTTTATCTTTTGAAAAAACGCCTTTTAAAAACGCATTCATAAAAGACGTCTGAAAGATGTCTTTAAAACGTCTATAAAAGTGCGTCTTTACCTAGACTAGTTTTAGACGTCTATAAGTGTCTAAAATGCGTCTTGTGCTTACTGGGATTTTAACTTATTTGCAATTTGGTTGACAAAATCTAAACTCCTATAATTTGAAAAATATGATACAACTTTATATATAAGGAAGAGTGAGGTAATGGCGAAGACAAAAATAAAACATTTAGTGTTCGGAATTGCCCTACGTTCGTGGAATAGTTCTGAACACATCTCGGGGTAATTACAAACACTGTTGTGTAATAACAAATAAAGTGCTAATTGTAATAATTAATTGCAGCTATCACAGACAAAACTTCAGGATATGCTCACCTCCGAAAGACCTTAAAAATGTAATACAAAATCCAGTCTTGAGCAGATCATGAAAGTTTTTATTGCGACTTTATACAGCAACACTCTTTTAAAATTGTTATTTAAGTTTCTATTCACACAAACTTTTAAAAATTAATACAAATAAAAATTACAAACAAAGCTTTCACCAATTGTGCACTTTTCGTGCAACTAGGACTGGCATTTATAATACATGATCCAGTCTTCTGTGGGTGAATCCTTATATTTTTCTTAGCAAACTAAATAGCAAAGTCTCACCTTTGGCTCTCTTTTTTTTTTACGCGATGGTACATGATTAGCCTCTTAAAGAATAAATTTTTTCTTTCTCTTTTTACTTTCACCAGCAGTATTTTTTACTTCTTTCTTTTTAGGAATAAATAAATACAACGACAAATTAACTAATGTTTCAGATGTTTTGACTCTGTGAAATTCTTTATGTAAAATACTTGTTTTATTTGGTGGTCAAAAGGCCTGAGTAACGATATCTAATTGATTCATTGCATTTTTCTGGCTTTCCAACCTCTGCATATTATCAAGTAATGACAATTCAGGTGCAGCTTTATCAATTGGATATAAATTATTGAATAAATGCCAGCGGCTGGAAATCCGCTGGTTGCTTTTTCAACATTGTTGAGACAATTAAATGCATTTGTAAACAGTTCAACAACTTCGTATTGAGTAATTCTTCGCTCTGTGATTCCAGCCACAAAAATGTCACATTCCCTGTTGTATACAGATTTGAGTGGACTAAAGTATGTTAAAGCTAACGGTTGCATCCGATGTGAATTGCGCGTTGAAAACGGTAACAATATAGTTCCACTTCAATGACAGAGCTGATAGCAATCAAGGCTGATATGGCTCTTATGGTTAATAGAGTAATATCGGTTCGTCTTTGGTTGGTTTATCAAATGATTACCTCACCTCAAATAAATGTTTGTTGATCCAACTGAGTCACTGACAGTGATTACGACTAAATATGTTCCACTAGCGACTATATTCACTTATTCTAGTAACCCAGTAAGCACAAAGACGTTTTAAAGATGTCTTTAAGGAGGTCTAAAAGGCGCACTTGTAGACGTCTAGATCATAAGGCTAAAAGACGTCTAAATGAAGACTTCTTTATAAAAACGCGTTTTAGACGTATTTTAAACGATTTTTTCAAGATAAATTTAAGTACATGACGTAACATTATTGCGTAGTATGTGGTATATATTCATTGTATTTATACGTCATATATTGTTTTAACTTCGTATATACAAAATATACATAGGAACCAGCAATTAAATTAATATTGCTGTAATCACCACCAACGGTTGATGCATCAAAGATGAAAATAATAAATAACAATAACAAATATATATCAAAACAGTGTTTAAAACATTTATAACTTACCTTTAGTTATAATAAAATTTAATATACGTATTGAAAGCTAATTTTTGACCGCATACTTGATTTATTATATGGCTTGTGGGTGTATAAAAACTTAAAATACTGATATTTAACTTATATATTATTCTTGCCATTTTCACTTATTATCATGATCAGTCAACTATCTATTAAAAAAGCAAAATAATTATTAATAAAAAAAAGATGTATTAATATTATAGCAATTATTTTAGTGATTCCTGTGACAACAATTTTAGCAATTGTGTAAAAAAGTAATTTAATTTATAGCAATTTACACTTAAAACTTGAACATATTATTGAAAATAATAAAATCTATGTTTTTACTTTGAATTTACGACATCTACTTAACGCGTAATGACAAAGCCGTCAAAAAGAAGTCATAATGACATATTTATAAACAGGTCTCACAAAGACGTCTTTTAGCCTTGATCTAGACGTCTTTTAATGCGTCTTTTAAACTATTTATTATGCGTCTTTTAAACGTCTTTTTAAACTTCAAAAAGACGCATTTTAAACGTCATTTTAAAATCGCATTTATTAAATACGTCTTAAAGATGTCTTAAAAAAAGATATCTTCTAGACGTTTTTTTAACGCCAAAATGGACGCCTTTTAAACGTCATTTTAAAAACGCATTCATAAAAGACGTCTAAAAGATGTCTTCAAAACGTCTATAAAAGTGCGTTTTTACCTAGACTAGTTTTAGACGTCTATAAGTGTCTAAAATGCGTCTTGTGCTTACTGGGAAAGATACCCCTCTTTGCGCCGGCTTCACTGCTAATTCCCAATCTGAAAACTATAGATGATTCAAATTTTGCAAAACTGAAAATAGTAAAAGATTGAAAATATCAAACTGCATTATACTCATGATAAACAAGGAAATTGAAAAGTATTTAAGACTTACAGTTGTCATGAAAATAGTCCACTTTTATAGAGAAAAAGTTGTGTAAACTCTTTAAAAAATTCAAAAAAATAGCCCAAAAGTTTCTTTTAACCCTACCTTCTTCTGCTGAAAGTGAAGGGCTCTTAAATACAGGTGGCAACATTTATGAACCTAATAGCCGAGCTGGGCATCGCTACCAAATATTTGAAATTGTTACCGTTACCTTCCACATCTTTGGGAACAAGAAACTGCTACCGTTCTTCCCCTACTTTACCTAACTTTAGTTAAAAAAATAATAAATAAAAAAAAAATAAAACAAAAGATAATTTGACGCGGGGTAAAGCACAAGTGGCGATGACGTTTGTCTGACGGGACAAACTAGTTATAAGTGCTGATCCTCATTAAAACGCCTGTAATAATAGACGCGACTCTGAGGAGATGTTTATTACTTCATCACTACATAATTATGTTTACACATTAGCATTAATATTCTTTTTCCATTCTAAGGCCTTACATTAGTATCCATATTTTTTGTTTTTGTTTTTTATTTTTTAAGTTTTTTGTTTATCAATTTTTTGGTTTTTAAAAAAAAAATTTATTTTAGTTATATTTGTTGTATATCTTCGTATGTACTAGTTTTATATGATACAATTTTTTGTTATTGTTATTGTGAGTACTGCTTGGATGTGTTGTCTGTCTTACTTGTTTTGAAATTTTCCTCTATTAATCTTTATTTTTGTCTTGACAACTGTCAAAATATGCTTCGTTCGATAAATAATTCTCCTTTATTCTAATGCACTTCATTTCTTCCCTCGGGTGTTCACTGCTCGTGTGTGACCATTAGGCGAATTTTATATGCCAAAGTTTTTAAATAATGATTTTCTACTTGACTAATTGATTGGATATGTCAAGTAGGAAAATCAGAGCGAAAAGGTTAAATTAAAACGGATTTGATTTAATCAAAATAAATAAATTAAAACGGTTGGGATTAAACACAAACTATTTGAAGGCACTAACATAGTTTGAACCATTGTCTGTAGTTGTTGCATCAATCTGAAGGTTAAAAACTCTATTGAAAATTCTAAATTTCAATCGACTTCAACAATTTTAAATTTGCAAAACATTTTCTGGAACAAGAAACATTTATCTGTTTAGTTTTTCAAATAAATTTCTTCTACACGCTCTCCCATTTATACAAAACTCATAATGCAAGTAGAACATGACGTCTGCAAAATGTTTTCCAGTTTCGGCTTCTGTGTACATCTTGAGGCTTGACTCTGTTTGGCTTGACTGTATTGACTATAACGATTTTACTTTTGAAAAATATTTTCTAGAACAAGAATCAGTTATCTGTTGACAGTTTTTGAAAATGCTTCTACAACCTCTCCCGTTTATATTAAACTCATAGTTTATTATATGCGGGAGCAGGTAGAACATGTTGTCTGCAAAAAACATCCCAGTTTGGGTTTATTTTAAAAACTTATAACATGATTCCATGAAATTTTTTCTAAGAATAAAAACTAAAACTATAGAACCTTGCCGTTAAACAAAAATATTTTGAAAAACTGAAAGTAAAAAGTACGAGAATGATCATTATTTTACAATTTTATATAAAATTCATAAACGTCATTTTAAATTTACATGACGAAATTTTAAACGTAAAGAACATTGAACACATTGCATTGTTTACTATATATCACAACTAGAAACTGCAGTCGTTCTGTAATTGTATTTTTAAAAGTTATTGTTTAGCTTTATATATAGCTTACTTTAAGAAGATAATAGAAAGTCTAGATTAACGCATACGTATGCATAATATAAATACATACATATAATACTAACAATGCAAATAAATACATCAAACTAGTTGCAGTTGTTTTATAAAAAGAAATAATGCTGCTTTTTCAAAATCAAAAATCAAATTGCATACAATTGAGACAATTTTGATAACAGAGGAAAATTTTGATATTTTAAAAGATTAATTTTTTTTTTACTTCATTTTCAGTGTTAAATAGTATATCTAAATTTAAATGGTAGCGGAGTAGCATTTTAGATTTTTTTTTGTTAGCGACTTTAGTTCGCTACCAAATTTTCTTAATAAAAGCGCTTTTGCAACTCTGCTACCAAATGCAAAGTCCGCATTTAGCGGAGTTGCGAAGCAGCGGACTAAGTTGCGTTACCGCCTAGCTTGGCTTAATAGAAATAGACAATCACCAGAGAGAGTAGAAAAGTTAATGTTTATACATTATAACTTAAGAATAACAAGTTTTTGATACCATAAATGTTTTTGATAATTTTAATTATCAAAAATAAAAGTGATAATTGAATTCTACTTATGTTTCTGATATTTTTAGAATATCAAAGACATAAGTGATAATTTAATTTCAATTATTCAATTGATTACTTGATTATCCGAAAGACTTAAATTATTGATATGTTTATGGTCATTTTTATTACATAGTATGATTATATAATAATAACTCCATAATAAATAGGAGCGTTATGAATCTCTATAATAAATAACTATATCAAGATATTAAATATCATAAACATAAATGGAGAAACAGTAGAGATGTTTATTTGTTTTGCCACTGCAACAAAAGACTCTAAACAGGAGTATGTCTTCATTGAAATTTTAAGGATCAAGGGTTAGTGTTGTTTATTATAAAAGGCTCTGGAAAATTTAACTTTTGAAATTTTTTGTTGTGAGAAAAGTTGAAGGGAGTTTTATGAAATTGAATTGATAGAAAAAAATAGTTTTTCAAATTGTTAATAAAATTTATAAAAATTGTATTTGGGATAGAAAAAAGCATTTATATTTGCACTTGTAATTATTACGAGAAAACTATAAATTTCATCAAAATAATGTTACAACATGTGTCAAATATTTTTATTAGTCTGTATTTTTTTGATTATTATTAGTACTTATGATCAACTTTTATAATATTGTTATTTTTTTTTTATTTGCATGTCGATAATAACATTTTTTTTAACTTATCAGCACTTGTTGAACTTCGAAACCCGTACATCGGAGGAATATATTTCATTAAAACAATGAACGCAGACTATGGAATTGATCTTTTAGGAGATTATGGAGATCATGCTCGTGTTGTTAAAAATAGCACAGAAATGTTTTTCTGTGTTGAAGGTATATTTTTTTGGTGTATTAGTTTTATTTTTAAAAATCCTAAAATAAAGCTTGAGAGTTTTGCATAGTTTTCCAAAGTTTTTAAAATCTACTGAAGTGTTATGATTTTCTTACTACTTATATTTAAAAAGAATTATTCATTCTTTTAATTATTCATTTTTAAAAAGAATTATTCATTCTTTTTAAAAATGTAGTGAATTAATACAAATACTATTTGTATTGTAATGCAAATTTGTATTAAAATACAATACAATTTTTTAAATATACTAAAATAGTATTCAAATACTATTTGCGTTTGTATACTATTATAGTATATTTTTAAAAATATTTTTTAATTATTAAACTAATTTTTAATAATGATAATTTGTAACTTAATTTATTGTTTGAATTTGAATTTTATTTTTTACTAATAATGTTTTTAATTTAAAATATCTTCTAAGTGGGTTTTCTACTTTCGTCACATTATTAATGCCTTGTTTTGTTGAAGCCGTTTTATGCCTTATTAAATATATTTTAGATTATCAGGATATTCTAAAATATATTTAACTTTTACAACTTCAGCTATAACTTTATCAATTAATATTTTATTTATACTGAATGAACATTATTATTACTGTTATGAACAATCATTGTATTTAAATGTTAGGAAAACATCTTTTTAATAAAATTAATTAGAAAAGTAGCAACTAAGTTATACTTGATGTTTTTACTCGAATATTCGTAATTATTAGTGTTTTTAAAATTATCATTTTATTATCTACTTTAATAATTTCTTTATTTTTATTTGATTTATTTACAATTGGAAAAAAAAAAATTGGTTGATCTAGAAAACCGAAATGCTGAGGCATTTTAATTACTAAGGCATTATGCATGAGAAGAAGAACTGATGATTTGATAAGTGCTGAACTTTGTAAAAAGTAATTTGAACTTTGAGGATAAAAAGTTTCTTAATGAACTTGCAATGTTTGTTATATCATATTGCAAAAAAGAAACGATGGCTGTTAAAGCAGTCTTATATTTCCTCAGTTGCATAATTTTTTACTACTTTTGTAAAATAAATATATACAATATTTATTTATTAGAGCTTACGACTTAGTAAACACAATTTACTTATTTTCTTTTTTTCTAATTCTTTTGAAAACGAAAAAAAACTTTAAAATTGTTTTTTGCTGCAATTTTGCTGCAAGCAATGTTACAAAAGGCCAGGTGAATAAAAATGATCAATTGCTTTAATTCAATAATTGGTCAGCTTTACGTAAATAAAAACTTAAAAAAAACTTCTAAAGTTTCTTATTCACGTAAAGCTGACCAATTACTGAGTGAAAGCAATTGCTTCTTTTTATTAACTTGGCCTAAACTTACTAGAAAACAAACCATATTGTTTATGTTGAGAAAATGCTGGACATTGTCGTAAACAAATATTATTTAATTACGTAAAGTTATCCAATGTATAATACGCGATTACGTTAATTTTTTATTATGGTAATTATTACAGTATTATGGTGGTGATAAGAAATTTATTTTTATTTACTGATAATTGCCAGTTTTTAAATAGATTTTTTAAATACATAAATAGATTTTTTATATTGAAAAAGATAGTAGCGTTAGAGTTGATCTAACTTAATTAATTCTCGACACAAAGTGGCGACCTAGCATGACATTGGAATCTACTCTACAAGTTATCAACTGATCTCAGAAAACAAAATCTAATACAAAATTAAAATGCGTCTAAAATATCGCAAAGATTCAATAGCTAGACTTGTAAGGAAACCGGAGCTACCGTTATCAAAAATTGAACAACTTGGTCTGGAAGTGTTTATATCGTTGGATAATAACGATATACTCCTAGGACAGGTTGGAACCAGCTATTGAAGCGAAATTGTCTAATACCTTCAACTTAAAACATTGAAGAATTAATCCATCGAAGAATTAAAAAGAGATGACAAAAATGCCGTCTATGAAGAAATTGACAACTGGTACGAGCAACACTTTATTATACAACAAATTATTGTGAACTTTTGGCTTCATCAGAATAACACCGTATACAAAGAGAAAATTCAAAAAAAAAGGATTATTCACGAAGAGTTTGCCCGAGTGAAAGAAAGAAAGCAGCTTTTTCCCGCTTTTTTCGTTGTTGCTCATTTTCGTATTACTTTTAATTTAATTTGTTTATTTTTTGTTTTTACATTTTGGTACTTAAGAGAAAGTCTAAATAAAAAGGCGAAAGACTATGATGAAATGAGGCGTTTTCTTTCTACCTAAAAAGAGTCATGAAATTAATAAAAAATTGAATGTATGAAAACTTAAAAACTTAAAAATACTGTCTCTTAAAAACTTAAAAACACTCTCTTGAAAACTTAAAAACACCCTTGAAAACTTAAAAACACTATCTCTTTAGCAACATGATATAGTGATAAATATTTTGTATTTCAATAAAAATTTATTAGCATGTACTATACATATAACAGTTTAGGATTATTATGCAAGAGCTAATTTTTAGTACTATTTAATCCCCGATTTTACTGTAATAATTTTCGCCTGATAACAGATTAGTTAAATTTAAAAAATTGTTTGATGCACATTTTAACATCTGCGTTAGTGGCTCCTTTCTCATATTTTTGCCCTGCTGTTAAATTTTTAAAAAATATTCAGATTCTATCAAATAATTACTATGTAATTAAATTAAAAATACTAAATTAAATGCCTTTTATTGTACTTACTGCTGATTATACCAAGTATGTGTTTTAAATTCCAAAAGCGCATATATATATATATATATATATATATATATATATATATATATATATATATATATATATATATATATATATATATATATATATATATATATATATATATATATATATATATATATATATATATATATACATATATATATATATATATATATATATATATATATATATATATATATATATATATATATATATATATATATATATATATATATATATACATACATGCATACATATTTATGCGTAATTAAATTGAATATATTAAATGTCTTTTATTGTACTTACTACTGATTATACCAGGTATGTGTTTTAAATTCCAAAGGCGTGTGTATTTATATATATATATATATATATATATATATATATATATATGTATATATATATATATATATATATATATATATATATATATATATATATATATATATATATATATATATATATATATATATATATATATATATATATATATATATAGTGTGCTTTAACTAACAGTTAAAGCACACTAGCTGACAATAACTTAAAACAACATTAAAATTTGTTAAGATGATTAATATATACTTTCTATTTCTCTTATTTCATGTTGTTTCAGTATCGATATTTGATCTGAAATCTATAATATTAAGTATGCCTGGAAATAGGAAGTTGTCTTGTCAAGAGCAAATGATGATTGTAGCTAAAGTTACTGAGAGTCACAAAAGTTACAGCGAAGTTGCATCAGAGATAATGATTTCGAAGAACACAATGGCAAGAATAATGATGAGGTACAGGAAAATAAAGGAGTAAAAGATAGATCTAGAAATGGGTGGCAACTTCTCAGGAGGGTAGGATCTTTGTGCACCTTAGTTTGGAGAACCGCCGCCGTTCTGCTGTGGAAGTACAGGCTTTGATGACTTATTACCATGATGTCAATATTACAAATAGAACTGTTCGCAACAGGTTGCAAAAATTGAAGCTTCGAGCTCGTGTAGCTATGATGAAGCCACTTCTAAAAGACTTACATTGTCACCGAAGACAACTGTTTTGCAACTGTAAGACTTTGTAAAATTGGAAAAAAGTGCTGTGGAGTGACAAAAGTTCATTCCAGGTGAGATAAAATTTAAAATAAATGTTATTTAATTCCATACAAATGTCATCAATGTCGTCAAAGTATTCAAAATCATTGTTATTATCATCCTGCATTTTCAAAGATTGTCTTTCCTATAAAATAATACGATGTAATTAAATATAGTAAATTATGGAATGCTCAACTATATTAAAAAATGGTAACAAATTGCGTCAAGCCTAACGCTTTAGTCATATTAAAATTACCTCTTTGTTGCGAAATCTTTCTCCTTGACAACCCTCACAAGTGAAAATGCACTTAAGACCATGTTTTCGATAAATGCAAGTATTCCAACCACATAAGTTTTTTTGAAGACATTTTACAGTTGCATCTTATTAGACTTACAAGCTTTTGAGGCGCTACATTGTTATCAGTTGTTATTGGGATATGAGCATTGCTTTCTTTTTACCATTCCCAGTCTTCAGGATTAAGATTCAAACACTCATCCAATCAATAACTTAAAAATGGACGCGTAACCCATAAAAGTATGCCGCTTTTTCAGTTGGTGGTAACTTACGAGACTCAATTATAACTTTGAAAGTCATTTTCAAATACTTTTGATATCTACAATGGAAAGATTACTTTCTAGTTATTTTTTATACTTTTAACTACCGTAATAAAATCAATTAATAGCTACTTAAAAGCAGTCTAGTATCACGTTAAGATGTACAATAGGATTTAATGGTTGTGGAATATCTTAGTAATAACTAATAGTAGCTTAGCTTCATGGTACATATTGTAGATTATGAAAGTTAATAACATTTAGTAAATAGTGCACGAATTTTAATTTTGTCAATGTTTCAACTGTATATAATTTGATCCATTGTATATAGTTTAAACCCCAAAATTGTCATTAGTTGTGGTATATCTTGAAGTTCATTAGATTCTTTAGAAGATTTAAAAAGCTGGGTTTTCCTTTTCCGTATGTTGCAGAGGTGATATTGCACCCTAACCATGCATGTAGAAATAGTTAGTGCTCTTTAATCTTGCTGATTAAGTGAATCAATTGATGCTTCAGAGATGATTACTCTTTCCAGGCATGAATTAGACATTATACATGTTTTCTCTCCAATGACACAAAAGCATAACAGCTATATTAGCGTCATTAGGTGCAACCACAACTGCAATATTTAATGCTTGTTGTAAAATGGTTGAAGCAATTTTTGTATCAGCATTACCTGGGCATATATTTACTTTGTGCTCTGCAGCCATAAGATGTTTTGCTAGCAGTTTAATGAGTTCTACTTTGTTTTGTTGGGATAATAAAAAGCGCTCCTGGACAGCAATGTATTATCATCATACTATTATTATTACTATTAAAAGCAATGTACTATCATCATGCACAATAAGAAAATGAGTATTTTATCTTTCTTGTCTTCTAGCATGCTCATTTGATTTAGTTGAAAAAGTTTCATATCCATTAAACACGACACTTACTACACCATAATTGTGCTAGATGTGTGTTAACAACTTGCAAATTTCGCCAAAATTTAATCCTCTTATCCATTTTACTCAATGTATCTAAGCTCCCCCATCAATTACGAATCTGACAAATATTTCTTTTATTTCATCTACTTTACATTGAGCCTCTTTAGATAAAAGTAATTTCTGCAGTGATGATTTATCTGGTTTCCTCATCAATCCGTTTTTAAATAACGCAAGAGGTGTTGTAGTCAACTCATAAATAAAAAAGTTTTTAATAATGCAATCTTTTAGAGCAATTGCAACTTATTTTGTGAACAGAACGGGTTAACGTGCTTAGAGCTGCCGTCCTTTAGTTTAATTATACAATGCATCCATTGGTTTTGATAGGTCTCAACGTTTGATATTAGCTTTGGTGATAACTAAGTTGTCACTTAGTTATCACCGAAGCTAAAATCAGTTATGAATCATCAATCCTATTTTCTCAGATTTGTCACTATTTGTATTATCATTTCCAATGATGGAGACAAGACCTGTTGATAGAGGATGAGTTTTGATATACAAACGGATTTCGTCTCTTTAACGATTTTACAAATTTTTAGCAGTCTAAAAAATCCCTTGCACGTCTTGCTAACCCCATTTCCTTGTGTTGTTTTCTTGATTCTATTTTACATCCTGTTAGGGTTGTCATGGCTTAGTGTATAACCTCACTGAGGTTTAAACTTAGTACCCAAAAAGTTCTGACACTTTCTGTTAGTCCACGTTCTCGAATTAAGCCACCTCTACCTTTTACAGAACACAATAATGTTTCTTCTATTACTAAATCAGACCAAAACCCCGCCTAATAACGACTGTTTCTTCTTACAGCATGTGATCCATTATAAAAGCATTCAATAAACTAAGAATTTTTAAGACACCAGTGTTCAATTT
Organism: Hydra vulgaris; assembly: GCF_022113875.1. Lineage (NCBI taxonomy): Eukaryota > Metazoa > Cnidaria > Hydrozoa > Anthoathecata > Hydridae > Hydra > Hydra vulgaris. Next base: position 31,007,256 of record NC_061170.1, on the reverse strand, counting down.
CTTGAACATAAATTCTGGGACTCTTAGCGTAGTTTATGTGCCCATATGCAGCAAATAAATTTAGCATAAGCTTTGTTGTATGTAAATGGAGAGACCAATTTGATGTTCTCTCTACAATAATGAAGTTTTTTGCGATTGCAACATACACCATATAATGAAGCCAGAGTTCTGCAGTTCTAGATTGTAATTTCAGAGGTTTGATAAAATTATCTACTTTACTCGAAACGGTGATAAGTTGTTCTGTTTCTACAAACTTCTTAAATTCGGTTTCAGTTGAAGTACTTTTCATTGCTTTTTCAAAAATAGGTTGAAACAAGGAAAGATTATTCTCTCCGTCATTAACAAGGATATCCAGCAGTATGATTTTAAGGGCACAAGAAGCGACCGTGAAATAAGTTTTTCAGACATCATGTGTATAACACTATTTTCTGCGTATATCTTATTAAACAGAACCAAAAGATTTGTCTAATTCAACATTGGTTCCAAACGAAATTGGAGGTATTAATAATTTAGGCCTTGAAACTTGCACAATACATTGCCCAATACATATTTGTTTTAGTTTAGATGGAATTAGCAGTTAAAGAAATATCATTAGGCTACTTGGAACCCATGTTTTTGGATCATCTTTGCAATTAACTATATCATCTGTTGTAGAGTATTATAAGGGATTTTATTATCTATATCATCTGTAGTAGGGTATTATAAGGGATTTCCCCTATATCTGATTAAATAATCTTTGCTGTTGCTCTAACTATCATCAACTATAATCAACTGTTTTTATTGTTTTTATCTTTATTTTATTAATAAGATAATATGCCATATCTTTAAAACAAACCACATCTGCTCGATCTTTAAACTCAGCGAAGAATATATGGTTACCGTAATGATCTTTTAGTTTCTTTTTAAGCCATTTGATTGATGGCTTAAAAAGAAACTAAAAGATCAAATAATGAAACTTTCTGTTTTCATCATTTCTTTTAAGTTAGTACATATTCTCATAAAGCTCTTTCAATGGGCATAACTCAATATCTGCGTCCTCTTCTAAGCAATTACAAACTTTTTTTTAAAAGATTCTGACATAGATAGATCAAGGGCCTTCCTTTTATATTTTTAGATGGCACATGCAGTCTAAACTTTATTATACATGTTGTATGGTCAACAGCATCTACCGCGACGAGATCGATGCAACTTTCTAGAAATCTAATTACTGTTTTTCGCACGCATCATTTTATTCTAAAAAACGCTTAGTAAGTTTTTTAGAATCGATAAAGTTGTTACTTTAATTACAGGGCTTCTTTAATTGTCATAATTTTTTTTTGCAAAAAAAACAATCTTTTTTTCCAATAATGATACCGAAGATCGTAACAATTGTTATTTTGTCTGCAGAGTTCTACGATCTACAATTGTTTTTCTGCAGCTATGATGAATTAGAACTCTACCTATTGGTTTTTGATTTTTCATAGATTTAAAGAACGCAGTTAAATCTTTCATTTCCTTTTTTTTGCTGAACTTTATTAGTGTTTTTAATCCCTTCAACTTGACAATGACGTGTGACTCTTTACTGAGTGTTTCGTCAATAATAATCGGTTTTTTGCATATTGAAAACCTTTCTTCGACGGAAATTATCCTCCTAAAAATAAATCAATATATTTGCATCTACAAAAATGCAGATTACCGACTAAATGACTTTGGAGTAATCGTTATCTGAAGGAAGACATAACCATAAAGATCATGTAAACTAAAACCATGTTTATAACTAGTAGAATAATAAATGTACCATTGAATATAAATTTAATTCAACACCAAAAATAAAATTTTTATTACAAGTAAAAGAAATTCAGACTTAGTAAAAGAAATTACTAAATAATATTTTTTTACCATTTATATAAAAAATTAGGCGTACACCTTGAGTAAACATAAAATACTAAAGCATCATATAACTTTTAACTAATATTTAAAGTTGTTTACTAAATTGTTAAATAAAAATATAAACTTTTACTACATACATGATTAACTTAGCATGTTATAACAGATGTTTAAGTGTCCATTGGTACTGTAAAATTCATTGAATCTATAAAACGTTGCGTTAAAATAGCAAGAAAATCTTATTAATTTTTCATTTTTAACCCATAGTTCTTATACGAATATGAATCAATTTTAAATTATCCTTTCAACGATATATGAAAAGTATATTTATAAAAAAAATTTGACCATAAAAGTAATTAATCCTTTTTAATTAGGCCTAAAGGTACACCATCCAATGCTTCAATTGGTGGGGCTTTTTTTGGGTGAAGTATCTTTTGTTTATGTTTGCTTGATCAAAGTTTTAGTTTTATAGTATTTTATTCAAGGTCAGGGTGATTTTTAGTTAATCCAGTGGACTAAGAAGAAAGTTAGGCAGAAAAGAGACTTTCTTCGTAAACTTTACGGTTTCCGTATTTCATTTTTTTGTTCAAATTAACAAAAAAACTCCGTTAATTTACCAAATAGTTAACTCATTTTACTGAGTTCACGGCAAAAACAAATGAACAGAATTTATATGTTGCTATAAAAATGATATTCGACTATTAAGAAGTTACTTATATTTTAAGGTGGATAACCATAAAAAAAAAAACTGTTTCAGAACTGTAACAAAACTTTAAAAATCACCATTTGATTTAAATAAGTGCATGTATTTATTGCAACGCAAATATCACTAAATATTTAGATCTTTCATAAAAAAGCAGAAAATTAACAAAAAATTAGTCTAAACTACGTGAAAATGAACTATTTAATACGTACATTTGCAACATTTTGCAATACACTTGCAACACGAATTTTTAAGTTATACTAATGCTTAAGCTTTGAAACTTTGTCTGTTTTTGGAAAAAAAACAAAGTTTTTTTGTTTGAAAATTGTATGTTAATCCATGAAATAAAGGGAATGAATTAAGATTTTTGGAAACAAACAATATTTAGCCTTTTTATTTAACATTTTTTTGCTTTTTCCAATACTTTTAGGGGGTAGAGCTATGTCAAAAAAGGCAAAAAATTAATTTGTTTTATAAAATTTTTACATTCATTCTCTAATCTAGGTATTTTGAATAACTCCTGAAAATATGAAGTAAATTACTTGATCTTTTTGTTTTCAGCACTATTTTTTGAAAACCCAACTAAAATTGCCGCCTTAATTCTTTATTACTCTATAATAAAAGGTTAAATATTGAATATTAAAAAATTGAATATTGAAAGATCAATGTAGTTTCGCATACACCACCAGTCATTGTAAATACTATCTTTAGTTGAAATGCAATTAAAAGTTGTAGTATGAATCGGTTTAAATGCTACTTATTGTTAACTTATAAAAGTTTTGGCATGACGACTTTAAGTAAACACTTGCAAACCAAGCTGGCATAATAGACCATAAAATATTTAAACTTTTATGCAGTTGATCATTAAGAAAAGCTAGTAATATGACTAGGCAAAAAAAATGTTGTTTCTATGGCGTTTCTGTTATACTAACCAACTTACTATCCAAAATAAGTTAATTTTCAAAATAAGTTAGATAAAATAGCTTTACCATAGTTAAAATGGGTCATTGAAGCATTATATCACTTGAATATCGAAAAATTCATTTTTTTAAAAAAAAATTTTTTTTTTGTGGTTATATAATTTGATTAAAAATTAATACACATCAAATACAACGTAAAAAAATTCATTAGTTACGAGTATTTTAACCACTTTTAAGAAAATCTATTTTATTCATATAGACCATATGCAAAACTTTCTTAGTCTAAAATATATCAATTTCTGCTGATGCACAACTATGAGTAGCTCTGTTTTTGATGTGTTCTTAAATTCAATTTACTTAGACGCGTTTTCTAGATGAACTTTTTATATGTTGATGAAATAGCTAATATAGTAACAGTGGCGAGTTTTAGGAAGGGCCATTGGGTAGTAACCCGTTTTTTTCAATAATAGTCAATTTACAAATATATTCATTTGTAAATTGACTATTATGCAGAGTTTGTCTATTATACTGACAAATTAAATTGACTATTATTCGTAATTATAGGTATATGATCTTGATTATTACATTTAAGAACAAAAAATTAAAAAAGAAAGTTACTTAAAAATTAAAATAAGCGGATTTTTTTTTTTTAGCCCTGTCCTTGGCGAGTGACAAAACCCGCTTTTGTATAGTAATAATAGTTACTATTTTTCATGACCCGTACGATACAGGTCGTGGTAAGTCTAATTCACACCTGACTATTTCGAAACTTGTTCCTAATTTAGTTTTGGTAGTTGATAAAATGCAAACTTTTTTGCAAACCATAAATCTATTGCTAATTAAATTATAATTAATTTAAAAGAAAACAGGCTAATTTAAATAATGTAAATAGAATACCATAATATTTTATTTGAAAAATTGATGAGCAAGTATTTTATAAATATAATGATTGGTGTGCTCATTAAAATGTCTTGGAACACTAAAAAGTACGTAGTTTGCATTTTACTGACTACCTAAAGTTCTTTCTTTTTGATTAACTTTTTTTTAATATACTTTGTAGTATAATTACTTATTACATTATTATTAACTTTAATATTTCTTACACAATAAAAGTATCTTTAGCATAAAAGACAGTTATAAGCGTAATATTCTTACAAGCGTAATATTCTTCTAGTGTTTTGAAAACTTAGGCTATGATAATATTTGAAATCTCTTATAAGAATGTATTTCAAAAGCTAATTTGGACGTTGAAAAATGTTGCCTGCCCAGCTAGCACACATACGTTGTTAAAGCGTTAGAACAATGTCGAGCGTTTCGTTGGCCCACCATCGCCTGCCAACGTTGTTTTTATATTATTATAGTTGTCAATGTTTGATCATCGGAACAAAAATCATGTTTGTATTGATTGTGGTTTGATATTTTAATAATCACGGAAGATTTTATTTAAGTTAGATAGTTTCGCAATAGCAATGTTTGGTTGCATACATTGGATCAACGTTGGGTTTAGCTCGTAAAGACTTTTTGCGATGGATTTACATAAATTGAATCAACGTTGATTTATATACATTGAATCAACGTCGAAATTTATACATTGGATCAACATTAGATTTAGATCGTAAAAACAATCAATTTTTTGCGATGTTTTTACATACATGGAAAAACTTTGATTTATATACATTGAATCAATGTCGAGGTATATACATTGGATCAACGTTGGGTTAAGATCGTAAAACCAATCAAATTTTTTCGATATTTTAACAAGCATTGGAAAAACGTTGGTTTATTTACATTGAATCAACGTCGAAATTTATACATTGGATCATCATTGGGTTTAGATCGTAAAAACAATCAACTTTTTATGATGATTTTACATAGGGGAAGTGGGGGCATAACCGCATATGGGGGCACAACCGTTTTTTAACATTTCTCTTCGAAAAAATTTATCTAATATGGCAAAAAACATACCACGCTTTAGTAAAACAGTTTCGTTTATTTTGCATATGTCAAAAAGAGTGACTGTTAAGTTTCTGAGAAGTTGTGAATAATAATTTTTATTTTGATAAAAATATTATATTTACATCATATTTTTCCTGACCTTCTTTTTGAGAATTAAGCAGTGTTTAATTTTAGGTTTAAAAATATGTGTTATCAGCATTATTTCATGAAGTGAAAGTCATTTTTTGATAATACCATAATCTAATAATTAATCTATGAAACTGAATTCTTTCTAAAAACTCTCTACTGGGGTAGAACTCTCTTCTGGGACAGAACTCAAAATGTAAACACAAAGAATGCCTGCACAATATGCAAACATGCAACAAAATCATCAAATATTCTGAGCTGTGAAAATTGTAAAAAAAATGTATCATGAAAGGTGTAGTCCCATCGATTTTTTTGAGGGTGCGGTTGTGCCTAACAATGGGGGCAAAACCGTTTTTTTCACTAAGTGTAATTTTTATGTAATAACATTTTCAAAACCTGTTTAATTTTTTTCTTAAATGCATCAAATTAAAGCTTAATGATGTGGTTATTGAAATAAACTGCTAAAAAAACACATTTCGTTTTTATTTTCATATAACATAATTCCAAACGTTACGGGGGTGGTTATGCCCCCACTTCCCCTACATTGGACCAATATAAATTTGCCAGATGTTTTTAGTTCCGTCAGTAATAATTTTATCATTAACCAAATGACATTGGATAAACGTTGGTTTTGCATTGGAAAAAAGAGCCGACGTTCGCGATGGTTTTACATACGTTGGCCCAATGTAAGTGTGCTAGCTGGGTAGAGACCTTGTTATTTCAAATAAGTTAGATTTATTTGATCGATTTTTTTTATAAAAGCCTTTCTGTAAAAAAAACTCAACAAAGTCATACAACTAAGATGTTTTTGCTGCTGAATTAGGTTTTTTAAAATTTTAAAACTGTTGTTTGTGCAGTCGATACTTAATGCAAATGAAAACCTTCTTGATCGTACAAAAGGTGATAAAAGTATAAATGGTTTCCATTAGAATATAAAAAGATAACGAAAATATAAAAAACATAGCAAAAATACCCGTACGAAAATTTCCCATGGGAATTTTAGAAAAAAAACCCATGGAAAAACCATGGGTATTTGGAACACGTTCCCATGAAAAAACCATGAGTTTTCCATGAAAAAACCATGAGTTTTCCATGGAAAAAACATGAGTTTTCCATGGAAAAACCATGAGTTTTCCATGGAAAAACCATGAGTTTTCCATGGAAAACACATGAATTTCCCATGAAAAATCTTTAAGTTTTTCATGGAAAAGTGTTCCAAATACCATGGATATTCAATGATTTTCCATCCATGGAAAAACCATGGAAATTCCATAGGTATTAGGAACACCTTTCCAATGAAAACTTATGGATTTTTCATGGTAAAAAAGCATGATTTGTTTTCAAGTTTTTTATCTAATGTTATTTGAATTGTCATATTAAATCATAAAAGTAAATTTTATCCCACTATTATTGAGTTCTCTTAATCTATGAGATCGCTTTCTTCAAATAAAATCAATAAACAAAATAAAATTTAAATCTTGTTAAATTCTACAAATCTTTGAAAAATAATAGCTATAATGCACCTAAAACATCAAAACTTGACTTCCACACAATATTTAATGCACGCATATGTATAACATACTGAAAATAAATAAAACAAAAAATTACAAGTAATATAATACTATAAGTGATATACATAGTGATAAACAATTGAAATTTATCAAGAAAACAATTTTTACAAAAAATAAAACAATTTACATGTTTATTATTTTATATTAACTATTTGATAAAAATAGTATATATAAATTTGATAATAACTTCAAGTTTTAACAAGTTAAAAAGAACCATCAATACAACATATTTAATTCAAAAAAACATCAAGCCCATTTATAAATGCGTCTGTACTGTATCTGTAGAAACAGGTAGATGTTAAACAAAGTACCATTCACATATTAATATTCATTTTTTTTCACCCTAGTTAGTCTCATTCTCCATTTCACCAATCTAGACAATACATCATACAACTATTATATACATTCTAACTAGTTTTCTTTATTTACTAATTCATTTTACTTATAATTATTATCTATTATAACTTACTTTATAATTAGGCATTATACACAATTATGAATGTTGCCAAATGTTAGGTATATAGAAAAAAGTAGCAATGAATATATCATTATTTATAAATACAAATTATTAGATTGTTACCTCTTTTTTGCCTAAGCTATCTGCATTATGTACAACATCGTTTATATTTCCAGTCAAACATTCCTGCCTATAATGTAACTTTATTAAAATGATTTATTCAAACTAATACATATATAAATGTTACCTGCATGTTAGAAACATTTATATAGAACAAGGCAGCAACAAATATTATATTATATATTTACTTTTGTAATTAAAAAAAAAACTTACTTCTTCTTCTGAGCTATCTGCATGATGTACAACATCATTTACAAACCTGTTTTCTTCACGTCCTTCCATTTTTTAATATATTATAAAGCACAGGACTTGTTAATGAACGGCTAAATAAATAAATTAAAAATTTATATTTAAATGAAATGATAAGGTTAAAATGAAAAGATTTATACACATATATAAATTTTACCTGCATGTTAGTAACATTTATATAGAATAAGGCAGCAACAAATATAGTATAACTTATAAATTGTAATTTTAAGTAAAAACTTACTTCTTTGTCTGAGCTGTCTGCATGATGTACAACATTATTTATATTGTCAGTCAAACTTACCTGCTTATAATGCAGTAATTTAAATAAAATGATAAAGTTAAAATAAAAGAACTTACGCACATACCATTAAATTCAAAAATTTATTATATTTTTACTTCACTATTTAAAACATAACAAATATGTAATTTATAAAGTATAGTAATGTAAAAGCATAGTAAATATCAAAGTGTGTGCAAAAATTAATTTATTTTAACTAAAGACGAGCACTTTACATCAGTTAAATATAAACAAATAAAAATAATTGTATTATAATAAATAATAGTGTATTATTTATAAACATTGCTTTTATATGCTTACATTTAACTATGAAGTAAAATCTTGTGCATTAAGTAAATTCCCTTACTGATACTTATAAAATATTACCACAGTTTTCCTTCTCCAACTAAGTGGTTCTTGGAACATCCTTACAAGTTGAATCCCAAAGATTACGTTTATATCTTTTCTGGTTTAAACTCAATTCACCATTTTATTTTGACAGCTTTTGAACTATTTTTAAAAATATTAAATGCATATAAAAACTGACGATGTTATAAACAATATAAACGATGAACAACATTATTTATATTGCCAGTCAAACCTGTTGGCTTATAATGTAGTAATTTAAATGAAATAATAAAGTAAATATAAAAGAATTTATAAACATTATTTATATTACATTATTTACATATTCTAATAATTCTAAAGAAAAAACTACAACAAAAAGACAAAAACAACTTAACAGAACTAAAATTGAATAGAACATTTATCATAAAAAAATGTTTTTTAATACTTAATGAACATTTACGATACAATAAACTTCAAGCATTTTTATGTAATCTAAGGCTATTATAAAAAAAAAATAAAAAAGATCATACTAGTTATCTTTTGTACATTAGTTATCTAATCTTATTATCTTAGTTATCTAATCTTATCTAATATACTGCTTGTATATTAATATTTTAAATAAGTTTCTTTAATACGTTCGATAAATTTTATAATAATAATTATACTAGTTTGAATGTACATTAAATTACACTATGTACATTAATACACTAGTTATTTAATGTAGATTAAAACTAAACATTTATTTGTTGTAAACCAAATAATAATTATTTGGCAAATAATTTGCCAAGTAGGCATTAAAATTCAAACTGGTTTACTTGACATACTTGCTATACTATTGCAAGTTATGCAAAGTAAGCAAAGCTACTGGAAACAGTTAAAATAAGTATATGCATAAATGATATATAATAAAATATAATTAAAAATAATCCCTTTTATAATGCATTATAATATGATAAATATATCTAGTTGTTTATGTCTGTATGTTTAGTTAAAACATATAAATGTATTGCATTATAAAAAACATATAATTCATAGCCTTATTAAACACGGAAAAACAGAAGAATGCAGTAAATATTGTTTTCTAATTTAAAAACAATCATAACTCTACGAGCTATGACGCCATCTTTAAAAGCGCATTTGTAACAACCATGGCGCAGCTTAAGCTATGAAAAAATAACATGGTTCACCCATGGAAATTCCATAGGATTTCAATTTTCATGAAATTTACCCATGGAAATTCCATGGAATTCCCGTTTTTCATGGGAAAACCATGGTTTACTCATGGAATTCCATGGGTTTTCCATGAAATATTTCCGTAAGGGTAGCCAATATATCCATTCAAAGTAATAATTCTAAAGAAAATAATTTAGAAGTTTATTTGAGAAACAAATAAAACAATTTTGTTGCGATAAAATAAAAAATAAACTTAAAAAAAAACTACAAAAAATTTTATATTCCACATAAAAAAGAATCAATAAAACTTATAAAAACAATTTAATTTGAAGCACTCTTTCTATATTATATATCTTTTAGGAAATGGTATGAAGATTGTTAGGCTTCGTTTTAGCTTTTTTAATACAATCAACATTCAGAACATTTTTCAAATTCTGCTCTGTAGGAACTTTCAAAATCAGTCATAGGAGACGAAATTCGACCTAAAGATGGAACAAAGTTATTATTGAATACACTTAATACACATTAATTTGTTATGTTCTTTATTTATTTGAAAACTCAAAAATGTGATCAAACAGATAACAAATAAGAAACTTATTTTATCTTTTTTATCTTTTATTATTTACCTTTTTTTTAAAGTTTCAAGATTTATTGTTGCAAGTTTGGATTAACAAATCTTTTTAATAAACAAGGCTAAAAGTAAATGATCAAAATAAAATATACCTTTATTTTAAACTGAAAACTAAATCCATAGCATTTAGTGGTCAATGCTATTAAATGTTATGGATTTAGTTTATTTGTAGTTTTAGTAATGAAATGCTATGGATTTAGTTATTTGTACTTTTAGTAATGAAACTACCCAATAATCATTTCAAATTAAAGACCCGACGTGAAAGTAAATCATGTCATCTAATCTATCAACACAAAACAACACAAAAATAACATCACAAAATTAACAAATAACATAACATATTACAGTAAACTCTTAATTACTCAAACCTTAAAGGGGACCAAGAAATTAGAACGTTAGAGAATGCTAGAGTTATTGGCAGTATGATCCAAATTTAAAAAATGGCTACAGTAAAAAAATGGCTATTTAAAAAATATTACTGTACAATAAAAGCAATCAATTAATGTACTAAGTCAAGTATGAGTTCCACAACACTTGTTGAGCCAGAAGAAGCAGCTAGAGCTATATATATATAAAAATACAAAAACAATATGACACACTTTCTGTAAACCCACAAGCCAAGTCACAATACTTTAAAGCCATGGAAACAATATAACCACTTACACATAACACACATTGAAGCACCTTATATACCTTATATAAATGTGTAAATACCTTACAGGTATTTACACATTTATGACGCCGAATTTAGAATTGTTCAAATTATTTAATATAAAATTTAAGATCTTATAACTAATTCAACAAATATTACAAAATATAATAATGATAATAAAAATTTAAGAATACCTTATAGTGTGACTTAAAATGTAAAGTGATATATTATATGATCAAGCGTAACAAAATTTTTTTAAAAGTTTTAGTCAAACAGGCACAAAAGAGTATGCAGTATTAATTTAAACATTTTCTATATAAGACTAATTAGTTTGTATTTATGACTAAAAGTTTGTCTAACAGCAAACCTATAACTATAATACTGGGACAAAGTAACACAATGCTCTAGTTAATTATGTCATTATCATTTTTCTCCTCTACTTCTACAATGTTTTTAAATGCAGAAGCAAATGGGTTTTCTTGATTATTTAAAGTTTGTAAAGGTTGCATTAACTCATTTATAAAATCATTTTTACCAGGTTGCTTCATTCTGAATGAGGCTGCTACAATAGGATTGTATATACTTAACTGACAATACATGGGCAACCTTCCTCAGTCCTTAAATTTCTAACACAATGCAAAATTTGCCCATAAACTCTAAAACAGAAAGGGCAATTATTTGAGCGATGAGGTATTTTGGCTGTGAAGGAAGCAAAAGATTAAAATGAGCTATAAACCCTATCCTGATATATTTTATTTCTACATCAGTTCATTTCAGATCACCGAGACTCATCTCTTTCATTTTGGCGACAGTTAAATTCATTTTGCCTAGACTGGTTTCATTTATCTTAACGAAGCCTTATATTTTTACTCCTTTAATTATCAGACATAACTAAACATCAAAGGAGTGTGTAAAAATGATGCTTATTACAATAAAAGTTGCACTTTTATTTCAAGATTAAATTTTAGTTTTTTTTCTTAACTTATCTTAAATAAGGTGTAACCAAATAAAACAGAGTATAATATAATAATCTAATTATATTCTACCTCTACAATTAGTCATATTAAAATAAAAAGTTTTAAAATACAATAGCGATGTTTAAAAAAAACATGTTCCTATCAAAAACTTAAGCTAAAGTTATAAATAAATTGATATAATCTCATTAAATATTAATATTATATATTTAATGTAGTTACTACTGTAGTTACTTACTTAAAATTATAAATATTAAAAAAAGTATAGATATTAAAAAACTATATATCTTTTCAACATTTCTCATAAAAATATTTTTTCAACAATATTTTTGAAAAACATTGTAGGAATACACTAATTAAAAACATATTTAATTTATGTGTTTTATCATGACATTACACCACTCTACTGGCACGGACAACATTTTCGCTCTTAACAAAGCCAACCCACATTACAAAGTAAGCATAGCAAAGTAAACCACTTGGCTAGCCAGGTCAACAATCTCGCTGTAAACTAAGCAAAGTCACAATAATTTGAAACCACGCAAACAACATAATAACGACTTACAAATTATAAACAAATAACATTATATCACCAACATAGAAACGCTATAACATTAATACATATAAACACAAAATAAATAACACACAAATATAAATATATATATATTAGAAAAATATGTAAATTAGAAACTTTACAAATAAAACCTTTTTTTTGTAATATTTGTTTAATGACGTACCTCGTAATAAATGTTTGGAAACCAACATGGAGTTTGAACTTTTAACATTTGAAAGGATCAACGTCTTCTAGAGTCATTGTCGTCTTCTAATTTTAAAATTACAGAATAATATACTTTAAATACAAATGACAAATGACTTGAATTGTTTTATTATTATAATGCATAAGTTAAATAAATTGCCTGACTTAAAAAGTTACTTTACCAATTCAAAAATAACATAAGGTTTATCCTTTACTACAGACGTTATCAAAAAAAAGTTGTCGATCTTATTACTAATTAAGCTTACAAAGCAAAGTTTTCCATCTTATTACTGATTAAACATATATTAATAGATTATTAAGGTTTGAGAGTACCTCATCGCGTAAGTTCATAAGAATAAAGATAAAAAGCTTACTAAATCCTATTTATTATAAAACTGAAAAGCTAAGTATGGTAATGACTCGGCCAAGTATGGTAAAAAAGTCCGCGTAAACGCGCACGAATGGGCAGCAGCAGCGTAAGTTAAGCAAAACTATAATACTATATTATAACAGTTACTATATATATCATATAATATTTATGATAACAAATAATATTTTATTATGACAAATTGTACAATATTGTAAATTATAATGTAGTACAATTTTTAAGGTATTGTTGGAACTGTTATTTTATTATTATGGTAACATGTTTTATCTATAAAATATAACTAATATTGCAACTGTACCTTTTTATACTTTTTACAAACCCTTGAAGCTTTCATAATATTGTGGCCTGAGAGTGTATTTATTTTAGTATACTAATTATACGGTTGAAGTCCGTAATTTAATGTTACGGAACTTCTCCTTATCATAAATACGGACAAAATTATATAAAATGATGTGAATATTTCAAAAGTCTCAAAAGTATATGTAAAAGACCGTAATTTATTGAAAACGGTTTTTTTTAGTAACATAGCAACGAAAAATACTATCAGACTTTCTTCTAGGTTTTTTTTTACAGTGTATACATATAAATAATTTTAATAATTTTCTAAAATATATATAGTCTCAGGCCACAATATTATGATCACCTACAATTTTTTTGTATTTTTAACTTCAAGTGTTTGTAAAAATATAAAAAAGGTACAATTGCAATATAAGTTAAATTTTATTGATAAAATATGTTACCTTAATAATAGTTGTTAAAAATCAATTTACACATATTTTAACAATCAATTACTCTTTTCGAATGCAAGTCATAAAAAATATTCATACTTTGTCATTCATTCTTTCAACGAAAAGACTTTAGCTATTAAATTTGACATACTTTTAGTATAGTTTATTGTTGCAGTCCAAATTTTGTAATTTCGGTGCCAATGATAAAGCATTTTTTAAATAAAATTCTTTTTGTTTTTTAAAGCATTGGAAAAGATTTCCTTCTACAGAATATTCCACAAATTCTTAATTATATTCAGGTAAGGAGAGTTGCCTGGCTAAACGGGAATAGTTTTTTGTTTTAAGAAAGCTTGTGATGCTTTTAGCTTTATGACATTGACCACTATTATACATAAACATAAATGTATTGTCATTTGGAAACCATTCTTGTATTTCGGGCATAAGTCGGCATTCCAGATAATACTGTATTTGGTTTATCTTAATACTGTATTTGGTTTATCATCCCATTGACAATATTTAAACTTCCAGTGCATTTACCCCACTGATAACTAACCACATATGACGTCTCCACAATGATGTCTTTCTTTAAGCGTGGGCAGGTCTAAAATGCATAGACTTTTTTTTAAAAGGTTGATGCATTATACTAAGAGCTATCTTAGTGGCGCATTTCTGTAATCTCTCTAAGATATTTATATCTGTAATTTTATGTGGGTTCCAACTTGAGACAGAGAATTCAAGATGAGGACAGGCGTACGTTATGTATAATTTTTTACATAATTCTAAATTGCGCGAACAAATATCTTTCTAAGCATGTTAAGCATCTTATTAACCTTAGAGATAGCTGGGCGTTTTGTTTGAGGTCGTCGCTAGCCATGAATATTAAATCGTGCTCATATGAGGTCCATTCTTATTTGACTTGAGTCATTTTTAAAAAAATTTGATTTTTCCCAAAGTTGGAATTTTTTTATTTTTAAAAACAAATTGAAAAAAGTTATTTTCTCAATAAATAATATTTTCGAGTTCTTCTGATCTCTTTTATAAGTGATATCTAAATGTAATTTAAAATATTTTATTTTCTTTTATAATGTTTGTTAAACGGTGTTTTATAATTGAGATACGTTATCTTACTTGTATGTAGATTTTCTTAAACCGTATTTACTTTTCATTTTATATTTTTTTGAAATAACTGGTTTATTATTATTGTATTTTTAAACGGTTCTTGGTGACAGGATCTTGTAATCATCTTCGAGTTTATGTGTTCTCATTTATTATGTGCAACGACATTTTTACCAGAAATATTGTTAAATTAACAAAAAAAAAAAAAAATTTATCAACGTCTAGCATTGTATAGATGCGCTTTTTATTTAGGCGACCGATGTGAAGAACTTTGCATTTAAAAATGTTTACCCTCATTTGCTATACTCTTGTCTACTCAAGTATAGCATCAGTGTCATTTTAGAGCACAGTACAATCATTCTATTTTTCACCAAGTTGAAATGGTGCAAACAGTTTTGCTTCATCTGCAGTTATTTTTAAAGATCGCAAAGAGCATTAGTCTCATTAATTAGCGGAACTTCAAATTTTGGGTCCCCCCGTAAAATGATAATTTAGACCCCCATCACAAAGAGGGTTTTTTTAACAATTTTGTAACTACTATTTTTGATTAGTTTGTTGATGTTTCATATTTTATTTCTTTTAATTTTTGCTCAGACGTTACTTTAATACAGGATTTTTCAAAGTTAATAATAATTCTTAAGCACTACAGTTCCTTCAAAAAATATGGGCTCCCTACAGCTCCGTACCCCCTTCTCCCGATGCGGGGTTTTGAGGTATGGTAGTTCTGCGACTGATCCGAATACTGACCCTCGAAGAATACCGCTAGAAACCAGCGCCCAATCCAAAAAAGATTCACCCATGATTACTCTTTGTTTACAATCGCTTAGAAAGGATTTCACTTTTTTTAAAATTTGACTATTGATCCCGTACCCTTCTAGTTTCAGGATTAGACTCACATGGTGAACCTTTTCAAAGGCTTTGGCACAGTCAAGAAAGAGCAAGTTTACAGACAGCCAATTTGCAAATGCTTTTGTCAAATGTTCTAAATTTTTAAGGTGGTTTGTAGAGCATGACTTACGGGAAACAAAACTTTGCTGTTCTTGTGTGATCAGATTGCTTTCAATGAGGTGCGTTACCGTTATGCGTATACCATTATCACATCATAGTAATGTTGCTTCTCTTTCTCTTTTCTACAAATACTATAATGGGCACTGCTCTAATGAGCTAGTGTCTCTTGCGTTATCTACTAAAATTCATTCTTGTGTTAATTTTGTGACTGTTTCTAAGTGCTTCAAAAACTTTAATTTTTCTAGTTTTTTTTCACTAACATCAGTTCTTTGGAATTTGCTTCCTTCATCCTGCTTTCCTCATTCTTATATATTGCAATCTTTTAAGTTGTCTGTCAATTGTTATCTTGCTCTACAAACTTCATCTTTTCTCTTCCAGTTGCTTCCAACTCTAATTAGTGATTACTTGCAGCCTTGCTGGAAGCAAAGATGTTCAAAAAAAAAATAGTTCCTTGTATTGCAGGCTATTTGCAGATGTGGTTTAAAAGCTCTTTCTTAACAAACCAATCTTTGACATCAGATCTATAAGTGCCTGAATGCTTAAAAAAACGACTTTTTTCTCTAATTAAAAAGCACTTGCATCAATCTATTATTCCAAAATAATAATGCAGTGGTATAAGAAAAATAGAATCAATTATGTTTTAAAGGATGCTAATCCGACAAACTGTCCTGAGCCGCGAGTTACCTCTATAATATTACTGGGAAAATGAGGGAAAGAGGCAAATGTGCAAGCAGTGTTAAATATTTCCTAGATACAAAAAAAAAGTAAATCAAAGTAAAAATGTTGAGATAATGGTGGGTAAAGTTAGTCTATATATTTCATTAGGTTTTAGTAAATAGTAGAATATAATGATAGAAATTTTTTTGGTTCTCAAATGTATCAAGTCACTCCTCTCTGTTTATCGCATAAGCAAACATAGCTATTTTAAAACTAAATGGAAAAAAAAAGGAAAATTGAAGTGTATATATTTACAACCAAAATAAGTACAACATAACAAATATTAATATAGTTCACTTATATTCCCAAAATTTGTCATCAATCTAAAATAAAAAAAATAAATAAAATATGATATAATTTCTAAAAAATTAAAAATACATAAAAAACTGGATATCAATATACCTGTTTTCAGTAACCTGATGTGATACAAAAGCACCAGTTGTTAGTGTTGCTAAATAGCGTAATATAACATTAAAGAAATAACAACTTTAAAGAATTTATAGATTCAGTTACAATAGCAGTTTCCATTGATTAAATTAGAACCATAATTTATTTGTCAATAGCAACCATGATTAAATATGTATTAATTCATAAAAACTTCAATATAGATTATATATTCGTATTATAATAATTCATAAAGACTCCAATAAGGATTAATTCGTTAAGACTCCATTAAAAAGATTTGTAAAAAATATTTAATTTGTAAAGACTTCGATAGTCACATGCTTGGCCTGGGCATTTGCATTTTTTTAATTAACCCATTTGTTGGGAAACTGGGTTTGAATCCACAGACTATTCTTTTATATGCTTTTGTTTAGTATCACTTCACTCTGTCGCCTTTCTCTTTGTTCTATATCGCTCTCCTTTATCTTATGACTGCACTCTTTTTGATGTTATTTATGATCAAATTAACCAAGCCCTCTCTCCTTATCTATCTGCCAATATTGTTGTTGTTGGTTTAAATAAATGAGCTTTAAAGCTCATCACACTGAATGTCTTAACTCTAATGCCAGTGACACTGCAGGCGTTTAAGTCCACAATTTTTTATTTTCTCAATCTCTAACTGAAATAATTAACTTTCCAACTTGCTTTCCAGACAACCCGAATCATTTATCTTTTCCACTTGAATTATGTCATGTTTCTGATCCTAGTCAGTGCTCAGTTTCTCCACATTTACCCTTGTGTGCTTTTGATCATGGTTTGATCTCTTTAAAACTATTATCTCATTTTTCCTCATCATCTGAATCCCCCTATTATCGTACCTCTTATAACACCTTAAAGTTGACTTTCCGTAATTTTCTTTGTGATGGCCCTTGGGTAGAAATCTTTCGTCTTCCTGTAGACAAATATGCTTCTTACATTTACTTTTTGGATTTATGCTGGCTTGGAATCTTTTAGTCCCTCTTGATGATTCCAGGTCAAGCATTACTCTTCTCCATGGTTTTCCTCACATTGTGCTGCTGCATTTGCCAATCGAAACAGTTACTTCCATACCTATCGGCAAAACAATTCTCCAGAAAACAGACGTTTGTGTATTACTGCTAGGAACAATTGTAAAAAGGTTTTGTCTAATGCCAAAGCCCGATATTCTCAGTCATAAAATCTAGTATTTCATCACAAATATTAGGCTCTTGTTACATCTGGAGAATCTTTAATAGTATCAATAATAAGGGCAAATATGTTATTACATCACTCTTGTATGATTGAGACTCTGTTACCTTACCTAAAGACAAAGCTAAATTGTTTTCTAAAAACTTTTCATCGATATTATCACTACTTGTGTTCTGCCTGAGTTAGTCATCAAGCAGGTTGATCCATTGCTTGACATTCGTATCTTTCTAGCTTCTGTCTCTATAGTGATTTCCTGCTTAGATTCTATTTAACAAGTGCTTATCAGTCTTGTTTTCTAGCCTGCATGAAAGCAGCATCTGTTATTCCTATTTTCAAAAATTCTGGAGAGCGATCTGATTCGTTCCATTAGTCTTCTTCCTATCATAAGTAAGATTTTTGAATCTTTAATTAACAAACACTTAATCTCTCATCTTGAATTTAATAACTTACTTTCTAATCATCAATATGGATTTCGATCTTCTCATTCTACAGCTGATTTGGTAACAATAATAACCGATAGGTTTTATCGTGCATTAGATAAAGGTGGAGAGGTTAAAGCCATCGCTCTATCAATATAAAACATCTCAACATCATCACAACAATAGCACACAACAGTAAGATATTTACTTATATTTTTATAAAATTAACCTACAAATAATAAATTTATGGATTTGAATGCAAAAAACAAAGATTTCCAATAACAACAAATAAGCATCCAGCAACAACAACTAGGTTTCCAGCAACAACAACAGTGTTTCCAGTAACATCAACTAGGTTTTCAGTAACAACTAACTGAATTACTAACAGTACCTACTGAATGGTAAGCAAAGGACTAATTTTTGCATTTCTAACTAAATTAATAAAAAAAGATTTAAGTAAGATTAAATATGAAATTTTTCAATAAATAAAATTCTATGCGGTTATTTATTTTTAAACTTGAATATGGTATATAAATTATAAAATAGTATGATATAAAAGTTTTCTAAATATAAAATAAAATATACAAAATATATTTAAATGTTAAGAATATTTCTAAAAACAATATTTGAGTAAAATTTATTAACTATCTTACCTAGTAATGAGTGTTTTTCAATTTTGAAAAATAAACGATCTTGTTCTTGACCAGGCAACATAAAGCTGGCCCTGTGAGAAGCAAGGTTTTTAAAGATAAACATCAACCCAGTCAATTGTTTGACTTTTATTAAATGTCATTGAGTATGCTGAATCTGACAAGATATTGACGACGTTTCAAAATAAATGGTAAACTGGAATCTGAAGGAGCAAACAGAACTTGTGGAATAAATGCTCTGTTACCAATAGAAACACCAGTCAATACTGCACATTAATATAATTATTTTGCATAGCGCAAACTATTAATTTAGTTCCATTACATAGTCCAGCTTCAAGATCTAAATAACATTATTATAGCACCAATTTTTAGTTTTAAACAATGAGAAGGCATACCTGAAGGAGTTAAGCTATTCAAATACTCATTAGAAAACTTGATTCTTTTAGTAGGATTATCATTTATAATTTGATCAGCACTTAAATTAATTATAACTTCACCAGATAGACAATCAAGCACTTCTTCTTTTACTGCCAATGAATAAACACCCTTTGCATAATTGCTCAGCACATCTAAATATCTTTTCAACAAGAGACTCATTATTTTTAAGAACACACAAACCAGGAATTTCAAGACATCCTCGAAAAGGATCATTTGATTTAAGAGGTAATGTACCACTTTCAAGATGTAAGAGCCATTGAAAAAATGCATCCTCTTCTTATTGAATACACATATTCTCTGCAAATGAAAATTTTTTTACCCATTGCCACAGTAGAGAATATTTTATTCATGATTCTATTATTTCTGTAGGCTGTCTCTTCTTCAGACAACAGGCAGTATTTGCCTTAAGTCTTCACCAAAAAAACCCACTTTTCCACCAAAAGGAAACTTGTTGTTACAAACATCTTGTAATAGTCTGTCTATTGAATTCAAGGCATATTTGGGTATCATTGATGCTTCGTCAAGCAAAAATAGACGAAGCTGCTTAAATTCCTGACCTTGAATAGAATTCGGGGTTATATTGCAAATGCTATTATCCAATATTGTAACAGGTAGTTTGAATAACCGGTGCAATATTCTTGGATTTTTAAGAGGAGTTGCAGCAATCCCAGTCCATGCTGCAGTAGTAGTTTTTATACCTCTGCTGATTGTTTTGGGAACTTAATAGTTGTACATAAATGTTTTCCCACATCCAGCGGGAAGTAGGAAAACATTACTTCCAGCCAGAAGTTAGAAAACATCAATGAAAAATAATTTAAAATGTTTATTTTCATAATTTGGTGGCTCATACAATGCAGCTAGGACAGCATTAACAACATTTAATTGGTTGAGTCTAAACATCGGTCTAATATGATTAGCTCCATCAACAAAGTGTTGAATATTTTCATCAACATTTTCTGAGATGATATCTAAAAATTCAAACAGGCATATTATAATTAGCTAATGCTTTACCACTCTGATTAATATTTGATTCAGTATGACGAAGCACAACTTGCTCAGCAATTATAACCAGCATCAGTTGTTAATTAAAATCCTCTATCATGGAAGTCTTAAAGTATTCCAAAGGTGTAAAGGGTAAAGGTGTATAGCAAAATCTTATCAATTACTATACCATTTATTTTACACAAATTCTAATAAGATGTGGCACCTTTTTGCTAAAGTAATAACCTTTAAAAAATTACTCTTCTGTTAAATTAACTCTATACATTCTTAAAATCACCTAGTTACAACCTCCATATGAATAGTGATGTGCATCTTCATTATCCAAATTTAACTTAAACATGCTGAAGATGTGTATCATGTTGATCAGCTCCATTTAATGCTGCTTGCTTTGCTCCTTCTTGAAAAAGTATATATATATATATATATATATATATATATATATATATATATATATATATATATATATATATATATATATTATATATATATATATATATATATATATACAAGTATATATATATATATATACATATATATATATATATATACATATATATATATATATATATATATATATATATATATATATATATATATATATATATATATATATATATATATATATATATATATATATATATATATATATATATATATATATGTGTATATATATATATATATATATATATATATATATATTATATATATATATATATATATATATATATATAAAAATATATATATATATATATATACTTAATATATATTCAGTATATATATATATATATATATGTATATATATATATATATATATATATATATATATATATATATATATATATATATATATATATATATATATATATATATATATATTATATATATATATATATATATATATATATATATATATATATATATATATATATATATATATATATATATATATATATATATATATATATATATATATACCACTAGATCAACTTTGAGTCGACAGCAATAAAATACCCGCGGAAAGTCGACGCCTCAAAAATCAGTATAACTTTATTAATCTAAATTTTTTTTTTTCAAAAATTAATGAAATGGCTTGTTCAATTGGAAATTAAATATTTTAAAACTTTTCTTCAATTTTCAATGTGAAGTCGACTTAACGTTTTCGAGAAATTTTTTTTTATTAAAAAGTGACTTTAACTTTTTTTTTTATTAGATCTCCTTAAAGTCGACAATAAAAAAATGCGCATCCCGCGGGATAACAATTCTTATAAATACACAGGCCGAGGTAAAAAAAAGTGTGTATTTTTGTGTCACTGGTATCGCCGTGGTCCATAAAATTAATTTAAAGGTTTTATAAATGAAACTTTAAGGGAAAAAGTTAATTGAAAAAACTTTACTTCAAAGTATAAATTTTATTCGGAACTGTTTTAAATAAACTTTAAAAAAAAAAGTTTTAATGTCGTTAGAACTTCGGAAAAGGTTCGCATCTTTTATGCTATTTCGTTAATGATTTTGTTTTCAACAGTGTCTGGGCCAGATCCGTATTTTGATCCAAACTTAATAATATCTTGTCTACCTGAAATAGAAAAGATATGTGCTGTAATTTAAAATAAAGATACAAAGTTATCTACTCAAATCAAAAGTAAAATGAGAATAAAACAGCACCTTGTGACAAGTGATATAAATTTAAAAAAGTTTGAGGAATGTATTAACATTTACCCTTAATTTTTTGTTTTATTCCATCTTATTTGATAAAAATTAACCATAATAATGTTTTAAAAAAGATAAATCTTTTTAATACAATATTATTATACCTAATCAGGGTATCCAAGTAAATGCATTAAGTGATACCCTGTGATTAAACTAACATACTTCAGAAATCTTTATAAAAAACACTCTCTTACTTATATTGTCATTTTGATTTTACCTACGACCTAAATAAGATTTATATTACTTTTATAGCTACTCACAAGACTCAAAAGTTTTTACATATGTATAACTTTCTCAAATGCTCTTAAATTTTACCCATCTTCTTGCCCTCATGCCTAAACATACTCTTGATACAATTAAATAAAAATTGAAAAAAATAAAAACACATTTATTAAAAGTTGAATTGTCAAAATTTGCTTCATAGTTATACACAAAATAAATATCTAAGTATTTGCTTACAGTGCATATATAAGTATTATTCACTATATTAGAGGAACTATATTTGAAGTGGAGGAGCCAATTTATGTTTATAAATAAGGTAAAACAAAATAAATAAGCTATTTGATTATTATGTAGGCTATTTTTTTCTACTCTTGTATTGAGGGCACAGCCTACTTGTATTGAGGGCACAGCCCACCATTTTAGTTGCTATTGAAGAAAACTTTCAATTAAATCCCTAAAGTAATATAACCTTAAATAACAATTTTTTTTTCATAGTCTAATGTGATCATGAAAATTTAAAAAAAATCTTCAAAATAAACAAAAAAAGTTGTAATATATAAATAGAGTCAGATCAGAACTTTTTTCAGTTTTATTTATTTGATAATCATTAGTTTGAAAATGGAATTACAATTTGCTTGAACTGCTTTCATATTCAGTAGAAAAAGTTTTCATTTGTATTTTTTTTAAACTTGAGTACAGAATATTGATAAAAGTTATTTAATTATCAATTAAAAATAGTCATATAAAGAATAACTTGATATACAAATAAAATTTTAATTGTTTTTTAAATTTATTTGTTTTATTTATAACATATAAAAACATGCCAAAAAAAATTAAATAGTAAATAAGATAAATACCTAATTCATTTAAACTGCTTGCAGTGCTACTCTTAACTTTTTTTTGCTTTTAAAAGTCTTGCTTTACATCTTGTTAAAAAAACTTTAGTAAATTTTATTGTGTTCTTTTGTTTTTCTCATAACAATATTTCTTGCAAAAATCAATCATTAAAAAAATAAAAATGGCTACTTTAAAAACTATTCAAACAAATCAAAATATATTTATATATATACAGGAGTTTTGATAAAAAGCTCCAAGACACTTTCCCTATAAAAAAGATAGTAAGCTGCTGAAGTTTGATAGTCATTTCAGCATCCGAAACCGTATAATCAGCTATTAGTGTAGCAAGGCGATGGCAGTTATTCGTACAAGATCACGTTAAGTTGCCTTATTATAATTTTAGAATATTTTATTCCAAACAAAATTTTTGTAAAAATCGTGTTCTAGAATAAATAGCGCTTTTGCTGAAACTCCAACCTAACTACTAATATCAGGCAAACCTAACAACTTTACTTTAATTGTATCTGTAGGAATTAAGACAGGAAATGAACAACTAAACCCTCTTCCAGACTGATAATTAATCTTGATTCTACATTTTAATTGATTTTCAGATAATGCATTTTTTATTCTTTGTTCATTTAATCATATATTGTTCAAGGCATTTTTATGTTCTTTACTTGTAAGTCTTGCAGGTTACTTGATACAATCATAGTTTCTTAATTTAATAAAGGAGTGTGAATCAGTTATTTCCTATTTCCTAGTTAGTCTTGCTTTCTATTTAGTCTTGTTTTCTATCTTGTATTCTATTCTATACCAGTAGCCATGCATTCTCCTAACTAAACCATTGTAGATCACAAATATAAGAGTGTTTTATCCACTACAATATGGCGAACAAAACCATCTTGTCAACTGTTAAATAAGTAATAATAACTATCTTATAATATATAGATCTAATTATTACACTAATGTGTCTTATAACTAATTATAAGACATTTGTATATTACTGGTAATTACTAGTTATTAGACATTAGTTATAGATATTATTCTGTATGATAGAGGCGTTATAGTTAAGGCAGGAACAACTATAAAGAGTTTAAGACTGTTAACAGTCAAAAACTCTTTATAGTTATTCCTGCCTAAACTATAACACCTGTACCATACAGATTAATACTGCTAGTAATACTAGCAGTACTAATCTGAACGCATATTAGAAGTCAAATACACTAGTAGTATATTAGAATTCTAATAGGTTGTCTAGTTTACTATATAGCAATAATATTTCCTTCATAAAAGCACCTAATTATTTCGAAAAATAGAAAAAAGTTTTAAAATAAGATTCCTAAAGTTAGTGTAAAAAATAAAAAGGTTCAGCTACAATATAAACAAACAATATAAACATACAAAATTTTTAAAATAAAGAAATCAAAACAAAAACATTCATAAAAAACAACAAGTTTCCGGGAAAAGCTACTCCGCATGGTAAAGAAATTCGTTTGAAATACGAGAAAAATGGAAATGACTTAAAGTAAAAATGTATATCTCCTATATTTCATATATATGTTGTATTTGCAATTATATCCGTTAATAAACTCTCAAAACTTTAACTGAGTGACAGAGAAAACATTTTTAACTCCATAATAGCATGATATATACAGTTGAACTTCATGATTTTCAAGATATTAAGTGCCGTCGACTTTACGTCGATATTTTGAATTTGTTTACATATATAAGCTTAAAATGAGATATTTAAAAAAAGACTCATCGACGGCAATTAAAAAAGAACAAGTTTGTATTT
>NC_061170.1:30949477-30979477 GCF_022113875.1 Hydra vulgaris | reverse complement strand
AACGTTGTGCAAATGTAAAATATAACGTTAAACCAACTTAAAATACAACGTTTTGCTAACGCAAAATACAACGTAAAATATTGCACTATGCCGACTTAAAATACAATGCTGTTGTTGTTGTTGTTTATGGTAATTGACGATTTCACATATGAAACCAAAATTGTATAAAAATAACGTTAGCGGTCGATGTTGGACCAACGCAACGCACAACATTTTTCTTTCGTCTTGTCAAGGTATGTGTGCTAGCTGGATTAGAACTTATCTACTCCACGAGCCCTCTACTCAGCTAGCCCACATTCGTTGATAAAACGTGAGAACAATGTTATGTGTTGCGTTAGCCCAACATTGACCGCTAACGTTGTTTTTAAACAAATTTGGTTACAGTGCGACGTCGCCAATAACCAAAAAACAACGTTTTTTCAACGTTTTATTTTAAGTATGCATTGCGTAATGTTTTACGTTCATATAACGTTAAACTTTACGTTTGCACAAAGCTGTATTTTACGTAGGAAAAACGTTTTATTTTAAGTTGGTGCAACGATATACTTTACGTATTCACAACTTTATATTTACCTTTTATCGGAACTGAATTAATTTGTTTTATGTTAAGCATATACTTATATACATAAAATAATATATATTTATACACATATATAGTTGTATATATGTATTTAAACATACATATTTCCGCCATTTTGATGATGAATCAAGTGTATTATATTTTACTTCGTCTTTTGCCTATTTGCCTCAATGTTGCCCTCATATGAATACAACCTAACGTAAAATATAAAACGAAAAATTAAAATAAAAAAACGATTCACAAAGATGTTCTTTTGGGACTAAAACAAACTTTTCCACATAAAAAAAGAAAATAAGAGGTAAAAGAAAAACAAAAATTAAAATTCTGTTGGAACTATTTAAGGAGTTCCGTGTGTTAGCGATTACTTTTAAACTTATTTTGCCATTAGTTATATTTAATTTTATTGCTCATATTCGTTTAATTATAAAAAACTCAAAAAGAATTTTCTTTTTTAAAAAAATTAAATACGACCTGTTTTACAAAGAAACCTTTTTGACCTATATGGAGTAAATAAAAACATATTAGTAAGAAAAAACACTCAGACAAAATCAAATTAAATCGGAAAATATTAATTATAATAAAAATAAAATTATTCAATATAGTTATGTATATCAGCGACAAGGTTTAAAACTCCTTTTTTAATAAAAATTTTGTTAATTTGCCTTTATATTTGTTTTGCTCGCTTTGATTAATTATTTATAACCTAAACGAGAGGTTTTAATAATTAACAAGCAGACGTTTAACTTTATATTCAAGCTTTTTAAGTAAAAAATTTACGCTAAAACATTTGTTTTTAAAAAAAAACATTTATACTATTAAATTATATTTGTAACACAAGAGTTTCCTATAAGATATAACCAAAGTCTTTGTTGCCCGCCTTGGCTCCATATTTAAACAAAATAAATTTCAAAGTATTAAAATGAGGATATTCTGTTGGATAAATTTGACCCCAAACATCTAATAAAAACAAAATTAGAGGCTGCAACATTTCGCATATAGGGTTTTGCCATTAGTTTTGCACTGCAGACATAATTTGTCATTTCTTAATTTTCTGATAAAACTATTTTCATTTGTTATTAATAGAAAATGCGCTATTTTATAAAATAATTCATTTGCTTTATTATTTGTGTTTCTTTTGTTAATATTTAGGAAAAAATATTTTCTTTTGTTTTCACATACTGTTTAAATACTTTGGTAACCTGAGGCCCAGCGATTATACTTACAAGCTATTTTTTTTCGGTTTGTTTTGAATTTTATTATGTGTTAAGACTGTTAGTCATACTTTTCTTTTTTCTTCGATTTATAATATTTTTTAAATCATATTTTTGTCCTTCCTTTAATATTTTACTCACCCAATTTTTTGGAAGTGCTGTTATAATATTGTTCATTTCAATTTCAGTCAAACCAATTGATAAAGGTCTTAAAAATCCAGGCTGAAAGGTTTTTGCTTTGTCTGCTACAAGCACAATATCATTATTAATGTGCATCTTTTCTGGGGTTAAACATTTCTTTTTATTATTTTTAATATTGTTATTGGCAATGGAGATACTAAGTCAGCAATGGCTGACTTAGTATCTCCTTTATTTCAACTACAGGTACCCTGTTTTCTTGTTCAACTTTACAAAAGTTCAATAATAGTTGTCTATAAAAGAGCGGGAGTTCCTTGAACACTCTCGCCCTTTAATAGACAAATATTATTAAACTTTTTTCGGGTAGAAGTTGTTTCGAAAATTAATTTATTTAGATTTAATTTTCTTTAAGAATTGAGCATGTGTATCATGGCTTCTTTCCTTGGGCTTTCTAAGTTTTTAATTAAGAACTTTTGAAACCCAATTCATTTGTATTGCTTGAGTTTGCTTGTAAGGTTAACCATTCCGAAACCCCCTTTTTTATTTTCTGCTGTGTTTTTTTTACTTAGCCTCAGAACTTTATCACCCCAGATAAAGTTGTTTATTTTAGCCTCCATTCTAGATAAACTGTTTTATGGGGAATAGGAACAATAAATCTGAGTGGACAACTTGAGGGATAACTATTGTATTAACTATTAGTTTTTTGTCTTTAAGAGATAGTTCATATTTTTCCCTTTTCTTTAAAGTGCTTTCCATTTTAATAAAGGTTTACTTCCAAAATATTTCGTAAATGAACTTTCCTCTGTTGCAAAGAAGTACACCAAGGCTTTTGAATGAATTTTTTGTCCCAGATAAACTCTAGACACTGTTTCTTTTCTTTAAATCTGTATTTTTCCAATGCCATGACTTTTTTTTTTCTTCAATTATTTTAGTTTACATTTGTTAGTTCGTTTTTACAATATAATGAGAGTAAAAAAAAAAAACTAATACAAATTATAAAGTAAGCAAACACTACTAACAATCTGAAAGATGATCAGTAAGATCTTATCTTCAGAATTTTATACAAGTGTAAACAAAAAACTAGATTATAAAGTAATTATAAGTACAACAATATAAAAATAAAATACACATACATATATCACTTTGTAGTATAGATAATAAAGTTTAATAAATATTTCCATAATATAAATATTATTGTCAAATTTTGATAATACGGGAGAGAAAAAAATATTTCAGCTTAACTTAAAAAAAACTCAATGAAGTAGGTAGATCAAAATTAAAATTAGGCAAAACATTTTTGTTTCAAAGATGGGCATGATAATCAATGCAAAAATGGTTAAAATTTGTTCGACAAAAAGGTTCATATAGAAGGTTGTTATTTCTTAGAGAGTATTTAATGGTAAGTTAAATAAAATGTAGCTTAACTGTCGAGATAACAATTTATATATCAACAATTGCTGATGATGTGGATCTGTTGCGAATTGTTGCGATGAAGATCTTGATTAACTTTTTTACAAAGAGTCGTGAGGGATTTGTACAAATCCCTCACTACTCTTTGTAAAAAAGTTAATCAAGATCTTTATCGCTTATGTAACTGGTTAAATAGTAACTGTATTTCCTTGAATGTCAATAAAACTGAATACATTGTTTTTCATTCCCCTCAAAAAACTATTGATCATATTAAAATTTAAATTAACGGTAAAAAACTTTTTCCATCAAATTGTATAAAGTATCTTGGAATATATCTTGATGAAAACCTATCTTGGTATAATCAACTGTATCATCTAAAAAAAAACACTTACACAAGCTAACAGTATGCTTTCTCTAATTCGTTACTACGTTCCTATCCAAACTCTTCGGATGATTTATTTTTCTTTATTCTCTTCTCACCTTTGCTGTTGTTGTATTATTTAGAGTCTAAAAAGAAACTTTTTACTTAATAATATTGCTAGTTTACAACGCGCATCTATTAAAATAATGACGTTTTCCCCAATAAAATCTGATATCGAAAAAAAATTTTCTGAACTAAACATCCTAAAACTCCATAATCTTGTAAAGTTTTACAATTGTCTTTTTGTGTTTGACTTTCTCCAAAATAAACTACCCAGCCCTTTTTCAAATTTTTTTATTAAAATAAACGAAGATCATAATCATCACACGAGGAATACAGAAACTAGTAAGCTATACTATTCTTTTTTCATCACAATCAAATATGGTAAGTTTTCCATAAAACAACAATGTATTTCTCAATGGAACCATTGTACTCTTGCATTAATAAAAAAGTCTAAGAAAAAATATTCACTTGTTACGAATTTTTTACAGCTCAACAGAATTTAATTTAAAAATATATTGTTGGAGTGTATTTCTTAATAATTTCTCTCTGTACTGTAGTTGTCTTCAATATATAATCTCTTTAACGATCAAGTGGTTTGATTTTTATTTTACTTATTATTTACCTATCTTATATTTATTTATTATTGTGTTATTAATGTTACATTTTATGTTATTATTATATCTAATTATCATCTATGATTTGTACATACAAATTATGTATGTACAAATCATTGTATTATAATATTTTTAATATTATTGGTACCTAATATTATTGTTATTATTTTGAATTATTAATATTATTATTACATATATCATTATTATTTGTTTAACAATCTTTTCTTCTTTTTACTCTTATTTATATATACAGATGTTGTGTTTTTTTTTTTGTTTTTTGTTTTATATATATATATATATATATATATATATATATATATATATATATATATATATATATATATATATATATATATATATATATATATATATATATATATGGGCGGCAAGACCTGGATTTAACATAAAAATTTTTTTTTCAATTTTCTATTAATTTATATATATATATATATATATATATATATATATATATATATATATATATATATATATATATATATATATATATATATTAGGGTGGTCCATAAAACAACTTTTTTGAGAAAAACCTGCTGACACCCCCTAAATGTGTTTTATCTAATGCAAAAACACTAGGTTTAAAATTTTTTTGAACAAAAATTATTTTTAGGGGTAGCTCAAGGCCCTCAAAAATTTGACGGGTCCCTAATATTTTGAAAAAAAAACTTTTTCTAAAGTATGTCAACCTGGTACTCAAAAGAAGCGATATTGTATAAAAACTTCAAAAATAATAATCATTTTACATAAAAAACATGCCTAAAAAAAATTATTCTCAAAAAACCTGAAAATATTGACTTTTTTTATTTTCAGCTTAAAAACAATAGTTTTTATGCATTTATACCTAAAAAAATTATTTTTATAAAAAATTATTATCATTTTTAAATTTTTTATATAATTTTGCTTATTTTGAGTACCAGGTTGACATACTTTAGAAAAAGTTTTTTTTTCAAAATATTAGGGACCCGTCAAATTTTTGAGGGCCTTGAGCTACCCCTAAAAATAATTTTTGTTCAAAAAAATTTTAAACCTAGTGTTTTTGCATTAGATAAAACACATTTAGGGGGTGTCAGCAGGTTTTTCTCAAAAAAGTTGTTTTATGGACCACCCTAATATATATATATATATATATATATATATATATATATATATATATATATATACATATAAATATAAATTAGTAGAAAATTGAAAAAAAAATTTTACGTTAAATCCAGGTCTTGCCGCCCAGGCAACCTAACTTAAACGTGGACGTCCGAAACTGGATATACAAACGTTGTCGTATCATATATTATAGCAAAAAAAATGTTTTAAACTAAGCATACTTTATCTTTATAATTTAAATTTTGAAATTAAAAAAATTAGTCAACTCGTTAATAAAAAATTCCTAAGGTCAATATAGATAGAAATTGGCGTTTTTTCCGGACCGTTAGTAAGATGTTTAGAAATGCTAAACTGTTTATAAAAATATGTATTTGTAAAAGTTGCAAAGGTTTTTAACATTGTTTAAATATCCGTTGTATTTTTTCTAGATGCATTAGTACTTTAATTAAAGTTTGGAATTGCTTAACTAAATCATTTTTATTTATAATAGCCTAATTATGTGTTGTTTGATCAAACAATAAACTATAAATAAAACTTAAAAGAGTGTTATAAAAGTAACAACACTTTAGTTTTATTACTTTTGTAGTCATAAATTTATTGTTTTGTTTTTCATAACATTTTCACTAACAAATTAAAGTTTATTCGCCTATTCCGTAAATTTCGTGGTTTTCCATAAACTGAAACTTTGAAGACCAGATAATTTAACAGATATCGCAAATCGCGATGCCTTAATTCAAACCTTGATACACACACACATATATATATATATATATATATATATATATATATATATATATATATATATATATATATATATATATATATATATATATATATATATATATATATATATTTCTTTTCATTAAAAGGTATAATAAAATTTTATTAGTATTATATCTAGTGTTTTATTAATTTACATGTATATAAAATAAAATTACATGATGTTCCTGTAGACAAGTTGTTAGATGGCGATGTCGCAGATCTGTTTATTTTTGTCAATATTTTTGTTGACATAAGACTTGGTGATTTTTAAATGTTAACTTTTTGAAAAATCTTTTTGATCACTGTAAAAAGCAAATTTCAGTTTTAATTCATTATCAAATTTTTATAACTGAAACTACACATAAACTTATAAAATATGGTAGAAATCCATATTGAAAAGCAAGTAATCGACGAATTATTAATAGTAAAAAACAATATTGTTAAAACAAATAAACCTGGCTCTGGCAAATCACTGGACACTGATTCAATAAATGCATTATCATCAGAATGAAGTCAATAAGAAAAAACTGTTTTAATTCCAAAAATTAATAAAATATCATTTAAAATAATACTCTGTAAAGTAGTTTATGTTTAGTAAAAATGAAATAAGTATTGTAACGATGCAAAACTTTAGCTTTAGTTAGACACCCACTAATCATCATTTGGGGGTTCTTTTTGCTTCACTGACATTTTTAGATGTGTAACACGAAAATGGTTGGACAAGTAAGGTGTTTGAGGTTTCTCCCCAAGCTAGCAATCCGGCACAATTGCCACAGAATTCTCTATTTTAAAAAACAAACTTGCTAAGCTCATCTGAAACAAAAAGTTATTTTTGCTAAAATTTGAAAATTAAGAAAAGTAATTTATATTATAGGTTTTGCAAGGCTATATATAAGGCTAATTATAATTAAAAAAAACTGTTAGTAAAAAAAATTATAATTAAGCAAAAGTAAAATGGATTTGTATAACAAAATACAAAAATAAATCAAATAGTACTGAAATTTACCTTCTGACATTTTTCTTACAAATAAAAAAACTAATAAAAAATAATTTAGAATTTTTCATTATTATTAATTTAAAATTATTATTTTTCCTTTTAGTAGTGATTTTGAAAATTAAATGAAAATTACAAATGAAAATAATTGTAGGGAAATAAGTTCTTTGTAAATTATAGAAATAACGGAATATCAAATTAAATAGACAAATATAGCAATTAATGTAACTAACCTTAAAATCACTTTTTTTAGTTGACTTAAATAATGAATATAAAATAAAAAGTGCTCATTTTATACCAATTAAAAATGAGATAGTCAAACCCAATGAATATTAACCCAAATAAACAATTCCATTAAAATACTATTAACATAAACTTTCCCAGGAAAATGGCTTTTTTAAATAAATGCTTGACAATTCTTATAAA
The DNA here is from genome assembly GCF_022113875.1 of Hydra vulgaris. NCBI lineage: Eukaryota > Metazoa > Cnidaria > Hydrozoa > Anthoathecata > Hydridae > Hydra > Hydra vulgaris. The sequence goes on along the minus strand of NC_061170.1, from coordinate 30,971,799 downwards.
AATCAGTCAGCAATTGCCAAAAAATGTTCTTATAAAACAAAACAAAAAAATTATATATTAAATATTTTTAGTACATCCAATTATTATCATTCTATTTATTTTGAATTGTTATTGTTTTTATTTTTATAACAAATATTACAAATCATATATATATATATATATATATATATATATATATATATATATATATATATATATATATATATATATATATATATATATATATATATATATATATATATACATATATATATATATATATATATATATATATATATATATATATATATATATATATATATATATATATATATATATATATATATATATATACACACTTTTAATACCATATACTTCAAATAAAATACAAAAAGTTAGACAAATATATAAATTAGTAACTGCAGTCCCATTCAAATGTATAGTTGTAAGCAAAATGAAAACACACATTTTCTAAAAGTTCATTTATTTCAGTTTAAAGTAAAATAAATGATTATTTAAGAAAATAATTTTAAAAAAATTACTGAAACAAACTTATTACATAACTTTTAAATGGAAAAGGTGTTTATGAAGATAAAAAAATTAACTTTAAAAGTGATTTATCAAGCCATCTCTGGTAAATGTCACAAAGAATGAAGAAATAAAATAATAAAATATGTATTGTTTACATCAGGAATACAGATGTGTTTACAACCAATACCAGCAAGCTGGTATTCCCATAATGAGGAAAAATCATTATTAAAACCTTTAAGAACATTTTGAGGAAGGCAGCAGAAATAGCATCAAAAGTCTTGTTACACTGTAGGCACAATAAACTTACATGACCAGCGACATTAGGAATATTCCTTACTAAAATCATATTTATATTTTTAAGCATAAAACAATTATTAACATCAGATGTTGAAAAATGCATTTTTGGAGTTTGAAGTTTTAAAAATTGTTTTCCAATAAAATCATCTAAAATGCAAGTATCTAATCATTGGATATTTGCATTTTAGATTACTTGTAAGATTTTTTTGAAGTAACTATTTTTCCGCTAACCGCATTACTAACTGCTGTATTGGCTGGTTAGATTTTCTAAATAGTCTTTTAAAACTTACAAGCATATTTTCAAATGAAAAGTTGCTAAAATTTTCTAACGGCTCTAACTTTTTACTAAATTACTAAAGAATCCACAAAGTAAACCAAGCATTTACGACAATATAAAGTAGACGCTTTATTAACAAAATTAAGTAAATGTCGGTTTTATTACGGTATGACTTAAGCTACAATAGCCCAGTGCATTTTTGGCTTATTAAGTTAGCTGTTTTCGTTACCAAATTGCTGTTTTTATCTTTAAAAATATCGATAGCTTTTTCCTAACTTAAAAAAAGCTAGCGATCCTCGTGGCCATATCACTGTCTTTATCGTTTCGATTATAGTTGGCTATTTGCAAGCCGATTTCCAACCATGAGCATGAAATGCTTTAAAAGAGGCTCTGGTAATACAGTATACAATGCTATTGGACCTAAATATAAATAAAAGAAGTCTAAGTTCTGTTGCCTTTATTCGAATAATGTCATATAATGCGCTAGGTTTACGTGAAAGCTCACAAGGAGTTTGAGCAACCAAACTCAGGACAAATTATAATTTCTTGAGTACCGAGACAAAATTGCAGTGGACCAATAGGGCTTTTCCAATAAATTAAAAATCTTCTCATCACTTCTAAGCAATCCAAGTGCATAAAAATTTAATCCAAACTGGCTGACTTATCCCTATTTTAAGTAATCCTAAGGAATAGGGACTAGTATGATGTGCTGCATCACGCATTTTATTGATTGTTTCGTTTTTAATTTAACATCTGTTAGTGAAAAAATAAATTTACCTGCATAGATTTATTGTACGAGAATAAATTTAATTCAACTTTAATCTCGAGCTTGGTCACCCCGCATTCGCAATTTATTGTATCATATATGCACAGTTTAACAAATGCTATATATCAGCATTCTTTATCTTTTTAATTTAAAACTTCACAATTAAAGAAACTAATCAAGTTATTTATAAAATATTTAAAAATTCAGTGTAGATACTAAGTGGCTACTGATAACTATACCAAGTGGCTGCTGATAACTAGCACTTGCAGCATTGTAATGATCAGGGTAGCTCTCCCTTTCACCCTAGGTTTATGAAAACCTTATACTTTTTGCCTCTCTCTCTGGAGCATCCTGTCCATTGTCACATCGCTCCTGTAAACAGAAATCTCTATAGTAAAAAAGCGCAGCTTTATGATTTCCTTAAAAAAATTTAGTTACAAACTATTTTTAATATACAGAAGAATAATTATCAATATATCAGATAAAGGTACATATTGTGACAACATAAAATCAAACTAAAAAAACCTTTTTGCAGAAATACCTTCACATATCAATTTTTTTTAAATCAAATAGTAAATGAATGCAACATATGAAATAATAAAGATAAATTATATATATATATATATATATATATATATATATATATATATATATATATATATATATATATATATATATATATATATATATATATATATATATATATATATATATATATGCACACACACATCCAATTAGCTCACATACGTTGATAAAATGCTAGAACAATGTTGTGCGTTGCGTGGGCTCAACATTTTTCTAACATTTTATCAACGCGTCAACAACAACAAATTTACAACAACTAAATAACACAGTTGGTTCAACATTGTATTTCAAGGTGGCATTGCGTAATGTTTTACGTTGATTCGATGTTGTTTTTTACGTTGGCAAAAATTTGCATTTTAAGTTGATTCAACGTTATAATTTTCGTTTGCACAACGTTATATTTAACATAAAATAATATATATTTCTACGCATGAATACACATGTAAATTTGAACCCATAAATAGATATTTCCATCATTTTGGTGAAGTAACATTGTTGATGATGTGTGTTGATGAATGTTACTTTTATTTGATTAAAGAGGCATTAATCATGTTTGTATTGCTTGTGGCTTGATATTTCGTTATATAAAAGAAAGAAAAACATGTTAGCAAACCATTTTTTCATAATCAACGGAAATATTGAAATGAAAATAAATAAATTTCATAAATTATACAAATGTATATTTGTATTTCTGCCTATTCTCGATGCAAGCACAAAGTCAATCCAATGTATAGAATCTAACGTTTTTTTATTATATAAATCAATTTTGATTTAATTTATATAATCCAATGTTGACCCATACACATTGAATTGACGTTATGCTATAAACATTGAACCAACGGTGATCCATACACATCAGATCAACGTTAATTCCTATACATTGAATCAACTTTGGGTTTAAATCCGAAAAAAAAAAAAAAACTTTTGCGATGTTTTTACATGCGTAGGACAAATTTAATGTTACTAACTATTTTAAATGTTTTTTTAAGATTTTCATAAATATATAACATTAAATCAACTTTGAGTTTGCATCGGTGAAAAAAGCCGACGTTTGCGATGTACTGTACGTTAGGTCAACGTAAGTATGTTAGCTGGGTGCATATATATATATATATATATATATATATATATATATATATATATATATATATATATATATATATATATATATATATATATATATATATATATATATATACATATATATATATATATATATATATATATATATATATATATATATATATATATATATATATATATATATATATATATATATATATATATATATATATATATATATATATATATATATATATATATATTATTTAAATGTATTCTACTAAGTAAACTGTCTACTTTTTTTCATAGACCAGACAATTAATTAGTTAGTAGAAAATCTTTTTTCACATTTTTTTCATTTACATAGCATTTCATGAATAAAGATTTATTTGAAATCTAATAATTAACTAAAAGTTATTAGCTAGCATGTTTCAAGATGATAAATATTATATTAGGATGTCAATGTTTTATTTTAGGTGTTAATTGTACCAGGATCATGTCAACTTACAAGTAAGTTTGTTTTTCTCTTATTTTGGCTAATCTATTAACTTATCATTAGTAATTTGTTAACTTTTAATAGTTATTTGTTTTATATTCATAGAGTTTTCAATAGTTTTTATAGTAAAAAGATTTTTAACGAGATGTAATGTTCATTTATTTTATATTTTTAAATTATGCATTCAATTTTTTTTTTTAATTTTATAAATAAACAAAAACAATATCTGTCTGAGAAAAGTTACATGCAATAAATAATTCTAAATAATATCAAAATTTTTTGAACGTTGATCTCAATAATAAGTTGTCTGATTTTCCATTCTAAATGGTTTTTATTGTTACAATTCAAATCTAAAAACGCCTAAAAAAAAAAAATGTCAAAAGAACAAAAATTTAAATAAAAAAGGTTTTAATTATTTGAAGCATAGTGCTTTTAATTTAATGTTTTTTGCCCCATGACTATTTATAAATTCTGTTTATGAAAAACGTTTTTTTTTCATAAACAGAATATCTGACAAATAAAACCATCTATAACTAGAAGTTGTGAAAGCGAAAAGCCTAGTTATATTTTTAAGACTCTACGACAAATATTTGATTCATATGTAATATTTATATATCCATTTTTTGACTTCAAAAACTTTGCGTAACGCAAAACCATTCTTATATTTATAAAGAAAATGTTATCTTTATATTATTTCTATTTAATTATAAAAATATAAAAGATGAATGTGTTAACAACAATCAAATTATATTACAGAAAAGAATATGACAACAAAAAGATAATAGAATAAAGCAAATTGTTAAAGTAATCTACCCAATAGTATACATACATTTTATATATTTCCTTTTCTTTCAAACCAACATTTCTTTAAGTTTTTTTTGTCAATATCAATCATTCTTCAGTAACCATAAATTAGATTTTATTTTTCTTTAACTAACTTAGGTTTTAAGTTTCTGAAACTAATTTTACTTTGCTGAAAAAAAAAAAAATTAAATATTAAACCAACTTAATGGTTAATGTTTGATGTAAACATTGTTAATATATCATGATCATTATGTTTTTTGTAGTTTAACAACACATCCCATACGAAACAGTATTTATTTAACAAAAAAATTAATTGCAATAATTTATTTTGAAACTATTTAAAAAACATAAATTTTTTTTTTTAAATATTAATTTTTAATAAATTAATATGAATGCAACATAGAATCACCTGAAAGTATATTTTTAAACAATATAGTTTAATATATATTTGGCTGAAAAGTGAAAATAACAACTTTCATGATGGATGCAAAAATCTTCGCAGTAAACGCAAATGTTATTGTTTTATCATTATTAATTTGATTTTACCACTGATGGACCAGTATCGGCCAATGTCTGCTGTTCTGCTTCGGTAAATCTTTGTTGGACCATTAATGGTTTCTTTACGGCTAACTAGCTCAAGCAGTTTTATAAAGGCTCGGCAATGGCCCTGTTACGGCTTCCCAGAGCTAGCAATACAAGAACGGAACGTTATCTAGCCTTTAAAGAATTTGCTTACGTTAGCTAGCCATTATCGGACCGGCATATACTTGCTGTCTGGGCAGGATGAATATTGCCGTTACAAGCATGACCAATAACTTGATATTCTAAAGAACAACAAGTGTTATTTCAACAAGGAGAGTTGTTGTATAAATGCTATTTGTATATTCTTATTTTGTATCATTTTAATCTCCAAATGTTTAATTTTTTTTCATAGAAAAAGTACTCCTGCAATATTATATTACAGTTAAGGGAAATAACTATTGAAACAAGAAAATAGAATTTTTTTTTTAATCTTTTTCTAAAATATTCTTGAAATAAGAAAAAATTATTTTATATATAAAAATAATCTTTATTTGAACAAATATATTCTTGAAACTAAAAAAATTCTTATTGTAAGAATATAAGTTCTTGAAACAAGAAAAAAAAAATTCTTGTTTTAAGAATGAAAAATCTATAAACAAGAAAAAGTTCTTATTTTAAGAATAAAATTTCTTGAAACTAGAAAAGTATTCTTACGTAGCGGATAAGTAATTTTTTTACTTGCTTTAAGATTTTTTTTCCTTGAAACAAGAGTCGTGGATTTTGTGGTGAATTAAACCATAGCAGTATAAAACAGATGGAAATTCATCGAGCCGCAAACATCAAAGCAATTTCCGGTCGTCTCGGGAGTATGCTTGTAACCGACAATAAAAAAAAAGAAGTTTCACTGGATAAAAAAAAACAAAAATTCACTGAAATGATCTTTATTAAAACATTAAATAATGAATTATTCTAGGGATATGCTGCAAATTTTTAACCATGAGTAAATGCAATTATTTAGCAAAAGGTTTATTAAAACTCGGTTATTAAAAAAAACCACTTGATTTTAAAAGCATATGTTAGTTTAAGCTTCTTTTTTTGCTTCAAGTCATAACACGACATTTGATAAAAAAGACAACTAAAACAATTTTTAAAAAATCAAAAATATTGTTTTCTAAATAACTAAAGTTTAAAGTTCTATTAATTGTAATCATAACTCTATTTATTCTTGTAGTACTCCATTCAAGTTGTTGTTTGCCGTTTTGTTGCGCCATTTTTAATGTTTTTCTTGAACATTATTGGTGAACTTTTGTTTCTAAATTATTATAAACGTACCTATTTGCGTCAACGTATTAAAATTAGGCGTTCAAATACAGTCCTAATGTCGTTTTCTTATTGTTTACGAAACAAAAGGTTACGAGCATAGTCCCGAAGAATTTTAATGCAGTTGAACTTCCATCTATTTTATAATCCATGATTAAAGTTAAACAATAAGTTTTTCAATTAATAATTTTTCATAAACTATTGGAAAGATACTTTCAATTGCAATCATAGGTGTCAAATACAGATATAATTACACTTGAAACGTTCATAATTTCAATCAGTGCAGAGACTTCCACAATGGCGGACACTTTTTTGTAACGATTTTATATATAAATAAATAGAAAAAAAAAGAAAAAACGAAAAATGAAGAAAAAGGAATAGATAAGAAAAAATAAATTAAATAAAAATAAAGAGAGTGAAGAAAAGAAAAAGAAAGAAATGAATAAGGCAAAAAAGAAACAAAAAATTAAAAACCAAATCAACAAACTATCAAAAGAAAAAAAACGTATAAAGAAACGAGACAACAACAACAACAACAACAACAACAACAACAACAACAACAACAACAACAACAACACCAACAACAACAACAGCAACAACAATATATTTCATGTTACAGATGTTACAAAAACACAGGTTGTTGCAAATAGTGATTCACTAATAGCGCAATGACCTAAATAAGATAAAAAATAATAAAAAGAAAAGAAAATTAAAAGAAAAAAATTAAAAGTTAAAAAAAAAAAAGACATTTGAAAATGGAAAATAATTAAAAAAACTAAAATAAGGTATAAAAATTGCATCGTTTTTGAATAGACGAAAAATAATATATTTTAAATTTTATTTATTTTGAGGGACGGTTATTTTTTGTTGTTGTTGTTTTTTGTTTTTGTATTCTTGCGTATCGTATATTGGGCATTGTAGTGTATTGTTATAAACTATACACTATTACACTAAAACATATTGTCATATGTTTTAGTGCGTTGTTTGCCTACATAAAAAAATACATACCGTTGTGTATTTTTTTTGAGTTTTATGTTGGGTGGACATTTTTAAAAATGTATATATTTTTAAGGCTGCACATATGAATACATATACATATATGTACCTATATGTGTATGTATACATTTGTCTGTGAGTGAATGTACGCGCGCGTTTGTATTTATGTGCAAATATGTGTGTTTCTATGCATGTAGGTAAGTATGTGTATATATCTTTATATTTATGTTTCTGTATGCATGTAAAAGTATTAGGCTTTCTCTTTTTAATGCTCTTTTGTTTTTTTTATTTTATCTTTAATTTTTATCATGTTTTTGTATGTTTCTCGTTTTAGTATTATTTCTTTTAATTTTAAATATTTATTGTAACCACAATTACTAATATTTATAACTGTACTATTATCATTCCTATTTTATTATCTTCAATTTAAATAACTGTTTTATGTCCTAGTTAGACGTTACGTTTTATAAGTAAACTGTTTGCAACTAACTTAAATGTATATTTAGCTATTGTGTTAATACAAACAAGTGACTTGTTATTTTGATTATTGTTGTTACTATAATTACTATTATAATTGTTATTGTTGTTATTTTTTTATTATTATTGTGGTTCTTATTTTTTTATATAGTATAAGTATTATTTTTATTATTATTGTTACTATTCTTATAATTATTACTAAATATATATATATATATATATATATATATATATATATATATATATATATATATATAAAGATCTACATTTTTGGTGTTTACTTATGATCAGTAGAATTACTATTTGTTAAAATCCATGTAATTATTTTTCAAAATATATATATGATATGATATTTGATATATGTAATTATCATAAACTAAAATCAAATAATGCGCTACCTCGAATGCACTCAAGTAGTAGAGACCACTCTTCCGCTTCTACAGCATGTAAAGTGTTTAGCAGAAGTTTTATTATTTCTAAACAAGATAGTCTATACTTTGTTATCGGTGTACCAACATGTAGTAAGTTATGATTAAAACTAACAAATCTTTTGTGAAATTGCTCGATTACATCTTTTTTCTTCAAATTTTTATATTCATTTTGTTAGGGTGATGTCATTTGCACGGCCGATATATATATGATTGTAACTACCAATGATATAATCAGTATAATTAGATGTCTAATTGCCGTAAATCGGTATAAGAAATAGTGAAGCAAAAGTCGGCCATTATGGGTGGCAAAATCTTTACGCTATTTATCAAAACAAAGTTTTGATAAATAAGAAGATTTATTTAATTTAGTATTATCAATATAAAGATTTATTTAATTTGTGTAATAAATAATAAATCGATACACAGATGTCTGAAAATTTTGATGTTATTTAAGTTTTGATTTAAAATTTAATAATTATGTAAAATATGTTTCGTTTTTGATAAACATTTTAAAATCACACTGATTCAAATATGTATGATTTTTAAAATTAGCATTCAACTTCAATCTTAGTTTTGGTTGGACCTTATTCTTTTATCTTTTAACACTATGACCTGTTAGTCATTAATTACCCTCTGTAATAATGCTAGGAGGTATTTTAATAAAACTGTAAGGTAAACAGAGTTAAAACTTGTAATTATACATTTTATAAAGCTGTATTGGCTATTAAATAAGCTCTGCGTGACACTAATTAGAGGTTGCTTCTAGAAATGTTAGAATTTTATTTATGTTTAATAACTTCTTGCTGACATATAAATCATTATAAAATCCGCCTTACAGCGAGAAGGCGTGTTTTATTTAATAATTGTAAACAAGTTACATAAAATTAAAACTAAAAAAAAGTTTTGTTAACTTATAGTTATTGTTTATATTTAATCATGGTAAATGTTCAGACAACCGATTTGAATAATTTTAAAGCAAAGCAGAAGAAAATATTCGGTGTATTTAACAAGTCGATTGAAGAGCAAAAGATTAGTATCTTAAAGTTGTTAGAAAGGATTATAGTTCTAGAAAATATTGAATCTACTAGTAAATCAACCTCAATATCTTGGGCAAGCTTTGTAAGTAAGTGTAAATGCATAAGTAAAAAAGTCAGAGGAGCAACTAAATATTATGTATGTTGTTCCTGCCGAAACAAAAGACAAAACAAAGCAAGAAAATAATCTTATAATTTTTGGAATTAATGCATCAAAAGATTTAGGAAGCTAAATAGAAAGGCAGAAAAATGATTGCTAATGTATTTAAATCAATAAACGCAACGATTGAACCTAAACAAGCTCAAAACGAAAACTAATAAAGAGTCGTCGTTTGTTGTTATCCTTAACAATAAAGAATTTAGAAAAAAATCCCCCGGGAAAAAATACCGCCAAAATAATCTCCCCAGAAAAAATCCCACCTAGAAAAAAGCCTAACCCTAACCCTAACTCTAATCCTGACAAACTGCGAACTGGTAAAATGTAAACTCAAAAATGACTCTTAAGCGAAAAAAGGACTTTAAAGCAAAAAAAAACTAGACGAATATAATATGAAAAAGTATACTTATTTTTTTATTTATTTGATAGACTGCCTGGCCAAACCAAACCCTCAGTCAATTTAGCAGCACTCCGTTGCGAGTCAGGCTACAAGATAGTCGATGTAGCAACACTCCGCGCATGTTTTACAGTTAAATAATAAAATTTTTATTCTAAATAAGGCTTTAAAATAGATAAATAAGATATGGAGAGTTTTTTCTATTATGATTTTCATCAAAAAAATAATGCTCTTTAATTTTTTTTTTTCGTAAAAAAATTCGCATTTTACCGGTTTGCATTTCGCAGTTTGCAGGTCGCATTTTACCGACAACCAAGGAATAGCGCATAATTTGACATTTTGATGAAAAAATAAGTATTTTACTATTTGAAACTACTTAAGGGGCAATTACCCTCACTTTTTTTTAAAAATTTGATTTTTTTTTTTTAATAATTTTAGACCAAAATTTTATGCAGATTTTGAATCTGCAAAAAAAATCAAACATTTTTTTATAAATTTTTGTTTAATTTATGTTTTTTTGAACTCAAGTAAAAAATATTTGCATAGCAACGCGTTGCTATGGGGGCGAATATTTTGTTTGTGAACATATCCTGGAGTACTGTTTCAAGTATATGCTTTGATTTATATCTTCTTTGCTAATTAATATTCTGTTCCTTATTATATGCCATTTACAATTGCTACTTTGATACGATTTTATCAAGTTATCAAAGCTAATTTATATAACAGCAGAAATTAAAAAATATGACAAAACCTACTAATTTGGGTGTTAATTTGAACAAAAATATTAATGATAGAGTAAAGCAGAGAACAATTTACTATAAAAAAAGAAGAGGATTTTTGGTGAAGAAAAATAAAAATGCATGTAATGTAAGTGAATGTGACTCTATTGAAAGAAATATTTTGGGCGCATCAGCTAAAAAAGTAAAAGTTGTTACAAATGTACCAAGTAAAAACATTAAAAGAATTACTGGTTACAGAATTATAGACACTGAAATTTTATCTAAAGTTCTTTCATTGTTAATGTGTCCTCGATGTGAAAAGTGTGCACTGTACTTAGGTGATCATCAGAAAAAAAAGAAAGGTCTAGCAACGTTGCTATATTTGAAGTGTACTACACTATCTTGTGACTATAAACATGAATTTTATACATCAGTTGCTTGTGATAAAGGGTTTGATATTAACAACAGGACAATATATGCAATGAGAGTCTTAGGCCATGGTCATTCTGGCATTGAAAAGTTTACTCAGCTCATGAATATCCCAAAACCCATGGCACCCAAAAACTATTCAAAAATTACAACTAAAATAAAAAACATCGTGAAAAGTGTTGCAAACGAAACGATGTCAGATGCTGCAACTGAAATGAAAGAAAATGCAACTAGTGAGGACATTGTTGATGTTGGTGTATCATGCGATGGATCATGGCAGAAAAGAGGATATCAGTCAATGAATGGAGTTTTTACCGCAATTTTAATAGATAGTGGAAAAATAATTGATGTTGAACCTATGAATAAATCATGTAAAGCTTGCTGTATGAAAGAACAATTAAAAAAATCAAATCCTGATGCATATGCTAATTGGAAAAACAAACATATTTGCCTGTACAATTATCAAGGTACAGCTGGTGGTATGGAATCAGTTGGCGCAGTGAGAGTTTTTAAACGCTCTATCGAAAAACATAAGTTAAGATATACTCAATTTCTTGGTGATGGGGATAGTAAATCCCATCTTTCTATCAAAGATATATACCCAAATATGGAGGTAAAAAAGTTGGAGTGTGTAGAACATTACCAAAAACGAGTTGGTACTCGCTTACGCAAGTTAAAAAAAAATGTTAAGGGTCTAGGTGGTCGTGGTCGACTAACCAATGCAGTTATTGATCGCTTGCAAAATTTTTTTGGTGTAGCTATCCGGAGCAATACAAATGATCTGAATAAAATGAAACAGGCAGTATTAGCTAGCCTTTTCCATGTAGCTTCTTCTAAGGAAAATAACTATCATATTTACTGCCCGACTGGAGGTGATAGTTGGTGTAAGTTTAACATTGATAAAGCAAAGTCTACTTCCGTATACAAACCTGGACCAGGAATTCCTGTGGATATTATTCACAAAATCAAGCCAATATATGCTGATTTAAGTAAAGATTCTGAATTAGTAAAGTGTCTTCATGGCAAAACCCAGAATTGCAACGAGAGTTTTAATAATTTAATATGGGATAGATTACCAAAAAGTAATTATGTTGGTTTAGCCAGTTTAGAGTTTGGAGTGTACGATGCTGTTGCAAATTATAACATCGGTATGAAGTCTGTCATTTTAATTTATGAAAAACTAAATATGAAACCAGGGCATTTTACTTTAGCTGGTTGCAGACTCATAAACAAAAAACGAATAAAACTATCATTATTTAAATCGAGTGAAAGTTTTAAGATGAAACGAAAGATGTTACGACATCAACAATTATCAAATGATCATCAAAAGTCAATAGAAAAGTCCAAGGAATATTATGAATCTGGTAGTTTTTGAAAAATTCTTTTAAAAAGCTATTTTTTTAAAGATATTTTTATGAAATGAACAATAATTTATGATTTTATTTTTTGTTTTGTGTTTTCTGAGAATTTAATTTTTAAACATGCCGGGAAAAAAATCTTGAAAAGTATATATGCTATCATGATGAAATTTTCAGGGATCGTTCATTTTACCAATGTTTATGGATATGAGCGGAGTAGAATTTCTCATATGACTTAAGATTTTGAGTTTTTTAGTTTTTTTTTTTGTATTTTGACCTTTTTCTTAATAATCTAATTTGACTGTAGCTTTTTATCAAAAAAAAATTTTTATTTAAAAATCTGCTTCGCTTATATCACAAATTTACATATTTAGAACAGTTCTACAAAATTTCATTGACACTCCTTTACTCATAATTCTTATTTTTTTTTTACGGTGTAAACACAGTTTTTGTGGGTTTTTTAGCTATTTTTTTGAGTTGCCATAGCAACGAGCTACCATTTTTTGTATTTTTTGGTATTTTTAATGTCAGTATAATATTTACTATATGACTAAAGAAAAAGTTACTTTATATGTGTTGTTTTGAAATTTGAGGGTAGTTGCCCCTTAAAATAAATAAATATAACTATTTTATTGATAATTTTTAATTTAAAAAAAAAAAAAAATTTTTTTTTTAGGGAGGGGGGGGTTAATATTTTCCATGGTATTTTTTTTTGGGGGGGAATTTTTCCGGGGGGATTTTTTCTCGGGGGGATTTTTTTTCCGGAGGATTTTCTCCGTAGGGATTTTTTCTCGGGGGGAGAGTTTAGTTTAAATGAGTTCAGTGTAAGTTCAGTGTAAAAGAGTGAAGAGTTCCGTTTAAAAAACAAAATTTAAAAATTTTACAACCTTTGGTTTACTATTATGGTATACGCAATGACAAAACTGTTAAAATTTTTAAATGGGAATCCCGTATAAATAACCGGAAATAAAAACTAATTAATTACGAGTCATTAACTTTTACGGAAAATAAAAATGTGTAGAATAATGATAGAATTTCAACAAAAAATAGCTCAGTTAATCAAGACAAAAAAGTAAACTTTAGTTTATTAAAGGTTATTAATAATCTAGAGTTGATAATATACCATGCAAACGCAACATCTCTTAATAATAAATTTGACGAGTTAAGAATTCTGACATATATTTATGAACCGGATGTAACCTGTGTCGTAAAAACATGGTTTACCGTAGGATTGAGTGTTAACATTATCAATTATAATATTTTTAGAAAAGATAGGCTAAAACATAGAGGTGGAGTTTGTATTTACGCAAAAAACAACATGAATTCAATAGAAATTACTATTAAGCAACTAAATTGTACTAATATTGAACAGATATGGACTTGTTTATGTTTTGGTAATCAAAAAGTACTAATTGGATGTATATATCGACCATCATTAGCAACTCGGGATAATAAAAATACCATTTTGGAAATGTTAATTTCTTCTAAATTGAGTATTGATCGCAAAATGTTTAGTAATTTAATTTTTATCGGGGATTTTAACTATAACACGATTGGTTGGTTAGAAATTAAATATCTATTCTCTCCTACTGAGAGTGATACTCAAGCTAATAAATTTATATATTGTCTTGAAAATTTCTTCTTATATCAATGCATTAGTGATACAACTTTACAATAAGCAAACTTTGAATCAAAAAAATATTTTTGATTTTCTAATTACTAATGACAAATAAAAAGTCTGTTCTATTGTTCACTCATCCCCTTTAGGTGATGTAAAGCAAAGTCATTATTTATTAAAATACAATATATACTAAAAGTATATACTAAAAGAATCTAATCTGAGTAATGAACTTAAGAAGCCTATAAAGTTATATCAGAAACGTAATTACAAGTATATTGACAACTTAGATTGGGTAAAGGAATTTAATAACAAATTAATCAATGAACAGCATGAATTGTTTCTGTTTCATTACAATTATGCGTCACATGAATATATTCCAGTAATTAAAAACTCAAAAACAAATAATAATAAAAAAAAGTGGACGAGTTCTGCTCTAAAATCAAAAATTAAGTTAAAAAATAAAATATGGCTTTTAAACATCAATAAATTGGGAACATTAACAAATTGGGAACATGAATCAATTAAAACTTATTATAATCGTTTAAAGATTGAAATCAGAAAAGAATCAAAGGAAAACGTAAAGTCATTTGAGAGAAAGATTGTTAAAAACTGCCCAATAAATCCGAAGTTACTTTGTACGTATATTAATGAGAAAAAATTGGTAAAAAACCAAATTACATTGATAAAGAACAGTAACGGAAAAATCCTTACTGATCAAATGATTATTGCTGAAGAATTTTATAAATACTTCCATTCTGTATATTTAAAAGATAAAGATGTAAACAAAATCTTTGAAGACACGAGATTAGAAGCTGTTGAGATAACACAAAATAATATAGAAAGAATATTAAAGGCTCTTGATATATCAAAATCAATTTGAGTTGATTTCATACACCCTTTTGTTCTAAAACAATGCAGTACATCAATTTCATATCCTCTTCATTTAGTATTTAAAAAATCTACAGAAGATGGTACTGTACCTGATATTTAGAAGTAGGGTAATATAACGCCTATATTGAAACAAGGGAGTATGTTGAAACTAAAAAATTACAGACCAGTATCTCTGACGTCAATACCCTGCAAAATATTAGAAAGAATAGCTGCTGATAATAAAATCAAGCATTTAATAACAAACAAGCTATTAGCAATGAAACAGCATGACTTTCTAAAAGGTAAGAGCTGTACAACGAATTTATTAGAAATTCTTGATACCTTAACAAGCGCATTATAATACGGTACTCTAATTGACGTTTTGTATAAAGACTTTCGAAAAGCACTCGACAAAGTATTACACATAATATTATGTGCTAAGGTTTATGCTTCCGGTATTTTTGGTATGCCTCTTAGATGGATTGAATCATTCTTATCGAATAGAAAACAAAGAGTAGTTATGGGAAAATGTAAGGCAAATTGGGTTGGTGTGTTAAGTGGACTCCCACAAGGTTCTGTACATAGTCCACTCCTTGATATTCATAAACGATTTACCAAGCAAACTTCTTAATAAATGTTGTTTGTATGCCAATGACAATAAAATAATCGCTCCTATATATGCCGAGGTTGATTTAAAATTGTTTCAAAATGAGATAAAAAATGTTAAAGAACTGTCTGTTGAATGGAAACTGGGTTTTAATTTTGAGAAACGTAAAATAATACATTTTAGTGCAAGCAATAGAAGAAATTTTTATTAATAATTTTAAAAATCTACTCTTGAAAAAGATTTAGGTATTTATATATCCAAGGATTTACAATGGGAAAGACAAGTGAGGAATGCTATCAGTAAAGCAAACAAAATGCTTGCAATACTAAATAATACTTTTAGATATAAAGACAAGTACCTCATGAAAATGCTTTATTGCAGGTACGTTACACCTCATTTAAGGTTATCTATTCAAGCTTGGAATCCTTATTATAAAAAAGATATCAAAGAACTTGAAAAAGTTCAAAGAAGAGCAACTAAATTGACACCAGAATTAAGACATCTGAGATATAATCAAAGACTAAAAATATTAGATTTCATAACTTTATAAGTTCCCAGCGAAGAGGTGACCTTATACAATAACATAAATTATATAAAGGTTTTGAAACAATTGATATGAAGGAAGTCCAGATAATAATGCATTCAATCAATACACCAGGTCCAGCATCCAATATTAGAGGTTATAAACATCGTGTTAAATCACAGTTTATTAAAAATTGTTCAAGTAGACAACACTTCTTAACAAACAGGGTTGTCTTTGGATAGAATATTTTAGCGGAATCGGTAGTGCAGTCTACATCAGTCAAAGAGTTTAAATCCAGACTTAAGCTGATTGACTTGCAAATAATATTGAACAAGAAAAACAGGTTGCAGTTAAATTTTTAGACAAATATTATGTTTGCTTTCGTAGATATTGCCTGGCGCTCAACAGCATTTGAATTACTATTATTATTATTATTATTATTATTATTATTATTATTATTATTATTATTATTATTGCTATTATTATTATAATTATTATTATTATGATTATTATTATTATTATTATTATTATTATCATTATTATTATTAGTATTAATACTATTTTCTATACTTGAGTTACCGTCAATACATATATATATATATATATATATATATATATATATATATATATATATATATATATATATATATATATATATATATATATATATATATATATATATATATATATATATATATATAAGGGTAGAGTGAAAAAACCTTTTTTTAGAAATTCATTTGAGCTGGGTATGCAAAAGTTGCCTTTGGGTACAAAATGAATTGTGGTAAAAGCATTTTGCCCTAGAGTAATAATTAGGTCTGCCCCAAGGCACTTGAAAATTTGAGTTTTTTGTTAATTTTGCAATTTTTGGTTTAAAAAATAATAATTTCCTATCATTTCAATTTCATGTTGGCTGGGTATGCAAAAGTTGCCTTTTAGTTCAAGGTAAACTGTGGTAAAAGCATTTTCCCCTATGTTAATTTTTAGGTCTGCCCCAAAGCTCTCGAAAATATGGCTTTTTCGTCCATTTTGTGGTTTTTGGCGAAAACTTAATAATTTTCTATAATTGCAAATTCATGTTGGCTGGGTATGCAAAAGTAGCTTTTTAGTACGAGGTAAACTGTGGTTAAAGCATTTGGTCCTATGTTAATAATTAGGTCTGCCCCAAGTCACTTGAAAATTGAGTACTTTAATTTAAATCCATACAAAACCAATTTTGTACATATTTCAGATCGTTTATAGGCATATTAAATAACATTACAAATGTATAATATATCCAAGAACTTCACACTTGCTTAAATTTTTTTAATTGAAACTGAGACTTAGTGTTAAAAGTTTTTGTCTTTGATCTCAATTCCAGTGTGGCACGAATCATTATATCTCTGCGATCAAAACCGCAAACAGTAGCTGATGCTTCAGTAACAAGCTTAACGTGTCTTTCAGTTGACTGAGTGTGACATGGAAACTCTGGAATGTTTAAAACTGGTTCAGTCAATGAAACACTATTTACACCGTCTTAGTGACTGACTGTTTTTTTCCCTTGCACCAAGGATTCTTCTGAATGCCAGTTTCCTTATGTCTTCGCGCTCATCAGTCAAATTGCAAGTAGGATGTTTTCGTAATGACTGAAATAAGCATTTCTCTGAATTACCTCATCCACAATACATCTTAAGTCATTTTTAAGGTACCTTGAAAAGTTTATCATTCTCCATAGATGGAGTGCCCCTTGAGTACAAGATGATTTTGTCTTGATATAAAACCAATTAGGAGCATTCACGATTATTCACTGCGGGGCACATTTTATATAAATACATTTGATCTGTGCTTAAACCTTTAAAATTTACATCTGGAAAACTATTCATCTCTATAGTTGAAAAATGCTTTACAGGAAAAGTTTCACAGATTGGACCTGAGAAAGCTGTTGGTCCACTTGTGGCGCCATCTAACTTGCACAAATGATGTCTAAAAGGGAGCTCGTTTGCATAAAGCATGCAAATGAACCAATGCAAAGGCCTATCGAGTTTCATCTCAAGTAAACGGATGACACCTCCCAACGCATCAGTGTTGACATTCGTGCCATCACAACCGACAGCTACTAAATTGTCTAGTGAAATTCCATTCGAATCACAGAAATCTACTATATCATATGCTATCTTAACTGATGTTCCATTTTCAGGGCTTATGTGACCGACATATATTGAATGGGGCTCTTGAGTTAGTGTAACATGTTCTTCTGTAACTATTTTGTAATAATACTTGGAACCTTTCTTAAGTTGCATTTTTGTTTTGTCCTTCCTACCATCGAAGTACAAACCTTTTAGAAAAGAGGCAAGGTGGGATTGAAGTTCATTTCTAACCTTCTGTCTTTCTCTTCGAATTTTACTTTTATTAATAACCATTGTACTGTCACAGTCATTCACGATAACAACGTCTTGCAACACGGCACTAGCAATAGCTGCAGCAGCACGATCTGAAATGCTATGGCGATCACATTCCTTTGAGATATTTGGAATGTTTGCTCTCATATGTTTTTTCTCTGCTGTTCCAGTAGTTGGAACCTTATGTATTGAGGGAAAATGGACATCAGTATCGTTGTCAGTTTCAGTATCAGAAGACAAGCTGATTCAACAATATTTGAAGACAATAGGGAGTTGGATGTAAAGGCGTTGTTGGAGTTTTTTATTAAATATTAGAAAATTTTCTTTTGCAATTATCGCGTTCTTTCAATCGATTTGTAACAACTTTATCTATACTTCCAATCATCATATTTCTTGTACTTCTTTGATCTTCTAAAATTGATCTTTCTGCAACTTGTACCTTAAAAATTTTCTCACAATTGCAGTGATCGATGCTTTGTGCCACAATGCTTCGACTTTCGATGAAACACAACTTGAAACTTCAGCAACTGAAGGGATCTCTGTAGATCTATATGTCATTTTGTCTTTAAGGAACAAGTAATATTTCATCACACCAGCATTTGTAAAAAGAACGGTCTCTGGTAAATATGAAGGATTTCCAAAAATTGGGCAATTGGTACGCAGCCGTGTCTTGTGCTTCTTACACCCACTAACACCAGCCATTCTTGTTATTTTTGTTCGGACGTCACTCACACATGCGAGGTTGTTTGAATTTTCTAATCAAAAATAATTTTCTAATCTAAAATAATAATATAAAAATAAAATAATTAATTTGTAACATAATAATTCAAACAAAATAATGTAAATACTGAAATTTGTAATTATAGGAAATTATAAACTTTTTCTCCGAAAACCTCAAAATGCACGAATTTTGAGTGCTTTGGGGCAGACCTAAGAATTAACCTAGGGCAAAATGCTTTTACCACAGTTTACCTTGTATTAAATGGCAACTTTTACATACCCAGCCAACTTAAATTTGCAATGATAGGAAGTTATTATTTTTTAAGCCAAAAATGGCGAAATTAACGAAATATTCAAATTTTCAAGTGCTTTGGGGCAGACCTAAATATTAATCTAGATCAAAATGCTTTTACCACAGTTCATTTTGTACCCAAAGGCAACTTTTCCATACCCATCTCAAATGAATTTCCAAAAAAAATTTTTTTCACTCCACCCTAATATATATATATATATATATATATATATATATATATATATATATATATATATATATATATATATATATATATATATATATATATATATATATATATATATATATATATATATATATATATATATATATATGAACCATTTTCATTTTAAGCTTTCGCTCCACAATCATTTTCACTTTTTTGAAATTGTCACCGTTGACATAAATTTTAAAAACGATCTCGGGTACTATTATAGTTTGTATAACATCATTTCTTGAAGCAATAAGCCCACCTCTATTTTTTACTTTACCCAGTGAATAAACTGATATTCCATATGACTGTTCCACAAAATTGCATTAAGACATTTAAAAGTGAGTTTGCACACACTTTTAAATGTTATCTTTGGTAACAATCTTCATACAATGAGTACAGATATATATATTAGTATTGCTTCTTTGTAGATAGAGTTATTATCAAGATAACTTTGAACTGTAACAATATCAATATCAAAGTTTAAAAAATCTGTTTCCGGATTTGAATAAATTACGGATTTTTTACTTCACTTTCATGCAAAAATAGATCCATTTGCTTTATCCTCAAATGTTAAATAACTTGCATGCTTTGAGCATACAATAGAGTTGCTTAAAAGAATTCTTTTTAAAGATTACTAAAGTTGGATGACATATGGATTGTTAATTAATCCATTGATTCCATGAGAAGAAGAGAGTAGTAACTCAAGATGAATTTGTGAAAATTTATTTGTTAAGCAAAATATAAAAGGATGAACATTTAAAGTCAAAATTATAGGCTAAGTGTTAAAAAATTTTTGAAGCAATAATTAATCTTTATACAAAGGTTTTTCTCCTATATTATAATAATGGAGTACCATTATCTTCTGTCAACTTTAATAAGTAGTTTATTATTTGATCAAAAGTTGAATTCCAATAAGGAATTTAGATAAAGAGCTTTTATATATGATTTTGAATAAAGATTTTTTGAATTCATCATATCGAACAATTTGTCAATGACCCTTATAAACTTTATAGTCTCTTCAGCATGCTTAAAATTTGGGTGTTTGAATAAGATAAGAAATTCAATTGAATATGCAACTGAACAACTAAGAGTTTGTGCAGCAATCTTAACATTTATATTGTGACGTTGGAAATAAATATGCTTTATTGAGATTTTATTTGTAAACTTCAACCCTTTCTCTTCTTGTATTTCATATAAAGCTTTTATGTAAATCCATTTAATATCTTTTCCATCACAATCCTTAAATACCTTTAAATTACATAAGCATTTCTAGCTAATTTTAGCATATAAATTAGGTCAGAGACCACATGCAAGTAGTGATTAAAGCCTTTAAAAGTAAATTTTCCATTAATTTTTTTTAGTCTTTTCCTAAATATTCATCCTAGTGATGCAACAGAATTAAAGTTGACATTTACACCGTCAAATGAAATGCTAAGAAGAAGAATTTTTTTTTTTCAGAAGAAGTTGTTAATACTTTTTCTTTATTAAGGCATAATTGATTTTTGGCTGGTATTTTACTTCACAGTGTATAGCCAATAGTTTTGTCCAATGACTTCGTAATCATACCCGCATAAAACCAATGGTTCTTTAGCTGGTGTATCTGGTTTAATTGCATCAATATCTTTTCCATATTCTTTAAAGCCAATTAATCAACATGTTTTTTTATAGTCTAGAACTGATGTTTTAATTGTCATGACATCTATAATCAACGCCAAACCTTTTAAATTAATGTCAAATAATAAAAAACCAGGAGTATAGGCCGTAGAAAATTGTATATCATGGAGTATAGGCCGTAGAAAAATGATTGCTTTAGGCGAGTAAAAATGTAGAGCTATTGCAAATTTTTAAATTTCATTAGTGCATCTATGCCCTTTTGAAAGTAAAGTTTTGCTTCTAAAATAAGTTTTTATAATATCAAAAGTTAACCCACAAAAGGTTTCAAAAAGAACATTAGCAGCATCTTCAGAAACAATTCTTTTTTGCCTAGAATTTTTAGCATTATCTTTATTAATTTTTTTTTTTCGTCGCAATTTTTATTAAAGAGTTTTAATTTTTGACTTTAATTTTGCTTTAGTTGGACTTGCATTTGACAATAGTGAACTTTTGAAAATAATAGTATCTGCATTAATAATTTGGTTACTATCTTTTACAACGTTATAACTACTATTTATATTCACCTGGCATTGAATACTCTATGTTGTTTCTAAAACAACTCTATTGGAAATATAAATTTTGTTACTTTTGGCGACAAAATTATCATTATATCAAATTTTTAGAAACACGCAATACCATTATATCAATTTTCAGTTGATTATAAGTCATCACTTATAATCAACTGAAAATTGATATAATGGTTTTGCGTGTTTCTAAAAATTTAATTTCTTTAATTAAGTCTCTATTAGTTTATGGTAATATAGAACTAAACTTCCTTTTGACAATTAGTTTTAAATCAATAATAAT
>NC_061170.1:30847162-30948477 GCF_022113875.1 Hydra vulgaris | reverse complement strand
TGAGCGTGCATGAACTATGAAGGTGTTAGTCGTTTCAAAATATTTGATGGAAGGCTTAATTCTCTGAGATATTTAGACATTTTTAATTATTTAGACATTTTAGGTTATTTGATGCCTTGTATTGACATTTTCCAAAAAGACGGAGGTTCTTAGCAGCATGTAGCATTATCTTGTGAAGGTTTTCCCACAAGATAATGCTACATGCTGCTAAGATTTGCAAGCACTTATTTGAAGAAAACAACATTAAAACCATGTCTTGGCCTACCAATAGTCTAGATATCAATTACATAGAGAATTTGCGGTCTTGGTTAAACCACAATCTTGATTAAACTGAAATTAACGATCTGAGCCGGCTGAAAAAATTTGTAACAAAATTACTAAATAGTTTTCAAAAAAAAATTGGTGAACTCCATGCCGAATCATGCCAGTGAATGCATAAAAGCAAAAGGATTATCAACAAAATAATAATTCTTTTTTTATGTTTTTATGTTTTGTGAGTATTTTTTTAATAATTTATTATGTTATTTTTTGTTAATAAAGGTTTGTTAATTTTGTTTTTGGCGTTGGTTTATTTTGGCTAAATTTTTTTTTTTTGATAAAAATCGACACTTGTTTTAATTTCAATACTTTAGATTTTAGTTATTATAATTGCTATTTCTTAATAACAAATTTATATTTTGATTATTTGATTTATTTTAATAAAAAAAATTAAGAAACAATCACTTTTAGTTTATAAAATATTTGATTTCAAACTTATATTTATACTAAAATAACATGATGGATTGTTATTTACAGCCAATACTGTATATATATATATATATATATATATATATATATATATATATATATATATATATATATATATATAATTACAATCCGTAATATGTATACAAGAGCATCATTAAAAGAATTAGCCCAAATATGAAATATTTGGGTTAGTTCTTTTAATGATGCTCTTGTATACATATTACGGATTGTAATTATAGTCGGACCCGCTCTATCTTACAAGCTTAAATCTCTTTGACATCGCCGTAAAGTTGCACCTCTTTCTCTTTTCTACAAATAACAATATGGTCGCTGCTCAAA
This sequence comes from Hydra vulgaris, assembly GCF_022113875.1. Taxonomy (NCBI): domain Eukaryota; kingdom Metazoa; phylum Cnidaria; class Hydrozoa; order Anthoathecata; family Hydridae; genus Hydra; species Hydra vulgaris. Next base: position 30,947,391 of record NC_061170.1, on the reverse strand, counting down.
GATGCGATATTTTTTAGTATATATCGCTGATAAATATCGCTGCTCAAAGATGCGATATTTTTTAGCGACTCCGACTCCGGTAAAATTGTCGCAACTCCGCGACTCCAACTCCGACTCCGACCCCACATACCTGAAAATAAGTCTGTGAAGAAGATCACTATGTCAAAATTTAGCCCTATTTTCTCCGCCACCATCTAAAACCCAATAAAATTTTTTAGTCACATCAGTAAGCATGTTAGTTGTAGAGCGAGAGGATCGAAAACCGAATTGATTTCCTGACAGTAAGTTATTTAGTTCAAGATAAGGTGTGAAAAATTTGTTTATCAAAGAGTCAATGACCTTTCTGATAACATAAAGAAGACTTATTGAACAATAGTTGAAAGGGTCAGAATGTTCTCCGGAGCTTTTGAAAATCGGAACAACAGATGTCATTTGACCACAAAACAAGAATCATACAAGCACTTGTTAAATACTTTGGAGCGAATCGAAAAGGGTTCTGATGAACAATTTTGTAAGACTATAAAAGGAATGTTGTCTGGACCACAAGCTGTAGAAGAGGTTATTTAATGTATGACTTTAGCAATGGAATTTTTTAACTAGAATGAAAGGAAAATAATCTCAATAAGATTCAAGAGACAAATTTGAAGAAAAGTTCTTTGCAAAAAGTTCTGTCACTTCTTAGGAGAAGTATTAAGATCATTCCCATGAAAAAGAGATGTAATGTTACACCTACCCTTGTTGATGATGCTATCGAAGATTTTACGAAACTCTTAGAACCTAACTCCTAAATGCGGTCAGGAGATTATGTATTATCTATTATATCATACCTTTAATAAAAGAAACCTTTTTAATTTATCTTAAAGACTTCTTAAATAACTGTCATTATCAAAGTAACTCAAACAATCAGGTTGAAAAAAAGTACTTAAAATTAAAAAATAACGTCAAAAATTAAAAATTAACGTCAAAGGTATTTCTTTAAATCTCTTGAAATTCATGAGTATCTTTATAACAAGCACATCAGATGTACAAGCCTTTAAAATATCTATCATAATTGATTACAAAAAAGACCGTTTTATATAAGTTCAGAAGCGATAATTTCCGTTTGTATGTCAATTAATGAAAATTCTTAAAAAATATTTTAAAATGATGAAAACAAAGAAAATGAAGAAAGTGCTATTAAAAAAATTTGGTTTACAGCACCTCAAATCTAAATCGTCGCGTTGGTTTGACAAGGTTCTAACTGATCCGCGAGTAGTTTTGAGCAAATTAATGTTAAAAATTGTTATGTTCCTCCCATCAAAATTTTTTAAAATTCATCGATAATACTTTTTACTCATGATAACATAAGCATTTGCTATAAGTATTACTATTTTTTATTAAAAAATGTTTCACTCTTTAGAGAAAAATGAATACCCCCAAAACGCAGTTAGAACCTTGTCATAGTGAAATAATCATATTCTCACTATGACAAGGTTCTAACTGCTGTTATAACGGTAGTTAGAAACATGTTAGTTACTTTGAAACTTTGTGACTGAAGCTGTTAGTTACTTTAAATTTTTTAACTGAAACAATAATATAATAAAAAGCTAATTTTCATAAATTAGATTATTGTTTCAGTCACAAAACAAGGTTACAACATTTTTCTTACTCATTTTTTATTTTTTTTATACTACATTTTTTTGGTACATTTTAAAACCATTACATTAAGTACAGGGTTACCCCTTAAAAGTTTTTCATGTTTATTTTATAGGTGAAGAACAACTCGATAGTATTCTCTGTCCTCGAGAGGCATAAACGGAAATGCAGCTTTAATATCTTTTTTTTTTTAATTCTGCAAGTTCCTTTGTACAATTTTGAATCTTTGGTTTTACATTCAAAATAGTAGAAGTTGATGAACTTGTTGCTGCATTCTTTCTGTTAGGTTTTTCATTGAACTTGACATTTGGACAGTTCATAGGTTCATTGCGATCATGGCTAGATTTGAAATGTATAATATGAGATGTTTGAGTAAATTTTAGAACAGCAACGTTAGAAAAAGGAGCTGACTTGTAATTAAACAGCGTCGCTGTTTCTGCATAATCCTTGAAGTCATGTGATTTCATTTGAATGATACGATAAGGATTTTTTCTGTTAGCTTGTTTCAACATCCTTATCAATCCAATTGGACTATAAAAATCAGTTTTCCTAATGAGCTTTTTGATTTCGCTATGAGCATGATTCACCTCTTGGACGCATGAATAACCTGGAACAGAATATTTCATAGTGATTGAGTTGATGTTAGGATTGTCTTTTAAAAAGTGTAACACAGCATTTGATAATATACTGCTCCGATTTTGAGAAACGCAGGAGTCAGACCAAGTAATTAAATCACTGAAGTCGTTTTCCTCTGCCACATCACTCAAAATTTTGCAAAAGGCACTGGCAAGATCATTGCCGCTTCTTCCCGCCATTGATTCAGTCCATAATGCACGATACACTTTTTTTGTTGTTGAAAAATAAGCTGTCAAATTAAACACGCTAAGCTTTCTCAGATAAAAAAGGGAACTAATTTCTGCATGCGGAGTCAAAATAACATTTTGAAGGTCAAAAAGTAAAACAGGACAATTTTTATCCTTTTTCTCTTCAGAACGTATATCTCTCATTTCTTTTTTAAAAACTTGATGTATTTCAAAGTCTTCTCTCAATTTTTTAGACATAGTATCAGTGTTTTCAGCAACGTTAAACTTCTCACAAAGGTCACATCTATCCTTTTTGGGATTGTGAAAACTAAGATTGAACTCGGTGGAGAAAATATGGTAGTACATAGATTTTTTTACTGGCTCAATTATTTTGTTTATACATTTCTCTTTGTAAAGATTATACATTTTTGAAACATTAAGATGTGACTCAAGGTATTCTCTATTGGTACTTACACGACAATAATGTGACTCAACTGTTGGAAAGGATTTTATGTGATCCCTAGCTAAGTTGGCTTTACTATGCGGTGTACGCTTGCCTTTCATGATTTTACCTCGAAGATCTTGTGCAGGAGTATTTGTTTTAATATCTTTGGTGTTGTGAGCTGTGTTAATTGGCTTTTGTGAAATGGACAGTGTAGTTAAGTAGAATGTTTTGCAAACACGGACTTTTTCACCTTTTACATGAAAAAAATATCTATAGGCGTACTTCCTTTTTGAAAAAACTTGTTATTCAGCGTGGTCATCAGTTTCTTTATTTGCAGTATCACTATCATTGTTTTCCTCGTGGTTTCTTTTTGGTCTAGCAGTGGTTGTGCGATCAGTCGAAGTAACAAAGAAATGCCTCTTTTTAGTAGCTGAATTTAAGACATAAAATGATGCAAAAATATCGATTCGCTCGTCTTCTGATAATTTCTTAGCACATTCGTACTTACAGTTTGCCAGACAGTTTTTTTTTTTGTTTGAATAATCTTATATGGTACTTGTTTTCCTCTTCGATTTGTATAATTTTTACCAGCTTGATATGCCTTTTTTTTTTTATTACATCCCCAGGTTTCAGGTTTGGATATTCGTTTTCAGAATTTTTTCTTAAACGTTTGTTGAACTTGATCCCTAGAAGAGTATTATTACTTAGTCGATAATAGTATCTCTAGTACATAATCATATACTAATTAAATCGTGCTTAAATGATTAAAATGGTTCACTTTGTATATAATAGTAGATTTTAATGTCGAAATCACTTTTTAGATGAAACTTTTTTTAAAAAAAACAAATCATAAATAAAAAAAATATATATTTAAGATTTAGAGGGTTATGGAGGGGAAACACTACATATTTGGCTTACTTGTTTGTCACTAATTCAGCATCATTCGTAGGTTGTACATTCATGTCTATCTCAGAACTTTTTTCAGTGTGTGCTACATAAACATTATTGGCATTGTTTCCAGAAGCTTCTTCAACAATATTATGTTTAGAATCTTGTGTATAACTTATAATAACTTTTCAAATTGTTTTTTTTTTACTTTCAAATCATTTTTAAAATCATTTTTTAACTACGCAGCCTGGTTTTTATTATTGATACAAAAATGTTTTATTGCAAGCTGTTTAATTTTTTATATTACTGCTATGTTTGATTTAACAATTTAAAATAAGTTACTTTGTAAAATCAACGTTCTAAAGTGCACATATATTGACTAACCGTTGTAGATAAGTGAAGAAAAATGAACAAGTAATGACAATTACTTCGGGGTAGACAATGCAAAATATAGTTAGATCGACTTACCGTAAGGGAATGGCGCGGCAAATTGTACTTGCATTGACTTTGAAAAGTTTGCAAATTTATTAATGCATAAACATCATTATTTAAAAAAAATATTTTAGCTCATAAATCCCCTTTTTATTTTGAATAATAATAGTTATTTCTATGCTAATCGAGACCAGAATTTTGTTTTTTAATGTTACAGGTGTCAATTTGAGTCTTGCTACAGAATGTTATAAAAAAGATTTTTTTTAAATGTCAAATAATAGCTTTAATGATATTTTATTCTACATCGGTGTCAGAATTTTTTTATATGATTTTTTATCATAATAATTAGTTAATAAAAACTAGCAAGAGATTATGCAGTTATTGTTAGTTAGAACCTTGTCAAACTAAATATCATTTAACTAAAGTTGCAGATAGAACTTTGGCACATTAGCAGTTTGCTTGTTTTACTCTATATCGCTGTAAATTTCAGTTTATTTTGTTCATCATTATTAAAATAGTCTAATAAAATGATAAAGTCGATTTTGGCAAAAATATCAGTTAGAACCTTGTCAAACCAACGCGACGAAATGCAAAATTCTTTCAGTACAATTAGTTAATTTACTTACTTCATTAAAAAAGGAAGATGCTGACAAACTTTATCAACAAACATACAAAAAAAAAGGAAAATTTATTTTCCGATATGGGAATGTAAAAATGAAGACAAGGATTGCAAAGGCGTTAAATGCACCAAAAAATTATTTAAACTAATTCAGCTTTTAATAAAGATCGTTTATATATAAAACTGAAGAATTCAAAAACTGTCGTTGAAAAAAAAATTAGAAACGGCTATATCAAACGAAATTGATTACATCACTAATTTCGAATGGCAGTGTAGTAGTTTTTATTTAATCCCTTATATTAATAAATGTATTAAAGTTATTTAAAAAGTTTAAGATTTAGCTCTCTTTTTATCGAAATAAAATCACCAAATGATTTAAAAGGTCAGCCCATTGTTGCTGGAATAGATTCTCCAACATTGCATTCGATCCAACTTGCAAAAGATGATAGAGATTTTTTAATAAAAAAAGTTCGCAGAATAATGGAATAAGATTGTGATATACTAATTTGTGACTTTGTAAATCTCTACAAAAATCTTCCACATTATCTTGGTTTACAAGCTTTCTAATTCTTGGTTGAAAACCATACAAATCTAATAGTCAAAATTGATTTTATAAAAGATTCAGCATCTTTTATTTGTAAAAGCAACTATTTCTACTTTGAAACTGCCAATCTGTTCTAACTGAAGCTAATTTTTTTACTTAGTTTATCTGATAAAAAAGTTTAACATTAGGTCATCATAACAGAATCGGCAACCAGTGTCGATTCTGTTATAATGACCTAATGTTAAGTTCTATTGTGATTTAACTAAAACAGGTAAATCACAAAATTAAAATATTACACAAGATTACAACTATAGATTTAAAAAATATTAGAAGATCAAACTATAGATCTAAAAAGTCTTAGAATAATTGTCATTGTGTTTTAGTTTTTCAAGGTTACCGCCGTCTTTTCTCTCCGGCACTCTTTTTAGAATATCTCAAACGTAATTATCTAGTTCATACTTGGCATACTTAAGCATGGTCTATGCAAACAACAAAAAATGGATATAAACAAGATTTATGAAACATACAATAAAGAATGTAAAAGAGATTTAATCGAGTCAGCTTTTACATATGTGAAGGCTAACTGAACTATTGATATAATTATACAACAAGTAGTTACATATTAGCAAAAAAAAGACAACTTACTTTTATATATAATATCATAGTTGGAATTTAAAAATAAAACCAAGAAATCAAATAGTTTTATAGTCAGGTTTCAAAAATTAACAAAACCCAACCTTATCATTTAAAGGTCGCAAAATTATCAACCACAACTTTATCATTTACAGATCATATTTAAGGACCTTCAAAATTTGAAGTGTTTCCCACATTGTGTATACTGAAATAAATTATCTATCTGAATGCTAAACTAATTGAAAATTTTTTTTCTGCTGAATATAGGCAAGAGAAATAATGCACCACTATTATAATATTGTAACTATTATATCTATAATATCATAACTATATAAAGTAGTATAATGATATATAATATTATAGCTATAGGAAAAGGAAATTGATGAACAACTTATATATATAACCGTTCCGGGAAAATACTCTTAAGGGCTGCTTAGTTTAAAAAGAACATATATAATCAAATATATATATATATATATATATATATATATATATATATATATATATATATATATATATATATATATATATATATATATATATATATATATATATATATGTATATATATATATATATATATATATATATATATATATATATATATATATATATATATATATATTTATATATATATATATATATATATATATATATATATATATATATATATATATATATATATATATATATATACATATATATATAAATATATAAAATGCAAAACAGCGTTAAAGCTTGGGAAACCAGTGTGAGATTAATTCAAGTTTAGAAAAATCGATAAGACATGAGTTGCCAGGCAACAAAAAGTAATGTAACTTTTTTGTGTTTATATTTGAAGCAAGCACAATCAAAGTTGAAGTTACGTTAAAAAACCGTTAATATTTATGGTTGAAAAATGGTTAGTTTTTGGTTAAATGTGTTTTGGAAAAAAAAAACGTTAGACCAACGTTAAAAACAATCCAAAATTCAGTGTTAGATCATGTTATATATAAAACAAACCAAAATTCAATCTTAGATTATAGAATTCATTGTCAAAAATAGAGCTTTTTATGCCGTGACTCTTTTAATCTGAAAAGCCATTTATTTTTTGTACAATATTGTGTTGTTATGAGTAAGAAAAGAAACAGTAATTCTTCATAAACTTATAATAGCTGTGATAGAACAATATCTTATGCTATTGTACTGCACATCTTGATCTCAATTTTTACAGCTTTGAAAAGCATTTGATAAAATGATAAAATCATGATATTGTTATCTTTATCACCAATTAAATTCACATGTATTTTTATCGCCTTCTGTTATCGTCTCATTTTGATTTGATGCACATTTTCCACGATCTAATCAATATGGTACAACCTTCAAACAGACTAAATCTTATCTTTGTTGCATTGTGTTTTTTTATTTAGAATATCAGGTAACTGCATCTAAATGAAAATGTCTTTAAAGGAAGGTACATTTGTACATTTTACAAGTGTTATTATAATTCATATTATAATAGTATGAAAAAAAAACAACCCATTACTGATACGTGCCTAATTTACTTAATTAATGACCAAGATATCAACCTATTTGAATAAAGATAAACTTAATACAAACCTTTTAGGCAGTTATGCATTGCTTAAGTCAAACATTTGTTTAGTTAAAGCGTTTTCCTTGGTCCAGCGCTCAAAATCGTTATTTAGGGCTGATCAAATGTAATTTTTTAACAAAAACAGGTTATTTTCCCATTAATTTTTTGAAATTTCTCTAAACTTAGCCGGTCATTAAGCGTTGATCGGCCGTTATTTAAAGTGTTGTTGGTTCCCTGGAGCGTCAAAATATCTGTAAATAACTGTATTTATATATACATATACGTATATAATTATACACATATATGTATATATATACATATATACAGTGCTCAAAGTGGAAAAAAAAATTAACAGAATGGTATTCGGTAAATTAAAAATACCATCCGCCTAATCATCGATGGGAGCAGCGCAAAGAAATATAATATATATACCAATAATACCTTGTGAATATTTAAAACCCATTATCTTTTGTTTGTTTTTGTTTAGGTCAGGTCAAGTCAAACTTTGTTTTTACTTTATTTGCCATCAACCTGCGAAATCAAAATAAATTTAATCGAAAAAAAAAATCACAAATCAATTAAATTAATGGAATAATGAAATTACAAAAAATAAAGAAGTCATGGCAGAAAACAGTGATTAACAAAATCTTAATTATGATCCGAAAAACCAGACATGTATATAACTGAAAGACTAGAGTTAGTAGACAAATCAATCTAGAATAGTCTATATAAATGCGATTTGATACTCAACAAATATATTGAAATACTTAAAAAAGAAGAAGAAAGAAAGTTATGGAAAAAGCTGTTTATAAACAGCTTTTTCTCTAACTTTCTTTCTTTTTTATAAATTTTTTGCTGTTATGAAGTCTGTTTATAAGAAATCTTAGCTCTAATTTAAGCCTGCTCTTAGCAATTTTTAAAATCTTTTTCTTTTTTTATAATTGCTAATTTTTTTATTAATACTATTAATAAGAAAATAATAAAATGCTAATAGAAATAAGTAAATGAATAATTATAATAATAATGATAATAATAAAATAACAAGAAGAAGAAATAAGAAACTTAACATCTTTAACATTTAAAAATTGTCATCTATGCAACTTGATGATTTAGATTATATTATGCGTAAAAAAAACTATTAGCAGAAAGTTGTTATGAATGGTACATTATCCGGTGGAAAATGAGCAAACAACTAGCGAGCGACTAGCTAGCTTTATGGCGATTTTCAAGCAATTTTTTTTTCTCATTTCATTTTTTCCTATTGTCTTTAACATCTTTAAAAATTCGATTTTTAGTGTTGAATCTACTATAATTATTCTCATAATTGTATATAACAAACATTGCGATATTGTAGCAACGTGTCGCTAGCTACATATCGTAGCTTTGTAGCTAGCTACAAAATATCTACAAATCTAAAGCCGTTTGGTAGCTACATATTGAAACTTTTTACACAGCGACTTTATTACAGTATGGCTTACGCTATTATAGCCAGTGGGGTTTTAGCTTATTAAGCTACCTGTCTTCGTAGCCAAATCGCTGTCGTTATCTTTACAAATATCAATAGCTTTTCGCTAACCTAAAAAAGCTAGCAATCCTCGTGGCCATATCGTTGTCTTTATCGTTACGATTGTAGCTAGCTATTCGCTAGCCAATTTCCCACCGGGTATAGGCATATCCAAGACAATTATCTATGATGGCACAGTAACAAAAAGTTATTTAAATAATTTATACTTTTGTTACCTTTATAATGTTTATATAATGTTATATGCATCATATTACCAGAATGTATTTTATTTATCTAAATTGAAACTCCATTACAGTTGAACAGGTCAACATTAACTATACATTTTTAAAAAAATCTTTTTGTTGTTTAGATCTTCATTGACTGGCTCCCCTCTCCGGGTAAGCATTATGACAAAAAAAAGTAAATATATTTAAATAAAATTTTATTGCATACTTTAGCTCCTTTATTATCAAAGCCTACATTAACTAATCTATTTTTTTCTATTTTAACTAAAACTTTAAATTTAAGTTCTGTTTTACTGTGCAAGCCATCTTTATTTTATTTTAACAATGCAGGGAAAGTTTAAAAAAAAACGGTAAAACGAAAATAGGTACGTAACGTAACTCCAAAGTAGGTAAAAACCTACTTTGGAGTTACGTTAACACCTGCAATTTAGTTTATATATGTTTTTACTTTACCTAATGTTATTATAACAATCCCTAACAAAAAGAATACAATAAATACTTTACATAAGATTTGATAAATGGTCTTTAATACTACATACTTTAAAAATGTATGTAATAATCATTTATATATAATAGGTTATAATACCTGTGGTTTCATCACATTTTACTTTAAACTCATACCAACCAACTATTTTGTTACATTTTAATTTTATACTGCAAATTTCATATTTCAATTCGGACAACGGACAAAACCATTCTTTATTCACCTTGATGGAATTTGATTTACACAAACAACATTGTCTTTTGACTATACAAACCAAAACATACTCGTCCACACTATAGATTCATAATTAGAATAAGACTTTGATTGTATATTTTACATATATATATATATATATATATATAAACATCTTTAAACGATTTAAATATTCATCTTTAATCCAACATTTTTATATAAAATACACAATATAAAAAGACTTTTAAAAACACTTGTGGATAATTCAAACTCATAATTATAAATATTTTCCTAGCAAAAATCTTTTAATGTTTTCACTTTTATAACATTAACACATTTATTAAAAGTTTTTAAAGAACTTTCCAACAAACTAATACAAGTGAAATATGAAATTTTATTTTAATTCCAAATTATTGCTACATTTGCGTTGGCGAACTCTCATACCTAAATTTCAACGCTATTTCAACGTATGGTTGAAAATAAACGTTGAATCAACGTTGAAATTTTAATGTTTTTTTTAAAAACGTTAAGGTAACATTGAAACAACGTTGAAATTAAGATCTATATTGAAAACGTTGAATCAACGTTAAAATTTAGATCTTCAACCATATATTAACCCTTTCGCAACGTCGAAATAACGTTGAAATAACGTTATGTGCTTGATGGGATAACAAAAAGTTATGTTTAAAATAAATAATGTTTAAGAAAAGTCCGAGAATATCTAAGAGACTCACCACAGAGCATCAAGAGATCAGCATTTATTTTAGTTAATTCCCCATTGTACAGCCCTAAAAAACTATTGCCAATTTCCACCTTTTCTGTATAGAAAAGGTGGAAAGCCAAGAAAGCCAATGTTAAACACTGAAGAAAATACTGAATTCTTATAGCTATAAGAAATCAGAATTTTCTTCAGTGTTTGCATTTATCAATTTTACTGCAGTTGATTTTGTCTACAAAAGTTATTTTTGTTTACTTGAAACTTTAGAACTTAATTTTGTGTATTATTTTGATATTTTATAGCAATAATTAATGACATGACTTGTTATGCATCACATCTATATGTTTAGTCACATGATTGGTTTAAACGTCTTTTAATAAGAAAAATATTTTCAAACTTAACAAAAAAATTAAACACGTGATTTTTTTTTTTAAAAACACGTGTTTAAATTTTTCACGTCACGGTAAGGAAGAAGGCATGAAATTCCTTGAAAAATTTCACTTCCGCGTGCTCTGTGACAAGACCGTTAAGTTTTCTTGGAGTACCTAAAAAAACAAATCATAATAACAATAATAATGAGTTTTTTTTAATAGTTTTGTTTATGAAATCCAACTTTAAATCAATTGGCAATAGTTCAATTATCCTTCTTTGATAGTTTGGTCATTGAACTGTCAAATATTTGCTCAAGAACAACACCAGAAACCACTACGACATCTACTAAAAATACCTTAGAATCAAAAACACCTTAGAATCAAAAGCTCTTTCCAGAAAAAAATGCTTTTTTGCAAATAATAGAAGAAATCTTGTTTTACAAACAAGATAGTATGAACAAACTAACTTGAACAAATTTAATAAAAAAGATTTGTCGTTAAAAAAACTGTTTGCAATAAAACAATATTCTAAATTAGAATTTTATATTTGACAATTATTTATGTGTCCCTGCAATGTCAGTTCCTTTTGAGCGTATCTTTTATAAGAGTGGATTGATAATGCCTTCAATATTAATTGCAACTAATATTAACAAATTTTTAATTAAAAGATGAAATATTAGTTGTTAGCATTAAAAACAAAATATATAAAAATAAAAAATTAAATATTTTAATTCTTTATTTTTGTTTTTGGTTTTCATATATATCTTTAAATACATTTTTTTATTAACTTTGTCGAACTCTACGCATAACCTTGGTCTAACTTCACTACATGTGGTTTTATTTTCAAAGTACTTGCTACCAGTAGTTTTGTTAATAACCAGCCATAATATAAGTATCGGGCCTTGAAAATGTTTGAGTAAGCCTTGGCCTTGAAACCCTTGTTTTTGGCCTTTTTTTTGCCATTTTTAAAATCTCTATGAAAATACGCTTCTTTTGAGACCTAGGTTGACTTTTGAACAACTTTTTTTTTGACAATATTAGGGATTTTAGTCCAAATGCTTAAGACTTGAACCCAAATATCTTTACAACTTGACGTGATGGTGAAAAATGAGATGCATATTTGAAATCAAAGTGAGAAATGCTATAAAAAACTAATTGTTTTCTCGGCAACAGAAATTTTTTGTTGTTGTTGTTGACCTGTGAAATTTAAGGGTCTTTCAAACTTTTAAGATGTCAATCAAGTTGTCTTTTATTCAATAAAGTTATTTTCTATTTCACAATCTTTAATTTTTACCGGTTTTTGATCATTTAACCAGAAGAATGAGAATCTTAAAGAAACAATTTTAAAAGTCTAAATTTAATTGTAAATGATAAGCAATTTTGCAGTATAAGACAACTGCCTTCATTGAGAATATTCAAGCCGTGTATTTTTAGTTTCTTATCAACTAAAAATTTAATGAACAATATTACGCGTTATTAAAACTGATCACAACTAAAAGCTTTATAAACAATATTACGCGTTATTGGACACGTTTGAGTAGAAAAATTTACAAATGCAAAACTCTTGATGCGGACTAATTTACAGCTCGTACAGTTTTTCCATAGCTAGAGAGCTCTGATACTGAATTGACTTATTGAGACAACCAAGCATTCAATTGCCAAACCAAGCTGCTGCTTCTACTTGTACTTTTAGGTTGTTAGATTTATTACTCCGAGGTCACGCATAATACATGTTAAAACTAGATTGCATCCGTTACAGTCAATGTTAACCATGGTATTATTAGTTAGTTTTTTGACAACCAACTAGGATTACTTTGCACTTCTCGACGTTGAAATTTATAACGCAGTTGTGTAACGAATTTACAGCGTTGTTGATGTCCGCTTCCATTTTTTCATAATCAGAGGAAAACTCATTGACAATGAAAACTCGTATAATCATGCCATCATTGGAAAATAATTTGGTATGTTTAAAAATGTAATTTTGTAAGTCATTGATGAAAACAAATAGCAGTGATGCAAAACTGATTCTAAAGGAACGCTACTCGTAGCCTTTTTCACTCAGATGTTTATTTTCTAATTATTACTCATTGATCTCCATTTGCCAGCCAACTAGAAATACAGTTTAATAGCTGGCCTCAAACTTTATTGGCATCAATTTTATAAAGATGTTGTTGTGTGACATTGTGTTGAATGCTTTAGCAAAGTCATTTAAAGTTACGTTAACTAGGTGTTTATTGTAAACTGCCTTCGTAAAAATGTTACAAGATTTAATCAGGTTTGTGAGTGATCTTTAAGATGTTTAAATCCATGTTGAGACTTTGATCTTAGATTGTGCACATTGTTTTATAATCCAATCTAAGATAATTCTCTCCATAACTTTGCACGGTATATGTGAGAGACACCGTCTTGTAGTTTTAAGTCTTGACTTTTTTTTTTTTTTGAGGGTAGATTTGACTTTTGATTTCTATTCAGGATTTAACAGTCAGGAGTTGTTAAATCTTAGCAAACGAAGTTAATTAATTTAGTTTGCTTTTTTTAATTTTTCTTTTTAAAGTTGTAAATAAATTTTATTTGTATCAAGTATAAAAGTATTTATAATGCTTATGTTAAAATGTTTTCTTTGGATTAGACTTATTGCCTTCTTTAATATTTTTTTTTCATTTTTTTTTAATTTTTATACTTTTTTTTTAAAAAGTCTCATTATGGTATTTTTTTTGCGCCCCTATTATCTTGGCGCCCGGGGCATGTAAGCCCTTTTTGCCCTTCCCTCTTGGCGTCCCTGTGTACGTCTATCATCCAAGCATGTTGAAAATATATTCAATTTTGTTTACAACTCTGAATACAACCCTGTCGTAAGATAACATAATAAAAGTTATAGTTTTTGCTGATAAAAAAGAAAAAAAAATAGTTTTCAATAATAGTCTGTTTATTAATCCTAATCAGTAAATATTAAATGTGTTGAATAAGTGTTTTTTAATCCAGATGCGGTTCTTTAAAATATGGATGTAAAGTAACGTTATTTTAATTTAAAAACATCCATGCTTTTTGGGGCGCCTAATTGCTGCTATGCCCCGGGCGTCATGAAAGCTCTCGGCAGCGCAGTATACAGTTGTACGAGATTATTGGTGAAGTAACTTTGCATAAAAAGATTATATATAGTTTTACTAGACTATTGGTAAATAATTATATTCATAAATTGATTTTTATGATAATTAGAAAAAGTTAAACATTACGGTTTTTTAAAAAAGAAAACTTGTATTGAGTGAAAAATAAGTTTACATGTTCCATGTCAATATTTAAACTCTGAGGAGATTTTGTTTTCATGTTTTGTTTCAACATCACTTGAGGAGACTGATACAATTTTTAATTTCATAGCTCTAATAAAACGTTGTTCTTAAACCGTTGAACACTTCTTAAATGTTTAGAAAAAATTTGGCAGGCTTCATTAACTTAAATATAAATGATGAAAATCAGATACTAATACTTTATTTGAAAATTTAAAAGGAGTGAAATTTAAATGTCTGTCTACTGAACAGTAATTTTTGTTCAATTACATAAACACTGACATTACAAGCAAAAATTCAAATAAATTAAAGAAAAAAGTATTGAAGTCAAAAATAATGCAAATGATTGTGGCATTTTTTTTTGTATTGTAATAATTACAAAGAAAAAAAGATTTCAAAAAACCAAATTTAGTTGTAAAAATTAAAAGTTTTAACGGAAAAAGAGTAATAAAGAAAAGACAATAAAATTAACAGAAAACAGAACAAAGTCAGTTGTCATGCTATAAGTGTTTTTGTTATTATAAAATGTGCTTTGTATGAATAAACGCTTGTAATATTTAATGTGAATTAGCATATATGCAATTTCGTTTTTAATATAACTTTATCACATAAAAAAAACAACCATTGAAACAAAGTTTATTTTAATGGTTTGCATAATTATAAAAACCATTAGGAAAACAAACTAACTTTTAAAATTTTTATATTTAAGAAAATATTATAAAAATCAAAGATGTTTTGACCTGTGAAGTTTTGAAACTATAAGAACTATATTGCACAAATTTTGATAGAAAAATTATACAATTTTTGTTATTTTTATTTGATTTTTTATGCAATTATTCGACTTTACTTTACGCTTTTTAAAATTTGTTTTGATTTCAGCATAAATGCAAAAGCTTCTCTTTCATAATTAGCATCAGATTGCGCATATCTCTGCTTATTATAAGGGTAATCTCTCTTTTCAAACCCCTAATCCGACATTGAGCATTCTTGACGTCTGAAAACTGGAATTCTCAGGGGATAGGCAAATTGTGTTAAATAAGCATAGGCGCATCGCAGTGTGGATACATCGTCTGATTTTTATAGCCATAGGCACAGTGAGTGTTATTAATTTTTTTTTTTTTTTTCATGTTTGCGGTCGGAATAGAGGTTTGACCGTCGGAATAGAGGTTTGATAAGAGAGCTTACCTATTCTCAGCCTGTATAGGGTTAAATACAAATTTTGTAAAGAAAATTTATGTTTTTGTACAGTTAAAACATGAAAAGTATTGATATTTATTCATATATAATAGAAGAAAACCTGAAGTTACCTAATCCTGATATTTTATATACACAAAAAGGTTAAAACTCAGGGTTTTATTTCAAATGGATTATGTAGTAGCTTCATGAAATATAAAATAGAGCCTTGAAATATATTGGGAATATGTTGAATTTTTAAATGCATTAAATAATTTATAATAAGACTGTTACATTAATAAAATTCTAGTTATAACATTAATGCTTCACTAAAAGCATCAATGTTATAACTAGATAAAATGTTTTCACCACATAAAATTGGATACATCACTATAATCCAAGACAAAAACTTTGTCTTAGCTTTTAGTGAATGATTGAAAGGAGTAAGTCTTTGTAATAAGACTACCTATTCTTCATTTTTTAAGAAAGTCATCAACGAGAAGGTAAGGTGAGCTGTCTATCACAAAGTCACAAAAATTACATCATAGCAACAAAACATTAGAATAGAACATGTAGCATAAGACATTAATAGGTACATGGCTTAGCTGGCAAGCCTAACAACCGTTCTCTACAGGTTGCTAAGTTAAACCACTTTGAAAACATGAAAATAACATAGTATAAATATATGTATATATACAAGCTATAAACACAAATAACCTTTTATAATAAATACAATCTCACATAGAAACACATACAAACACACACAACAATTATAAACATATGACATATAAACAATGCTATCCTGTTGGAGGGGGAGGGGTATAAGGGGTATCAAACCCCCAATAGCTAAATCTTCGAATCCTGACTCCCAAAGCTGATACATGTGCTTTTCCGTTGGCACATTGGTATATTAGCATACAACACATGTTTTCAATATACAATAATCGACTTTAAAATTTAAAAATTTAAAGAATATAAATAAATAAAAAATTCGAAAGTATTACATTGTTTTTGTAACATTTTTCACTTACTATACCTTAAATGTTTATCAATTTCGACAAACCAACTATTAAATGCTTCTTCAATGTTCTAAAACATACAACCTTAAGTTGACTATGAGAAAATCACAGTTTTTTTTAGATATAAATAGGCTCTATAAATTGTTTGACGTTGACTTTTAATTTTATTGAATGTGCCAATAAAACTGACAGAGAACTGACAACATTTTAGAACAAAAAAGTAAATTAAATTCTAATGGAACTAACTGAATTCGAGCAACAATTTACCATTTAACACCAGAAACACTTTCACGATTTTTCAATCTAGTGCTAATTTATAACTTATGTTTGTGATCTGAATTTTTGAGTAAAATAGTTTACAACCAATTTTCAATTTAAAACAATGAAGAGGCATACCTGAAGGAGTAAAGCTGTTAAATTCTGAACAGAAAGTTATTTTTTTTTAAGGTCATCAGTCACAATGTCATCAGCTCTTAAATTCGTTTTAACATTTTTTTTGTTTCATTTCTTCCTTAATTGATAAGGGAGCCGCATTAATGGGTATGAAAATTTAAACTTTGGAAAAATGCGGTTTCATGGAATAAATTTTTTTTGAAATAATTTTTTAATATTTTTCTCAGATACTACCAAATTTATTTTGGAATTTTCACAATTAAACTATTTTCTTTTTGTACTTCAACTTGGTTTGAAAAGGTTTCGCTTCTATATTTAAATACTGTCCATCGTTATTGTTTCTTTCTAACATTGACTAGTCTTTTTTAATTACCTTTTAACAGGTTCAAACAATTCAATCATTTAAATTGTAAGAAGTGTTGTTGTTGTTTTTTTTGAAAATATTTTACTCAAGTAATTAGAATCGGTATGTTTTATTCTTGATTTCATAATTTTATTTATATGCAATATGTTTACATTAATATCATTATTTTATTTCATTTAAGGAATGGAAAAATGAAACAAGAGAAAATGTCATTTAAATGATTAATTGAAAAGCGAATTAGATTTGCTCGTATCAAAAAGTGAAGCCATTGTTCTTTGTAATACTTTTAAAGAAGAATTTTGTACTGCAGTTTGAGGGAGAAGTGCTTTAAGGAAACACTTAAACACTA
Organism: Hydra vulgaris; assembly: GCF_022113875.1. Classification (NCBI taxonomy): domain Eukaryota; kingdom Metazoa; phylum Cnidaria; class Hydrozoa; order Anthoathecata; family Hydridae; genus Hydra; species Hydra vulgaris. The sequence goes on along the minus strand of NC_061170.1, from coordinate 30,929,725 downwards.
ACAAGCATAAGAAAGCACTAAATGCTTCAGCTTCTACTATTAAATTAACAAAAATTTTTAAAACTTTTATTCATTTTGAGTGTGAAAAACAGTAAGCTATAATTGAGGGAAATTTTTTGATATCCCCCCATCAATGATTTATTCGTTCATTTAGTCGGCAAGTTTGACCTTTTTGAGTAGTCAGTCAGCCAATATTGACCTTTTCAACAAGTTAGTCTGTAAACTCAGAGAGTCAATCGGCAAGTGTCGATATGTCAATAAGGCAGTCGGCAAATTTTAAAAAACTAGGATCTTTTATTTTTTTTAGTTGGCAAAATTTGTTTTGGTACCCCCTCCCCACGTGACACTTATTCGCGCCGCCGCGAATATGTGTCACGTGGGGTAAGGGGTTGCTGAAAAACTTCAAAAAATAAATTAAAATCTAAAGTTGTTGCACTAACAACTGATGATACAAATACGTATTTTAATCAGCAAAAGTGGAAAAGAGTAAATAATATTCATGTTAAATTACAAGATTTACTTCAAAAGAAAATACTAAGAATTGTTTACAACGCACATATTGTGTTTTAGTCGTTTTACTTTATATATGGTTACTTTAAAACAATTTTGCAAAGAAGCAAATGTTGATTACATACACATTCAAAAGTGAGATAGCTTGCTTTAACACCTGCTATTGAGCTTGTTTTAAAATTATTTGAACTCCTCCATTCATATTTTTATATTTAGAAAAATATCAAAAAATTCTGATATCTTTTTTCAGTAATGAATTTTCAGCGATATATATGTATTTTGTACACAAGAGCAGGCAACTTTATTTCACATAACGATTCAAGAGATTGAAAGTGATAATACATGTGCTGCAGAAGTTATTCTTATTTTAAACAATTTTCACCTTTAATATAAATCACAACATAAAGATAGTTTTATTTCTTAATGATAAAAAAATTATCAAATTTGGAAGTGTCAAATCCGGTGGTGAAAATAAATTTATCAAGGAAGTGCAGAATTTTTTACCAAACATGCTTTCAATATGTCGAATAATGGTCTGAGATAAATATCACAGCACAAAACAGTTTATAAATGTGTTTTTTGAATTCACATGTTAAATGGGCCTTGGATATTGAAAAGTGTGTTGAGTTTTTATCAACATAAATCCCTGATAATAAAATCAATGTCAATAGTCTGTATGATGAAATAAAAAGAATAAACTTATATTTAAAATCAGATAAATTAAAACTATGGAAAAATAAAAATTTTGAAATCGATAAAAGATGGGTAAAAATATTTGATCTCTTCAAAAATTAAAACATTCCATATTAAAATTTAACTAATCTTATTCAATTTGTGTTGAGCTGCCATGGTACTAATGCAGCAGTGGAAAGAGTTTTTTCAATTGGTAATGATTTCTGGAAAAAGAAAAATCAAGATTAAATATTGATACTCTAGTTGCAGCACTCATTGTAAAACTTAATATGAAATAAATCTTGCTTTGAAATTTATAACATATTGTTAGAAAATGGCATATTGAAAAAAATATCCACTCAATTGAAAAATACTAATTTAAATACATATTTAGGATTAATTAATTTTTAACTTTAAAACAACTTAATTATTTTTATTTTTATAAAGTATTTCATTTATTTATGTAGTATTTTTACAAAAAAACATTTGTCATCTTTTAAGGGAAGACAGATTTTTTTCAATGAAAAGCTTTTCATTGAAAAAGAAAATGCTCATTTTAGAATTAGAGCACATTTTGTTGATTTTCAGACCTATGTTTTTATGCGAATCTTAATCAGTATAAAATTCTCTATCAGTATTAAAAACTTGGGGTAGAGAGGTAAATACCGCCTAAACAAAATAATAACAAAAAAAAAAAAATCGAAAAGCAGAACTTAAACATTTTGTTTGTTATAAAATCTAATTTAAAAGTTATGAAATTTTTAATACAATTGGATAATATTTTTATTATACAACAAATCAAAGATACAGAAATACAGGTTTCTTGGTTAGATTTTTATATATTATTGTTACTACTATATAATTTTATGGCTTTATTAATTGAACTTTATATTTTATTTTAGATTAAATTTGTATAATTTTTTTTTTTATCTATTTTACATTTTTTTATGTAATACTAAAAGTTCATATGTAATACTAAAAGTTATAATTTTCTTTGTTGCATATTATCTTTATTACTAAATATTTTTATTGCATTCAGTTTAATGTCAGCTTTTGAAAAAGGATAATTAAAATTTGAAAGTGACATAACATCAAAACTAACATTTTCAATAATTGTCGAAAATTGTATTTAACAAAAGACTGTATTTTGAACATTGTATTTTATTGTGTCATCAAAGTACGACTATTCTATTGTGCAACGCCAAAGTTTGATACTTAATAAATGAAATTTTAATGTCTTTTGTATATGGGTTTTTACTTGAATATTTCCATTCCGCCAAAAGTTTTTTATTAACTTCTGATATATTTATTTAAAGACCTTTTTGGGAAATAGTATGGTTTTTACTGAAATAAACCTCTCTGGAAAATAGTATGATAAATACAAATTCTGTTCTAAATATTTTTTACAAATAAGTATTTTCTTTATTGTCACGAACAGTATGCGTTTGCTGAAATTCTTTAGTTTGTTTTATAGTTTTTTGGTCTCAATGGAGTGAGTGGTCACAATGCGACACATCTTTTAAAATAATTCGAACTCGCCGTTGCAACAATAGTCAATGGATAGATTGCGGTGGAAGAAGTAGAGATGATAAACTATGTAGTAATCAAGGTACAGTTGATTTTTGACAACTTTTTTTTTAAACTTCTTAAGAAATTTTTGTAATTTTCTTTTTTCATGTTGGATTTTTTTTTTGTGTGTGTGTGTGTGGAAGATTTTGTTAGTTTTCTATTGTAAGATTGAAAAAATAATATTTTTACACCCTTGTTGCTCTGTTTTTATTTCATATCTTTTATATGAACTAATTTTTTACTATCAAAAGTATTATATTAAAACTTCATAAAATAAGGTGTGGTAAATCAACAAGATCTGATCATGTTCTTCAAAAACTTTAAAAATGTTGCTCTGGCTCATTGAAATACCGGTATATTGTCATTACAAATTCAATCCGCAGATGTAACACCATTCTATAAAAAAAAGTGACAAGCTGTCAGAGTTTAACTACAAACATGTTTTCCTTACCTCAATTGTGTGTAAAATTGAAAATATTTTTTCAAGTCTTCTTAAAGAAATCATTGTACAGTAATATAATAAATTTGTCCAATAAACATGAATTTGTAAATCAAAATCATATACAACAAATTTTCTTAAAACAGTTGACTTGAACCCTCTTGAAACAATTGACTCGTCTTAGCTAAAAAGAACTTCATACTTTTTAGCTGAGATAAGAAAATTAACTCGTTCCCAATCTAAAAAATACTAAACTATACAATTCTAATTTCAATTTTCAAAACTTCTTTAACAAATTAAACGAATTGATGATTGAACATTTCTTCTAAAAATTTAATTTTTAATGTAAATTTACTTTTTAAATTTTACTTAAATTGAGGATTAAACCTTCTTACTTATTAAAGTTTTGAACCAATGAATAGCTGCTATGGACTGAATTACTATTTTACTATAATAATATTAATGGGATTTTTTGCGCAGGTTTTTAGGACTAAACGTTTTTAGCTTGCAGTTTTTGTCTCTACAACTACATCCTGTAAACAATCTATTAATCAATGGGTTATCAGCTATGTTTTATTTTAGTTATCAATATTGCTTTTATTAATGCCGAATCACTATTAAATATCTTGATTTTGCAATAAAAAGTATATATTATTAAAAATATTTTTTTAATCAAGATCACCTCATATTGCATTTACAAACAAAAATGTAGAAGTTTAAAGAAAAAGTTTAAAGGTTTTTAATTATATTTAGGGTTAAAATATTGTGGGTACAGTATGAATATCAAGATTCTTGCGATAAATTTATATCTAAATCTATAATATTTTTCTTTTTTTTAAAAAAAAGAAAACAAATCACTTTTCTCTGAAATATTTCAATTTGTTGAAAAAAAGATAAAAATAAGAGTTAACAACTGCCCTAAACATTATTCCTCGAAGCTATGATGAAACGTTAATGGTTGATCATGATGACGCCTATAAAAAAATGATTGATAAAGGCAAAAATAACAACATTTTAGAAGAATTTAAAATTCGAACTGAAGCGAGCTTGCAACAAATTCGCTTCACTTATAAATTTAATCCGTTGAAGAAATAATACAACCTCCATAAATTTAAAAATCAAATTAATGGGCGGAGCAAGAAGAAGCATTATTTTTGTCTCGTCCTCGAGCATCGTGTTACAATATATAAATATATATATATATATATATATATATATATATATATATATATATATATATATATATATATATATATATATATATATATATATATATATATATATATATATATATATATATATATATATATACATATATATATATTAATTATTTCCAAGAGTATAGAGTATAAACAAAGAAATAAAATAAGCATTTTCAAAAATATTAACATTAAAATAAGATTATCTTAACTAATATGTAATACTAAAAATAAATTAGATAAATAAAAACAAACAAAACAAAAAAAAGAAAGAAAAAGAAAAAATTAAAAAGTTAAAAAAAAAAGAAGCGATTTATGATAATGGTTAACGTAATTATTCAATTTAGTTTTTCAACTTACGGAGTCATTGAATTTAAGATTAACTTTTTTTAATTGATTACATTGTTATTTGGTTGATGAAATGTTTTAGATCATTTTATTTTATTGATTTTAATGAAAACACTGAAAACAAGATATATTAAAACCTGCGTGTAATAAACACCCCTTTAATTTAATTTTAAACTAAGTAAGTGAAACATTCTTAATGGCAACAATATTTGGAAATATTTTCCACAAAAATGGTCAGTAAAATTGATTTGAATAACAAGTCAGTTTTGAATAAGATTTTGGTACAAAAAAGTTGTTTATGGAAAATCTTGTAGAATACTTATGCTGTATTTTGTTAAAACAAGTTTTAAAATTTTTTTGAGACACTCAAAAAAATTTTAAAATAAACTGTATTATTTTATACATGAACTTTTTAACTAGATGGGTGTTAAGTTTGAGAATATTTAAGGCATCCAGTCTACGTAAAAGAGGTTCACTAGGAACAGCTTTACCAGCTCTAAATACAATTTTAACTGTATGTTTTTGCTTGTTGTGCAGTTTTCTTAACTTAGTGTGATTAGTACTTCTCTATAAAATATTACCGTAGTTTAAATAACTATGTATAAAAGAAAAAACAAATTTTTTAAGATAATGCTAATGTTTTCTGAGATTTTTCAATAGAGTTTATATGCTGTTTCTAAATAAATTTTTATCAAAGTTCTCTCCTAAAAAATTAACAGAAGTTTGCCTTTTAATATCAGTTTTATTAGCTTGGAGATTAGGTAAATTAAGAGGTATTTCTTTTGATTTGCTTGGTTTGTGGAAAAAAGCAAAAATATTTTTTGAACATTTGAATACAGTATATTTTATTGAAACCATTTACTTACTTTATTTAGCCGTTTGTTGACTACTTTAAAAAGTCAATATAATAATGAAAATAATGTTCTGTTCAACAAGTAAAATTCAAATCAATGTAAGTTTGAATCCTTTACTTTGATTATTTTTAGATAATATCCTTTACTTTGATTATAATTAGAATAGAATGATTTATGGTGTCAAAAACTTTGGAGAGATCAACAAAAACTCCTAATGTAAAATAGTCTTCTTAAAAGGCATTTTAAAAATATACTTTGAAAATTTTAATGATTGCTTGATTATATTCATTAATTGTAAAGAGAACAAATTTTGAAAAACATAAATTTTTACTTTAGTAGAAGTTTTATCTTTAATAAACCATCAGACTAATATATATTATGTTTATTTGATAATGGTAACATTATTAAATATCAGGGGTGTGGAGTCGTAAAAAAAAGTAGCGACTCCGACACCGACTCCAGCTGCTAAATTTTTTGAGTACAACTCCGACTCCGACTCCGACTCCAACTCTGACTCCGACTCCAACTCCAAAGCAAAATTTTTGAAAAATTCTTTGAATTCTTCAAAAAATATTGCCCGGTAAATTGAAATTTTTTTTTTGACAAATTTATGAATGTTTAGTATGAACATAAGGTTAATTGAATGTTTTGTACATGCACGTACAATACCAAGAAATATTACTATCGGAGTCGGAGTCGCGATATTTTTTAGCGACTCCGACTCCGACTCCGGTAAAATTGTTGCAACTACGCGACTCCGACTCCGACTCCACAGCCCTGTTAAATATAGTCTTATAACAATTTAAAGAATAGATATCATAGAGGAAATACAATTAATGAAAGAAAATAGTGACAAGATATTACTATAGGGCCTATAAACTCTTGGAAGTGATGCTATATGATTTTACTCTTCAAAATTTAGAGGACAACAATTTGTTATACAAGCTTGAGTATAATTTGTAAAAATAATTTTTGTCTGAAAACGAATGTTTATATTAATTGCATAGAGGTATAACACTTCACAATTACATTTTATATGAAATTATTTATTTTACCCTTTAATTGATCAGAATAAAAGTTTGATAAACCCCTATTTAATATATAAATACTTTTGGAATGATGATATTACTAAAAAACCTGCGGACAAAACAAACTTATTCAGTTTTCAAAAATATTGTGATAGTACAAAATTGCAAAAAAAAAAACAAAGAAATGCTTATTGCATTATATTGCATATTAAATCAAGATGTAAGTACTCAAAAGTTATTTTCCAATCCATTTATATTTGTAAGGTCAAATCTTTTATAGAAAAGTTATATAATATATATCTCATCTGTAAGTGAGTCTAAAGCCAAGTAATGTTGACCAGTATTAATATGTGAAAACACTAATACTATTTATTACTTGTAAATTCGTGGAACTAAGTTGCTGATTTTGCTCAGAAATATGAATTTGGTTTATATTTAAATAAAGAGACTGATTTAAAATGTTTTATAACAAACTTTGAGTGTACAATGACTCAACCAGTATTTTTATCCAATAAAATTATAGTAATATTAAATTACTTAGTAGCTGAAAACTATAATTAGTATTTTAAAACAACATAAAAAACTATAAATTTGTTTATTTTATTAACGTGCTTTGTTTTCCTCTACAAATGAAAATGGCTTGAAAATTAAAAATTACTATATGTAAAATGACATGAAAGTAGAAATTAGTATATAAGAAGACTATTTGCTCATAAATTGTCTTGTTTACAAAGTTTAAATATGATCAAAGTAATTACTGGAATTTGCGTTAGTGAATAATTTTTTCAAACCAAATTTTTGCCTCATAGATGTGGCTTAAATTATTGAGGTTTGTTTGATAGCATAACAAATTTTTAAGCAAAAATTATTTCAAAGCATATAAGATTTTCAAGTTTCCTATGAATCTCATATAAGGTAATTTTAGTTATTAAAAAAGAAATAGTATTATAAACCAACTATTTTGAACATGTATATTGTGTGAATTTAAACTAATCAACTGTTTTATACCATTCCGTTTGACTTGTATCATTGTAATAAGGGTGTTGTTGTTTTTCTTTTCTTTTTTGTAACACTTTGTAATTTTTTTCCAGACACAGGGTAGATTAGGGTATTTTGAGCAACCTGGCAATATGAGCATACTTAATGATTTAATAATGTAATCAGTAAAGTTAAAGTTGCTTTGCATTTTTTGAATCAACACTATGTGGTGATAACAGAAATCAGTATAATTAGCGTAAATTTATATGCCGTTATTAACGGTTATCATCTAATTAAAACGCTTTTAAATTTTTTTGTCATGTTAGAGTAATATCATGATGTATGAATAAATCTTTGGCGCGAAATTTTGGTGCAAAAATAATGAAAGTAATTTTCTCATAAAGAAAAGTATTTTAGCTAGGAATCCATTCCATTTTTGTTTGAAACACAATGCATAGAAACATTTAATTTTGACTTTAATTAAAGATGCCATTTTATGTAATATGAACATGTTAATTTTGCCCAGTGTTTTTTATTGAAATATCCTAAAATAGCAATGGTTTTAATTGATTTTTGAATAAAAACAGAACATGGTAAAAACTCCTAATATTTTAATAATACAAAATATTTTTCTGTACTTTAATTTCAAAAAATTTGAATTTTTATCGTTTAAAGGTTTAAGTTAATAAAATTAAAAAAATAACGAACTATTTTTACGGACATCATAGTAATATTGTTTTAAAAAAAAGTGGCTTAAAGTTTATTCTTTTAATGATTAGTTTTGTCAATAAAGAATCATTTTATTCCACAAATTAGTTCTAATTGTCAAGTTGCTATTTTTTTTATTTAATTTATGTTATTTTTTTGAACTAATTAAAAATGCTCATGAATACAAATACACACTTTTAAAAGTGTGTATTTGTATTCATAATTGCTTAAATTATAAGTATATTTTAAATTATAAGTAAATTGTATTCATAATTACATAAATTATAAAATTTAGTTATAATCAGGGCTGTGAAATCGGAGTCGTGGAGTAGACATTTTTACTGGAGTCATTTTTAGCAGAGTCGGAGTAATTTTAGCGCGACATTTTTAGCGGAGTCGGAGTCGCTAAACAAAATCGTGACTCCGACTCCAATTGTAAAACTTTTCGGTTTTGCTTGTGCAAGTACATTATCCTAATAATAATCCTAATCAGGGGCGGACTGGCCAAATTATTATGATGTGGAAAAATATTTTTAACGGCCCTGTAGGCCAACGAAAAATGAGGAAAAGCAGCAAAGATAACAGACGTAAATTACAAAGTTATGCTTAATTTATAAATATATACATTAATGAATAAATATCGAACAGAAAAAATTTATTAGAATACATATACGTAAAAACAAAGTACTTAACAACGGCCCATGTGGAATAGTCCACATCTTCCACATGGCCAGTCCGCCCCTGATCCTAATATTAAGTTTAATAATAATCGTGTTTTGTTAATCAAAGCAACTAAATAAACTGATTCATAACTTTAAAAAAGCATTAACATATTGAGTTTTATTTATTGTCTAGTTAGTCACTTAGTGAATAAGTTTCAGTTGTTTTTTGGTGAAAGTTATAAACACATTTTATATATTATTATATAACTGGTGAAAATTAAAAACATATATGTTTCTAATTTTAAAATATATTTTATTAAGGTTGATTTTTTTGTTTATTTTAACTTTTGAGGTGTTACAATAAATGTTAACCAAAATCAACTACAAGTTGAATCATACAAAACAACAGTAAGTATGCTTGGTTGCAACAATATACAAATGCTTCTTGATTTTGGTGATGAAACACCTGTTACAAATATTAAAAATATCAACGCTTTTACTTTAAAAGATTGTACTTACACTGAAATTCATAGGTAATAACTTTGTTGTTTGTGGTAGCTTTATTGATAGCTATAACCTTTAGTATTTAACAAAACAGCTGAGACCTAGGATTTGTAACATGTTTTTATTCTAACATAAAATTACAACTATAAAAGCAATATTTAATTATAATGATTTGATGAAATATTCTTTTATTTAGAGTATTTTTTTTATTGTCATTGACTTAATACTAAGTAGAATATGATTTGAATAACTTAAAATAACTTAAAAATGAATTTTTATTTTAATTTTAAATTATAAATAATTTTAATTTAAAAATATAAATTTACTACAACTTTCAAACACTTTAAAAATCACTTTAAAATGTTTAAAAATTTTCTTTCAATTTTATTAAAAGTTGTAATTAGTTTAAAAAATTATTATTGCATATTCTGCTAAATATAATAACTAATAATCTGTTTAGCTTTATATTTACAATAGTTAATTACAATTATAAAGTTTTCATAATTAACAATTTTATATAAATATTAAAGTAAAGTGAAACAAAGCAACATAAAAAAAAAACAATTCATTGATAAATTTTCAAACAACAAGAATTTGTGTTGACAAGAATTACACAGGTCTGCAACATTTTTCTAAGATTAAAAAGTTAATTCTTATGTATTTTTGGTCGCTCATTTTGAGAAAGTTATCAAAAAAAATCCATCACGTGAGGTTTTTCTAAAAAACGCAAAATGCTGTGGGATTGCCTACTTTAGGGCGCAAAACAGGGTTTATTGCTAAAATATTTATTATTTTACTTATTAACTTATTATAAGATAATTTTATGTTTCGTAGGCTGAAACAAAACATTTAGAAACTTATGAAGACAACTTTAGTCAGCGTTGAACTATTTATATATATATCGGGATTTTCCATAGTAAGTATGGAAAATACATACATATATGCATTTGTATATATGATATATACAAATGTGGAAATTCAAAATGTATTTCCCTTTCATTTATTTATTTCTGTTCTAACTTTCAGTGTGTGTTGAAGGACTTAGAATGTGGTCAAAAGGTAATATTAAATCTTTTCTTTTTGGTGTTCCCATGATCTGGAGAGAGCCTCGAAGCCCCAGCAATGACTGCTACTTTTGTTCGTGCAATGTGCAGGGGTATAGTACCAAAAATAAAAAACAAATTTTTATTCAAGCATGGAATTGGCACTCTGCCCAGTCCCTCACAGACCTGGCATGCTTATACCACAAGCACCCCAAAGCCTAGACGAATTAGAAAGTGAATCAGAAGAAAGTTCTAGTGACTAATTTCAAGTAGGCGACTTCAGTAGTCCTTAACAATTTTCTCAAGCTGAATTAAATAACCTAATCCAAGATTTAGGACTCTCAAAACAATCTACTGAATTACTAGGATCTAAATTGCAAGAGAAAAATTTATTGATACATGGAACATTTTTTGCTTGGTATAGAAATAGAGAAAATTAATTTGAGCCTTATTTTTCTCAATATGGTGAGCTGGTTTACTGTTCCGATATTAATGGGTTAATGTTCAAAAATCAACATATAGCTGAAAATTTGAAAATGTTTATTGGTTCTTAAAATAATATATATATATATATATATATATATATATACATATATATATATATATATATATATATATATATATATATATATATATATATATATATATATATATATATATATATATATATATATATATATATATATATATATATATATATATATATATATATATACATCTATTTTAATTACATTATATATATAAATACATCTATTTTAATTACATTATCTTTTATTCTAGAAATAAAAATATCAACTTGAAAATATTAATTTTGTAATATTTCTGCAAAATAAATTTCAAATCACAAGGATAATAGCAAAATTGCTAAGCATCAAATCATCCAAATATTTTGTGAACTATAATAGCATGTTATTTTATTATTTAAAATTTATTAAAAGAAATAATCATTAGTGTCTTCCATAGGTTAAAATCTTCATGCTTTTTCAAAATAAGTTTCCTCATGGTTTTTAAATGGCGGTCATTTATAATTATCGCTCCGTAAATTTAGTTAAAATTTTTTTCTTATTTTTATAACAAATCTATAAAAGACATCTTATAGACATCTAAGTTTAGATGGAAAAAAAAATTATCTATGCACGATCTATTTTATGCATCTAATATGCATCTAAAACAGAGCAAAAATAGTATCTCTAGAATCAGACGTCTTTTCGATCTCTAATATACGTCTAAAATATACGTATTGGCAATAGATACAAACTAGACCCATTTTAGACAGTCTAAAAGACGTCTATTGTTTGCTGGGAAAGAGAATTGTCATTTTAAATAAGTTAGCTTTATCCGTTTAATACTTTTTATAAAAACGTTGCTGTAAAATACAAAACTGTTAACAAATTCATTCAACTAAGCTGTTTTTACGACCGAAACTATTAAACATATTGTTTGTGCTAATCAATACTTAATGCAAATGAAAACTTCGAGTACAAAATACGATTTTAAGTATAAAGGGTTTCTATATATATAAATAAAAAGCATCAAAAATATAAAAAACAATGCAAAAATGATTAATATTTCAATTTTAAACAATAAATCCAAAATAAAAAAATATAGATGTTTACTTAAGAAACAATAAACATATTTTTCTTGAGATAAAATAAAAATATAAACTTTAAAAAAAAATTACAAAAAAAATATTATATTTAACAAAAAGTAACAAAAATACTTAAAAAACAATTTAAATTGAAACATTATTTCATTATTATTACGCTTTAGGTAGGCCGTAATAAAATCAGCCATAAGAAAGGGAACTCAACCTAAAAATGGAGCAAGATTATTTTAAACATATTACACATTAATTACAAATCAATAAATTGATATAATCTTTTAAACTGAGTGTTGTTAATATTTAAGTTAGTTGTTATTAATTATTGACAAAATATTATTAGTATTTAATCAAAAAAACAATAGTAAAGTTATTTAAAAAATAAATTTTTTACATTTAAGAACTAATAAATAAAGCAAACAAAAAATAATAAGACTTGTCTGCTCAGCAAGAGGATAAAATGTAATCATTCTTCATAAAAGCCCTTTCATTACTTTAAAACGGATTTGCAATAAATAAGTAAATACAAATTTAATAAAAGAAAACCTCTTTAAACAATCATTTATTTGCTTAAAGTGAAAAAAACTTAAAAATGTTGAAACTTGTTTAACTATTTTAATTTTTTTTTTTAGATATCTAATATTCTAAATGAAAAAAAGTCAATAATATATATTCTATACATATAGTATATGTATAGACACTTTAATTTTATATATTTTATTATATATATATATATATATATATATATATATATATATATATATATATATATATATATATATATATATATATATATATATATATATATATATATATATATATATATATATATATAGGTATACATATATATATATATATATATATATATATATATATATATATATATATATATATATGTATATATATATATATATATATATATATATATATATATATATATATATATATACATATATATATATATATATATATATATATATATATATATATATATATATATATATATATATATATATATATATATACATGTATATATATATATATATATATATATATATATATATATATATATATATATATATATAATTTGCTTATTTGAATTTATTATTGCTCTGTACACAGGGCCGGTGCAAAGGGGCTATGACACCCTAGGCAAAACTTCAAAGGTCGCACCCCTTTTACGTAAAAAAATCAAAATAAAATGCAAAATAAAGTGAAAACACCAGGTAAGTATTTATTTATTTAAAAATATCAAAACTGTACTTTGCGTGCCTTTTTCTGGGCAAAATCGATCACAAGGTCCTTCAGGTCCAGCTTGTCTGCAAGTTCGTGCTCAATGGAAAGAGTTGCCAACCCAACCAATCTGTCTTGGCACATGGATGATCGAATGTATGTCTTTATCAATTTTAGTTTGGAAAAACTACGCTCTCCACTAGCGACAGAAACAGGTAATGTCAGCAAAATACGAAGAGCAATACAAAGGTTGGGTAGACTGTCTTCCAAGTTTTGGCAAAGAATAAATCGAAAAACATCTTGAGGAGACTTTGTTTCTTAAGAAAGTCGTCGTGCAATAGACTGTAGTTCGCCACACAAATCTGATGCAACTAAATCTCTGTTATCACCATGTTGTAAAGCAGATTCTAGTTTCATGCAACATTCCAATATTTCTTGTGAAGTTTTACTCTGAAGACCATGAATATGATATAAGAAACCAAATACAGATTCAATTGTTCTCATTTGTTCAAACCTTTCTTCAACCGACCTTATTGCTGTGTCAAGTATAGCAAAGAAAAAATTCACTTTGAAATTTTGTTTTGGATCTTGCACAGGCTCATCTTTAGCTTCATATGCAAATTGCTTTTTTCTCCGCCGTAATCGTGGTTCTGCCTCAAAGGTTGGTGGTATCTCCAAATCCTTAGCAATTTCAGCAGCATCCACTAGCATTCTTGCAAAACCTATGTCACTCCTACAGTCAACCAAATAGGCTTGTGTGTGTTGTAACTGTTGTACAGCAGCATGAATATCCAAATCTTTAGCTTGGAGCTGCTTACTTGTTATATTGATTTCAAAAAGTATGTTGTACCATACAACAATTGAAACCACGAACTTAAACTTTGCAACACTATTCGCAAGTGCTTTAGCATCACTGCGTGCAGTGCTTCCTGAGGATCCAGTTAGAGAAGTATCATCAGCTATTTCTAGCAGTGCATCATATATTTTACCAAGTTCATATCGCAAAGGCTTTATAGCATCTATTCTGCTTTCCCATCTTGTTTCACTTAGAGGTTTAACAGTTAACGTAGGTTGATGACTAGTGAAAACTACCCACCGATGTGTTGAAGACGAAAAATATACATACACACGTTGGACAATATCAAAAAAACTTGTAGCCATTAGGCAACAATTTGCAGCATCATTGACAACCAAATTGCGCGCTGCAAGGAACAAACAATGCTCGAGGATTAATGTTTAATATTTTCTTTTGAACACCATTATTTTTGCCTATCATATTTGCGTCATTATCGTAGCCTTGGCCACGTAAATTATCAATAGGTAACTCCATTTCTTCTAGTTGTTGTATTATCGTTTCTGCCATATAGGCTCCAGTTGTTTTCTTTAAAGATACAAAGCCTAAAAAATGTTCTTTGATACTAAACTCCTTTTTCAATGAATCAACTTTAACAAAACGAGTAATTATTGTCATTTGCTCAACATGGCTACAGTCAGGAGTACCATCGAGAACTATTGAAAAATATTTCATTGCATTTGCTGTTTGTATGATTTCTTTCTTAATAGCATTTCCTAACAGTTGAATAAGTTCATTTTGTATATCTTTGCCAAGATAGTGTGTATGAAGCTCTTTATTTGATATCTTTCGTAGATGTTCGTTCATTAATGGATCAAAAATGGCTAAGTATTGCACAAATTTTAAAAAATTCCCGTTATTGGCACTGTACAATGTTTCATTTGTACCGCGAAAAGCTAGATTCTGTTCACCCAAAACTCTCACTAATGCTATTAAACGCTTTAGTATTTGCTGCCAATACTTTTCTTCATTCTTCATCTTGCGCAAAATTTCTGCATCTATTGTACTATCCCTCTGTAATCGCTGATGTAGTTCTTTCCACTTTTGATAGTTCTGCAAATGTTCAGGACTTTTCTCGTGGGAAGAAAGAATTGCCGCCATGTTTTTCCAGTCACTTGAACCTGTATGAGTTAGTGATGATATGCCAATTGCTTTCATACTGAACAGTTTGCAACAGAAACAAAACACTGAGTCTTTTAATACTGAATACAAGAGCCAGCTGCGACATAATTCTTCTCCATTAGGAAGTTTTCTTAAGTAGTGAAATACTGAGAACTTTCGATTGTTCTTATCATTTGGGAAACTGATATCTTTTATTTGCTGAGGTCCACGTTCTACAATGATTGCACGTGTATTATGATTAATTAGTAGACGCCAAAGTGCTGGATCCTGTGGAATAACATTATCCGTTTTTTCTTCACTTGCTTGCTGTACATGTTCATCGAGAGAATTATTCAATTGGCCATTATCTGCATGGGAAACGGGAACTGTTGAGTAAGAAAGTGTTTCACTCATCATCACCATATCATTATCAACAACATTAGATATTTCTTCAGCTTCCATATCAGTAAGAATCTGTCCACCATTACTATCCTCTTTAGTAGAGTCTTGTCGGCATATAAACTTTAGCAATGAACCCTTCTGTTTTTCTTGTTCCCTCTGCTGTTCAACTTTTCGTTTACGATATTGATCTCCTGAAGGCTTCTTTCTCTCAGCCATATCTGAAATGTAACAAGAAAATAATAAAATAAATGAATGTTGCGATGTTTAACTAATACATTAATAGGTCTTCTGTGATTGGCTTCAAGAATAAATTATATATAGCTAGCTATAGTTTCCAACAGGTCTGAACAGCTCTGTAAGGTTTTAACAGGTTATCATTTAACTGTATTATACAAAAAACAACTTGGCAAAGTTATACGTCCTGCTAGTATTTTTTGTGTTTTTTGAAACGGAAATGGAAGTTAGCTATATGAATGAGATTTCAATGTGTAATTAGCTGGTGCAGATCAAGACATATTGTAGAAGCGACTCAACAAAAAATTTAACCTGCTAGATGCATTGTGTTTAATTAATTCAAATTTTATTTTGTATAGCAAAGTTATACGTATGGTGAAGTATAATAATAATATAATACGTAATATATAATAGCCCTAGATTTAAGCTAGTTATTATATATTCATATAAAAAATATTTTACTTTTCTTAATAAGTGTCTAAAACTTAATATAAATGTATAATAGTATATAGAATGTCACTATTCATCTATATGTATATATATATATATATATATATATATATATATATATATATATATATATATATATATATATATATATATATATATATATATATATATATATATATATATTGTCAGTATAAATTATATAAAGAATATAGTCGACTAACTATTGAAAGTTGTTATGAAAATCACTTTGATTGTAAAGACGCCGCCATATTTGTTATGATTTAGATTGCGTTCGGTAAAATGTACGTACATATTGCTCAATGAGCAAAAGCGTTGTTTTTTGTTAGCATATAAAAAAACTTATCAATTTTTAGGCGCCCCTAAACTTTGGCGCCCTAGGCGATTGCCTAGTTCGCCTATAGGGTGCACCGGCCCTGTCTGTACATTAGGAACATTTAGTTATATATATATTCTTTAAGTGTATATCTTTTAAACAAAGTTACTCAAATAGTACCAGTATAAAAATAATTTAATGAAGTATAATATCGATTCAACAAAAGTTACTTAAAAAACTATATATTAAAAAACTATATATCTTTCAACATTTCTTATAAACTCATTCTTTCAACAATTTTTTTAAACACTTTTTGATGACTACACTTGGCTAGCAAAATCAACACTCTTGCTGTAAACTAAGCCAAGTCACAACAATTTGAAAAGATATTTAGAAACACATAAATGATATTTACATACTTACAAAACATAAACCCATATAACTTAAACACATAAACATAAATAACACATAAATATAAATTAATATATATAAAAACATATAAATCAAGAAAAATATAAAATTTAGAAACTTTACAAATACAACCTTATTTTGGCGGACTTGTACACGACGCACCCCTTATGAAATATTAATAATCGTGACCAAAACTGTTCCAATTCTTACGGTCAATTAAAAAATGTATATTTTGTTGTGTTAATCCCTATTTGTTAGTCAAAGCATTTACATTTAATTCTATTCATCACTTATGATCAATTGAGGTTATTACACTTTCATTAATTTAATTAATTAATTTAATTAATTAATTTTACTAGGTTAGTAAAATATCATTTTCGATAAAACGTGTTTTGAACTTAAGGGGGTGCGTCGTGTACAATTCCGCCCTTATTTTTATTTAATGACCTACCTCGTATAATAAATGTTTAACAACTTGGAAAAACAAACGATCTGGTTTTTTATATAATAGCAAACAGTTTTTTTTTAACTTCTTTAAAGGTAAGGTATTTAACGTTGTTCTTTCTTGTTCTTTATTATGTAACTGTGTGAGTGCAAGAGTTTAGGAGATATATATATATATATATATATAACACTAACTTTATCAAGAGTTTGACCTCTTGAAACGAGCGTCGTCTTTTAGAGTCACTTGTAATTTAAAAATTAAAATTATTACTAATTATTACTTATTACTAATTAAATTGATAAAGCAAAGTTTTCAATCTTATTACTGATTAAACAGATATTAACAGATTCAAGAGTACCTCATCGCGTGGTCTAAAAGGGAAATATCTGAAAGGCCAAGCATGCTCATAAAAATCCGTGTAAAAACGCGCACGAATGGTGTGCATTCAGCGGAAGCGTTAAGTTATTAATATTTATAGATTATTTATCATTAAAAACTATGATTTAGTTTAAAACTAATTTAATAAAAATTTTATTTAATTTTTTTATGAAAAAAAAATTATAATTTAATTTAGATTTTAAAGTTAAATAATTTAGTTTTGATTTAAAAAAATATATTTAATTTTATGAAAATAAAAGTTAATGCTTGGATTTAACTTAATTGTCTCATTTATTTATAAATATTACTAAATATTATTGAATATTGAAGTTTTATTTGTCCTTAAATAATAATTACCTTACTTTTATCGCAATTTTTTTTTTTTTTTTCGATTTTCCTTCGTAAACATTTTTTTTTTTTTTAAATCATAAAAAGAATTCATTAGAATTAGGATAATTTTAAACTGGTCATTTGTTTTTATAATTTTTAAAAAAGGAACTTATATTCATATCTGCATTTAGAAATTAATTTAGATATTTTATTTAGTAAATATATATGGCTATTACCACTAATCTAACTATTGTTACAATTGAATAAATAAACGTAAAATAATCTTAAAAATTGTGATTTTTTATAATCAAAGACTATACTTAAACTTAAGATTTATTGAAATCCATATCTTTTTTTTGTTTATATACATAAGTCATTTATCAAAAATATTAAACAATATTTATTTACATCAATTATTTTTAAAAAAGCCAAGAATCTAGACTACAGTGCACAAAATTATTTAAGTAAATGATCAACAAACAGCTGACTATAATTTAACGAATAAGTAAATATAAAGAAAAACATCATATATAAATCGAAAATCAATGTCTCTGCTAGATTATTGTCAATAACAATAAGGGCATAAAGTAGCCGTTTCGAGAAGTGTTAAAAATAGTACAATATATATTGCAAGTGGTTCAACAAATATTGTTCCAGAAGTAGAAATACTAAATGACGCAGAAATATAAACGGAAAATTGGTATTTGTTTGAACTTGGGTCTTGTTTAGATCAACATATATCTACACTATGGTGGTTAGCTCAAAGGAAGCTGATTTAAAATAGTTTTTTTTATAATCTCTGTAATTTTACATTAAACGCTTACAATAAAGAACAGTGGATGGGTACTGCTGGTACTGTAAAGAATGCAAGCGGCGTCGAATTGTTCGCGATGGATCATTCTTTACCAGAAGTAAAATGTCGTTTAAACAAGTTATACTCTTTATTTATTGTTGACGCAGGGATATGCAACTAAAAGGCATACAGCATTAAGCCCGCTTGAGTAGTGTCAACCTTACGCTTGTAAATTGAGTAACTTCTGTCGAAATGTATGCTAAGTAGAGATTTAAACTAATCCTAATGTTGTTGGTGGCATAAATAACGATGGTACTCCAATTGTTGTGGAAATAGATGAATCTAAGTTTTTCATCGCAAGAATCATTGCGGACAATGGCGCCCTGGTCATTGGGTATTCATTTGGAAAGGGATTCAGGTATATGTTTTTTAGTAAAAGTTCCCTATCGCACTGCATAAACACTTCAGAATATGGTTTTACGCTATATTTTACCTAGAACTCATATCGTTTCCGATGGTTCGACTTAAAATGAGGGAATTGAAAACATTCAAAACTGCATTTATTCATATGCGTTGTTGTTTATGAACACAATTTCGTTGATCCCCATGATGAAGTTCATACCCAAAATGTAGAAAATCTACGGATGCGGGTAAAACGCAAAATGCGACGACAGTTTGGGATATCAGAAGATCTATTTGCATCTTATCTTTATGAGTTTATTTGACATCAACGCTTTAAAAATTTTCCTTCGTTTTCAGCATTTATTTCTTGCATTTCACGTCAATATCCTACTTAAACTATAACATGAACGGCTATTTTCATAGCAACATATTTTTAAAAAACACATTAACATGAACAATATTTAAATAGTTTAAACAAAACTTTATTTTTTATAATTAAAGTAAATAAAATTATTTATTTAAAATAATTGTATTTAAGAAATTATTAGTAATAAAATAATTAAATAAATATTAATAAAAAATTTAAAAAAAAATTTAAACAAAAACTATTTTAATAACTACTTTGAAATTTATCTATTATGATATTTATGAATGTTCCATTTTAAAGAACATTCCATTTTATTCATTCATTCAATAGAATTTTTTAAGTATCTACAAACAAGAAAGCAAAAAGCTAAACGAAAATTTTATTTAACGTGTCTATTCTGCAACATTACCCATTTTAGCTGTATTTTAACACTTATTATAGTTAAAATAGAGCTAAAATGTCTAATACAAATACAACAATGGTGTCATCATAAAAATAAATTAAAAACTCTAAAAAATTTCAAAAGTTATATCTGAATGTGTAACTAATGGATAAAAGTAAAATATTTGTACTTACCAGCGTAACGCTTATATTAAAAGGTGAAGGAGAGTTTGAGTTCAAAAGTTTAATAAAATGTAAAAAATCAATTGTAAAGAAAAAAAATGACAAATTGCTTTAAAATAAACCAACTCTATTCACTTAGACCACGCAACTTAACATTAAAATACATTTATCAAACGTAAGGTAACTTTTAGGATTCAAAAACACGCGGTATGCAGTTGGATAATAGTTGGCTTGGAATGCGAACATTTAGCCAACTATAGCCAAAACTAGACCGTCAGTTGGAACAACTAAAGCGTGTTGAATGGGTTGGCTATTCGAAGTTATTTTTTAAATTTCGGATGGTTGTTGGGAAAACACATTATAGTTAAATCTGCTAGGGTCATATAAAATTATGCTACCATTTTCAGCCAAACTAAGATTTTTCCTCAGGTAGTCTCTCCTTCGCCCTAGCTGATTTGAGAGTTATTGCAAAAATAAAATTATAAAGATATTAAATTAAACTGTTTCATATTTAGACTGTTAGGAAAATATGTCTCCGTTATTCAGTTGAAATACTTTCTCGCACGTTATCAGTAAAAAATACCTACAGATGTTACTGGACAACACTCGTACTTCATAGGAGCTTCAGTCAACACCTGCCTCTTCATGGTTTAGTAACATAGTTTAGTAACAATTTCTTCCTAACCTGCAGTTGGGCCACAAAACACATCCCGAATCTTTAAACCATTTACTGGACACTGTTGCTACTTTATTATCATTAATAAAAATAACTACTGAATAAGACATCTTTAAGGTGGTAGACTGCTAAAAAAATTATTTTTGTATTTTACAATATTTCAATAAATTTTTTTACTTCGAACATGATAAATACATTAGAAAATTCATAATTTTTATTTATTTATTTTTTTTTTCATATATATTTTGGACAAAAACAGGTGATTTTAGGCCAAAAACAGGCTAAAATCTTGGCAAAGATATCTCAAAAAGTATAATTTATTAAGTTCCAATTTTTTGTATTTTTATTTGTTTTATGTAGATAAATGTCCTGAGATAAAAATTTTTGTTGAAAATTTCTTTATTTTAAAGCATCGTTAGATTTTTCAAAGCGCCCAATTAATAATCGAATTTCTGATATTGAGAACAAAAAGTTTGTTGTTTTAAAAGTTTATATTCTAAATTTTTTTTTATCTCAGGACATAAAGCTTATCATAATGAATCTCTGTACAAAATTTTAAGTCAATTGGACAATTACAGCTCCTGCAATCTTTGCCAGAAAATTAGAAGAATAAAACAGAGGAAAAAGCATATAAAATTAAAAATTATTAAAACAAACTAATTAAAATCCCCCTTTTTTATATACTGCTATTATTAATTTTTGTATTTTTTTATCAAACCCTTTCCTAGTTGCTTTAAGATTTATTCTTTGTTTTTTAATTTTTTTTTTTATTACTAACCTTAACTAGCGGTTGCTATGAGCGTTGCTAGGGGAAAAAAAATTACCCTACTAATATAAATCACTTTTATTACTTCTAAATTTTTTTTCTCGTACGAAGATCTATATATTTTTAGACTCTACATCAGTTACTGTTTAAAACAATGCCACTTTTGAAAAATCGTTTTTTTCTAACTTTTTTAGCAGTCTACCACCTTAATAAATAAAAATTTTAAATAAAACAAAAGTTTTATTAAAAAACATTAACTCAATTTAAATAAAGTAAGATAAAAAAAAGAGCCACACCATATAAGAATAATACAATTACATGCTGCTAAACAGCGTTCAACGATACTTAAAGAACTAATATTCTGCCAACTAAAACTTCAAAATAAAGGAATAACGAAATTTGTAAATGTGTAGTTCATAATTTTAATATCAGGGCCGGCACGAACACGCATTTGTTTTGGGGAATGCCACAAAAAAATGCCGACTAATTTTTCTTCGTTAATATCATATGTAATTATTTTATTATAGCGGTTGATTACAAAAGTAACCAAAAATAAGCATTATTTTAACAATATTAAAATTCTTTTTTAAAAACATCACATCTTTTGAAGACTTTTTTTTCAACGAGCTTAGAAATATCCTTGTAAACATTAATTCTCCGTTGTTTTACTGACGCCCACCTTTCAAGAACTTTTTTTAACTCAATTTTGTGCAACATATGTTTATTAGTGTTAAGAAGCATCATATTTTGAAGTCGATCAGCATGCATTGTGGATCTTAAATAGTTTTTTATCAGTTTTAGTTTGCTAAATGTTCGTTCATTTGATGATGTACTTATGGGTGCTGTTAACTTAATATTTTTTTTATAGTTGGTTTTTTATAGCTGTTATCTTATTATTTTATTTATATTTGGTAGGATTTAGTGTGCATTTCTGATACATTAAAAATATCTGATAAAACTGAAATTTCTTTACAACGATGAACTAGCAGTAAAAATTCAAAATAAATTTCTTTATAATCAGTTATCTTAGATGCATCACAGCCTGGAGAAAATAATTCTATAATTTTTTGAAAGTCATCTATTAAAAATTTGATAGATAATGGTGCTTTTAATAAATTAAATGACGGTTCAATAGTTAAAATACATTTTTTTTAATGCTCAGAAGACTCTGATCTAAAAAATATATGAAAATTAAATTTCGTCTGAGAATTAGGATTAAACTCTATGTTTTTTGGCAATAGTCTTCTTCTATGAACTCGTTTAAAATCAGATTCAGGATCAATATCTAATTGAAGTGCATAACTTATTGATCTTTCAAGTAAATTATCCATTGCCAGATTGTCCTTATTAATACTGTTGAAAATCTGAGTTGAACTGTTTAGCAACTTAAGAGCATCGACTATGTTAAGATCTTTAGCTTCAAAACTTTTAGTAAGGATTTTCATTTTGTACATGATATTTCCTAAGGATTGAGTTCTAGTACTTTTATCTAAATTTAGATCAGTTAACATATGTACTAAAGTATTTATAACTGATTCTAATGAAACCCATACAGATTTTATCGATTCAGCTTGAGCTGTCCATCTTGTTTTAGATAAATTACGAAGCTGTATAGAATTTTCAATCAATGATAAACGTTTTTGTAAATGTCCTTATCTCTTTGTACTGGAATAGAAAAAATATACAATTGTTCCAACACAGAAAACAAATCTCCTACTATAACACTGGCATCATAGCTATGTTCAAGGATTGTATTAACTCTATGGGCCTGACAAGGTATAAATGGAATTGAGCGACCAATAAGATCAGATAATTTTTGTTGTGCTCCATTTATTTTGCCAAACATGCTTCCAGCAAAATCATATGACTGAAAAACAATATTTTGTGTAGATAATCCATTTTTAATAATAACAGTTTGAATTAATTATGCAATGCCTAGTCCAGTTTTGTCTACAGCTTTAACTATTTCTAATAGTCTTTCTTATAACTCTCCATAATTATTAACATACCGAATACAAACTGAGAGCTGGTCTCGATGTGAAATATCCGTAGTAGTGTCTGCCATAACTAAGTACATATCTGCTTCTTTTATTTCGGCAATGTGTATTTTTTTTATTTCAGTACTTAACAAGTCCACAAACTTATTTTGCAATTCATGAGAAAGATAAGTAATATTGTATTTTCGGAACACCTGTTTCTGTTCAAGCAGGCTCAAAATAAGTTTTGTTTGGACCATTTGGAAACAAATAGCAAATAAAACAAAAACAGCGTCTTTGATTAAACTACAATCTAAGTGTGGATACTCTTTATATCACAAGGAACTAAACTGACGTTACTCTCCATGCAAAACATCTGTGTTATTCGGAAATTTAGAAATTTAGGTTCGTTTGGACCCAAACCTAATACATACTTACTTTAAGATTAGGATTTTACAATAGTTCGTTTACTAGGATCACGCTCAAGAAAAAAATTTGCATTCCCTTTATCTTCCTCATAAAAAAGTGATACTAAAGCACTTAAAACTTGTTTGCTTATAGCATTTTTGTGTGTATTAAGTAATTAGCTTGTTTGCTTATAGCTATATATTTTCAGATTCTTCTTTTATTTTCCTTATGAGAAAGTGATTCTAAAGCACTCAAAACATGTTTGCTTATAGCTATATATTTTTCAGGTTCTTCTTTTATTGAAGAAACTATAAGAGAAGTAGAAAAATGAAATCAGATTTGGTTAACTTTCTGTTTTAAGTTATGTAAAAAGTAAGCTACATTCCTGGAAGTTATTTATAAGTGATTGAAGCATTCCAGCGCAAGCAACCGAATTATAAGCACAATTGTCACCTGCAACCATAAAAAAATAACTATTTAAATATAAAAAATACCAACTATATTTCAATAAATATTAAATAAACTGCCCAATTACGATATAACAATATATATGAGAAATACTAGAATAAAATATATTCTGTATTTATTATTTTTTATAACATTTTACATGCTGCATTTTGCAATTTGTCGGCATTTTTTCAATATTTTATGGAATACTATAATAAAGCCAAGTTCTTAATTAATAAGAACTTACCCGATTTATCACTAATAACATAACATATATACACGACATAAATCTTACTTGAGTTATTCTTAATAATCTCAGAATATGTAGCTTCTCTAACAACATTATCAACAGTTCGAATACTTTTTCTAGTGCTGAAGCCTGTCATGATTGGCTCAACAGATTCCTAAAAATGTTTCAAAATATTTTTTTACTAACATTTCGTCGATATGATACCAAAATAAAATTTTATTATTATATATTACAAAATGTTTATATACTGTACACAAAACTCTCTATTACATTTATATTCACTAAATGTCTATTGTATCTAAAAAGATTGATTTTAGGGCTGCTTGTAGCAAATTTTTTAAAACGATCATAATCATATTTAAAAACCGGTAACCGACAATAAATCATACGTAGCCAACCTACTTTTTACAATCGAAACGGGAACACGATTAATTTTTAAGACTTTTAAATCTTAAAAGTTAATCGAAATAGTTTTAAAAAGTTACAATATTTGTTGTTAAAAATTCAAAGTAAATATTTTAAAACATAATCGCAATTATTAAATTAGACAACAACATTTTATAACAATATCAGTAAATAGAATGGTATGTAAAGTGTCACTGAGACAGCTAACTTTGAAAATTGATAGTTTTGAAGTAGCAAGTGGCATGTCATAAAAATTTGTTTTCACAGTAAAACACCTGGTTATGAATAAGGGATTTATTAAATCTTCTGCTAAGATCTTATCTATTTGATAACATTTTTGTCCTACCATTATTTAACTATCACGCAAGCCACTTGAAAACTTTATCATTTTTGTAATGGCACACTTTATATTGCAAAAAGTAGCCGTGACAAATGTTGAAGAGAAACAAATGTTGAAAGGAAATCCATCGGTCTAAAATTTTCTAGAACGTTCATTAGCCCGAAAGATGAACTTTATGCACTTAATAAATGCAGGGGCATTACATACAATATTAGTTATATAGATATTGCACAATTGTTAGGTAATTGTAACACCATTGCTTTTATGATGATTAATTCCGCCATAAATTGTGAAATAAACTCATGTATGTTTGGTTTCCCTCTTCCACTAAAAGTAGCAGCAACTTTTGGTGACAATGAATCATTAACTTTTTTTGCTATAATAAGCCAAAATGATATTTCCGAATTGTTATAAATTGGAAGACCATCAATATTTACTTGCAAACAGATAATTGATGGGTTAGAAACGCTCATTGTTTAAAGAAAAGGTTAAACACCAATATATAGAAACTCACGATTAGTTACAGTTTTAATTGTAGCAGATTTTAAATTTAATACTGTTTTTGAACACTTTGGTAACTGAGGATGATAAGGTTTTAAAATACATAACAATTTGTCCATTGTTGCCAAAGGTATATTATTTTCAATAGCACAATCCCGTAATTTAATTTGCAGCTCAAATTCACTTGCGTTTTTGCCTCCATAATCACTGCTGGTAGAAACATCATTGCATTAAGAATATAATGGAGGCTTATAATCTGAAACAGTTTTAAAATTAGTACAAACAGAAACGTTTAAGCTTTTGGATTTCTCCAAATGTAAGTTGCCATCTTGATTTCCTAAAATTAATGTTAAACAACAATTTAAATCACAACCAAACACAAATTATGATGAAGCAAAAAATATATAAAACATAGACAATAACTAGTATAAGCATTATAATCAATAAAAAGAAAAGAAAAAAAATTATGATAAAACAAACCATTTGTAATAATCAAGCAATTTCTGACTGCAATGGCAACTTTCCAACGTGTATTTCTTGAGGAAGACATTTTATATAGAATTATATTAACATAAGAATGTACCTTTTAGGATCAGCAAATAAAGTATAAACATCTTATATATGATCATATAGTAAAGTATTATACTTCAATGTATATATAAACATATATATAAATTTAGATACTAACTCATTCCTCTTATTTAATAAGTTATCATAGGTGTACGATATTATGAAATACTTTTCGTATAGACATAAGTTGCATCTTTTTATTGTAGGATTGTAAGATCTACAACGTTTTGAAATTTTCCATTTAATTGTCGGGTTTACTCTATTTTCTTTTAACTTCCATACTTCCTTAGACAACTCAGTATCGTTTTTATATTTTTCGATGTTAAAAAATTTTGTAAGATTAGCGTATCTAAGTTTAAAAGCAGTTTCACTTACTCCAAAATACACTTTTTCAATCCCGTCTGGAGCGCCTGGATATAGAGTGGCTTGATACACTATGTTATTAACGAGGCACTGTTGATTTAAAGGGCACATGCTTTTAGTTATACAATTGCAACTTTTATCTGATTCTGGGGGGATGTTTTTCATAATATGACGGTTATGAAAGTTAACGATTGATTTAATGTTTGGCATACAACTGTAACTCACCTTTAGAGTAATTCTATTAAAAATCTTGTGGTATTTATGGCCAACTGGAAAGTGCTTGTCAATTAAATTTAAAAAGATTTTACCAATTTTAGTAGAAACATTTTTACTATATGGGGGGTTAAACTAGATAATATTGCGCTTACGGTTTTTTGGTAGAGGTTGAATGAGTTTCGGAATATAATTAAGTTTAAATTTGTAACCAGACTTTTTTAATGCATCCTGATACAAATGAGCAGAGCTTCGAAAGCTAGTGTCATTAGATGAATTTGCTGACAACCTTAATTCTATAGAACGAGGAAGTTGCTTTATTATGCTAGGAGGGTGATTGGAATCAACATGTATTTAATTTAATTCATTGATTGGTTTACAAAATGGTCTAAAAGATTGATTATTGAGGTTAAGTGTTACATCAAGGAAGTTCACAACTTTAATGTTACATTGTATAAAGATAGAAAGATTGTTATTTTTAAAAATTTGAATAATATGTTTTTTTATCGTGTCCATAAGGTGGCCACTAGCATTTTCAAAAATCGCTAACCCATCATCTCGGTATAAGCCAAAATCTGTCTTGTTATAATGCTGGGATAGCTGAAAAAGAAGAAAAATTCCGACTAGCTCACATACTTCTGCGCCGTCAAAAGCACCCATTGCAACATCAAACAAACCACTGTTCTTTTTAATCCAAGGTTGCTCATTATTAAACAACAACGATTTTCGAGCTTGTTTAATTATTAGTTTGTCTTCGTTTTTAATGGTTACAAAATTCTCAGCAAATTTAATGGCATCATTCAAAAGACTTTTATTGATAGAAGGATAAAAATCATTAATGTCAAAAATTAAAAATTTATAAAAATGCTTGTTTTTAATACCTTTGAACCAATCTAAAACGTTTTGCGTGCTTTTTCATTGATTAAGAGAGAGAGTATTTTTAGCTCAGCAATAACGTTGGATAAAATAAATTTACTGACTCTTCCAATTTCATTTTTTGCTGGATTCAAAAGGCGGACAGTAGGTTTGTTTAAAAAATTGTCTTTATGATCTTTTAAAGTGAAAAAGCAGTTAGATGGTGTATTAATTTCAATTCTGCTAAAAATCTCATGATTTTTTAACAAAACTTTTCCCTCCATATTTAACAGACTATTTATTTGCGACTCTGATTTTTCATAGGATGTAGTGATAGAGTTGATAAGCAGTTTATTGTATTGGTCTTTAGATAACTGATATAAATTCGATGTTTTATCGGCTTGTGTAAATGCTTTGTCCGACTTACATATTCTTTTGACATCGTTAGTTAGCTTGTGCTGAAAAGCGCTTTTTATTTTACGAAATTTTAAATATTTAATAAGATTTAGTAGATCATTTTCAAAGGCAATCAAATCTTTAACTTGCTGTGGAAATTTATTCGTGCTGATGCCGTAGGTTGAAGGAATAAAATCATTGTTATTGTTCTGCAGATTTGTATTGTTGAAGAAAATTGCCTTCCATCTCATCCTTTTTATAAGCTCTTCCGTTTTTTCTAATAACTTTAATTTATAGGTTTTTTCCGATGGTATAGGAATATTCTTGATAGAGTAATTAAAATTTACTTTCTCCATTCTTTAAACGACTTGAGAAAAGTGCTCAACTGTTGGAGCGAATATTATATTGTATGAAATTTTGTATTTTCAATAAAATACAAAAAACTCTTGTACGTATAAGAGTGCTCAATAATAAACAAATAGGATTTATTTATATTATTTAATAGAGCATTATATTATTTTATAAAAATAAAGAAAACAACTTTTTATGGTACTAATAGTTTCATGCCTAAAGGCAATCATCAGCCATGTAATACAAAACAAGAAACAAAAAAAACCCTTAAAATATAAAGTTACAGTGGAGTGTGCTCCGTCGTCAAAACAAAACAAAAACAAAAAGATAAGAAAAAACTAAAAACGCCTGCCTAATCACCCGTATCGAAATTCGAAAGGAAGAATTTGCTTTTATGTCTACATTTAGATACTAACTCATTCCTCTTATTTAATAATTATCATAGGTGTACGATATTATGAAATACTTTTCGTATAGACATAAGTTGCATCTTTTTATTGTAATATTGTAAGATCTACAACGTTTTAAAGTTTTCCATTTAATTGTCGGGTTTACTCCATTTTCTTTTAACTTCCATACTTCCCTAGACAACTCAGTATCGTTTTTATATTTTTTGATGTTAAAAGATTTTGTATGATTAAAATTGATGTAACACTTAACCTCAATGATCAATCTTTTAGACCATTTTGTAAACCAATCAATGAATTAAATTAAATACATGTTGATTCCAATCACCCTCCTAGCATAATAAAGCAACTTCCTCGTTCTATAGAATTAAGGTTGTCAGCAAATTCATCTAATGACACTAGCTTTCGAAGCTCTGCTCATTTGTATCAGGATGCATTAAAAAAGTCTGGTTACAAATTTAAACTTAATTATATTCCGAAACTCATTCAACCTCTACCAAAAAACCGTAAGCGCAATATTATCTAGTTTAACCCCCCATATAGTAAAAATGTTTCTACTAAAATTGGTAAAATCTTTTTAAATTTAATTGACAAGCACTTTCCAGTTGGCCATAAATACCACAAGATTTTTAATAGAATTACTCTAAAGGTGAGTTACAGTTGTATGCCAAACATTAAATCAATCGTTAACTTTCATAACCGTCATATTATGAAAAACATCCCCCCAGAATCAGATAAAAGTTGCAATTGTATAACTAAAAGCATGTGCCCTTTAAATCAACAGTGCCTCGTTAATAACATAGTGTATCAAGCCACTCTATATCCAGGCGCTCCAGACGGGATTGAAAAAGTGTATTTTGGAGTAAGTGAAACTGCTTTTAAACTTAGATACGCTAATCTTACAAAATTTTTTAACATCGAAAAATATAAAAACGATACTGAGTTGTCTAAGGAAGTATGGAAGTTAAAAGAAAATAGAGTAAACCCGACAATTAAATGGAAAATTTCAAAACGTTGTAGATCTTACAATCCTACAATAAAAAGATGCAACTTATGTCTATACGAAAAGTATTTCATAATATCGTACACCTATGATAACTTATTAAATAAGAGGAATGAGTTAGTATCTAAATGTAGACATAAAAGCAAATTCCTCCTTTCGAATTTCGATACGGGTGATTAGGCAGCCGTTTTTAGTTTTTTCTTAACTTTTTGTTTTTGTTTTGTTTTGACGACGGAGCCCACTCCACTGTAACTTTATATTTTAACGGGTTTTTTTGTTTCTTGTTTTGTATTACATGGCTGATGATTGCCTTTAGGCATGAAACTATTAGTACCATAAAAAGTTGTTTTCTTTATTTTTATAAATTAATTTATATATATATATATATATATATATATATATATATATATATATATATATATATATATATATATATATATATATACAGACATATGTAAATAAATATATATTTATTTACATATGGTCCTATTGCCCTGCTGATCTTATAACCCTGCTTTACCATATATATTACACTATATATATTATATAACACTATTGTTATTATTACGATTATGAAAATTAAAGTTTATTTTTTACGTAATTTTAGTTGAATTTTATAAGAATTTCCAATGACATTATTTGATTTTTGTTAAAAATTGCCTCCAATATTAAACTCAATTAGTTAAAACTTAATATCATTTGACAAAATACTCACTGATATTTGCTGAAAAAAAAACAGCACATCTTAATACATTTATCTCATTTGTAAAAATACGTTAAACTACGTATTTGGATATTATTTATTAGTTATTAAATTTATTTATTACGTATTAAAACGTAAACATACTGACTAAGAGATACGTATTATTAATTACGTCCTACATTCAGAAATTTAGGTATCTTACGTATTATTATATATAAACATAAATATATATATATATATATATATATATATATATATATATATATATATATATATATATACATATATATATATATATATATATATATATATATATATATATATATATATATATATATATATATATATATGTATATATATATATATATATATATATATATATATTATATATATATATATATATATATATATATATATATATATATATATATATATATATATATATATATATATATATATATATATATATATATATATATATATATATATATATATATATATATATATAATTATGTTAATATTTCCAATTAGAGTGCTCAATACATCGTCTTATAAAATTACCAGAGCAAATATTGTAAAAACTAAATAATTGTGAAGATATATTTCAATTACATAACTAAAAGTTACACGCAATAGCGAACTTTAGATGTAAAACAACAAAAAAGTAACGACAAAAAATTTATAAAAAAAATGCTTTAGAGTGTACGCTTTGATGATATTAATTAGAAAGTTATTTTCATGGTGGCATTTTGACGCAAGCTCGGTTTGTTTTTTAAGCAAATTCAGTGGTGGTGTATCAATGCGTTATTCTTCTGTCAAGCATAAATTGCAAAATTTACCAACAGGTTTGAATGGCACTGCTTGATCAAGAATATTCCATTTTTTATATAGCTTCTATATCTTTATTTTTGCATTTCCACACAAATTTCGAAAGTTCAGTGGAATGCACTTTTTGATATCTTCAGTTATATATAATAGTTTCAGTTACTGAAAATTATTTTTTCAACTATTCTTTAAAGAGCGTACAATTACCATTTAAAAAACAATACTTAAAATGCAATTGCTTTTGAAAATTGTTTGAAAAAACAATTTTCAAAAGCATTTGCAAACTGACATAGCAAAATTAAAATCTTTAAGTAATGTTTTTATCTTTGCTCATAAATCAAGAAACCTGTATGAGCTAGATAAACCTTCATATCATAAACTTTATGCTGAAAATATTACTAAAACCAATAAAAAATCAGATATCACACAATATTGTTAACACAGATGCTAAAATCATAGCAAAAGACTTGGGCACAGATGATAGGCTAGAGCGTCTAGCCATGAATACAGCATTCATTACCTTAAAAGATCCAAAGGATAATTTTCCTAACAATTAACAGTGCTGAATTACAAATTCAGCTAAAACAGAACTCGGAAAAGTAAGTAAAATTTTATTAGATGATATCAATAGTAAAGTTGGGAATGCTACCCACGTACACCAATGGCACAGCACAAAGACGTCATAAAATGGTTTAAATCCATTACCGAAAAAAAATAAATGTACTTTTATTCTGTACAATATTGACGAGTTTTACCCTTCAATTTCAAAACAACTTCTTCAAGGTTCTTTAAACCATGCAAATCAGTTCACCAAAATTTCTGATAAATCACTTGAAATTATTTACCACACCAGGAGATCTTTAGTTTTTTTAGTTTTTTCTTTAGTTTTTTTAGTTTTTTTTAGCAAATGATATGTGGATTAAAAAGTTGGCGAACTCTAATTTCGATGTCACCATGGGTAGTTTTGACGGAGCCGAACTATGCAAACTAGTTGGCCTCTATATCTTATGCACTATTGCCAAAGAATATGGTCTTAATACTATCGGTCTATATAGAGATGATGGTCTTTGTTGCTTATATAATATCAGTGGTCCTCAATCGGAAAAAATAAATGAAAATCTAAAAAAAAAATTTAGACACAATTTTAATCTTATAGAAAACCAGGAGATAATCATTTATATTTTAACATGAATTCCAATTACCTACCAAGAATTATTAATTCCAGTTACCTACCAAGCATTATTAATTCGATACCAAAAATGATCTCTAGTCGCATCAGTAATATATCTTCAAGCAAAGAAACTTTTAATTGAGCCGGTCCATTTTATAATAACGATCTCAATTCTTGTGGATTTAAAGATAATATCAATTCAATTCCAAATATTTAGAAGTATAATACAAAATCTCGAAAAAAAACATTAATAAAAAACATATTATTAAATTCTCATGAAAATGCCAATCAATTATGCAACTGTCGACAAACTATCTTATCCTCACTTAATTGAAAATGTCTTACTAAAAATCTTATTTATATTTGCAACGCAAAAACTGACCAAAAAGAAGAAAGATATTTTAACGTTAATCTTAGTGAGAAAACTTTCAAATACAGGTAGTATAAACATAAAAATTCCTTTGTTTATGAAAGTAAGGCCAACTCTACTAAACTTTTGAAATTTGTGTGGAAATGCAAAAATAAAGATATAGAACCTATATTAAAATGGAATGTTCTCGAACAAGCAGTGCCGTCAAGCCTGTTGGCAAATTTTTTAATTTATGCTTGACAGAAGAATACCACATTATTACATCACCATTAAATTTGCTTAACAAACAAACTGAGCTTGCGTCAATATGCCGCCATGAAAATAACTTTCTAATAAAGAGCTTTAATGTCATCATTTTTTGTTGTTACCTTTTTGTTGTTGTTACATCTGATTCTCTTTATATATATATATATATATATATATATATATATATATATATATATATATATATATATATATATATATATATATATATATATATATATATATATATATATATATATATATGTATATATATATATATATATATATATATATATATATATATATATATATATATATATATATATATTTATATATATATATATTTATATATATTATATATATATATATATATATATATATATATATATATATATATATATATATATATATATATATATATATATATATATATATATATATATATATATATATATGTAATTTAGGTCAATTTTTTTTTTTTTTTTGTCAAGTTTTTGTAAATCAATATTAATTTAGAAGCATGAAAGTTTATTTAAAATATACCTTCACTACTAAAATTAATTTAAGTGGTTTTTAAGCTTTTCTATGTTTTTTTTATGATAAAAAATGTAACATTGTGAAATGTTATTTTAACCATGAATTTATTTGAATAATCCAAATTAATTTAGTGTAAAAATGAAACTAACATGTTCAATTTGTTGTAGGTCAGATTATATACATTAAAAATTATATATATTTTAAGAAAAGAACTTTTTCAATTTTTATGTAACATAAGTTAGGAAAATCGTGATTAGGCATTTTTTTTAAAAAACTTCGTTAGAAAACTTTTTAACAATTTATGCGAAAGAATATCAAATCTTTTTTAAATCATTTTTACATTTAAAATTTGCATAAGTAACATAAGTTCAAACTATATGTCTTCACTAAAATTCTGGCGCTTTTTAATAAAGTTTTTGTTGCTTACAAAATGAAAACTTATATTAATCATCACAACTCGCAATGATAAAATAATTTAAATATATATTTTTTTAAGTTACGATTAATTACAAACAAGAATGTTGTTTTTCATTGCAACTTTTTAAGAAGTATTTAGTTCTTTATATAGTTTTGATATATTAAATAAAAATTACACTACGTAACACACTTTATAAGTGTGTTACGTAGTGACAAATATATAACTTTGTTATACTTCAATTGCTTATGTCTAAAGTATGTGAAAAAGTGACTTTATTAAGCACAACCTTTGCTTACACATCAACAGCACGAGGGAAATTTGTTTTTATTTTTGGGAAAACTGAATGATTTGTTTTCATTTTCATTATTATGGTATAGTAAAAACAAAAACTGCACAAAAAGACAAACACATTTGTAAACTAATTAACAACGTTCAAAAATGTTTAAATTTTCTAAATTTACGGTTGTACTGTAAATCAATCGAAGCAGCCCCCAAATTAAGTTCTTTGTCATACTTTTGTCATACTGTCCATGGTAATGACGTTTAACGTCCAATATATCTTGATTAAAGCACTAGCTTTGCTCCTCGGAGTAAACACCATTTTTTCCTTGAATTTGTTGAGATGGGACTTGAATTTGTTGAGATGTGACTTGAATTTGTTGAGATGTGAGGGTATGGACTTTCAGAGACATCCTGCATCCCATTTTAGCGTAATTTTTTATGAGTCTGTATGAATTCTACATAGTTTTTGCCTTTGTGAATACCTAGAAAGCTCTGAACAACTGCAAGGAAACTACTCCAAATCGCTTTCTCCGTCCTGCTCAAAAGCTTTACAAAATTCTCACATTCTATGATCTTCTAGATCTGTAGTCCAAAGAATATAGCTGCCTTGGCCTTAGCCTTAGACATCTTTGGAAAAAGATGTCGGAGGTGTTGAAATGCTCCTGACTCCTTGTCAAAAGCAGTGAAAAATTGCTTAATTATGCCTAACTTGATGGTGCATAAAAACTTTATGAGGTTCTATTAGTGGTTCCGACTTCATATTACTTTTCCAAAAATTTCAGTTTGTTATGGCCAGTTTTTTATGCAATTATGTGTCTTAACATGAAACTTTCGTAAAACCTTCTTGAAGACCCATGAGATTTCTGATTAAATTTTTCATGTCGTGTTGGTTAAGAAAGTATGGCTTTCTATCCCCAACTTTATCCGCGGAATCGTAATCTCCAGTATCTGCCTTTCCACCTAAATTGCTGCTGTCTCCTGCAGATAGCTGATGCCACCTAGGTGATGTCGAAACAGGCAGATTGAAACTGTGTAGTACTTCTACCGATGGAAAAAGGTATGTCCAGATATACGATCTGAAAGGCATTTTTGCCGGTGCAATAATTTTTTGTGTTTATTGTACAGAAGTAGCAGTTGCTTGAGTGGTTCGTCGGTTCCTGCCAAATTTGCAGGATAGCAAACTTCATGGCTCTCTTCTCTAATCTGTACCAACCTGTAACATTGCAAATAATATTCATAATAATTTGAGGACAGAAAATTTTAAAATATGGAACAATTTCAAGATGGAACGTATTTGGCTAAAGTACATGACTTATGACAAAACTTTGTAAATTACAACTCCTTGTAATGAACTAGATCTAAAACATGGAAATTTTATGAAAATAAATTTGATCACATCTAAGCAAAAAGCAATGTTCAGTTTACCTTCAATTTTTTTCTTGCAATATTCGCATCTGAAATGCGGTGCCTAAGATTTAACTTGGTCCCCAACCGGCACGACTAAGTATGCATTGTAGGCCTCACAGATTATACCACTAGCTTCCACGAATTATTTTATTTACTGCAATAACACAAATTGGAATCTTTTTTCAAAATATACTTGTACAGGCACTTTTGGAATACTCAAGAATGTTCTAGAAAGTTCTGAGAGTTTCTCGAAATGTAGAGAAGTTTTTTAAACGTTCTAAAGTGTTTAGGAGAATTGTAAAAACATTTAGACAGCTCTAGCAGTTCAGGAATTTTATAGAAAAGCTTAGTATTTAAAGAGTTTTCTCAAAAACACACAACTTTTTTTAGAATAACAGGAACTTTTTTTCTGTTCTAGATGTAACGGGTTAGGAAAACACACTTTCAACCCAGAAACATAACAAAAGTGAAATTTTTTTATTTAGGTTAGGTTACATTGTGTTATTTAGGCAAAAGATAACCAAAATTTAAATTTTATTTTTAATTGGCAAAAAGTTCTACCAGGCAAACAGACTATTAAAACTTATCAAGTTGCATACCAAGAGCGTTAATAGAACAGAAAAATATAATGAATGATCATGAAAAAACTTATCATCAACAAATAAAAGATGAAACAAAAAAAAAAATTAAAAAAATGTAAAGTAAAGGAAAGAATCTAAAAGTATCGACTCAAAAAAACTTCTGCAAAAACAGTAAATTTTTCAACCGATATGAATTTTCAAGTAAAATAAAAAATACTTAAGAAAGTAAAAAAAATATTTTTGATAATTCCATGGCAATTATCCAGCAAGCAAAAAAAGTGAAAGATATTTTTAAATCCTTCCACTTTTATGTCAGTATTGGCAAGGCAAAGCGGAAAAACTTCTTTATAATTTATTTGAAACAAATAAAATACAAACAAAAAAAGATGAAATATTTTTTATATCAAGTATATTCTTATTTGGTTAATATTTTTGTTTTAGTAAAATAAAAGGTTTGTTAATGCAAATAAAGGTGGCCGTCCATAAAGTGTGAACCTATATTTGTCAATTTTTCTTTTTTAAGAAATAACTTCTTTTTTTTAAGAAAAAATTTAAATCTCTTTTTAATTGGATATAAAAATCAATATATTTAATAATTCTTTGAACAAACTTAACCAAAAATGTCACTGCATGATCTAGTTCAGAGGCTGTGAGAGTAGTTAAATTACAATCACATGTTTTCTTATTAAAATTGACGAAACGTAAAATAAAGGCTGTGACTTTAAAATGGATGCAAATTTTCGAAGATTGAAGTTTCCTTCCTTCAAACATAATTTTGCTCATAAAAAAATTGAAATCAACATGAAGTGAATAAAGTAATTTCTTGCTTAAGTTAAAATTATTATAAGCATAACATTCAGCGTGTTTAATTAATGCAGCTGATAAGAAAATGCACAATCAGTAAACGCATAATTCAACATTTAAATTATTTATATTTAAGTCAAATAAATCTTTGTACTAAATAAATCTTATAAAGTGCTTCTCATATGTTGATGTCACGATAATGCAATAGTTTTCAGATAATGCAATATTTAAAAATGCTTTTTTAATATCGGATATAAATGCAATTCACTTTGCATGAAAACGTAAAAGTACACTAAATAATGAAGTTGTAAGAGAGGGTCAAGAAAATAAACATTCATTTAACAAAGGACCGAATGCATATGAGCTTCCATCAAAAACAATGCTCGTTTTAGAAGTTAACTTATCTTCTTGAATCACAGAACGGTGAGGTAAATAATGAACGTCACCAATATTACTTTCAAAGTTTGAAACTTTCTTAATTACACGCTCGGATAACTGATTCTTAATTAAACTATTGCATGATAAAAATAAATAGCCATCGTTTGCAAATTTTTTATTTAATGCCAAAGGTCTAGATTTACATAAATTATAGTTTTCACATATTACTGGGTGATCTGACTTAAATGGTAACTCAACTTCATACATGGTACCATTAAGTTTAATATTTTTTCTAAAGTTGTTGTAAACTATTATGTCACTTTCAGTAATTTCAAAAACATTTCATAGCTAATTGAATTCATATTTAATCATGATTACAAAAATCCAAGTCCATTACTAAATTCAGAGGCTACTTTTAAAACATGAGATGATAAAACAGCGGAGTCATCTAATTGATTATTGTTTACTATCATAAGTTTGCTTATCAAATATCCAAATTTTGACTTTATTGCAACCGGTCCCTTAACACCCCTAACAATTGAATTTTCAATGAAATTCCAATAAAAATTTGCGCCTAATAAAATATCAACTGATAAATTTTCTTTAAAATTGCTATTCTCTGATAATTTTAATTCTCTTCGATGTTTATAATTATTACAAGCTAAATTAATATCCGCTTAAAGGAGAAAATAAATCTTTCAAAGCATTAAAAAACACAAACGGAAAAAAACACTTTAATAACTCTAGTTTTATTGTGTTAATAAGGTTACCACTAATGATAATTGCAATATTTCACAGACAGGAGGTAATCCACTGTTATTAAGGGTGGTAGTCCTCTTATCGAGGATCAACATGGTCAGAAATCTAGAATTGAAAAGAGATGTTGATGATTTTAAAGTTAAGATAACCAAGGAACTTGAGGAGATGAAAACATAGATAGCGGTACTGTCACAAGACAACATTAAACTTATAATTGAAAATGCTAAACGGATTTATAGACTAGACAAGCTTCAAACCAACCTAGTTCAAACATCTGTAACAAGTTAACTTTGTAAATCATCCGAAATCAAGCAGTAGCCATGATTGAAGTATCACCTGTAGGTATGGCAGTGACAACAGTTTTAACAGACGGCCAATCAACATTAGCAACTCGAACAAATGCAAACACTTTTTCTGCAACAGCAACAGCAAGTCAAAAACCCACAAATGCATAACAACCACAGCATAACCCATTCCATTTACCGACATCATGTTTAAAATTCTGGTATACCAACGCCACTTCCCTGAATAATAAAAGACACCAATTTGATACCAATTAATCTGGACATACTGATGGGATGTTTTAACACGCCACCAAACAGAAAACCTGTAAACTAAACCAAATCATACAAAAAGCTAAAAATCTAGTAGATAACAAAAAATTCACTAGTTTGTTTATAGCTGGAGATTTCAACTACCCCAACATTGAATGGCCTGATGATCAGTGCGTTAGTGTTGAAGGCAACTGTCATCGGAGCTTAAACTTTGTCGACAATATTAACTAAAATTATCTCCACCAGTACGTGCTATACCAACATTTTAGATTGAGGACGGAAAACAAATAAACATTCTAGATCCTGTAATAACGGACAACATTGAAAGTGTAATAGACATGAAAATAGGACCACCACTAGGATCAAGCAATAAGGTACACAATGTCATTCAATAAAGTATCATCACAAACAGCACCAATTTAAGAGAAATCTATCGCAACAAATCATACGCCTACAGGTAAGGTGATCATACAAGAATAAATGCAGCACTAGGGCGTGTTGACTGGGGTATAGATTTTGCAAAAAAATCAGCAGAGTGTTATTAAATCTTCTTAAAAAATATAACAGCATGTGTCAGCAATTTATTTTGTCTATACAAAACAAGATAAAAAATACAACAAAGAATCCACGTATACCAGCTGAAGTTAGGCAACTAATACGTCTTAAAAAAACATTGTGGAGTCGTCTAAGAGCAACAAGTCATAAAAATATCAAATTATTAAATGATACAAAGTGACAAAAAAGAATATGAAAACAGCCGTGTTGATATCAGTGAGCGAGTACAAAAAAATAATTTTTGATTAGATAAAGTCCAATCCTTGGATATTCTATTCGTATGCGAAAAAACACACAAAGTTAAAACATAAATTACAAACTTTTAGAGACAATACAGGTGCAATAATCTTCTTCGTCTTGCTTTGTCTAAATGGAAGTTTTCAATTTGTTTTTGTCTTTGAGTGAGATACAGCGCTTCCAAAATTAGATAAAGTAATTAATGACGACATTGACTGGGACTGGAAGAGTGCGTTAAATTTAGAGAATGTAAAGAATTAACTAGAACATTTGGACAAAAACTAAGCAATGGAACGTGATATTGTGAATCCATATGTACTTAAACAATGTGCGTCGTCATTCTTAAAACCTCTAGCAATGAAATTCAGCCTTACAATTAAGTTGGACGCAATACCAAATTGTTGGAGTGAAGCAAAACTAACCCCTTCAGCTCATATGTTGCGTTAAACTACAGACCAGTGTCTTTAATGTCAGTTCCACGCAAAATTTTAAAAACGATTTATTTGTGTGGGAATCACTGACCATTTGCAACAACATGACGATCTATTGCAACACCAGCATGGTTTTGTGAAGAAAAAGGCTTTTGTAACCAACTAACTGGAAACAATTGATTTTTTGACAACATACATGGAGTGCAAGTGTCCAATCGACATGATATACCTTTATTTCAGCAAGGTCTTTGACAAGGTACCAAACAAAAGGCTATTATTTAAGTGTTTTTTAAACCTATCGTGGGCAAACGTTTTAATGGGAGAATTTTGATCGTCATGGTTGAATATACTCAGTTGTGTTCCTCAGGGATCTGGTCTTGGGTCTCTTTTGTTTTTGATATTCATCAACGACATACCAGAAACACTACAATGTATGTAATGCAAACTTTACGCTAACGACAGCAACCTAATGAAACCGATAGAAAACATTTCGGATACAATCAGTTTGCAAAACGATATCAACAAATTAGTTAAATGCAAAAGTATATGGTTTATGGAGAACAAAGAGAAGTGCAATGTTATGCACATTGGCAAAGAGAACCCTATACGATTACAGAAAATAGTGTTAATACAAACTAGGCAAAATAACAGTAGAACGTGATCTCAATTTATTGATCTCATCAGACATCAAATGATATTATCAAGTTAACGCAGCAGCAGCAAAAGCGCAGAATGTACTCAGAGTCATCAAGCGTACCTTCACCCATTTAAATACAGAAATGATTCGTACTCTGTACACAGTGCTAGTTAGACCTCACATTGAGTTTGCAATCCCTGTATAGAATCCTACTTTTAAAGGTGATATTGAAACACTAGAAAAGCTTCAACGTTGCGCAACCAAACTGATACAGAATCTCAAATATCTGTGTTATGAGAAGCGACTATCTAAAATGAAATCGACTACGTTGGAGACTAGGCGTTTGCGCGGCGAGCTAATAGATCATGTTACATGGCTTTAGAAGGAAACTTTGTCTTGATAAGCATTTTTAGTTGCCGTATTGCAAATCAATGGAATGCATTACCGATTCATGTGGGGAATGCGCAGTCTTTGAACTCTTTTAAAGCAAGGCTCGATAGATTTTTGTTATACATTTTTTTGAAATTTATCTAACTCTAATTTTTTTATATTTATAACTTTGATTTTAAACAAAGTGTAAATTATTATAAATAAAATAAAGGGTTGCATAGGCTGTCATTACGCATATTTAGCCATATATGTCCAGGTTCGAAACGAGCTCTGGACATATTTTCACGTCACGGTAAGGAAGAAGGTGTGAACTTTCTGATTAAATGCACTTCCGCGGTGCTCTGTGATACAAGAATGTTAGGTCTTCTTGGGGCACCTAAATAACAAAAAAAAAAATGTGTTTCGCGATTTAATTCGCTACAGCATCTATATTACTATTACTATTCAACATTAATAAAATAATCGTAGAAACTTTTTATAGAAATCTTTACTTAATCTCAGATCTCAGAAATGCTACTGTGTTCAAAAGTTTTAATACTAATTTCTTTACTTCCAATATGTTTTAGATTAAGTTTAGCACATGTTTCACAAACGATGTAGCTTAATTGCGAACAATTATCAAATAAAAGTTCACATGTAGCATATCATAAATACCCATTACGAAGACAACAGAAACAACATTTTTTATTAATTTGAAATTTTTTTTTAGCAGCAATGTTTGTTACAATTTTGCACTGATGCAATTTATGATCATTGTTACAAAATACACACAAAGATAAATAAGAATTATCTCACGCATAATTAATAATTTTCTTATAATGTTTATTTGAGTTTTCACTGGAATAAAACGTACTAGCAGGGTAAAGGGTAAAGTAATTGAGTCAGAAGAATTAAAGTGCTCACGTGCTCTTAATTCACATCTTGGTTAAGTTTACGACTTATTTTTAAATTGAGTTCTTCTGGAAATTTTTATAGTAATATTGGTACAAGTAAAGAGTCATATATTGAAGAATCAATACTAATATTTTCTAGACTACTTTGTATTTGAACATTATCTAAAAGGTTTCCTAACTATTTGATATCTTTAATATTGTTAACGTGTTCAAGCTTTATAAGTTTTTGCAAATAAAAAGAAATCGTTAGTTGTTTATTTGAAAATCGTTGTTTTAGAATGTCTAATGCTGTAATATAATTTTCATTTGACAGGCAATTAATTGCAGAATAAGCTTGTCCATGCACCAAGTTTCTTAGACCAGTTGATTATTGAATGTTACTTAAATCTTTATTCTTGTTATTTGCGCAATCAAAATTTTTCCAAAATAGTTGCCAATTTTCCCATTTTCCATCAAATGCCTCAATCTTTCATACAGGAAGTTTAATTGTTACATAAACTTTATAGGTAGTTATAAACTTAGCGTCATCATTAGACCTCATTAGAAAAAAGTTAACTTAAATAATTGGTAATCTTAGAAATTTCATGTTTTAAACTTAGTGTAAAATCAATAGCTAAATTATGGTTAGTTTGTACCTCGTCTTCGTCTTTAATTAAAACTGAAGTTTCATCATCTAAAGTCTTAATTCATCGAATCTATTATTTGCAGTATCTCTTAAATTGATAAGCTCAGATTAATTTTCATTTTGACTGTCGCCTTGCATTAAATCGTTAGCTTGACCAAATAATTTTTTTATTGAATTAATGTTCATTGTTCTAACTCTTCTTTTAGTTGTAAGGACAATTAAAAGAATACTAAATTAAAAAATTCTCAAAATGTAATAAGAAAATCTTAAGTAAATCACAAACAAATAATCAACAATCGCAATATATTTAATAAAAATAGAAAAAACACTTTGATGTTTAATCTTCCAATATCTTCCTAATCATGTGCTCCATAAAGAGCTTGATCAGCCCGTGGGCTCCATAAAGAGACTAATACTGTGGGGCATGTGTTATCTCTAGATTAAAACTGCAATTTAATTATTACTTCTCATATATTTTAAGATCACTCAAATAGCTCAACATAAAATACAAGATTCCAAATATCCAAAAGCGCATCAGAGAAGAGCAGCGAGACGTTTAGAGCCTTAAATTGTAAGAGCCTAAGAGAGTAGATTGTAAGAGCTTAAGAAAATTCAGCACATATCGCATTAACTCAAATGGTATGATTTTATGGGCATGCTCCAGAATTTAAACTGGCTGCTGTGTTAGCGAACTAACGAAACAATAATTACAAGACGAATTTAAGGCTTTTAAAAAAATATACATAATCTGATTTTTTATACATAATAAACACGTCTTGTGTTTGCGGAGATAATTTCGGTCAAAATCCTAACCCTAATCCTAATCCTTTACCTATTAATGGAAACATATCAAAAAAGTTTAAAAAATGCAAGTAAAACTTGCATACCAAATATAATCTTTAAGTACAATATTTTTTTAAATGAAACTAGTTTAGCCATATTTATCAGAATACTTTG
This sequence comes from Hydra vulgaris, assembly GCF_022113875.1. NCBI lineage: Eukaryota > Metazoa > Cnidaria > Hydrozoa > Anthoathecata > Hydridae > Hydra > Hydra vulgaris. Next base: position 30,885,630 of record NC_061170.1, on the reverse strand, counting down.
CTTTATATTTCAAATTTTTGTTTACTTTAATTTTTTTTCATAAAAATAATTGCATGAAAGATCGATGTTAACCCTAACTTTCATTACGCTCTCAAGTGTCAAAATTTTCAATTGGCTTTTGTATTCAGTCCAGTATTAAGCTAAATAAACGTTAAGGTTCGTTTAGGTTGTAAAGCTAAACAAAGATTTACATTCTGCATTAGTTCCTGGTACAGTTGGTAAAGCAAGTATTTCTACCAGCTGAATTTTTATGATTAAATTGGAATTGTTTATACTCTATAAAATAGTTTTCCACCTCAAGATTATGGAAACAGACTTTGCTTTGCAGTCTTTCAGATTCATATCTAACCAAGTTTTAAGAAAGCATCAAGAGTCAAAAATCTTCACAAAGGTCATTTGAAAATTTATCCGTTAACATAAGGTACTTCATATTCCTTGCTTAATTACAAAATCTTCCAGCTCAATTTTTAAAATAACCAATTATTGTGGTACAAAATTGTACAAGAGAATTTACATATACTCTCTTGCAATTTATTGTTAATCAATTATTGTACAATATTTATTTTTTTAAATAAATATTGTACAATATTATTCATGTTATTTTTTAAAATAATTTTTTTTTGAAAATTTTACGCATTCCTTTTAAACCAATCTAGAAGTTTGTTTAGCTTAAATGGTTAAGATATTTCAACTCAAAGTTTAAAGAAGTTATGAGTATTTAAAACATCATATAATAGTACTTTTACATTTTTATATAATTTTTTTTTAACAAGTTTTGACTTTGTTTAGTAAAAGTGAAGCTATTGCAAAAATAAAAAGATAAGAAGAAAAGCGTTATTATAAGTTCGAAAACTTATTTTCATTAAATTCATAGTTTTCAAAAAAATCTTTATTTAAAAAAAATCTTCTACTAATGTTATTTTGATGCCTTAATTTCTTTTTGAACGTATAATTTGGTTTAAAACATATTTTTTAGGTATTCTAGGTGTCAACTATATACAATCACTGCAAACATATTTGATAATGATGCAAATACCACTACTCCGCTATTCGCTAATTCCACAAATGTAAGAGTGTTTTGCAACCTATCTCTTTTAAATGTCATTACAACACCACCAATGTTCCTTGGCGGATATGTTCAATTATTTTTAAACAAAAGTATAACATTAGACATCTTTCAAGAGACTGGATCAAATATGATATATTTAATTGATTGGGGAGATGGAAATTCTACTGTTAATAATCAGACTTTAAACTCAAGTCCTGTTTCATTTCAAGTGCAGCATATGTATAAAACTATTAACAGTTATACTATATCTGTTACATGCTGGAATGGTTTGCAGACTCTCAGTCCACTTTTTTTTCCTATTAACGTAACAAACTGTTTTGTTCCCGATGTAAGTTTTTATTATGGGACTATTTACAATCCAATGACCATTATAAGAAGTGTTGGAAGAGATTTAACAGCTTTTGTTGAAAGTGTTGGTTCATTTTGTAAAAATATATCTTTAACTTTTGAATGGAGTCTCTCTAGTTCTGACTCAAAGCCTATAGGACCTAAACAAAAAGGTGTACTTTTTCAGCAAAAAGTTAACTACTCAATTTTAAAAAATTCACTTGATTTTGGTATTTACATATTGTCATTGCAATGTAATTTTGGTGATGCTTCAGCTATTTATACTTCATACTTAAATGTTATATATTCACCTCTCTATATGGAAATTGATAATGGTTTATTTACATCTGTTGCATATAAAAAGAAAGTTAGAAATGAAAGTTATTTTCAAAACTTTAAAGTGAGTGCTATGTTTAGTTATGATCCAGATGATCCAACAGTTGGTATTCAAAATATAACTTTTCGATGGAGGTGCAAAGTTGCTACAAATTTTACTGATGCTAAAGTTGCTATGGAGAACTTGACAGTTTTGAATATGACGTTCTCAAGTGACACTTGTTTCAATGAGTCCTGGACAGATATTCCTTCAACTTTTTCAGAAATTGTTTTTAGTACACAACAGTTTTTAGAAGAAATTAGTTATTATATTGAAGTTTGTGGAACAAAGTATGCAGGAAGAGATGTATATTTAAATGAGTGTTACAAGACAAGTTGTTTCATTCAAGAAGTTCTTATTTCTGGAAGTGTTCCATCTGTTACAATTAAGTATGTTTTTTGCTAATTTTTTTGTTTAATTTTTTTTTCTTTTTATTTAAAAAAATATTATTTTGTGAAAATATCAAATATAATCATCTAAACATGTAAAAATTAAGTTTCTTTATTTAACACAGAGGCTAAATTTTAAAATTGCAGATCAAGAATGATATTGAGTAAAAGTCAAACAAATGTCAAACAATTTTTTTTTTTTTTTACATAACAAATCAAAAATAAATTTTCACTTATTAGGCAAAAAAACTTTGTTAAATTCTTTATTCTATAATTATTATAACCTGTTAAAACTGGTTAATGGTCCACAACTTTTATAACTAGATATACCTTTTATACCTGTTGTTAAAACTGGTTAGTGGACAACTATTTTTATCACTATAACTTTTATACTAGATAAAAAATTTTTTTTTTGTTTATTATTTTATTTATAAAATAACTTTTTTTTATTAATAAAGTTGTTATTAACATAAATAAAATGTTTGCAATAAATTTTTTCCAATTTTATTTTGGCCAAAGTTCATGTATATAAATCAATTAAAAACATTTTAAAAATATTTCAACCAATTAAAAAGAAAAGTAAATTATGACAAATCATTAACAATTAAAAGAAAAAAGTATCAAGCAAAAAGTAAAAAGTAAATCGTAGCAAATTATAAACAATTAAAAAGAAAAGAAAAATCATGTGATTAAAATAAATTTCTTTAATCAATTGTTGAAAATTATGGTTTTTACCTAATTAACAATATGTCGCAATATGACACATGACAAAAACATAAATGTTGAATATGAACTTTATTTAGATTCTAAAGAAGCAATTCAGAATTACTTGTCGGCAGATGTATATTTATATCCTCTATAGTAGATATATATATTTTATCTCACACCAGCAGATTAAAAGACATGGTTCTCCAAAAACATGAGCACAATTTAATAACTCTCTCAATCCTGAATGAAAATGAAAATAGATTTCAATCTAGCATGGATTGCAAGTTAAAAGAAAATACTTGTAATTTAGAAACATAATGAAATGAATTTTGAGTCAGTTAAGTTTGTTTGTGATTTTCTTAATCACAGCAAACCAATTCAGAATTTTTTAGAGAAAAACTTCACATTAGATTCAATTTCACAGCAAACCCATTCAGAAATTCTTAGAAAAAAACTCCACATTAAACTACACATTAAAACGTCTTTATGTAATTGACAAAAAAAGAAACAAATAACAAAGACCTTTCAAAATTAAGTGAGAAAAATTGGAAATTGTTTGTGATAAATGCTATATAATAGGGCGAGGACAAATATGTTCTATCAGTAAGCAAAAATACCTGCAAAAACAAGACATAGTGGTGTTCACTTATATAATCTGAAAAAGCTTTGTTTGTTCTGCAGAGATTTTTGTGTAGGTGTGTTGATTTACTTTACCCTATTTTAAAACAGGGTTAAATAAATATGCAAAAATTTGAACTTTAAGTTGTTAATGTATTCCGTAATGATCAAAGAAATAAATTAAGATAACAATGTTTGTAAAATATTTTTAAGAGTATACATAAAACATAGCCTTGTGGCAAACTCTAAAAATATTAGTTATATACGACACATGAATATGGTATCAATAAATTTCAATATATAATAAAGATAGTGTGATTACACTTAACACAGTTTATGTTTTGACAATTGGTTCGATACTCTTTCTTTCTAGAATTAAAAAGGCATATTGAAACTGTAACTATTGGTTCTTATTGAAAAGCAAAATGCTCACTCTTTTTCTAGAAAGATCTTAAAAAAATATATTGTTCAGGTTTTTATTAACTATTATTTGACGAGATGTGTTAGCTGAACATTATATTCAAAATATATTGTTCAGCCAACACATCCGGTCAAACAATGGTATAATAAAAAAAAGAAATGTATACGATTACCTTATCAAGGGGTTAAAAAAAATTTAACTGATTCTGATTTGATTAAAGCACAAGTAAAATTCTAGTACCAACACCACAAACTGATATTCGATATAATAAATTTGGACTCTTGTCAACTTCTGAAACTAATAAAAAGAAATATCAATAGTGCAAGGAAATTATTATTTTAATAAATTAATTTAATACACTAATGTAATAGTTCACAGGAATTTAGTTTGGTTGTAAAACATGTTTTTTGTAAAACATTTAAGATATTTTTTTTCTTTTCTTTTTTTTTTTCTTTTTTTTTGTCATATAGCAAAGATTTTAAACTTAACTAAAATTATTATTAGAGTTAAGCTAATAGAAATTCATTGTTAAACATTTAGGTGCATATCTAACTGTGATACTAAACTGAATTTTAAAGAACGCATTATATATTCATTCGACTGTGAAGATTGTGGCTATCGAAGGTATGCAATCTTATATATTTACCATGAAATGTAATGCATAGTGTATGGATATTAATTTATAATGTATATGTATCAATAAATACTATGCAAGTTTCAATTTGTGCTTTATTTATCAATTTATAGATGTATGCTACAGTAAATGTAATAACTTGATATGCATGTAAATGTTTGACATGTATGTAGATGTATGCTATTGTAAATGAGATAACCTTTTTAAGCTATATTTTTATTGCAGTTTTTAATTAAGTTATTTTTTTTTGCTATTATACATTTTGTTTATTTTCTATTAAAAACATTTGAAAAAAGTGATATGTTGTATAAACTATGGTATATTAAATATAAAAAAGTATACTAAAAAAGTTTCCAATCGTGTATTCAATACACTAAGTTAATTTAAAATAATTTAAAAAATTTATTAAATTTATTAAACATTTATCATTTGTGTAAAATTAATTGACTGCTATGCCTACTAAACAATCTATTTTTAAAAAATTAGAATTTATATACAATAGTCACGAATATAATCAACTTGGTGTAAATAGTTTCTATTACCAACTGCTGCAACTATTGTAGTAGTACCAACTGCTGCAACTGGGGTACCATTGTTGGCTGCAGCAACAGGGGGACTTGCTCAAGTTTTCAAAATTTTATAAAAATAAATGTTTATTTTTAGCAACATAATTTTTATAACACCCTTTAACAGAAAAAAAATTAAATTAATAGCAAACAGAAGGTCAATCAAAAATTATCTTTTCTTTTTAAGTTGACTAAAAACTTTTTCTAGTCAGTGAGTTAAAAATCTTTTTCTAGTCAGTATAAGTAAATACCCTTTTGTTGTTCAAGCTACAACTTTTAAAGACTAAAAAAGACTCAGCACTTTAAAAATATGTTTCTAAACATATTTATAGACAGATAATGTTAAAACAAATGATATATATATTCAAAAATTATAATATATTTTTAACAATGACTAATGATAATAGAATAAATGATATGTGTATTAATAAATCATTTGATTTTCATGAAGACAAAACTCATGTCAAGGTAAGCAAAAAAATTGAAACCAAAATAGTTATAATTGTGAATCCTTAAAAAAAAATTTTTCAGATTGGAAGCTAATTGGACTATAGAAGATGAAACAGGAAATTTTCCATCTGAACTTTCTGTTCAAAATGCTACTTCTACAGGGTTTTTAATTCCTAGTCTTGTAATTAATAAAGATATTCTTCTTGAATCAAAAAACTACACGTTTACTTTGATGGTTGGTTATGTAAACTCTGTCAAAAAAGCTAAGTTTAAATTCAAAAAGTCAACTTGTTCTCAGCCTACTCCAGGATATTGCATTATTAAGTATGTATTATTTTTAGACAGATTTCGTTTGAGTTACAGTTATTTTTTATCATGTTAATTATTTAAAAGTTATTAGAACTTAAAAGTTTAAGTATTGAAATTTAGTTATTATTGTTTATGTTTGGTATTTAAATAAGCATTTATTTATATTTGAATAAAGATCTATATTAAAAAATGTATAAATATAACTTTATTCTTTTTAACAGACCAATTGAAGGATATGCCTTAAAAACAAAATTTATACTTTTTTGTAATGGATGGAAAGATTATGATGGGTTGCTAAGCTATGCTTTTTATTATGATAATGGTAAATCAGAACAAATGAAACTTAGTAGTACAACTTCAATAAATTATCCTATGTTAAATGCAGGTACTACTGACCAACCAAGTTTAATAAACTTTGTAATGGGTCCAGGTGATGAGAACAATGAATACAAAATCAGAATTCTTATAAAAGTGATTGGCAAATACCAAGCTTACACAGAAAACGATCTATATATTAAGGTAGACAATTATAAACTTTTAAAAACTTATGGGAAAACAGGGTAATAATCAGAGTGACAAAAAAAAATTTATATATATATATACATATATATGTATGTATATATATATATATATATATATATATATATATATATATATATATATATATATATATATATATATATATATATATATATATATATATATATAATATGTATATATATATATATATATATATGTATATATATATATATAAGTATAAATATAAATATATATAAATATATATACATATATGCATATATATATATATACATATATATATATATATATATACACATATATTTATATATATATATATATATATATATATATATATATATACACACACACACATATATATATATATATATATATATATATATATATATATATATATATATATATATATATATATATATATATATATATATATATATATTAGGTGTACCCAAGTAATGAACCCATAAAATTAGAAAGCTTGATAGCTGATATCACTCTAACTGATACGCAAAGTATTGCTAATCTTGTACAAGCAGTTAGCATTAATATAAACAAAAATGTTGCAAGTCAATATAACATCACTTTGTCATCTGCTAATGAATTATTTGATATTGTTGATGAAGATTCTTTGAAACTACTAAAGCAGCAAGAGTTGTTTAATTTACAAGAAGTAGGAGTTTATATATATTGCTTTTATTTGATAGTTACATTTACAGTTTAACACTTTATCCAAAAAATACTATTTATAAAGTATAAACAGTCAATTATAGTTTGTTTGACTGAAGATAGAATAAAAAATATGCATTAAGGAAATTAAGGAGATTTTATTTAATAGATTTATTCTTACTTTTTGTCAGTTTTTTGCTTTTTTTATATAATGTAAGTATATCTTTATATGAAGAGTGTATTTTCAAAATGCGGTATATCCATTTTTGTGGTATTGAGATAATTGACTTTTTTCGCCACACCAACATGTCTCGTATATTTGGAAAAATTATTGTTTCTTAATATATATATATATACATAAAGTATATTATATAATATTAATAAATAAAATATTATTGAATAAATTTTTTTTTTTTTTTTTGTCAATAAGTTGGCATTTATTTTCAAAATACTGTATATATAATTAAAGCTTATTAGCAAAATGCGGTATATCCATTTTATAAAGATGTTATGGAAAGTTTTTAAACTTTAAAAGACCTGAATAAGTTTTAATGATTAATTTTAGGTAACATATTGAACAAATATGTGTATTTAATGTTTGGTCATTATATTTTATTGATAATGTGAATGTAAACAATGTTTTATTAAAGTAATATAAACTATTACATTTCACAATTCGCAATTGTAAATTTATATTTGTTTCGGAGAGTTAAATATGGACAATAAACAATAATATTTTTTTAGTGTTGTGTAGTTGTAACAATTTTTAAGTCTCCATAGAACTAATGGACAATTAATATAACATAAAAGTAATATTTTTGAACGAAATAAAATTTTAAAAATGAAATACTGCAATAGCCTCATTTTATTTGCAACAAAGCAGTTGTCGGTTTAACAAAAAATAAAAAGAAGTATTATTATTGAATGCTTTCCATTAAAAAACAGGTAACAAATATATTTAAACTTATTAATTTAAGTTGCCTTTTTAATATATTTTCTATCATTATTCCATAATTCGTTCAGTTAAACAAACAAAGCATGGTAGTTTAAACGAACACTAGAATTAAGAAATGCTTTTTTTTTCTTTTGTTTCATACATCATATCTTTTTTTCTATGTGAAATAGGATATTAGGTAACGCATTAATCTTGTCCATCGCAATCCGCCATTTCTTTAAAATATTTGCGCTTGCGCAGAAGTAATATACATTTGCCACAGATTGGTCAAAATTAAATACCGCATTTTGAAAATAAATAAAAAATTTTATACCGCGTTTTGAAAATAAATGTTTTTTAGAAGTAAAAAAATATTGGGTTATACTTCGTTTAGCATATATTCGGACACAATGTCTGCTAGGTCCTTATAAACTAAAAATAAACCACACAATTTCTAAAAAATTTTTAAAATGGCGTTTACCGCGTTTTGAAAATAAACTCTTCATATCTATATATCTTTTTTATAAAGGTGTTTATGTTTTTTAGTTACGGACACAATTACTTAATTTAATGAGCAATACGCAGTTTAGTGATTTGAAGTCTTTTAAATCAATAAGTGATGCATTAGTTGTTACATCACAAAATCCATTAGAAATTGCTCCCCATGCTCAGGTATTTTGTTAATATGATTTTTCTTAATTGACTAAAATTATTTGGTTTTTTTCAATAATTTGAACCATAAATTTAGGTGAAGTAGTTTAGAGAAGAATTAACTTCTCCTTTTTTTATTTTATTTGTTAGGTCTTTATTAAAATCGTAAATCTTTGCTCAGTATTTCTTTATATCTGTTTTTAAATTAAAGTATTTAAAACAAGAAACAAATCTAATTTATAAATAAAATATTAAAAACAATTCATAAAATCTTTATGAAATCTTTATAAAATATTAAAAACATTTCATAAAAACATTGACAACTTATTTAAATCATTATAATTTTATGTTAAAAAATATTTTCTATTTTTTATATATATATTTATATATAAACATTTCTATTTTTTATATATACATTTCTATTGGTATTTTGAAATAAAAGGTAAAAGTTGATTGTATATAAAATGTAAACTGTATATTGAGACATGCTGGTTCAAATTTTTTAAATCAGCATGTTATAAAATATTTCACAAAAACTATTGAAATTATTTCAAATATAATTATTTTTTAGAGCCAAGCAGCATCTATAGTAGATAAACTAGCTAGATTACTTACCAAAAAAAATCTAAAAGGTCTTGGAGCAGAAAAATTTGATACAATGTCCCAGTCATTTGTAAATTCAATCTCAAACTTATTGCAACATACTGTTCCAACACCATCATTAAATAATTTACAAGTAGATGTTTGTTTTTTTTGTTATTTGCTTTTTGTATTTTGTGTTCATTTTATGAAAAAAATATTATAAGCATTAAACACCAAAATTTGGTGACTAGAATTATCTTCAAAAATTACATTGTATGTTTAATTTTCATAAATGTTTATTTAATTTTGTAATTTTTTAACTTAATTTTTTTTTTTTTTTTTTATAACCAGCTTGGGTTCAATTTTTATGAAAAAAAGATAATTTAAAGTATTACGTTAAATATTGTAAATCAATCTAATTGACAACAAAAGTATTTGTAAAATTAATATTTTTTTTAATCAAATGATAATTATGTATAAATATTTGTTATCTCTTATCTTTAAAAATATATGTTTTAATAAATTTAGCAAGATGAACAAATAGTGTCGACATTAATGAAATCTATGAAAAATTATTTCATAGCTGCACAGTCATACAAAGTTGCAGGTGAAAATAAAACAGTGGGTGAAACAAAACAGTTTAATTTTGAGTTAATAAAAGATGTTTTTATTGACTTAACAAGCAGAATCATTGGTTCATCTGAAGGTGGTTTTACTTTACCTGAATCTAAGTATTTATTCAATGAATCTGTACAAAATTCACAAATTTCAATTCATGTAAGTTGTTTAGCTAAAATATACATCTTTTATTTGCAGATTTTGTGGTTATATACATACTTTTGAATGAAAAGTCCAATTTTTTTCAAATTTTTACTGCAATGTCAAAAAAATTGACAATTCTACAAACAAATAAATTTTTACTTAAAGGGATCCCAAACTCCCGACACATGCTGTGTTCATATTAAAGATAATGTTAAAAAAAAAGGTTTGAACTAAGTTTTTTTGATTAAAAATAAATAATGAATGCATACCGTGAAAAACAAATGTTGTTGTTTTTGCCCAAGCTCGCCTTCTCCATTTTTTTCAATAAATTGGAGTCTTCAAATTATGCGTCGCAATCTACAGACTTTGGCAATTCCTTTGAAGCGCGTTTAATCCAAAAATGTTTTAGTATTTGACGTCACGGTAGACTTTTAACAAAAGAAACTCTGGAAATATTTTTATTTATTTTTAGTCGAAGTTTTTTTGGTTATTTATTTAGTTTTTTTTTTTTTTCTACTTTTAATATTTAAAAAGATATTAAAAACCTTAAATATTTTATGCTGGTTCGTTGCTATAAATTGTTATTGCGCTATATATTTAATGTTTATAAATTATGAATATTTATTATCTCAATTAAGACTCCGATAAAAAAATGTTTAACATTAATTACCCGTATAAAATTAGTAAAAGCATTATTATTTGGTTAGATAATATTTCATCTCAATTTGCTTTGCATGAAGTTCGGGAAGTCAAGCGAAAAAAATTAGTTTGAATTATATTCAATATATTCAATTATATTGAATTATATTCAAAACAAATTATTTTAATGACGGGGGTTTAAAAGTTTTTTATAATAAATGTAGGCAAAAAATAAATAATTAAACAAAAAGTTCAACATTAAACATCATTTCTACATTATATTGCAACTGTAAATATTGAAATATTAACTTGATCTAAATTTACTTATTATTTAGAACGACTAAGCAATAAAAATAAAAAGCCCCTAAAATTATGCGATATTGTGTTGTTTATTTGATAATTGCTGTTGGTAATGTTGTTTATGTTGATTATTTTCATTAATATCAAAATAGTCCCAGATAAATCTGTTAGTTGCTTTGTTCTTTGTTGCAGTGTAAATTTATGTTAAGAAAGAAAAGTTTTTTTTTCATCGCTCGCTCTTTTTATGAGAATTAAACTTCGAATGAATAAAAGAGTTGTATAGAATTTTTTTATTTTTTTTATTTTTGCGTCACTCGTTCTTTTTTTAGATGAGAGAAATAAAAGTTTAATAGTTTTATCCGTATCCAATTTAGCAAATTTAGCAATTTAAAATAAATCAGCGTAATCAAAAAAATTTTATAATAAAAAAAATTAACAATTCATCATATATCTCTAATTAATACTGTCAGTTTATGAAATTAATTAATACTTTTTTTCGACGGGAAAAGAAAAAATATCATAGCGTAAAAATAACCAGAGAAGTTAGAAAAAAGTTCCGTTTGTTTAAATAAAAATAAGTAAGATTCAGAATATATAATACTACGCTCTTTTGCACAAAAACGAGAGACCGTATACATAACGTTCTATATAATGTAAAACACTCGTATGAAAATCATAAGATTCGTAAGTAAAGCTTTAATATTTGTTTTAATTTAAAAACAAAAGAAATATAAGTAAGATATATAAATCGAAAAATTATTAAGATATCTGTAAAAAACAAGTTGCTCCTATAAAATAAAAATAATTTATCATATTTTCTTTTTACTAATTTTTTTTTTGCGATGTTTAGAAAAATAATAAAAATAAATTTGTTTTGCTGTATATTAAAAAAATACTAGAGCTTAGTTTAATTACACTTTTCTTTTGTTAAAAGTCTACCGTGACGTCAAATACTAAAACATTTATGAATTAAAGGAATTGCCTAAGTCTGTAGATTGCGACGCATAATTTGAAGACTCCGAATTATTGAAAAAATGGAGAAGGCGAGCTTCGGCAAAAACAACAATATTTGTTTTTCACGGTATGCATTCATTATTTATTTTTAATCAAAAAAACTTGGTTCAAACCTTTTTTTTTAACATTATCTTTAATATGAACACAACATGTGTTGGGAGTTTGGGATCCCTTTAATCTAATTAATATAATCTTAAAAGTTCATTTTATTGAAATATGTGCGTGCAAAAGTATCCGGGCAATAAATAATACTTAAAGTAGCTTTTGTTTTTAAACGTTTTTTAAACTAAAATGTTGTAATTTAAAGTAAGTTTCTTTAATACTTCATCGGGAAACCCTTGGCATTGATTACTTCTTGACAGCGACAAGGCATTGAGTCCATCAGCATCACAATCACCATATTGTCAATTTTTTCTCAAGCTTGTTTCAGATTTTTAAACAAATCAAGTTTATTTGTTGGTTTACGACCTGAAAAGTGCAGATCAAGCTGTTCCCATAGATGTTCAATAGCATTAAGGTCAGGTCTTTGTGAAGGCCAATCCATTAATCAAATTTTTTTGATCTTGAAAAAGTTCACAAGGGTTGAAGTGTGCTTTGGGTAAAATATCCATCCTCAAAGCATTTTGTCTTTAGCATGTGGTAGCATAACATCTTTAATAATATCTTTGTACATACTTTTGTCCATTTTGCCATCAGTCAAATGGATAGGACCGACACAATCTCTATTGAAGCAACCCCAGACCATAACATTTCCACCCCCTTGCTTTACTGTTGGTAGCTGGTCTTGAGGATCGTTTTTATGGCCTTTTGGTCGACGAACATATCTAATACCATCAGATCCAAATAACATAAACTTAGATTCATTACTAAAAAATACTTTCGACCATTGTTCTCTTGACCAATTCAAATGTTCCTTAGCAAATCTCAAGCGTGCTTTTTGATTCTTCATGGAAATAAAAGGTTTCTTCATAGGAAGTCTTTCAAATAGATTTGCAGACCTTAAACGATGCTTTGTCAACACTACATTTTACATTATAAAATTTAACAAGACAGTATTTTTGCGTGCATCATTTTTTGTGGAACAAACTAAAATTTTATTTTGTCTTTCAGATGTAACTCGAGGCCTTCCTGACTTTGGAGAGATTCTATTGTTATTTCTTTCCTTATATCTTTTGTATATATCTGCTACTGTTGGTTTTCCTATATCAAACTGATCCGCTATGTCTCTTGTAGTGCTGCCTTGTTCAATTGCACACAATATCGCTTCTTTGACAGCTAAACTTGTATATTTTCGCTTTGTCATTTTTAAAATTTATTCAAAACAATCTTCCTTTTAATTAAAAATACTTTATGCTTTGTTTACCATTTTTAAACATTAAATAAAAGCCAGCAAAAGAATTGCAATTTTATTATTTTAGTTCTGCCCGGATACTTTTGCAGGCGCATATTTCAATAAAATAAACTTTTAAGATTACATTGCTTAGATTTAGTAAAAATTCATTTGTTTTTAGAATTGTTATCAATTTTTTGATATTCCAGTGAAAATTTGGACTACATTCAAAAGTTATCTCAAGTTATGCACTTGCCCGGTTACTTTTGCATGCTGCTGTATATATATATATATATATATATATATATATATATATATATATATATATATATATATATATATATATATATATATATATATATATATATATATATATATATATATATATATATATATATATATATATATATGTATATATGTATATATATATATATATACATACATACATGTGTGTTGTGTGTTTCTCATTTACGCATTCACGCAACCTTTATTTATATTTGTACAATATCTTTATTTAAATTTAGATTTTAAACGAATTTTTTATATATTTAGAATGTCAGAATTAAAGATGTTGTTTACACATGGGATACTTTTCGATCTCAAGACATTCGCACAGAAACTCAAAGTCTTTATTTTTCTGACTCGAATGGTCTTCCAATAAAAGTGAGTAACTGCTCACAATTAATAAACATGACAATAAAAAATAAACCTGAAAAAATGAATGGAGAAAATATATCTTTATCAATGCCTAATGATGTTTACCATGTTACACTGTCAGTAGCATTAAGCTGTAAGATGCTTCTGCAGTTTATTTTTAAAAATGATGAAAAAAATTTAACAAATCTTATTGTTTATATTCAATATGGAAAAAATCCAACAAAACTTGATTATGACATTAAGCTTAATATATCTGTCAAACAGGGTGTTATCATGACCAAAAATAATAATGTAAACAGTTCTGCCATATTTAATTTTAACAATAAGATGAATAAAGACTTAACTAGAATTTCCCAAAGAAATCAAGATGTTTTGCTTCTTGCTGATAATGCAATAATATTATGGAATTTTGACAATTCAACATATTCATTTTTAAACAAAAGTGAACTTTATTTAATGTTTTTGTATTCTGGCCCAATGCCAGCCAAAAGGTTAGTAAAGAATCCATATAATTTTGATGAAACAGAGTCTTCTGGAAAATTTGATTATGAAATGAAATCATTTTGTGTTGAATGTAATTACTGGAATGAAGATGCAAATAGATGGATGTCAGATGGATGTCAGGCATGTTAAGTTTTAATTTAAATTTAAAAAAAATATATATAATCAAAAAAACGTAGACAAAATTGTAAATAATAATAAAAACTTTTTCTGTTGAAAAAAGTAAGTTTTGTTGAGTAAAGTTTCAAATCAAATTTTGAAAAACCAAAATATTATAAATTACTTTAGGTTGATGTTCATCACACAAGTTTTTTGATGACCAAATGTAGATGCAATCATTTGACAACTTTTGGTGGTTTTTTTGTTGCTCCTAATCGTTTACCTGCACTTTCTATATCAAAATTAAAACATGGATATGTATTACTTGTAGCAGTTGCAACAATAATTTTATTATGGTTGCTTGGACTTTTAATTACACGAAGATTAGATAGACAAGATATTTTAAAGGCAAATTTTTATTGTTTTATAATATTTTCAAAACAAAATTACATAATTTGAAATAAGCAATAACAATAATAAAATTATTAATAAAAGTAGTAATAAACTTCATCTTTATATTTTCCTTGTGAGTTTAATATTTTGCTTCATGTTTTATTTTTTACTATTTGATTAAATCAATCTTGTTATTTTTCATCATTAATTTTGATATTTTGCCTGCTAAATGTTCTTTCTATATAATTCAAAAATATTCCTAACTTTTTAGCAAAACTAACTTTTAAGCAAACAAACATCTTTAAAATGAATAAATATTCTAAACACAGAGCTTAAATATTCATAATGGTATCTGGAAACTGGAAGACTGTCTTTTTGTGATCACAAAATATGTTGTTGACAAGAATTACAACAGAAAACTAACTCTATACACAAATCAAAGCTACTAATGATACTGTAATTTTAAATATAAACAGAGAGAAACCATAATTAATTCAAATTAAATTACAAAATTTAAATTGTGATTTAAAAAAACAACATGGTTTTATTGTTTTAAAGTACATTTTGTCAGAGCTATGTTAATCCAACACAAATTGTATTACTTCGATTAAAATGTTTCATTGAAAATACTTTTTTTCTTGTTTTTTTGCTTGTTTGTTTTTTAATACTAAAGTTTAGTAAATAAATTTAACATGAAACTATCATAAATTTTGATTTTTAAATTTCAATATTTTTTAATTGAATAAAGTTAACCATTACTTATAAAGCAATTAGTTTAAAAACTTTTAGTTATAAAAATCAATTTTAATTCAAAGCAATAAATTACTAGTTACTAAGTAACTTGATGTTTTAATAATACAGTTGGGTCATTCCATGCCAAGTGACCATGGTCCAACCTGGCCCCCCTTCCTCCTTAGTTTTTAATGAAACTTGGTAAGCTGGTTTATATCAATGAGAAAAGCAATTCCTAAAAGTTTCAGCTTACTATCTTTTGTGGTTCATGAGATATTGCCATTTGAAATTTCTGATTTTTCCAAAAATTAAAACTCCCTTAGCAAAAACATGTTTTGTTCATACTTTGAAGCTCTGTATTTTAAAAACAAAATTTCAGAAAACCTTCTAGCTTTTTTTATTATATACAACTGTAGGCTTACTTTGTTAAAACCTTGACATTGAATTTTTTAATGTCACATTTTATCCATAATGGCTGCCTAAAAACCCTAAAAAATTGTTTGCAGATATAAAAAATTGATTTTTGATGGGCCAATATACAAAATTAGCAACTTAAGAAGTGAAAAGACATATCTTTTTAGTTTCTATATATGGTAGGCTTCCTAATTTTTAAAAAATTACTGATAAGATATAATTCAGTAAGAAATAATGGACTTCTAAAAATGACTCCGGGGAAAACATTAAAAATTGAGCCTTCTCTTTAAACCACTGGTAACCTAGGATCAACACTGATTTTCATAATAAACTTTTTTTTACTGATTTAACTGATTTTTTTACTGATTTTTTACTGATTTTTTTACTGATTTACCTGATTTAACAGACTTTAATTAAATGAATTCAGAAAAAAATAGTGGGTACTCATGGGGAAGTGACAAAGTCTGAGCAATAAAGTTGGCACAAAATGCAATAAAAAAGAGAAAAATATTGATGTACATTAGTATTCATTATCTACTGCAATGCAAAAAATATATATATAAAAGTATATCATAATCATTACTAGAAATAAGCTATAAACTAAGACTAAATTAAACTCAGTTTTTAAGTAACCTTAGTTGCCTCCCCTCCCCCTGTCCATATACTTTTTAACATGCATAATTTTGCACAGAACATTCTTATCATAGGAAGAACTTTTTTCTTAATTAATTTTATTAATTAGTTATTGAACATTTTACATTAAGCAGTGTGTCATATAAAAGTAGCACAATAGATAAATAATGAAAATAAAGACCTTATGTTATTCTTACTATCTGCCCAACACATATTTGTTTTCATATCACTTATTTTCTTACTATTTTATATTCTGACTATATATTTTGTATAATTTTGCATGTATGTATAAATTTACTATTTTGCCCTTCCCAATTTATTTGATTATCATCATTTTGATTTAGGTTACAGATTATACCAAGTGATAAGAGTTATTTGATTTGTCATCACAATACACAAGTTTATTATGTAATATATATTATGTAATAAAAATATTATTATTTAGTAAAATATCAACATAAAAATTGTATCACTCAATTTTGCTTTAATAAAAAACTTGGATTGATCAAATTAGTAACAATTTTGCTATGTTTTATATCTATAATTTTGTTATTATATATACTATTGTATAAATGTAGTATTTCAGATTTTTCATGAGCTAATAGTTCATAGCATCTACCCGTTGCTGATTAAATTTTTAAAAATAAAATTTTGCATAGAACATGTCTAATTGGAACCCAGCAAATATCTTCTCTATGTGGCCAACTAAAAGTGTTTGAGGAAATGAACTTTATAAGGATATCTTGATTTTCTTCCACAACACTACCTAAAAACCATTTTTCATCATAAATACATGCTATATAAATTTCTGGTGAAAGAGAGGCAAGTGGAATTTTATAGTTCTGATGCATTGTTGAAATATTACATTTGTAAACACATTGTCGAATGGCACCTATCATTTTTGTAAAGTCATTAATGATTTTAGTAAAAAACAATGG
The DNA here is from genome assembly GCF_022113875.1 of Hydra vulgaris. Lineage (NCBI taxonomy): Eukaryota > Metazoa > Cnidaria > Hydrozoa > Anthoathecata > Hydridae > Hydra > Hydra vulgaris. The sequence goes on along the minus strand of NC_061170.1, from coordinate 30,867,981 downwards.
TGGTTTCTTGTTCTTGGAATTGTTGAACAAGTAGCATTTAAATTAGAAGAACGTCTTTTTTCTAATTTAAAATTTATGCAATGTAATGAAACTGTATCATTTGAATATTAAAATGTATTCCTTTAATACTTTGTCTACACTAATCATACATTTTTTCAGATGAATTGATAGGATTAGTTAGTGATTGTAAACTAGCCCTTGCTACAATTCTTTTGACAGTGCCCCCGAAAAATGTCATTCTGCAGATACCTCATGAATATGTTCATGGTGAAATAGGTTAGATATGTTTTTATAATTTTTGTATTGTTAACTTGCACCATCACTGAAATAAATGCAATGGTTGTAGTAGGGTATCAACTCTTTTAAATGTTTAAATACTTTATATTTGAAACAATGAACTGAGTTTGTATACTTTTACTTTTTATCTTATTTTCTTCAATAAAGTAAATAACAAAAGATGCAATGTTGCTTGGCTGTTGTTCCAATGGAAACCTTATACTGAATCTTGAATTAAAAAACTTAAATTTTCAGCAAAGTTTAGTAATATTAAATTATCATTACTTAATAATGTAATTTTTAGATGCTGCAAATGTTGCTTGATTTTTGGCTATATTGAAGGTCTCTAATTGGTCTATTTGTTGACAAGCTTTTTCAATAAAATCATCCACTTGAAGAGTGACTGGGACTATATTATTTTTTTTTGTTAGTATTTTGACACTGATTAAATGTGATTTCTTCAATGCTATGTTTATCAAATATAGTAGTAAGATACTCTTTAAGTGTGTCAGTATCTGGGCAATTATCAGAACTGTGCAGCATGCACTCCCAATTTTTTAAGTTAAATACAACTAATGTCAAAAGATTTTTATAGTCTAAAACATCTGTTACTTTTAATGATAAATGTTTGACATTCTGGTGGTACTCACAAACCCATACAGAGTGGAGACCTGAAGCACCTCAACAGAAATACACCACTTTGGTCTATGAACTTGATTTTTTACTTTCTCACTAAAGGTCTTCCTGCTTTTTTAGACGGTTCTGCCATTATGCCATGCATTTGTTTCAAATATTTAGCAGTTTTTATCATTCTTTGGGAAGAAAAAAAAAATTTTGTGTATAGTCAATTTTCCAACTCTCAGGAACCAAAGTTAGTAATTTATGGTTTTCTGATTTTGAAGAAATATCAAACTTTGCTTTAATTAATTCCATTAGTGACTCCAAGTCTCGTTTACTGTCACAACATATCTCTTTTGTTTTTAGTTCTTTATTTATTAAATCAAAAGAAACTTCTAAAACAGTTGCTGTTTTCTTTTTGGTGGTAGTATGGATCTTGATCATCTTTTTAAATTTGCATAACTGACCCTGTCTTTATGAGCTACTATTTTTAGAGGTAAACAACCAAGGCTATTAATGCTTAAATTAAAGTTTTCATTTGAAATATTAATCTCATTAAAATCATTGTCTTTATTTTTACATTAGTTTTTTTCATAATCCTTTTTTGTTATTTTTTAAATACAATGTTTTACGACATTCTGTACAAAGCTTATGACCAGGTACTAAATCAAATTCCTTTGCAACAGCAACACTGATTACTCCGAAAGATTCCAAAAAGAAACAAAATGATAAAACATTAAATAAGCCTTTATCTTTAAAAAGTCAATTTATTTTTAATTACTTTTTTATTTTAATTTTGTGTTTGTTAAATGGATCATAACAAAAGTTTTCATCATATGTAATAATCTATTCAAGAAGATCATATCATGGTGATAACAAATAGTTTTTATATGATTAACTTTACATCATAAGTGCACAAGTTCTTGATCTTTTTTTGTCAATTCATCAAAACATTTAGTTTTCTTGAACTTGGTAAATTTTTCTTCATGAAAATCTTTATTTAATGTTTTTCCAAAGCAACATTGAGTTAAAACTAAAGATGTACTAGCCATTTAATTTTAATTATTATCTAAAAAAATTTATTTAGTTCCATTGTATAAAATAAAGTTTCCATGAGTTTTGACATAATATTTAAATACAAAATGATAAATTTTATATATAAATAAAGATAAAAAGTACATCCAATAACTTGCTTATCATTTCACATCTTTTAGTTGTGTATGTTTAGTTCTTAATTTGCGCATAAAGACATTTCATGTATTTGAAAAAAATCAGTAAAATCTTCAATAACAAATTTCTTTTAAGATGAGTTCTGTGCAAAAATATGCATTTTAAAAAGTAAATGGACAGAGGGAGAGGGAAGGCAACTAAGGTTATTTAAAAACTGAGTTTAATTCAGTCTTAGTTTATAGCTTATTTCTAGTAATGATTATGATATACTTTTATATATATATATATTTTGCATTGCAGTAGATAATGAATACTAATGTACATCAATATTTTTCTCTTTTTTATTGCATTTTGTGCCAACTTCATTGCTCAGACTTTGTCACTTCCCCATGAGTACCCACTATTTTTTTCTGAATTCATTTAATTAAAGTCTGTTAAATCAGTTAAATCAGTGAAAAAATCAGTAAAAAAATCAGTTAAATCAGTAAAAAAAAGTTTATTATGAAAATCAGTGTTGATCCTAGGTTACCAGTGGTTTAAAGAGAAGGCACAGTTTTTAAAGTTTTTCCTGGAGCCATTTTTAGCAGTCAATTTTTTCTTACTGAATTATTTCTTATTAGCATTTCTTTTTAAATTAGGAAGCCTACCATATATAGAAACTAAAAACATAAGTCTTTTCACTTCTTAAGTTGCTAATTTTGTATATTGGCCCATCAAAAATCAACTTTTTATATCTGCAAACAATTTTTTAGGTTTTTTAGGCAGCCATTATGGATAAAATGTGACATTAAAAAATTCAATGTCAAGGTTTTAACAAAGTAAGCCTACAGTCGTATATAATAAAAAAAACTAGAAGGCTTTCTGAAATTTTGCTTTTAAAATACATAGCTTCAAAGTATGAACAAAAAATGTTTTTGCTAAGGGAGTTTTAATTTTTGGAAAAATCAGAAATTTCAAATGGCAATATCTCATGAACCACAAAAGATAGTAAGCTGAAACTTTTAGGAATTGCTTTTCTCATTGATATAAACCAACTTACACAGTTTCATCAAAGTTACTCTGCAGGCATTAAAACTCATAATATTTTTTATTCACAATCCCTAACTCAAATAGTCAACTTTCCAACTGGCTTTTTAGACAACTCTAATCATTTACCTTCTTTACTTGACTTATGTCTTGTTTATTTGTTGTTGTTTAAACTTATGTCTTGTTTGTTTCCTAGTCAATGCTCTTTTTCTCCACATTCTTCTTCATCATCAGAATCATCGTACCTCTTACTACTTTAACTACCTTAAAGCTGACTGGGACTCTTTCAGTAAATTTCTAAGTGATGAAATTCTTCCTGCTTACATTTATGCTTCTTACATAGCTTTGTGGATTCAGTTCCGTATGGAATCTTTTTTTCCCACTTGATGATTTCAGGTTAAGCCTAACTTTTCGCAATGGTTTTACTCACATTGTGCTGCTGTAATATCCAATCGAAATCGTTACTTCCATATTTATCAGCAAAACAATTCTCCAGAAACAGACGTATGTTTATTACTGCTAGAAACTATTGTAAAAAGGTTTTTTCTAATCTCAAAAATTATACTCTTGTGACTTCTGGAGAATCTTTAACAGTATCAATAATAAAGGCAAATCTGTTATTCCACCTCTATTATATGGTTCAGACTTTGTAACCTCACCTAAAGGCAAAGCTGAGTTGTTTGCTAAGATTTTTTCATCAATATCATCTCTTGATTTCACTAGTTGTGTTCTACCTGATATAGCTGTCAAACAGTTGAATCATTGTTTGACATTCATATTACTCCAGCTTCTGTCTCTATAGTGATTTCATGCTTAAACTCTTCTACAACTTGTGGTCCAGACAACATACCTGTTATAGTCTTGCAGAAGTGTTCTTTAGAGCTGTGAGCTTGAAAAGGATCTCACTTCTGCTACAGCATAGGGCTCTCAGTGGCTGTTGAACTTTAATTTAGATAAAACTCAATTTTTCAGTTATTCATTATTGCAGTAATTTAGATTTTCTAATATTTATGAACGGTAATGTACTCAATGAATCATCTACCATCCGCTTTTAGGATTAACTCTTACTTCTGATGCTTCTTGGAAGCCACATATGAAATTGATTGCAAAATTTGCATCTGCTAAGGTTGCATCTTTTTATTGTGCTTGCCACTTTATTACTCTAGATTCTTTTCTTTATCTCTATAATTCTTAAATTTGTCCATGTACGGATTACTTTTGCCATATCTGGAGCGGAACTTTCAATGATCCCTTTTTCTCTTTTAGGCAAGGTGCAAAATCACATTGTAAACATAGTTTGACCTGCTCTTGCAGCCAACTTCCAACCATTATCACATTATCGTAATGTTGTTTCTCTTTCTCTTTTCTACAAATACAATAATGGGCACTGCTCTAAAGAGTTAGCGCCTCTTGTGCCATCTATTTAAATTCATTCTCGTGTTACTCATCATTCAGATAAGTCTCATCCTTTTTCTGTTCTAAGAGTTCCTAAGAGTTCCAAAAACTCTTATAGCACTAGTTTTTTACCTTGAACATCGTCTTTTGAATTCTCTTCCTTCATTATGTTTTTCTAATTCATATAATTTGCCGTCTTTTAAGTCGTCTGCCAATCGTTATCTTACAATCTTCATCTTTTCTCTTCCAGTTACTTGCTCTAATAGTGGTTGCATGCAGCCTTGTTGGAAGCAAAAATGTTGAAAAAAAAAACTCAATATTTTTGCTCAAGAATATTATATTATTTATATATTAATTTATTATTTATATATAATACTAGTTCATGTTACTCATGCATTTAACTTGTTTAAGAAATACCATTATGCTTTACAAACTTTTGACTTAAAATGGAATTTATGAGTAGGACTTTTTAATAATTAGGTGAAAATGCAATTAACTCTTTTTTTTAGGCCTTTCAAAATTTTAAAGATTCTTCTTCAACTGATTGTACATAGCTTTCAGCTTTTTTTGGTGATTTAACAGGTGGCACTAAAATCTTGGCTAATAATTCAAATACATTAGGAGCGTTTTGAGGAATTTCTTTTCCTTTTACCTTATTAACTTAGAAACTCCATAATTAACTTGATAACTTTTCAAATTAAAATAATAATAAATTTCAAAATTCCATAATTAACTTGATAACTTTTCAAAAACTCAATTTTTTTTTAGGTTTTTTTTTTATTTTATTTTAATTTTTTTAATTTTTAACTTTGTTGTCTGTATCATCAGATTGGTGTTTGTCCACTTGCTGATAATCGGGATGAAGATACTTACTTGTATCAAATCATTGTAAATACAGGTACTCGGAAAAATGCTGGCACCAAATCAAACATTTTTTTAAATGTTGCAGGTAGGATGGCTATAAGTATTTTTGTTTCATTAAAATTGAGTTTAATGGTTAAATATTTTTAGATCCTGATAGGCAATAATATTGTTACACAAATACAAAGAACACAAATAGTGTTAAATGTTTTTTTAATATCAAAAATATATTAATTCTTGTGCTGAAAACATGTTCTTTGTTTGTTGTTTTTATTGTGTTTTTTTTTATGTTAATTTTGTTGTTTGGATTTTCACCAGTTTGTTCTGCTTTAAAAAATGGTTGATTGCTGATTGATTGCATTGATTGCTGAACATATTTTTATGTATCCATTCTGATATACGTTAAATTTCGAAAATGCATATATAATAGAGCCTTAAGTTTAAGAAATTATACAATATATGAAGCTAACAAGAAATAAAAGAAGCATATAACTTATTATTTAATAATGCTAATGTGTAGAATAAATAAAAGAAATTATTAAAATATAAAAAATGTTGTTTATTTATATTATATATTTTAATATGCCATATTTATAAATGCCTAATTGACCTATGACTTGAATGTTTAAAAAAACAATTTTTTACAAATCAATCTTATTCTATTTATTTTATTTGTTTTACTTTTAAAAAAAGTCAACATTTTGAAATATTATATAAAAATAATTCAAACAGGTGATTTAAATGATAGTGGAGTGAGACATTTAAAAGATCCAGAAAGAGAATGTTTCCAAAGATCAAGCTGTGACATGTTCATTATGGCTACTCAAAGTACTCTTGGTGATTTAGATTTTATTCATTTATGGCATGATAATAGTGGTGGAGGATGGTATGTAAAGTAAGTATTATTTTCTGTAATTAAAGTTTACATGCATATTTATATTTTTTAATTACTTTATTTATCTTTGTAATTGCAGTCGCTATAGTTTTAACTTAAAATTAAAAACTAATAATTTATGTAAAATTTTTATTTAAAATTTTAAGATTTAATATTAAATTTGTTAACTCTAACTTAAATTATCACTGTTAACTTAAAACTTATAAACTAATTATTTCTTATGTAAAGTAAATATTATTTTATATTGGTTAGAGTAAATTTTTTTTCTTTAGTTTTTTATAATTTTAATTTTCAAAATCAAAGTAGAAAAAAATTTTGGATCAAAATTTTAATATTTCTCCTGTAGATTACTTTGGTCCTGCAGTTCTTCTGTTTCTAATTGCTCCAAAAACTCTTATTTTTCTAGTTTTTTTCCTCGAACATCAGTTCTTTGGAATTCGCTTCCTTCATCTTACTTTCCTGATTCATATATTCTTTTAATTCTTCTGCCAATCGCTATCTTGCTCCACAAACTTCATCTTTTTCCAGTAATCTCTAACTCTAGTAGTGATTGATTTCAGTCTTGTTAGAAACAAAGATGTTAAAAAAAAAAAAAAAAGTGAAGATGTGTTTAGTAAAAGGGTGTCAACAAATTAAAAAAAGTATTAGGAACAATATTTAACCAACACCTGTCCTTCTTTGTTATCTTTTCTATGGAATTTTAATTTTTTATCGTATATTTCAACCATTGATAAAAAAATATTCCGGCAATTATATTTGTTTTAAAATTAAAAGAGTTTAGACTTAGGGTCCTAGGGTGTATACAGTATACATATATAATATATTTACCTATCTCATAAACTTGTTTATATTTTTGAGTTTTTATTGTTATAAGTTTTTTTAAATGGTTTTGCTTAAAAATTTGTAAAAAAATGATTTAACAAAGTATCTTTAGTTTAATAATAATGAAGCTCACTGTGTTTGGCTTATTTAAAAATAATATTGCTAAGGAAAATAAACAAATCAAAAGTATCTGCAAATAAAACTGATTGTATACAAAAAAATTTTAAATTATTAGATTCAGATGGATTGACATTTTCACTAAAAATATTACTTCAGAATAGCTGATAAAAATTTCAACGCCTAGAAAAAATCAAACTTAAAAGAGTGGGTTATGTTGGCATACACTTTGAGGCTACTCTTTATGTTTTACTATGTACATTTTATCATATAATGAGGACTGTTTGCCTGAAAGCTGTTGTTTTTGATTAGTCTTTTACCAGTGTTTCAAATAGAACTTTAAAACAAGAAAAGACTTTTTTCCAAACAGAAATATTATAAAAACAGGTATGAAATGGGACTACCCTGATACAACTAAAAAAGGGACAACTGGATACAACAAAATCAGGTAAAATAGCAAGAAAACTGTTGCATAAGAAATTGAACAGGGATTTAATTCAAGTACAATTGCCTATTCAATATCATTCAACATTTCAAAGGTTTAGAATGATGCTCTTAGTAATTCTTAAGGTCCTCAAAAAAAAATTGGATTAGATTTTTGAAGATTTGACTAGAAATTTGAAGTCTAATCTAAGAAAACATCATACGTTTTCTTAAATAGACTTCAAAATTAACTCATTTGTTTCATATCTGATAGCTACGGTAAAATAAGTTAAATTTCAGTATAAAATTTATTTAATGTATTTAATTCAAACATCATGTACATATGAGTTAATTTTGAACAAATGAGTTAATTTTGAAGTCTATTTAAGATGTTTTCTTAGATTAGACTTCAAATTTCTAGGCACAAGGTCCATAAATAAAATTAAATAAAGAGTTAATAAAAAAGAACATATACAGCCTTCTACAACAACACATCATTCGGGCAGTCTTATATTCTGTTAATCAAACTAACTTTCCTTAAATTTATCCTAGAGTTAGACAAAATAGTGTCTAAAAATGAATAATGATTATTAGTGTTTATTAACATTAAAAAAGAAAAGATTAATAATGAGTTAAATTTTAAATATATCACCATTTTTTTAATTTAAAATGTCAAATAGAAATTTAAATAAAAAACATATTTTTTTACAACTCGAGTCTGTTTAAAGAGATGTACATAGTTGCTGTAGTAAAAAAAAAAAATATATCTACAATTTTTCCATTTATGTTTACAATATATAATATCTTTAAACAGAACTCTATGATAACTTATTATTGAGTTTCATAGCAATGCTCTTTTTGTTATTACTATATAATCTTACTATATAGTAGAACAAACATTAAATAAATCAATATTTTTAGTCTATCAAATAATCAAATGATTGTTTAGTAAAGAAAAAAATATCAAAAACATCTTAAGTTATAATGTATAAACATTAATTTTTCACCACTCTCTGGCAATAGTCTATTTCTATTAGGTTCATAAGTGTTGCCACCTGTAATGAAAATCCTTTCACTTTCTACAGAAGAAGTTGGTGCTGAAAGAAACTTTTGGACTATTTTCTTTAAATTTTTTAAAGAGTTTTCCTATCTTTTTCCATAACAATAGTTTTAAGTACTCTTTAATTTCCTTGTTTACCAAGTTTTTATTGGAGTTTGATCTTTTTATTCCTTTGCTATTTTCATTATTTGCAAAATTGGTATCATTTTTAGTTTTCAGTTTGGGACATAGCAGAAAACTTTCTTTAAATTTTGGATAGCTGGTTTTAAAATTACTTCATTTATGTTACTTTCTATGGGATCATTACAATAACAATCAGAGTTTTAAATTATGTTGTTGTAAATATCATATTTGCTCATTTATCCAATTTTTTTTTTAATTTTCATCTTTCTTATGATTTGTTAATTTATATTTAGGGTCATAAAAAGTGGAAAGATATTAATACTTGTTATGCAAAAATGTACCCAGTCTTTTGTCTACTGACAAAATTTATTTGTTTATAACTAAAGTAATTATACTTAAAAAAGCCTCACACACTTATGCTTGATTAAAAAATTTGCCTATTTTTCAAGATTTCACTGTCAGTTTTTCAAAATCATTCAAGAACATTTAGTATGTTATTTTTCATTAAAGTATTACAGGTAAAAAAACTAGACTGAAAATAAAAATATTTAGGGGTGACAGGTCATTTTACCTTTTAAAATTCAACATTTTCATAAAAATTTATTTAAAAATCTATTTAAAAATTTAATTATTTAAATCTAATTTAGTTGCTATTAAATTTCCATAAAATTCCCCAGCGAAATTCTATGGGAAATTCCTATAAATGTTTCTGTACATATCCTGGCATATCAAAATACCATTAATTTATTACTCTATATGTACTCTATTATGGCAATGTTGTGTTATTAACTGCTAATTTTTACCAGAGTTTATTGATTTTTAAGCAAGCGTGCAATTTAGAATAACTGTCTACTTCATCCATGCGGTCACTGGGATAGCAAACTTGTTTCATCGCTTAACAGTAAAACTATTCAGACATTGCTTTATTATGTAAGATAATAATCTAAAGATAATATCCACTTGCAAGATAGCCATCCTTGCTAGTGGATGGGATGGTTAGGCTAAAGATTCAAATCCCAAACTTCTCAAGATTCCTACAATCCCAAATGCTACTAGTGTGGCCCAAAAAGATCAATTTATCAACCTTTTTAAATCATGGAAGCTACTTGATGATTTAATTACTTTTTGCTTTAACACTGCAACTAGTAACACCGTCTGTAAAGCAGGATGTGCGGCTTTAATTGAGAAGGATATTGGTCGTACAATTTTATGGGCTGCTTGTCGGCACCACGTTTATGAGTTACACCTTAAACACATCTGGGAAATTTTTATTGGAAAACATAGAAGGCTAAATTTTCTGGGACTCAATTATCCATGAAAAAAAATATTATTCAGTTTGAATTTCCTGCAGATGAAGATAACCCATACAATTGTCAAGCAAAAATTGTCTTGAAATGGGCCAGCAATTGTCCACAAAAAAATGCCTTTCCAAGAAAAGATTATTGGAAACTTATTGAAATGGTACTTTTTTATCTTGCAGAGAATTACAAGACAAAAAGATTTTTCTGTTCAAGAAACCTGGTGTTTATCATGGTGCAAGACTCATGAACAAAAGACTATACATCTTTGAGTATGTTATGTTGGACATACAAACTAACTGGCTCAACAAGGACCAATGCTATAAGCTTAAGAGAATGGCGGATTTTATTGCACCGTTCCAAGCAAAAGCTTTTTTAATAAGTCTAATTTCCATTATTGCACCAAATGTTGACCGACAGTACATAACTGACATGCAGTGGTATCGCGAGTTCGACATTCCAGCAGCTGAATGTCGAACTCGCCCTTTCAGTTGCGTTACAGGCGTCTTTAGTATTTAACTCAACATTTAGTTGTATTCATCTTGTTTGATGAATCTATTTTGATAATAGTTTGATAATCTGCAATCAAACATTCTGCTGCAGCTTTGAAATTGTTTAACATCAAAAGAAATAAAAAAATCAAGCTTGGAAAATCAATGTTTCCACAAACTGAAATAAATAAAATTCTTGATTTTGTGTTGCTGATGAAACTAGATTTCTGGCTACTGTTTGCTTTACTCAAAATGAAACCTAATCAGGTGGATTGGTTGCTACTAGAAGTGAATGAGGAGTCAAGCTGAACGAGTAGTAAAGCTTATCTGTGATTTTAAAAACAAAGTCAATGTTTTTAACAAAACAATACGTACTTCATATTGTTGAGAATCACAAACAGGTGTCTCTCATTGGAAAAAAGGAGAACTTAAATAACATATTAAATAACCATTGTTTTAGGCAATTTTGTGCATTAGTAACATGTTTTTTCTCCCTTGTGCAACCCTTAAATGTTTTTCTTTCAGCCCAGTTTTTTTTACCTAAAATACTGACTTATTGAAAAATAACATACTAAAAGTTCTTGAATGAATTTTGAAAAAATGACAGTGAAATTTTTAAAAATGTTGAAAAATGTGCATGAAAACTACAATTTACTCAATTTAGGTAACTGCGAAAACTACAATTTAATCAAACTAAATAATTTTCGATTGTCCCAAAATTAATAATTATTTTTTAATCATTATGCACCTCACATAAAATGTGTAACTTAAAATTTAAAAAAAAAATGTGGAAACAGGACACCCTAATGCTTCATGGTTACGGAAATTTACAGTTAAAATTTTGAATTGCTCTAAAATATGAAAAATTCTATCTAATAAACCCCATTGGAATGAACTTAATGTTGATTATGTAGCATGGTCAGTTGTAAAGGAACTCTCTGATCAAGCATTCTTTAAATCATGTTGTAGCAACTATTCCATCTTGTAGTAACATCTTAAACTAACCTATGCTTATTTGTTCCAACTCGTTCCTGAATCGCTTTTAATTTTGCTGCTGCTCTTGGTGAATGGAAAATTTTGAATCAATGAGTGGCAAGATGTCTGCAACAAGCTAAAATATCTTTCACTGTTTTTGTGACAAAACTGAGTCGTGAATACATAGCTGTGTTATGTGTGTAAAATATGGCTTTGGCTTATAACTACTGTCTCTAACACTAGCTACCATATTGGCAGCATTGTCCTACAAAACACTGTGAACTTTTGTGTATTTTTATAATGACATTAAGTTCAAGTTTTATTATCTTTATTTCTATTATCTTTATTGAATACTATTATACTTTTATAAGTTTTAGTTGTATTATTTTTGTGGAAAAATTATTTATATAAGAATTAAGAAGAAAATAAATCAAAACATGATTATCTATAGTAATTTTACTATTTTACTACATTCATCCATGTCCAACGTTTTTTCTATTTCTCTATTAAAACCAATAAATTTTTATATTCTTATTATTTTCAATGGGTGTTTTTTCATCGAGTTTTTTCATAAGATCTTAGAGCTATCTATTGGTTATTATTATTATTATCAATCAGGGATGATCTTTTTCCGGATATTTCTGGAATTCCAGATTTTTTTATAAACTTATATTTTTTCCGGATATCCAAAACGTTTTCCTTACATACAAGTTTAGATATATATTTTTGTAATATATTAGTTTTTTTAAGCTTTTTCACTTATCACTCATACAAAAATGAAGAAAAATTTGAAAAAAATATAGAAACAACTCAGCTAAAAGCAAAATTAAGTGGATAATATATTGAAGAATTTTTTGGATATTTTACTTAAACAATTTTCCAGATTTTTAAAATATGGTCTGGACGATCAATGATCTATGTTGCTAAAACTGTACTTTTTTTTTGCTTCACAGCTCTGGGTATATACTTCTGTTCTGATTAGACTCTTTTTTTACTACACTTTCTGGATTGAAAACAAAGAATTAAATTCTTTATGAAAATAAAGAACTTATTTTTTTATTTCATTACCTATAAAATAACTTTTTTTTTAAAAAACTTTTCATCCTCACTGCATGAATATTGGTGCACAGGCAAAGCATTCTTGTTTTTTGTTGTTTTTTATTTGACATAATATTATTTTTCATATCTTTTTATTTTCTATATTTTTTTTAATATTTCTTTTTTTGTCATTCTTGACCTGTTTTGGTTAATCCAGAAAGGCCACTCTGACTTTAGAATTTTTTTTATCTCTAATACAAAATAATTTTTTTTTCCTTACTTAGAAAAAGGGTAATCGCAATTGTTAAAACCTTAAGAGTTTTAAAATCTTGCACAATATTCGCATTTTGTCTTTAGTTTTCTTAACCTTTCTAAAAATATCATTGCAAATTTGAATACATTATAAAAAATACTTTGCAAAAATTTAATAATAACAAACACTTTAGCAATAAAAACATGATAAATTTAAAAATTGAGTTTAAATATTTATATATTTGATAAAATATTTATATAATTAAAAACTTATTGCCAATTTATTACTTTAATATATTTATTATATTACCAATATATTTTTTTTTTTCTTCTTTACTTTTTTGGTAAAAGCTATAGCTAGAACATTTTTATTATGAATGTTTGAATAAAGTACAACGTTTTGCCCACAGCCATCTACAACTCTTGAAAAAAGGGTTGGCATTAGACAATGCCAACCTAAATGCTGACCTAAAAGTGTTTGAGGTCAGCAAATTATTGCCCACCTCATTTTTCTTAATTCCAAGGGTTCTATCTGTTACACAAGCATCTTTTGCTAACTTTTTTATGATACATATTTAATACATTATGTTAAAAATACTTAATTTTTAGACTTTTCATTTTGCTAATTAACTATGTTTGAACTAGCTTTATTATTGAGAAATAGATTTATTATTTATATATATTATTTAGAAATATTATAATCATTGACCTTCAAACTGAAAAAAAGTTTGTTTTCCTTGGTCATTGCTGGGTTGCTGTGGATCGTGGCTTGTGTAAACTTAGTTGCGTTTTACCAGTAGCATCATTCAAAGAAACATCAAGTTATATTTTGGTTTTTAAAAACAAAGTACAACTGAAACTGTCTAATGAACATTTATGGTTTTCAATTTTTTTTCGTTCACCTAGAAGTAGCTTTACTAGATGCCAAAGGTTATCTGTTGCAATATCTTTAATACTGACTTCCATGATGGTAAACACAATGTATTATCAGCGTATTCCTCCAGCAGATCCAGCAGTGGAAAATAAAATTGGCAATTTTACTTTTACATGGATACAGGTTTTTGTTCATAATTATATTATTGCAGTTTCTATAATTTGTAACCATTGAACTTAAAAACCATAATTTTCTTACATGACCACTAATTAAAATAAATACTTTTGATTATCAATTTAGTATACTTTATTTATTCTTTTAAAAATATACAATTTAAAGACAAAAAGTATTTGTTGAATTTCTTTATTATTTGTGTTTTTAAAACTGTTAGTTTTAAAACCAAAGATTAGTTGTTATATTTTTTTATCAATTCTAACCTTTTTTTTTTATTTCATTTATCTTCGCTTCCAACAATGCTGCAAGCAACCACTAACTAGAGTTGGAAGTTACTAAAAGAGAAAAGATGGAGATTGTAGAGCCAGATAACGATTGAAAGACGACTTAAAAGATTGCAAATTATATGAGTCAGGAAAGCAAGATGAAGGAAGCGAATTCCAAAGAACTGATGTTCGAGGAAAAAAACTAGAGGAATAAAAGTTTTCTCATCGAGTACATTACCGTTCATAAATATAGGAAGGTCTAAACTATTGCGATAACGATTGGCCGAAAAAAATTGAGTTTTATCTGAATTAAAGTTCACCAGCCACTGTGAGCCCCATGCTGTAGCAGAAGTGAGATCTTTTTCAAGCTCAGATGCCCCCTTCAAGCAATCAGAGGAAGTTGGCTTCTTATCGTGACAAGAATAAATGGTAGTATATCTGGAAAATCGTTAATGTAAATTAAAAGAGTATAGGGCCAAGGATTGAACCTTGGGGGACCCCTTAGGTTACAGAATAATAAAAAGAGTGCTGTCCATCAACGACAACTTTTATACTACAATTGGAAAGGAAGGATTCAATAACCTTAAAGATGTTTCCAGATACACCGTAAGAAGAAAGCTTATGGAGAAGACCAGCATGTCAAACTTTATCAAACGCTTTAGAAATGTCAAGAGTGATGGCACTAACCTCTCCACCTTTATCTAATGCGCGATAAAACCTATCAGTTTTTACTGATAGCAAATCAGCCGTAGGACAAGAAGATTGAAATCCATATTGATGATCAGAAAGTATGTTATGAGATTTGAGATGAGAGATTGAGTATTTGTTAATTAAAGATTCAAAAACCTTGCTTATGATAGGAAGAAGACTAATGGGACGGTAGTTAGACGAATCAGATCGCTCTCCAGAATTTTTAAAAATAGGGATAACAGATGCTGCTTTCCAGCAGGCTGAAAACAAGACTATGATAAGCACTTGTTAAATAGTTTTGAAAGGATAGACGACAGCTCCGAAGAACACTTCTGCAAAACTATAACAGGTATGTTGTCCAGGCCGCAAGCTGTAGAAGAGTCTAAGCGGGAAATTACTTAAGATACAGAAGCTGGAGTGATACGAATGTCGAGCAATGGATTAACCTGTTTGATGGCTATATCAGGTAGAACGCAACTAGTGGCATCAAGAGATGATATTGATGAAAAGTTCTTGGCAAACAATTCAGCTTTGTCTTTAGGTTAGGTGAGTCTGAACCATACAAAAGAGGTGGAATTACAGACTTGCCCTTATTATTGATACTATTAAAGATTCTCCAGAAGTCACGAGAGCCTGAGAGATTTCATGATCTGAGAATAGCGGGCTTTGTCGTTAGACAAAACTTCTTTACAATGTTTCCTAGCATTAATAAACAGACGTCTGTTTTCTGGAGAATTGTTTTGCTGATAGATATGGAAGTAATGGTTTCGATTGGCAATTGCAGCAGCATAATGTGAGTAAAACCATGGAGAAGAGTGAGGCTTGGAATTGTCGAGACCATGGAGAAGAGTGAGGCCTGGAATTGTCGAGAGGGAATAAAGGATTCCATGCCAGCTAGAGTCCACGAAGTTATATAAGAAGCACATTTGTCAACAGGAAGACGAAAGATTTCTACCCAGGGGCTATCACGAAGAAAATCACGGAAAGAGTCCCAGTCAGCTTTAAGGTAGTTGTAAGATGTACAATGATAGGGGGATTCTGATGATTAAGAAGAATGAGATAATAGTTTTAGAGAGACCAAACCATGGTCAGAAGCACCTAAGGGTGAATGTGAAGAAACTGTGCACTGAATAGGATCAGAAACAAGACATAAGTCAAGTAGAGAAGGTAAATGATTCGGGTTGTCTGAAAAGCGAGTTGGAAAGTTGACTATTTGAGTTAGGGATTGAGAAAGACAAAAGTTGTGGGCCTTAATGCCTGCAGAGTCACTGACACTAGAGCCAAGCCATTCAGTGTGATGAACATTAAAGTCACCGACAACAACAATATTGGCTGATGGATAAATAATGAGGGCTTGGTCAATATAATAAGAAATAACATCAAGAAGAGTGCAGTCTTGAGATGAGGGAGAGCAATATAGAACAAAGAGAAAGGTGATAGGGTGAAGTGGTGCAAAACGAAAGCACATAAAAGATTAGTCTGTGGATTCAAACCTAGTTTCCCGACAAATGGGTGAATTCTAACGAATGTAAATGCCCAGGCCAAGCATGTGACTTATTGGATTCTTTACAAATTAAAGGAAGATAACCATCAACACTAAGATCACAAGATGAGACAGCTGAACTCAAATTAGTCTCACAAAGATCAAGTAGGTCTGATGAACTTTGCAAGAGATAAAACTCAACAGAAGAAAAGTTACTTCGAAGACCACGAATATTGGTGAATGATAGGTTTAGCGAACTTGGTGATGACTGTGGTGTTTTGTGTTTTATAGTTTTTGTTACTTTATTCATTTTTAAATTTGTTAAAGAACTTGACTCGAAACATAGATAGTATTCAGTACACTGTTTTATAGCTCTAGCAATTGCCGTATTTCTACAAATAAACCCTAAGCCGTAACAAAGGGCTCCAATGTGGCGTTGGCAATGCACTTTTTACTGGCTTGACTATCTTTTGCTTTATATTGATTAAAAATCATATTTCAAGTTTATATATATATATATATATATATATATAAATATATATATATATATATATATAAATATATATATATATATATATATATATATACATATATATATATATATATATATATATATATATATATATATATATATATATATATATATATATATATATATATATATATATATATATATATATATATATATATATATATATATATATATATATATATATATATATATATATATATATATATATATTTATGTGTGTATGATAAACGATTATATATAAATATATATAATCAATCATATATTTCTGAATAAGGTCTTACAATCAAGAATATTTACAAATAGTAAAACAATAAATACAAAGTACAATAACAAAAACAAGTTTTACAAATAGTAAAATTACAACTAATAAAAACTAATATAAAGTAAAAACCTGAATATAATGATATCAAGTAATGTTATTGATAAAGATAGCAATAATATTAGTAATAATAACAACAACAATATCAATAAAAATGATATTGATAAGAATAAGAATGATGCCGTCAATAATAATAATATAATTGGAAAATTATCAACACTGATAATGAAAAAAATAAATTACAATAAAGCAAATCAATAATAGATTTCAAAACAGAAACTTAATATTATATACATAGATGTTATTTTTATTATTTTTCTTTAAGTGAAGTAATGTTTAATTGCATGTTAAAAACACTTTTAAAGTTTTTGAAAAGTATATTTAAGTTATGCTGAAACATATACAATCTTATAGAAAATATAGAATTGATATGTTTATTATAGTTTTTATTGTTGAATTCAATGACATTTACATTTTCATTGAATTCAATAATAATATCAATTAGTTTATCTAAAAATAAACTGTTCAATCTTTTTAAGTTCTTAAAAGATATTTTTAGAGATTTGTTTTTAAAAGCATCCTCTAAAAAAACCAATTGTAAGTCATGCATAGTCAGATGCAAATTCTGTCCTCATAGCTAAACTCATAATCTGGCAAAACAATTAGTTGTCAAAATTGAAAGTATCCTTTTTTTAAATAAAATATGCTGATTTTATGAGGAAATTAGTGGTAATAAAATGCTATGAAATGCTATAAAATCTTAGTATTTTTAACCCAGAATTTCATTACTTGTAGATTAAGTGCAATGCTTGTGTATTGTTTAAAAATATCACATGTCGAATGTCATACAATACTATCTGAGTCAATTTTATTTATAAATTTTTTAAAATGCTGTCCAAATATTTTAATTTCCAGGAAATTTTATTGATTTAAGTGTAAAAAATATTTTGTTAAGTGTAGTCCCACAGCTGTTTCTAGCATTTTTCATGAAGATAAATCTGTCTGCTTAACACACTAAATGGAAATCAAAAGAATTATAAAGTTCTCTTACAACACACTATTTTTTGATTGTTAAATTCTTATTTAAATCATATTAAATGGAGTATATAACCTTTTTATGCTTTTATAACATCTGAAATATTTCTATAAGAATATTTGAACTATTTCAAGTAGAACAAGTTTTATATTTTAAAACGAAAATTTAAGCTTTTCTCATAAAGTAGACAAGATTCTTAATAGAAAAAAAAAAACTTTATAGATTTATAAAGTGATTTATTGTGTGGTTGTGTGGTTGTAAAACTTATTTTATGATTGTAAAAATATGTATTTACTGCACAAGATGTTAAAATTCATCAGTGAGTTGCAAGCAACAAAATGATGTTGAGCAACGCATAGATCTTCTGGATGCTCAATGAAAAATATTATTTCATTAAGAAATAAGTGCATTAGTATTCTTTTATGTACTAAATAGTAAACTTCTATGAGCATACGTATACAATAATTCAATAGTTTAATTTACTGCATGTACCTTACACATTAGTCAACTTAGTATATATAGTTTTATAATTTTATCTAACTTTGTCAGTATAGATTTTTATTGTGCCCTCTCTTCATCTACTTAAACTTTATTTTTCCACTGGAAATGTGTCCAATTTTGATAATCTGATGCTAACACTTAAACTTACTAATTTAATTTTCTTTATTTCCCTCAGGCTATTACGGCTCAAAGTGTTCCAACCAGTACACGGACCCTGTTCGTGTACAAAATCTTACAAAAACAATAAACTTCTCTGACAAAAAGTAATGTTTATTTTACAAAAATTCAAAACATTGGCTGGTAATTATTTAAGACATCAAGTCATAAACAGAATAGAAAAAAGTTAAGAATTTTTTTACTCTTTTTTTCAAACTCCATTAAAAAAATAGTAACAATAAAATAATCAAACTGTTGTAAATTGTGACTGGAATTGTCATATATTTCTTTAAAAAGTAAGTTTTTCAACAATACAGATAGTTCCTTACAATTGTCAAGGACCCTTAGCTTATGTTTTTTCTCAAGGTGCTGCAAACCCTTTATACAAATCAAATTCTAATTAACATAGCCTTTTGTAGTTTCTTTTTTTAATTATATCTTGAAAACCTTTGCTTCTCTTGTAAACATAGTCTTCCCTATAATTGTTGCATTTTACCTAATATTTTAAAAAAAAATCAACTGTAATGTTTTTGCTCAAGCCAATTTGATTGTAATTGTAGATGTTAGTCTAATCTAACAGGCACTAAAGAGTTTCAAAAAAATACTTTGATGTAATTTTTTACTCCATCATTTGCAGAACAAGTGGTAGGGATTAACTTTTCCATTAAAAACACACACACACACACACACACATATATATATATATATATATTAAATAGATACCTGAACTAGTTTTATAGCCCTCTTACTGCAGTCATTTACTACTTTAAGATTATTCATAAATTGCTTGAATTCTAGGTAATAGTCATTTAGATCCCATTATCAGATGGAGTCTTAAGCCACTGTACTTCAGCATTTGCACGGTTTAAGATATGAAAAATTAACCAACTCTAGTCAGTTATAAGTGGGGTCAAATTTGGGGGATTATCATCATTAAACATAAGAGAGTTCAGTATATTTAAACTAACTTGATGTCTCTCTATCGCATAAGTTTTAGGTCATGGGGTTGAGTACAATTTCTTGACAATGTCATCCCGTTCTTGTCCATTTTTGTCAAAAAAAGATATAACTAAAATATTTGGGTCTATGTACCAGGTGTGTCTCTTTGAAGACTCTATAACAAGATTGATTTTTTATCAGATCTCACCATCTGCCAAAGAGATTTCATATCCTGAAGATTTTTAGACTATTAAATATTACACATAAAATTTCTTTAAAAATTTATGTGTAATATTTAATAGTCTACAAAAGTAATAAAACCAAAATGATTAAAATTTTTTAAAACATAGAAACGTCACTTAATATGGAGCGACAGCTGGATTTTCAGCCTTTATAAACCACTTAGTTTAAAATACAGCTGTGAAGAAATCTATCAAGCTAGATATGTTGTATAGAAGTTGTATCAAAGCTAGATATGTTGTATAGAAGTTGTATCAAAAATGCATCCTTGTAATTTATCAAAAATATCAAGTTGATGAAGAAATTTTATGGTTCAGTTTTTCTGTGTTTCTCCAGTACAAGAGTTCAAATGAGGAATCCCAAAAAGCTCACTCTGTCCATCTATCCTGATGAAAACAGCAAGTCTGTTAAGTTGATTTTTTTTTTCCGTTTGTGAACTCCTTAACTTTTTTCCCATCAAAATGGAGAGTAATTGATAATGATGAAGATTTAACAAGATCAGTAATGTGTTTTTTAATCTTTTCTCCTTCTTTAGTTATAACTTCCTCTGCAATTCTAAATGCAGTTGAAGAACATTTTGCAAAATTAGTAACATCACCACCTTTTTATGGGTTAGCTTTTTTTTTTACAAGGCTAACTCAGAATTTCCTATCTGAATTTCTTATCAACGATAAACATGAAAAAGTGAGAAAATATTTAATAAAATTTACTTAAAAATTATAGCTATAATTTAATCTTTTTGTTTTAATCTTTTTGTTTTCTTCTTTTG